>CM071850.1:40748775-41390080 GCA_036507275.1 Sicyos edulis
AGCAATAGTATAGCCAACTTAAAACTACAAATTCGCTTGCTGCATTCATTAATAAAGCAGACTTTGATTAAAAGCTAAAGTACATCCTTCATTTAGAACTAAAGTCTATGACCTTGTATTAATGTCTGAATTTGGGATCTCACAAAATTATCTAAGTTTGGGACTTGTCTTTGTAGTTTCTGCTCCTAACTTCTTCGCCGCTAGCAAGCACTGTGGATTGTAGAGTCGATTACAGATAGAGACTAATAGATTCCGTTTGGGATTGAATTCGAAGGCGTTTAAAGTGATTATCGAGAAAATGGTTAATATTTTACTACATGTGGATCACCAAAAGTAAAATTGTATTCATCATAGAATTGACTAACTTATTTTGCTCGCCCTAAAGTCCAAATGACTATTAACAAAGAGGGTATTGACTTTTTAATTTATATTCATGCACGCCGACCCTAAATTACATGCACCACAATTAGTTACCTCACACCAACTTACATGCACCATAATTATTCTTAGATAACTATCGTCTGACTTTATTACATTATGAATTGTAGAGTACTCCTCTCAAAGCATTTGATTAATTCCAAAATCTTTATTTTGACTATTTAACCAACCCATAATAGTTAACAAATAAATAAATTGATTTAAACCTTTTTCCAGGCTTTCTCCCCCTGATGTCAAACCTGAGTTGCATAATGGAAAATTTTACAGCACCTGTTGAAGATGTAGGCCACTGGCTGACTGGCAATTTAACACCATTTTTCTCTTTAGAAAAAGGTGAAAAAAGGGGGAAAAAACTACTTTTACTGCTATGAATGATATATATATAGAGAGAGAGAGATTAAGAATAAATTGATTCAGAAGATGATCAACTTTTTCGTTCTTTTCACCGATATCGACCATCTTTTGCAAATTTGATTTTGATATTAATAAAACAAGATCAAGAATAGAACACAGAATATAAGTAACAAGGCAGCACCATAATCCCAGGCACAACACAAATAACAAAAACCCCACACATCTCACCTCATAATAAAATGGATTTTGTCTCATGACTGTAGCATTCTAACGAAAACCACATTACTTAAAATAAGTAGCAACTTTTTCCAAAGTAGACAATTTGGCAACACTGAAATGCCTGTGGCGTGCTCGAATCGTGGCTTAAAATATTTCCTGCAGCTTTGAAGTTACAGGAAAACGTCCTTCTCGAGCAATTTTAACACCTCGTGTTGGTTGTTTAGCTTGGCAACATCTATGGGGGTCTTTCCATCCAAGTTTTGGAGAGTGCTGCAGGCAGAAAAGGAAGAAAAAAATATATAGTGAAATAGTGTAAAGAAAAAGAGTATTAAGTACAGTAATGTCATTCTAAAGACAGTTTGTTTACACCGCAGCGCCATTCTCAAGTAATAGTGCAACACACTCCTTCTTGCCATAACCAGCTGCATAATGAAGCGCCGTGTTCTTATTCTTGTCGAGTGCATCCACCTTCACACCAGCTTCAAGAAGGATCTGAACGCACTTTGACTGTTTTTTGAAGGGGATGGGGGAGGGGTGTTCATGATTGGTCATATCTCAGTTGTTCAAAAGGCAAAAATTTTCAGATTCATAGTTCGAAACTCATTGATAACACATGTAACCAAGAGTTTACTCATACCAGCAGTTGAACAAGGCTAATATCAAGCACAAAATAAATAAATATAACAATTGGCTAACTGGTAGACCAAGTACAGTCAATGTAGCAAACGACCAGTGGTATGCTTGACAATGTTACTCCTTAGTCTGTGTAAAACAACCATCAAATCGGTAGTATTTTCTAAGAAGAAAGTTTCTCAGTTCTCATTATCAATTTATCAGTAATAAGAAGCCAAGCATACTCATCATCCCAAGTTTAATCGTTTTAAATCTCCAATCAACCCAAAAAATTTAAGTCAGGTTGGTAAATTTAATTATATCCATTCTTGGGAAAAAAGAAACATCACAATGATAGATGAAATATGAGAAAACTTTGAACACTAAAGGTGAATACAGAAAAATAAAATTAATTATATCAACCAACACTTCTCTCATTTGTGGGCTTGAAAATTGAAAAATATCTAACAAGTGAAATTCAATATTAATTGTGGATGAAATGACTTTGACAGAGATTTGAACATAGGACCAACTACTTTTATGTTGAATCATGATAAATCACCAATTAACCCAAAACCTAAATTGATAGGTTGTTATAATTAGGATGGCCAAAAGTATTTGAAACGTAGTGAAAATATCAAAAAGGTTGGAAAGAAATTTCCCACAAGCAATCATACCTCGCCATAGCCACACGCAAAATGTAAGGCGGTCCTTCCCTCCGAATCTTCTTCATCCTTGTTTGCACCAGCTGCCAGTGCGTTTTTTAAGCCCTATAACAAAAACAAAATGAAGTCCTAGATTAGACAACTTATTTCCTATCCCTTGGTATCACTCTATTCTAGTCTAATATTCTTTGCTCCAAAACAAACTCCCAATTATTTAGGCCCATTTGATAACTATTTTGATTTTAGTTTTTGGTTTTTGAAATGTAAGCCTACAACCTATGATAAGATGTTTTTTTTTACTTTGATATCTACATCTTACCTGTATTTTTAGAAACCAAACCAAAATTTGGAAACAAAAAAACATAGCTTCCAAAAGCTTGTTTTTATTTTTGAAATTTGGTTAGTTTTCACATACTTTTTTAAGAAAATACGGATACATTGTAGAAAATTTGAGTAAGAATAAGATTAAATTTCAAAAAACAAATGATTATCAAACGAGTCTTAATTATGATATTTTAAACTGGAAAAATGGTGAGGCAAATCGATATTGATATAAATATATTTTTATTTTAGTGATTTAAATGGATCTCCCACGAATAGATAACAAGATCAAGAGGGAACCTTCCAACTACGCAACATAGTAAAAATATAAAATAAAAGCACAAAGTAACAAACAAATAAACTATCTTTTCTTTTATAGGAAACTAAAACAAGATCAAGTGTTACAACGATGTCTATCGAAACAGCAAAAAGGGGAGAGAAGAAACCAATTACAAACACCAATCTAAGAGCAAAATACCAGTCAATACAAGCTCGTAACAGTGAGAAAAACATAAACGAGTAGGTTTCAAAAGGGGCTTGTAAATCGATGTCGAAGTATCTAAAAACCTTGATATGATACTCACAGACCAAAAATGTTGCTCGTATGTCGAGCACTGCCAGTGATAAGAGAAGTGCCCGATATTGTGCATGAAATCGTGGAGATTGACATAGCACAAAGTTCATTGGAAAAAAGAAAACAAAACTGATAATGAGAGGCAAAATAACGATATCCTACTTGCATACATCATCGCCCATCATCTTGAGAAGATGATCATAGTCGCGTCGCGCCTGTGCAGAAGTAGCAATGTGGAGTCTAGATGATGAGGAGAATTGGTGAGGAATGTTGCTGTAAAATTATAACTCGGCAATTATAGGAAAACAAAACATAAAAAAGTACTTGTGTCCTATACATCCCAAGGAAGAGAGTCACTTGTGGTGTCGGAGCCAATAGAAGCAGATCTAGATTCTCTCTTCTGACAATGGTGATAGGCACACTCGGGACCACACATACAAGAGGAGGGAATAAACAAGTAACAACAAAAGTCATTAGAGAAGAGTCAGTGACGATCGGGACAATGAAGAAGCACAAAACCACATCAATGAACGAAATGCCACATCGTAGGGGAAGGAAGATGCATGGGGAGAGAGCGTCGGAGAGGAAACTATTGGTGAGGATGCCAAAGAGGCAGCCTAGTGAAGAAGCCAATGGGAAATCGCTCGAGGTATGTTGCCTCTGTTCCGAGGTACACGCTTCTCAAGGAAGATGGGTCGTCGATGAAGAAGAGTTGTGTTCAGAGGAAAAGGAAAGGTGTCAGGCAAAAGTTAAGGTTTCTTATGAGAGGTTTTGGGAGCGATAGCGATCATCTTTACAAATTCTCCAAATTGACTTGTGTATTAAAAGAAAAATCATTCCATTTTTTTTAGAAAGAGTACACCATCTAGGTATCCAAAAGAGGACTTCATCAAAAATCTTTTATACTAACGTGAAAAAATCTGTCCCAAGTTTTCCTGTTTCTTTCTAACCTTACTTCTTAAATAAAAAAAATGTGTCCTTATATCAGAGAAATTCACCTATAACACGCTTTACACACAAAAAATACAGAATAGTTGAGGGACTATGCCAATTCAGAGAAAAAGCGTGGAAATGAATATTCTACAAATTGGTAAAGGAGCGGCATACGAATGGATCATCCAAGGTCTCTTCTTTCTCTTTACATAGAACACACCAAGAGGGCAAAGTAGAAAGTTTAATTATTTCTTTGTAGTCTATCCAAAGTGTTGATTTTCCAACAGAAAAAAATTATGGGAAAAAATTTACTTTTTCAAGGATCCTCCATTTCCAAATAAATTAGGCAATCCGTTTGAGTATAGCTTGATATATCTTAATCATATAGTTGATGAAAGAGGAAATAAAGAACTTGATGGAGGGATAAATGCTCCAAATGCTTCCTTCCTCTCAATCACAGGGTTGAAAACTTTCCAAAATAAGGGAAGCATCTGCCTCAAGTCCTTAAGTTCCAAATCATTCACAAATCGTTTTTTTTTTTAATTTTTTGGAGACAAGAAACAATTTCATTGATAAATGAAATAAAATGAGTTAAATACTCCCAAATACCAAAAGGTCCATGGCAAGAAAGAGATCCAATAAGAAATTAACGGCAAAAGACTATTCAAAATCCATCTCATCTCATCCAGAATTACAGCAACTAACATTATCTATCCAAATATTAAAAAAACTAATAATTAAGTTGAAGTTGAGGAGAAAGTAAAGTCGAGGAAATTTTCTTTGAGAGGTCTAACTCCCACCCTTGTCCTCCCAAAACTTAATTCTCTTTCCATTGCCCATTTTGAAAGGAAAGACAGGTTCCATAAAATTACGGTACAAAGAAATGGGGCTTCTTACCTTACATCTCTTAACAACATTTTTTTTAATAGGAAACAAAACATCTCTTAACAGCATTGAGCCATCCTGTAGATATTACCCTATATTTCTTTTTTCTCAAAAGATTAACAACGCCGAGGTCTAACTAGCAACAGACAAAGAATCAGTTAACCAATTTGACGAAGTAAATTCCTTTAGAAGAACCAACACACTCCGTGTTGGGCTAGCTTCTATGCAACTCAGATATTTTCATGAAACTACCACTAGAATTAGAAGATATTCATTTAGTCTTTGAATTTTATGCTTTCCCTTGCTCCCCCTCTATCAAGAGGTTGTATTTCTGTTATGTCCTCCCAAGGGAGTTGTTTTCGAAGCTATTGCTTCATTTCATTTTCTTATTGAAAAACTTGTTTCTTGTTTCAAAATCATGTTGCAAAAAGTTATTTTAATAATTAATTAAGATTTAAACAAAATAAAGACAGCATAGAACTTTTTTTTTTTTTTTGAAACCATAGCATAGAAGAACATGATAATGGAACAAACAACGTAGAATGAAATACAAAGATTATGAAATATGTTAATGTTACATTAACCAAAACAACTTCAAGTATGATATCCCTTTATAAATGAGTCTGCATTTGATGGTTGGATTGCAATATTTATTCCGTATCAACATAATGAAAGAAAGACATTGAGGGAAAAAATTGTGAAGAATCATCATACCTCGACATCCCCAACACTAGCAGTTTGATGAACTATAGATTCATCATCATTTTCCACTTCTTCAGAATCATCTGCAACAGAACTTTCTGCATTGCCTGCATCTCCAACTGCAAATCCCATTGCTTCGCCCAACTTTTTTAAGGCATCTTTGTCATTCCAGTACCTAAGAAAGCAAACTTACACTCTTTAACAGATGGGTTTGTAACAGAGTAGACAATTCGTTCCAAAAAAAAATTGAAATGGATTGGAAATAATTGATTATAGAAATCATAACCTCATCATGGCCGCTGGGCCTCCCGTCTCTATTTCATCTAAAATAGGCTTCAAAGTTGGATCTTCCTTGATTTGGGCCATACGCTCCTCAAGCTGGTCTTTATTGGATGGATTTGTAAATGTTTCCAGCATGCTAGACATCGATGGATCCTGGAAAGTTGTAAGATCAAATCATATCGTTCAGTGGACAAACTCTAGTAAATATTATTACAATTCAACTAACAACAAATACCTGCATCAGTGCATTGCCAAGGCGCTCGGCCATTGTCATAAATTGAGGATTCTGCATGACCTGCTGCATGGTAGAATAGTATTGTTGTGTATCAAACTGAGGAATACCCTGCTGAGCAGAAGAACCTTCAAATGTCTTCTGAAGTTGCGATGCCATCTGGTTAAATGAAGGATCTTTTGCTATTTGAGAAGCTAATTCTTGAATGCTAGGATCCTGCAAGGAAAAGAAAATGTTCTTATGCTTCTACATTTATAGGCATATTTGATCTTTCAATTACAATTTACTACTACAAAACTAGTAGCCATTTTTCCTTGAGGGTCTAGCTTTGCCTTTTATTTTTCCCGATAAAAATTAATAATTAATAATAAATAAAATTGAACAGTTTCTCCAATCTAAGCATATTTTGTACTCTTTCAGCTGGATTATAAACTAAAACTCTCCTAGATGACTTAAACATCCCGCATCCACCTCATTCATGTTTACGCCTAGAAGAAACCAATTTTCCCAACCAAAACTCAGAAGAAACCAAAATGAAACAGTTTATCCAATCTACTGTTATCTTTTCTTCTTTCAGCTCATCTTACGTGTATACCTTGTTCATGTTTGCATGTAGATAAATTCTAAATACTGCTTCTCACATTTGATAGAGAAAATAAAATAACCCAATTAAATAATCACATGTAGTGTAGCAAAGTAATATTCGACCTAAGCACATAAAGGTTTGATAAATGAAAGCCAAATACATGGCCGTCATTCAAAAATTGAACTTGAGTTAGACATGAAAGAAGTTGGCATACGTTAAGCAAACCACTCATTGCTGAAAAGTCAAAAGGATTTGGAGGAAATTCTCTTCCATGAGGTGAGGCCGAGGAAGCTTTGGGTTTATTTGGCTGCTGCTCCGCAGAGGATGTTTCACTTATGGTGCTTTTGTTATCTGATGAAGCTGTCTTCTCATCTACAAATGGATAGCACATTATTAGAAAGAAACTAAAAGGGAAAAGAGATCAGAAGAAATTATAATAATTTAAAAGGAAGAATAAATGAAAAACAAAATGTTTTACATTGTTAGATTTTTTTATTGGACAAGAAACGATTTTATTGATGAGTGAAACTACAAGAGGGAAGAGCCTGATAGGACAAATTACAAAACCCTATCCAATTAAAAAGGAGGGTAGAATAGAACAACTATAATCAATAAAAAGGACGAGAACACTTCAACCAAGATACAAACAAATTGACAATAAGATCAAAAAGAGAAGGGTAGATGTAAAATCCCCCACAAGTTTATGGCGTTGTGCTTTTTTTTAAACAAACATCATCATATTTTGATATGTTGTATCCGTTTGTCCCCGGGGAGTGGCGCAGTAGTTGAAAATTTAGGCTTTGATGGTATGCTCCCCTCAAGGTCTCAAGTTCAAGACTCACCTGCAACATTACTCCTTCGATGTCTCCAGTGTCTGGCCTAAGGACAGGCGTGGTTACCCTTGTTTCAAAAAAAAAGTTGTATTTGTTTATTCTTTAATTTCCCAGCATTTGACCTTATCAACCAGTTAAATTACAATTACAACTTTAGTCTGTCAACTTTCAAATTTGTATCAAATAGTTCCTAAACTTAATAATAACAATAATAAAACATTGATAGGTCTTAAGCTTTCATTTTCTAAACTTTAAAAATAGTCTAATAAGTCTCTCAACTTTCTATTTTGTATTTATTAAGTCCTTGAATTTTTTATTTTGTCTACATGATAATGTACCATTAGACACAAAATGCAATTTTATGTCTAATAGATTTTTAAATTAAAATAAATGTTAAATATGTTAGGATTTATTGGATACAAAATTGAAAGTTCAAGGATTTATTTGACATTTTTAAAAGTGCAAGGGTCTATAAGATACAAAAATAAACATTTAATTTAACCATGTCTTTTTTTCCTTTTATTTTTTTAATATCTGTGACCAGTGTTTTAAAAGGCGCACCTATCTCAAGTCTCACCTCTAGCGCCTTGCTTTTCCGAGGCGAGGCGCGTGCCTTATGGCGCCTTACGTGAAGCCCCTGGCGCCAAAAGGAGCGCGCCTCATGGGATTTTTTTATTTCCTTTACGTTTTTTGTGTTTTAGATCCCTGAATTAGGTCATTCGAAGCGCGTGAAGGTTGATAGTTGAATATTATGTATGTTTTATATATTATTCTTGATTAAAACTTCATTTATGTCCATAAAAAGTGTTTTTATTGTGTATACACACATATATATAAGTTTTTGTGTTTTTTATATAGCGCGTCTTAAGTAAAAAAAAAACCCTCGCCTTTTGGTGTGCCTTGCACCTCAAGCTCCAAAGGGCAATTACACCTTGCACTTTTTAAAACACTATCTGTGACTATCCCGACTAGCTTGCATCTTAACTATTGTCACAAGACATATCGTCTGACCCTAAAACATTTGAATGTCAAAGAAACCCGTAATAAATTAATTCCTAAGTAGGTGGCTACCATAGATTGAACTCATCACCTCTTAGTTCCCCAAGGTCATCTTGAGTCTTGACCAATAGGTCACTCCATGATGGTTTCTTTTTTGAAGTAATAGATAATTTAACCTTATCTACTCTAATAGCTTTAAAATTGCATCGATCAGATCACAAACTTATATTTTGAAACAGGATTATTGATATTAAGAAGGTGAATGTAGGGGGAAGAAGATCCAAGGAGGTTTAATTAAAGTTCTCCTTTACAAGTAGAACAAGATACTCAGGGTTAGCTTACCCTGTCCCAAATTTTATTTACTTTTTTTTTTTTTTTGAAACAAGGGTAACCACGCCCGTCCCTAAGCCAAGTACCGGGAGACATCGAAGGAGTAATGTCACAGGTGAGTCGAGAACCTAGGACCTTGAAGGGAGCATACCTTCAAAGCCCAAGTCTTTACTGAAGTATATATTCTCAACAATTGAAAACCTCCCCTACACTCTGATTTCTTTGTTTTCTCTCTTTCCACACATCAATACCTTTGTACTCTTTTGACTCTACGCTTATATTCTTATTCTGCTAGTAAAAGTCCTCTCTAGAGTAAAAAAAAGGGGGTGGACAACTCAGAAAACGTTTTCGTTTTTTGCACACCAATTTTTTTAGGTTCTACAGGGCGTTGAACCCAAGTCACATTGTGTATCAAAAGATCCATAAATCCCAATTCTAATTTCCCTCAAATTAACTTCATCAAAGTTAAGATCCAATCGAGAGGCTAATTAATTAAACAGGAAACACATTCCAAGAAACAATCCAATGCCCTCCTTTGATATGCAAATTTCCACATGATAAAACCGCTCAAAGTAAAGGCAGATCTAAACAGCAACTTGAACAGAAGAACCCCCTACTTCATACGAAAAAAAAAAGGATCCACAAATTACCCACCAAAAAGAAATCATCCACAATCGAGGATATAGACGATGATTATGTGATCGATGGAATTAGTACAAATGAAATTAGGAACTCACCAGCAGCAACATCCTTCGCCGAACTGGAAGCCATGGGAGTAACTGTGAAGTCAATTGAAAGAAGAAGAGGGTCAGAACAGTTAAAGCGGCAGAATCTGAAAGCTATGATTATGGAATTGAATACTAGAAATGGAACAGAAGGAAAGAATCGAAGACGAAAAGAAGGTTCGTTCCAGAGTAGTCAAAGAACCTTTGTTCTGTAAACTTCGAAAATGGAGATTCAAAGAACCCGATAAAAATTGAGCGAGCTCGACTTTTTTTTATTAGTAGTATTCCTTTTTAGATTAAGGGGCTGTTTAAATATGGGTTTTTGAGGGAGGAAAGGGAAAGGGAAAGGGAATTGGATTTTGAGGGATGAACGGGAAGGGAGAACAACTCCTTTTTCCGTTCTCTCTTTTCAACTTCTCTCTCCATCCTTCAATTCTTTTTTTAATCCTCTCATTCAAATTCTTCATTTCAAACATTTTTTTAAATATTTTTTATAAATAAATATGAACGATATATTATTATAATTTTTTTTATAAAATTTATAACTAAAAATAAATAAATAAAATAAAATAACTTTTTAATCATTAAAAAAATATTTATACATTATTCGTAATGTGTAGATTTAATTTTTTCAAGAAAAATGAATTTACCATTTATATTATATAAAAATATCTATAAATTATTAGTAATTATAGATTTAATTTTGTCAAGAATATAAATTTACAATTTATATTATATAAAAAATATTTTTGATATTTTTTATAAATAAATATGGGTGATATATTATTATAATTTTTTTTATAAAATTAATAAATAAATAAAAATAACTTTTTAATCTTTAAAAAAATATTTATAAATTATTAGTAATTTGTAGATTTAATTTTGTCGAGAAAATAAATTTACCATTTATATTATATAAAATTATATAAGTTTGCAATTTTTAAAAAATTAAATCAATAAAATAAAAAGATTCTATAAAAACTTTTTAAAAAACAACTCATCTATACAATAAATATATCTCAATTTTCATATTGAATGTATTTAGAAAGTAATTCAAATTTTCAACTCCCTACTATATATATATATATATAAATAAAGAAAAACATAAAAAAGTAAGAAAGAATAAATAAAATATACAAAGAACAAATAAAATAAAGGAAGAAAAATTTGTAAAATTAGTGCAAATAATAAAATAATTGTATACAACGAATTAAAAAAATAATGAAAAAGTAAGGTAAATTAATTAATTAAAAAAATAAACAAAAATATCAAAAGTTAACGATATAAAAATGTAAAAGGAATAAAAGTAAGAGAAAAAATAGGTTAAGACGAAGAAAAAAAATAAAATAACATTAATTATAAATTGAAATTGAATTCAGACAATAAAAATTTGAGGACCAAAATTTAATGACAACCAACTCATTTCATAAAATTTTCATTAACATATTAAGTTGTCAACTAATAGAGAATTATTTTATTTCTAGAACAAACCAAAATTAATTTATGATTAAAAAATTAATATAAATAAATTAGTTGATGAATAATTACATAGATTTTTTTTAGAAATAAGCTAGAAAAGTATTTATAACGCTATGCCAAAAAAAGATAGCAATAATAGTCATAGGTTTTTTTTCTTCAAATAATCATAGTCATAAGTATTAATAATTATACCGTACGGTATTATTAATAAATTTATAAGTATTAGCAATTTATATATATTAATTTAACGTTGATAAATTATAGGTAATTATAAATGAAATTAATTGAAAAACATCAACCTTAAATATTAATATTGATATCTATTGATTCAAGTTAGGGGTTTTGGCATGCATATTAAAAAGAAACAAAATAATTTCCTCCATAGCACAATTCTAAAGTTAATCATAGGTGGCAAAAAAGTTATATATAGCTTGTGAAATGACAAAAATACCCATGAGTAGATAATTCTATCAGTTCCACTGATAGACTTCTATCAGTGGAACTGATAGAAGTCTATCGGTAGAACTCATAAAAGTCTATCGATGTAACTGATAGAAGTCTATCAGTGCATATTCACTTTGGTTCAACTGATATAAGTCTATCAGTTCTACTAATAGAATACTAATAGAACTTTAGGTGTGCAGATTCACTCCGATCGATAGACTTATATCAGTCTTCTATCAGTATAACTGATAAAGTCTATCAGTTCCACTGATAAAGTCTATCGGTCGGAGTGAATCTGCACACCTAGAGTTGTAGGAGAAGAAATCACAAATCTCCCTTCCATTTCCGCCATTTTCACATTTACTTCTTCATCATATTCTCTTCAAAACCCATTTCTTCAAATCCCTAAATTATTCACAATCAATAAACTCATTTCTCCCTCGACACTCTGTTCCTAGACCTCTATTTCTCAAAACTCTCCTTTTTCCCCAATTGTCTTCCCTCTCTCCGGAAAAACTCGTCGGTGCCACCCTCAACTTCACCTCAGCCGAATTCCAAATATCAAGAAGAAATGGTAGAAGAGCACACAAGAAGGAAGACTTGAAGAGTATGCTGTCGAATCCAAATTGGAACGAAATGAAGGAACCTCGAATTGGGTCGGAACGTTCAATTTGAAACAAAGTTAGAGAGAGAGAACAATTTTCTTCGCTAAAGAATTGGAACGAAAAAAAAACTTGCAGAATGAAATTACACATATATGAAATTGCATCGGAGAAAGAAGAAAAGGAAGAGGAGTTTGAGAAAGAAGGTTAGAAAATTTCACAAAGAAAAATTGTAAAGTTGATGAGAGAGGAAAATGAAGAAGAAATGAGCAGATTTGGAAATTGAAAAGATGTGTTGGAAAATTGTTACATATGGATTATTTTAGGATTTGTGCTATAAATGTAATAAAAGGAGTAAAAGTTGCTACTCATGGTAAATTCCCTTCAAGTTAATACATTTTATAGGTATTCGCATATGTAAAATTAATATTTAAGGTTGATATTTTTTAATTAATTTTATTTATAAATATCAATAATCTATAAATGAAATTAATATATAAACTGTTTTTTTTTTTAATATACATTTTATGAGAAAAGTTTAATTATTGTATTAATTAAAAAACATCAACCTTAAAATTAATTTTACAAAAAAAAAAAAAAAACTCTAATCTCCCTCTCAAACTATCATTTTCAAACAAAGTTTTCAACGACCTCTCTTTTAAACAAGCTTTTTCTGCAACCTTTCTTTCAAACATCCATATTCAAAGAAGGTTTTCATGCAATCTCTCTTTCAAACATCCATATTCAAACAAGGTTTTACTGTAACTTCTCTTTCAAACATCCATATTCAAACAAGGTTTTCCTTCAACTTCTCTTTCAAACATCCATATTCAAACGAGGGTTTCATGCAACTTCTTTCCTCTTCCTCTCCACTTCCCCAAATCAAATAGCCCCTAAGTGTCTGTTTGTTTAGGATTTAATTTGGAGGATTTATCAATTTCTTCTAGAATACCTAGCTCGAAACTTTTTTTTTTTTTACTTTTTAAAAATGATTCTTATTTTTTAATCATTCATTAATCATTTCTAACTCCTCATTTTTAATCATTGATTTCAAATAAATCAAAATAACTCATTTTTAATTATTACTTTTTTAGCTATTTATTTTAAATTTACATCGAAACATGATTTTGACTATAACTTAGTACACAAAAATCACATTCAAACGAGTGTTT
Source organism: Sicyos edulis (assembly GCA_036507275.1). Taxonomy (NCBI): domain Eukaryota; kingdom Viridiplantae; phylum Streptophyta; class Magnoliopsida; order Cucurbitales; family Cucurbitaceae; genus Sicyos; species Sicyos edulis. The sequence goes on from CM071850.1 coordinate 40,762,163, forward strand.
TATTACAAATTTCAACTTTTCACTATTCAATATAATTCATTAAGCTAAATCTTTGACTAAACCTCGAATTTTTGTAAATAATAATAAACCACTCTCGCCCCATATATACCAATCTCTTTTTCTCTAAAGGCAAATAAATTTTATTGATTAGTCATAAATAAATTAATAGAAATGAGTAGTTATAAATTAATAATTATTTTTAATAATAAATATGATAATTATTTTGAGTAATTACAAAAAAAACTTATTTGGATGAAGTTTTCAAAAAGTCAGTGAATCTTCAATCTAAACACTCCATAAATATGACAAATAAACACCTTCAACTATTCTCGAATGAAATATTTTTTAAAATTACTTTTTTAGTACAATTTTAAAAGTATTCTTTAATTATCTTTTTGCAGTTGATTATTATGTTCGAGATAACAATAGTCACAGTCCAATAGCTCAATAGTATTAGTGTGATCTTTTATTTGAAAAAACGTACACATGATCAAATTTGTTTTAAGTTAAACTACAATAGGTCTCTACACCTATAAATTGGTGAGGGTAATTAATAAATCCTACTCTCAAAACAGACACTTAATCCGTTATTATAATAAATTTATATTTTATTTTTAATTTGTTTTTATTGAAATCAGTCCTTATAATAAATTCGTAGTTAATGTTAGTGAAATTTTAGTTAATAATTTTAATATAAACAAAGGTAAAATAAAAAAATTCATATGGAAAGATTGTCTTTTTCAAAAGAAAAAATAACAAAAAGCCTTCAATGAAGAACAATTTTATTAAAAATAAATAAATTGTAGAGAATAAAATTGAATATTGAATTTTTTTTAATCAAAATAGAAAAAAAAAATTAAAAGTAAGACTAAAATTAGATACTTAAATTAACAAAGTCAAAAGTTTGTGGAACCAAATTTAAAATTTTTTATAGGAGATAATAAATACAACAATAAATTCTATTAATTGTGGGGTTAGTTGTAAATACACACTTATTATTAGATTTTTTTTTAAAAAAAATAATCAAACCTATTGTTAGAGTTATAGGCTTATAGCTTTTAAGATGAGTGGTTTTGAATTCGGATTATTTAAATATTTCTTAGAGAAAAAAATGGTCAATCTTGGATTATACAATTCAAAATTTATTTTACCACAATTACTTTTGGTTTGGAATTAAATGAAATTGATAGGAACACGCAAGCAAGCAAACAAAGAAGGCGTATTCAGGGTTCTAGTGGACCACCGCAATCGTAATCTCTGCCAAACTAATGCCCCATTCTTCAACCATGGAATTGCTTTTATTTTATTTTATTTTATGTTATTTCGTTTTCGGGCCGAAATATTGTTTTTGATTAAAGGGAAATTGTGATGGATAACCAATTTTTAAAAAATAATTATAAATATAGTCATATTGTAAAGTATTTGTAAATTTATTTTTTATTTTAAATTTAATTAATAATAACTTTTCATAATACATAAAATACCTTTCTTTACATTTTTTTTTCCTTCAATTCTTATCCTGCGGCCTTATTTGTTTTTCTCCGAATCTTGTTCTCTATTTATATTTTTAAAAAAAGATGATACAATATTTATGTTTAAAAAAGATAAATACTGTATTTAAAAAAGATAAATGTTGTATTTATATTAAAAAAAATAAATACTGTATTTTTATTTTTTTAAAAAAATAATTATTATATTTATAATAAATAATACAACTATTAATACTATATTTATATATGAGATTTACACTGCCTTTTAATATCAAATCATGAATCTATATTCTGTATAAAAAAATCATTAATCTATTAAATAATGGTTGAACATTTTCTTAATCCCATAATATTTCTACCTTGCTTTTTCTTTTCAGGAGTTGCTCTTCGACTTATTTAGTTTATTTAGTGTATTTGCTATAAAATTAGATCTACTTGTATTTATAGTAAAATCATTGTCAAATAATCAATAAACAATACAAATGAATATAAAGTATTATGAGTGTGAGATAAATACACATAAATATATCAGACATCTTAATCATAAAATACGGTATTAATAAAATATGTTTACGTATCAATGTAAAAAAAATACAGTATTAATATATTTTAGAATTACTTATTTATTACACAATTTACCTCATTTGATGGATACTAGAATAATATATTACACAATTTACCTCATTTGATGGATACTAGAATAATATATTACACAATTTACCTCATTTGATGGATACTAGAATAATATATTACACAATTTACTTCATTTAATGGATACTAGAAAAATAATAATGATCCATATTTATTTATTAATCCATGCCGGAAGATTTTAGATTTTTTTTTTTGTCAAAATCAAAACAATTATCAATAACAAAGAAATCGAGTATTCACATAAAATATTTTTCTTTTTTTAAACACGTTTTTTGTAGCCATAGATTTTTATGGAGAAAATATTGAGTTGAAAAGTACCGATGGTCTGAGAAGATTTTTTTTGGTTGGTTTAATGACGAGAGGATTTTTTGCTATAAGAAATGGAGGATATTTGTGTCATTTCCTTATAAAAATAAATTCCTATTTTAAAGTAATGCTTACTTTTGCTAAATTTTGTTAAGATGAATATGCTTGTTAAAATTTTCTTCTTTTAATCTATTTCAGTAAAAAGCCCTTAATTAAATTTAAGAGGTGAGATGAGGTGAGGTGTTGAAGCTCAACACCTTGTTTGGCCCAATGTATTTTTCACCTCATCTCATCTTCTCTCTCTCTTTTTTTTTTTTTTTTTACTTTTTTTAATATTTTTTTAAAAAAAATTTCATCTTTTTATTTGTATATATATATTTACTTATTTACTTATTTTATGTTTGATATATATTTTTTTTATAATAATATTATTATTTTAATATATCAATATATAATAATAATAATATTATTATTATTATATTAAATGTTTATTTAAATATATTTAAATTTTAAAAATTAAAATAAATAGATATATATTATCTTTTAATATATGACGTTAAATTTTCATATTTTTATTCATTTTTTAATCGTCTTTAATAACAAAAAAAAAGTTATGGAATTTCAATTGTTTAGAGATAGACTATAAATATCATATTTAAAAATTAATAATTAAAAGTTATGTGTTTATTTTCAATATTAACAATAAATATATCAATTTATTATTAAAATAAAAATTAAATTTAAAATAATTTATACACATTGAATTTTTATTCATAGTTTACAATAGATTTAAAAGTATGAACTTATTTTCAATGAACTTAAAAATATTAAACTTATTTTGTTCGTTAAAAAAATGAGATTCAAATTTTATACTCTTGTATTCAGCGTTGCACTTTGAAATAATAGTAAGATTGGATATATTTTTTTTGAAAGGATAAATTAATTTAAATAATTTTGAGAGTCTTGATTGTATATACAAAAAACAACTATAAATTTCAAGACTTGTATGAGTCATAAGGATTGAGATCTATTCTACCTAATAAAAAAAATAATAAATTCCGAAATTTGAGGGATATTTTATTACTTCCACATAATAATTATTATCAAAATGTGACCGAGTTCTCTTTTATCTACAAAAAACAATAAATAAAAATTTTTAGGGATGTCTATGGTTCTCTAGAAGTATCAATGAATAATAAGATAAATATATTTAATTTATTATTACCTATTAATTAGTGTATTTTATTAACAATTATTTGACCTTCAGTAACTATGAATATGAATGTATAAAATGTATAAGAAAATAATTTTTTTTAAATAAAATAAAAATTGCTATCAAGATTTTATAATGACTCATTTAACCAAATGGTTTTATTTTTTAATAAATATAATTATGGTATTTTTTTTATTATTTAAGTCTAACAAATCTTTAAAAAAAAAGTTATTAACGATGTACAAATATTTTACATTAGTCAAACTTTATTTGGGTGGTGTGAAATTTTTTTTTTCACATAATTTTTTTTAATTAAACAATATTTAAGTATGAAAGATTAGAAACTTTTAACCTCATGGTTATTATGTCGTATATAATATAATTGAAACTATGTTTTTTTAATAAAAACATTAATATGATTAAGGATGCTTAATATTAAATTTATATTACTTACATTTTATTTATGATAGTAGTTATATTTACATACTTATTATATTAACAGCTAAATATTTGAGAATAATTATTTTTTTAAAAAAGAAAAAAAACAATTTTATTGTTAAAAAAAAGAACAGATTAAAATAAAAAACATATCTTAACATCTCATCTCCTCTCCTTCCACCCCAAATAAGGTTCTTCTGCCATCTCATCTCACCCCAAACAAGGTTTTTTTGTCATCTCATCTCACCCCAAACAAAATTTTCTGCTATCAACATTTCATCTCATCTCACATGCAGCAAAACACCCCCTTAAGGAGCAATGGTTCATTTTCTACTAATATTTTAGTGCATCAGTTCACTAATTTTGAACCAGCGTACACAAGTATTTGAAAATACATACTACCATTTTGGATTACAAAATTCTACACTTTGAATTTTTTTTTTCTATCAATTAAAATTATTTTTAAAAATTCAAATAAAATGATATGGTCTAAAATGATGACAAGTATTTCCAATATATTGACGTAAGTTTTGTTATTTTTGAAATCTAGATTGCATTTTATTTAATTGTTTAGTAAAATTATGAATTATAAGGATTTATTGATAATCTCATCTTAAAAGTAATTTCAATTAATTTATAAGATTGTAAGTTACTTCGTGCATTATTTAATATAATATTAAAACTTAATAAACATAAATGGATGTTCGATCCAATAAAAAATAAAATTGTGATCCAATTTGAAATTGATGAATCCAAAAAATGGATGAAGTATTTTTCTTATTACTGATTAATTTTAAGATGAACGTCTATTTTATCTAATAGATTTTAATACATAATTATCTAATAGAGAATTTACCATCAGCCGCACTGTAACGGCCCGGAATTTTCATCCCGGCCTTCCCGGGAGGCCCAGGGGCATTTTTGTAATTTTGGGTAGGATCGGGATTTTTGGTGAAGGTATTTGGGCTTGGGAAAAAGTAAAATTAAATAGGGAATTAAATAGCGCGTCGAGCAGAAATCGAACTAGGGCCGTGTCGCATGCTAGGCAAAGGGCACAGCCAGCCGAGCCACCGCGCGTGTTTGTTAATCTAAACGCGCGTTCTATTATATAAGTCTGCTCGTCCCTTGTTTTGATTTAAAAGGCAGCTCGCCCGAGTTTCGCCCCATTTTTCTTCTTCTTCTTCCTCGCGATCACCCCCGACCGACAGCCAATTTCTCTCGATCCTCTTCCTTCTCCAGCTCCGTTCGACCAAGCCTTGCCTCCAATTTGAGGTCGTCATCCATCCCCGAGCAGCTGGTAAGCTTCTTTTTCTCTTTTCTTTCAAAAAGAATTCCGATTCCTTCTCTCTAGTTTCGTTTCCGTTCATCGGCCGAGTTGAGGCGATTTGAAGTATGGGTTTTGTGCAGCTAGTGTAGGGGAGTTCTTCTTCAAAGAATCGAGCGTCGAATCCCCGTGGATCGCTTGGTTTTGTGTCTTTTGTTCGCCCCTGTTCGCGCGCGAAAAACAGAGCCCCTGTTCGTCGAGCTCGCCAACGTCAGTCGTCCGTCTAAGGCTGGCTTCGCCAGCCAGCTCCGCAACGCGCGCTCGAGCCCCTCGCTCGCTGAAGTCGCGTCGTGCCGCGTAGCGCCAAAAGCTTCTGTTCCCTGATTACTCATCACGCGCGCCGCCTGGTCGCACATACAAGCCTCGCGCGCTTCAGCAGGCGCGCGCACCAAAGACGCCCAGCTCGCCATTCTGCGCCCGCGCGCCATCGAGCCCCGCGTTCTTCGCCCGTTCGTGCAATCGGCTCGTTCGTGCGCGTTCGTCGTGCCTCGTGAGTTGCTCCCGAGCCGAGCCTCATTTATTTTATTGTATTTAGGCCTATTGTGTGATTATTGTGATGATTGATAGGTTCCGTGTGAGCTAGATCGAGATTGTTCGCGCTTAGGATTTCGTGTCAAACCGCCCCCTACCAAGGTAAGGATTTCTTACCGGGGTTGTGTGGACCTGCGATATTATATGTGATTGTTGATTGATTGCTTGTTTGTGATTATTGACATGTGTAGCTAGGTGCTTCAATCAATTCTGCTAGCATGATTTCTTGGTTAATTCTCATGTTAATCCATGCTAGGTTGTTCCTTTCTCGACATGCTCGTATCTGCTCCTTGCTTCATAGTATCATGCTAGGCTCATTGTATTCTTATTGAGCACGTATTGGATTTTATGGAATTGTTTGTTTGTTGCTGCTGGGCAAAGTTAGAATTGCGTGTAGATAGCATCATCCGGCCCGATGCATAAAGAACCTTGCATCCATGGCGGGGACGTCCGAGCAAGTCATTCCGCCCCCGACCCCGTGAGGATTAGCTAACCCGAGCGGTAGGCCCCGCAATCTTGGGTGAGGGTGGCGATCATTAAATGCCCCAACGGTCGGGATGATGACTTGGCATTGCCTCGTCCCCGGCCGCGCATGTCCTCGCATGTTTGGCGAGAGCCCCGATTGCCACTGTTAAGGCAAGGGGCTTCTCGGTGTAAGCCTACCACGACCGCCCTTGGCCCAGTGCGGTGGTTCAGCCGACATAGTTTACGTGTCCGTGTCTCACACCCCTATGTCGGTGACACCGATCCAAAGATTTAGTTAGGCGTGGTGATCGGATATGGGCGACTTGCCTCCGCACTCCGCAACCCCCATAGTTCTGCGAGCACGCGGTGCATGCTTACGCTCATTACAACGCGTACGGAGAGAGCTCCTCGGGATTGTGAGCCGTGTACCTTTCGCCGACAGTGAGACAGTGAGGCCGGACTTGTTTCTCGTATAGGCGACTTATGTATTGGACTGTGTGATGATTTTATTCCTGACTAAGCCACCGAGTTGGCATCCGAGGCCCAAGTGTGGGCTAAGCTATGTGCTCTATTCGTGTTATATTCATAGCTTGCATACGCTCATCGAGATGACCATGTATATCGTATTGTACCCCGCTTGGGGATTCTTACCGAGTAATTCGTTACTCACCCTTATTCTGTGGTTTTCCACAGGTAACCGTGGTGCGCGACAGGATGCCTGAAGGAGGAGCTGTGATCATGGGGCCCAGTCTTCCAACTCTGATTTTTGTATTATGACTCTCGTGTGTTTTTGTTTTCCCCTGAATGCATGTAGCCGGCACGAAAGCCCTAGGAGGTTTGTAAATATTTGTGGATTCCAGCATGTTGTATCTCGAATGTTTTGAATGGCTCTTAGTAAATCTCTCGATCGAGTAAACTTTGGAAATGTATTTATCCCGAAGTGCTTGGAAACAGGGACAGTTTCAGGAAAATGTCTAGTTTTTAAAGGGGTTATTTTGAATGTTTTGTTTTAATTGGAATCCGAAATCATGTCTGTTTAAATGTCCTTTACTTTGAATGCATGCATTGGGGTAAGGGCCCATTTAGTGCCCCATTCGGGTCGGTCCCTTACACGCACATTCTATCTCTTGTGTACTATATTTGCTGCAGAATTTTTAAAAATAATTCATATATAACCCATTAATTTCTATCACTCAACTAATAATAGAACTCAATTTGGAGTTCTATCACTAATACAAAACTCAAGCAGTGTATTTATCATTAATTGAATTCTATCACTAATATAATTCAACCGTTGATAGAACTCAAATTGAATTTTTTACTATAAATAAATTAATTTTGATTTTATGCTATACATGATTTTTTTTTTGTTATATATCCAAAATTCCCTATCTAATATTTATGCCTTTTAGTGTTTACTCAAATTTAATCTAAAAAAAAAAAGTATTTACTCAAATTCTCTCACCTTTTTTAACAAGAAAGTGATATATTATATAAAGTTGAGAAACTGCTCAAACAACTACAAAAAGGCAATTTTTTTTTTTTAAAGTAGAGTTAGAAGATTCAAATCTGCAACATTTGAATTGAGTCGTTACATGTCAATCATCCCTAAATTTAACTTTCTTTGACAAATTTGAACGTAAAGCATATGTAAGTAAAATAGGGTACTTAAATGCCATAAAGTATCATCTTCAAGATCGAAGACAGAAAACCTACACTCTGATGGGCTACATGATTCAACGACAAAGGGTGAAAGAAAGGCATCCAATTCGAAGAAACTACAATGATTGTTTGATTTCCTCCAAAATTGCACCATTCTTTAAATGTAAGGAGCTCGAACGATTAATGGCGAGAACCAACTGCGATATATGGGAGAAATCCAACTAATTAGCTAGTTTGATAATATGGAGAATGACCCATGCTTCAACTTTAAAATGTACAATTGTTAAGTTGAACGAATTATCCTTCTCAAAAAAAATATTAATTTCTTAGTAGGCAAATTTCATAGATTGAATTCATCACCTTTTAATTCTCAATATTCTTCTACAACCTTCCATGTTCCTAAATTCTAATGTTTCATAAAAATACACAACAATCCATTCAAACTTATATGTACTTGTACAAGGTAATATAAATGTGATAGCTCTCAAATGAGAGTAAATTATTCTTAAACGTGATTTAATTGAGTAACGATTGGTTTAAAACTTTAATCAATTATACTAAAAAAAAAACTTTAATCAATTATGCAAAATTTAGAAAATAACGGAAAGAAAAATGGTTAGAAAGCACGTTATTTTGAGCTAGTTTCCAATATTAATTCTCTCTGAGATAATGTGCTAAATTAAATAAAAACTCAATTCTGGGTTACCTACTTATGGAATGGATTGGTGACAAGTTGGTTATCTTGATTGGTAGTATTATAAAAACGACAATTAAAGAATAAACAATATAAGAGACACAATTTTAATAAAAAGAGGTTAAAAATACAAAATAAACATTAGGGGATTAAGATTTACTTCGAGTTTATATAACCACCCTCATTCAACCATATTATAGATAAATGCCCAGTTACATAAAAAAACTCGTATACTAAATCGAAATACCAATATAAATTTTGTTTTCATCAGGTGGTTGTTTTTATTTTTCTTTTTTGAATAAGAAATAATTTGATTATATATATAAAATTACAAAGTTATAAAAGTCATCAAAAGATTAGAAAAGAGATCTCTGAACGCTAAGAAGAGAATTATAATTAAAGAAAATATTTGGTTCCATTTTATCTATTTTTTATTTTTATTATCCCCTAATAGCAAACTTACCATTGTTTTAACAAGGAGAATACTGCCAATAGAGCAGTAGCTCAAGAGACATCGATGTACACCTAATAACCTTAAGTTCTTAGATTTGAGTCTTTTCCACCTCCAATTTTTGTAATCTCAAAAAAAAAAAAAAAAAACAAGAGGAATACTGATTTGGCAAAACAAGAAAATTCCTCTCCCGTCTCTTTTTTTCTTTTATTTTAAGCAAAAGAATATAATATAATTTTAAAGATTTTTTGAGCAAACGAATATTACTTCCTGCTACGCAATTCCAAGAACCCCCATCGAAATCCTCAGTTTGAATCGTGGGTTGCGCTTCGTGAGTATCTTTCACCGCGTCGGTGGTAAGTTCTCGACCTAGATCTCAAGTTTTTCCCAATTTGTTCGTGTATGTTTTCATGTTATGGATCTAAGCCATATGATCGATTCGATTTTTCATTTCATTACTGCTCGTAGAAATTGAATTGAATTGAATCTGATTTTCTCCTTTCTGAGCTCGTTCTTAAGATTTTTTTGGTTCTATATTTGAGAAAGATTTGCGTAGATTCGATTACGTTTCTTCCATGCAACTGCTGAATAACTCAGATCTAATGCGTTCTTTAATCAATTTCGAAGTTGAAGATAACTTTTCATTCTTTGTAGATCCCGTCGCTCTCTTGTTCTTGTTTTATGATTTGAGTTGTTATAATTGTTGCTAGCGAATGGATCTTTTTAGTTCGATTGGGTTTGTAATGAAATTGTTGTATTTCTTTCAGTTTTCAATGGCGTCCTCCAGTTCGAGGAAGCCCTCGATTTGTTGGGCTTTCCTTTTGTTTCTGGTTTTTGCTTATCGTTGCGATGCTTTCTATCTTCCCGGAAGCTACATGAATGTTTACTCCTCTGAGAATCCTATATTTGCTAAGGTTAATTCCTTGACTTCCATTGAAACGGAGCTTCCTTTCAACTATTATACTCTCCCCTACTGCAAGCCACCGGATGGTGTCAAGAAAAGTGCAGAGAATCTTGGGGAGCTGCTTATGGGTGATCAGATCGACAACTCTCCTTATCGTTTTCGCATGAATGTAAATGAAACAGTCTACCTTTGTACCACTGAGCCTTTGAGCGAGGTTCAAGTGAAGCTTTTGAAGCAGAGAACCCGTGATCTCTACCAGGTAAACATGATTCTAGATAATTTGCCTGCCATGAGATTTACTGAACAAAATGGGGTTAAAATCCAGTGGACTGGGTTTCCGGTTGGGTATACGCCATCAAACAGTGAGGACGATTATATCATTAATCACCTAATATTCACAGTTTTAGTCCACGAGTACGAGGGGTCTGGTGCGGAAATAATTGGCACCGGGGAAGAAGGTATGGGTGTGATTTCGCAATCAGAACAGAAGAAGACTTCTGGATATGAGATTGTTGGATTTCAGGTTACACCTTGTAGTGTTAAATATGATCCTGAAGTAATGAAAAAGAATAAAGTACTACAGAATATCACGCATGTAGACTGCCCAAATGAACTTGAGAAGTCTCAGATCATTAGGGAGAAAGAGCAAGTGTCATTCACTTATGAGGTGCAGTTTGTTAAAAGTGATATACGGTGGCCATCAAGGTGGGATGCGTATTTGAAGATGGAGGGTTCCAAAGTACACTGGTTCTCTATTCTAAATTCACTGATGGTAATCTTTTTCTTAGCGGGTATAGTTTTTGTCATATTCTTAAGGACTGTGAGAAGAGATTTGACAAGGTATGAGGAGTTAGACAAAGAGTCTCAGGCACAGATGAATGAGGAGCTCTCGGGATGGAAACTTGTGGTTGGAGATGTGTTTAGGGAACCTGAATGTTCGAAGCTCCTCTGTGTGATGGTTGGTGATGGGGTTCAAATTTTGGGGATGGCAGTCGTCACTGTTGTTTGTACGGCATTTGGCTTCATGTCACCAGCTTCAAGAGGAATGCTACTTACAGGGATGATTATTCTTTATCTTTTCCTTGGAATTATTGCAGGTTATGTTGGTGTACGTGCATGGAGAACCATTAAGGGAACATCAGAAGGGTGGAAGTCAGTTTCCTGGTCAGTTGCTTGCTTCTTTCCCGGGATCGTTTTCGTCATTCTTACAGCACTGAACTTCATTCTTTGGAGCAGCAAGAGTAGCGGTGCCATTCCCATCTCACTTTATTTTGAACTCTTGGCTCTCTGGTTTTGCATATCTGTGCCACTCACTCTCCTTGGAGGGTTCTTTGGGACACGAGCTGAGGAAATTCAGTTTCCCGTGAGAACCAACCAGATTCCAAGGGAAATTCCTGCGCGGAAGTACCCATCTTTGCTTCTCATTCTTGGTGCTGGGACCCTTCCGTTTGGAACCCTTTTCATAGAACTCTTCTTTATCCTTTCTAGCATCTGGCTTGGAAGATTCTATTATGTTTTCGGTTTTCTACTGATAGTTTTGTCTATGCTAGTTGTTGTGTGTGCTGAAGTATCGGTCGTTCTTACGTACATGCATCTCTGTGTGGAGGATTGGCGTTGGTGGTGGAAGGCTTTCTTTGCTTCTGGCTCAGTTGCTCTTTACGTGTTTCTATATTCCATTCACTACTTGGTCTTTGAGTTGCAGAGTTTGAGCGGCCCGGTGTCGGCTATTCTATATCTTGGTTACTCATTGATCATGGCAACGGCAATTATGTTATCCACAGGCACCATCGGCTTCCTGACGTCTTTCTACTTTGTTCACTACCTATTTTCATCAGTAAAAATAGATTAGAAGTGGCGAAGATCGCCCTTGCTCGCGGGCAGCGGATGATTTTGGTAACATTTTGTCTCTCGGTGAATTCTCTGGTACGTTTTTTTTCATCCTAGCAAGTTTCTTAGGCATTATATTTGAAGTGAAATGAGATGATGGGATAGTAATTTCTAGTTTTATGAATCCCAACCTATGTTTAGAATGCAAATATCTACTACCTCCCCATCGACAGCAAATCCAAAAAGAAAAAAAAAAGATTGTTTTTTAATACCATTGATATCTAGTTTTGATTGAGCGTTCTATCCGTTAAATTGTTAGTAGAAACTTGAAAGTTACCGTTGTTTTACCTCTTCCATTCTTGTATACCATTTCATTGTATTTCTTTAAAGAAAGACGAGTGAGGTTTCTCTATTGGTATTTTCCACATCATTGATTTCTTATTTATTCATACGCAATGGTTAAGTTGGTAAAGTTCGTATATGACATCTCTGAAAAGGCAGTGAAATCTTTAATCAATAGGCTTAAGTTTTTGTATGGTTATTATTGTTATTATTAATTGAGTTGAACAATATTATTTCGAACTTCTGACTTCTTGATGAGAATACATGTCTTGAAAATTCATCAATTTCTAGAGACTTTTTTGTGGGCATGTCGTTTGTTTTTCTGGATGAAGGTCTTTTCTTTTTACAAGGGAAAAAGCCAAGGGAAAAGCCAATAAAGGATCCTTCTTGCCATTCAGTCACTTTTCTTTTTCTGACATATAATATTTGAATATCAAGAAAATCCATAGAAAATTAATTCATAGATAGAAGAGCCTTAACACTGCAATATCCAGGCTACTTCCATGATGGTTGAAATGTTGTTTTACCCTCTATAAGTTATGCATTGAATATTATTCATTGAAGCGATTTTAGAAATGAGGACTATGTATTATTGGTGGGTTACGGTTTTTGTTTTGCCTGAGTAGTCGAGCTTATGATCTTAAAGCATAGTGATATGCTTTAATGTCGGAATGAATTTGGATATAAACAATGGTTCACTGAAGCCATATAATAGCAGGTATATTGATTGATTAAACAAATAATAATTATACTATATTATATCACCATGTATATTTTTAAATAATGAGTTAGTGGTATGATGATTTCATTATTTGGTGGAAATCCTATTTAACACCATAGTCGCATATTCGATCTTTGGAGTTGATATTTATAATCCATTTTCTTTTAACTTGTACTAAAAAAAAATATTTTTAACCATCGTGAATTGACTTTAAAAAACATAAAGTTGACTTAGTGACCAACAAATTTTTTTAAAACTAATATATTATTAATTCAATTCATAATAGATCACATATCTATAAATTAACATAAGATATTAGTCATCACATGAAAGATATTAGTCATCACATGAGAATAATTAAGGTATCTTAGAATACCAGTTTTCTTCACAATCTAATATTGTAATATTATGCAATTGTCTTGTAAGAATGATATATTTCTCCGGTATGAGATAAAAATATTGGTTGATTTATGACACATTTAAAAAATGATTTTTGTTATTAAACTAATATCAAAATGCAACATATACGAATATGAATAAGTGAATAACACTTTGAGAGAAGAGAATGTAGAAGAATTCTTATTTTAGTGGTGTCTTTACAAAGCTTACACAACACTAATTTATAGTGTTTACAAAGTGAGAGTTACAACCTACATTGACCATAAATAGGTTAATCATGCTATTCTAAAGGAAGATGGGTAATGGAGCCTTCTAAATATAGGAATTTTAGTTGAATGGATATTTATTCATAACACTTCCTCTTAGATATCCATAACTACCTCATTAAAAACCTTACTAGGAAAAATCCAGTGGGAAAAAACCTTAGTCAAGGGAAAAAAAAGTGCAATAGATTCTACTCCCCCTCATGAAAACATCATTTAAGATATCTGAGTTGCTGCATTCCACTATTGTGCACAAACTTAGCGAATATTCCAACAAGTAATGTTTGTGTAAAGAACACTATCAAATTATCCTTTGAATTTGTGAGTCAAACCATAGGTTCCACTGATGTGTTGAGTAAGTGATCTTGACCATATAAATTCTCGAATAGCCTCATGATTTGCAAAACTTTGACATGAAAAATTAATCTGTATAAGATATAGTTTTATATGAGTTGGATAATTAATATACATATAAATGTCATTATCACACTAAAATATGTTACTTCATTGAAATGTTCAATGGATGTGTTTTTATTCATGTAAAAGCTCTTTAAGATCTTTATGTATGAGATGTTTAATGATTAAATAATCCATCTGCACAATATTAAAATTGCAAGCCAATGTAACATTTATTTTTCGAGACATTTCATCTCAAATTATTTTTTTAATAGATTATACTGGCTTTGAAGTTCTTCATGAGTTTTTGTTATATTTATATCATCAACAAATACATAAATAGTAACAAATCATGACTATGATTTTCTTAAAATTATATTCATAAGATGTTCATCATCTCTTTAGATATGTCAGGATGATTAGATATCTTGATGTTAGTTAATGCATCCACCACAAGAGAATATGTCTCCTCACAATCAATATCAAGTCTTTACAAGAACCTTTGTGTACCAAGTCTTGTTTTATCTCATGACCTTTTTTTTTCATTTCTTTTACAAACAACTACTCATTTGCATCCAACATGTTTTACATCTGAAGATGTATGGAGTACAAGGTCATAACTCTTTGTTTTGAAAGTGAGTGTAATTTTATTTAGATTTCTTCTTTTTACTATGGTCAATCATCTTAGTGTCGACAATCTTTGACAAATCTATGTCAGAATTCTCGCTTTCATAAATAATATCAAGAACAACATTATAGCTTAGAATGTTGTCAACAATTATATCAATTTGGTTCCATTTTTTCCATGTCATGACATAACTTATCGAGGTCTCTTTATTATTCTCATATACATTTTCAACATTCATTTGATTAGTCAACTTTAATACTTCTTTTGGAAATTCGTATTCTCGATAATTTTTACATTTGGAACTCATTACTCTACTATGCTTCAAGCATGTGATAAATGATTAATTGTGACAACTTGTTGTAATATCAATTCTTGATGATGCATTTGCATCTTAATCACTTTCTTTATCGCCTCTCTAAATGCATCTAGCATTTGATTTGCCAATGAATTGTCATTTGAACTTCTGGTTCACAATGATATGTAGAATAAATACTTAAATAAGACAATATATAATTTGCCTTTGAACTTCTGGTTCACATTGATTTGTATGAAAATCTAGATGAATACTTTTCCAACTTTTCTCAATTCTCTCCCTAATGTTGGAAAATTCATCTCATTAATATTAATTAGCAAATTGTGCAGTAAAGATATTACCCATCAGAGGTTCAAGATATCTTATAACTAAGAACCTTTATATTTCTAGTCTCATCTAGAGACTAATCTTAATATGTTGTGGTGGAGCAATTAGAACATTTACTACACAATAAAAACTTGTAGATGGAAAATAATTGGCTTCTAGCCATGAGCTAATTGTATTGGGGAATACTTATAGTAGAGTACTTAGCTCATGCATATAAACAACACTCTATACAAAGTTACATGACTTTTATATTTATTGGAATCTTTGTTGCTCACAAATTGTTATGTTTAACCATTTTGTGAATGAACATAAACTACAAAATGTTTAACAATTATCTCAAACTATATATAATATATAATTACCCGTTGTTTGAGATGAAAATTGGTTAGCATTACTAAGACAATTCCTTTTTTAATTTTAAAATTATAAGATTTTTCTTCTTAACTTAATTATTTGAGCAATCAATCTTGCAAATACACGATTTTAACTTGATAATAATGACTATCTGCCGGATGCGTCAATCCTGCCATCTAAAATTTCTTCACGAAATTTGAAGAATTCAATTACAATTTAGCTGATGAAATAATAATTAATTTTAGAAGAGCAAGTATCTCATCACAATTTAATAAATTGAAGAATCTTCGGGTTCTTTAATAGATGTTGATCGTGATATTCTCATTGATTAATTTAAATCACATTGACATGATATGACTCTTTATGAAAATAGTATACTTGAACTTCAAGTTCTTTACAACTTAATTATAATTTTTTCTTGAAAAACATATCAAGGGTAAATTTGCTCTTCTAGGAAAAATAATATTTGTATTTTCAAAAGTTTCTATTAAGTCTACTTGACTTTATGTATTATGGACTTTTGAATCTAGTATTCCATTTCGATTAATTCAACTTCTAGGTTAGTTCCCAGAGGTGTTCCGTTTCTGTCAACTTAGACAAAATAATCATTAGACAAAATTGAAAATAATCAATTTTTATGCTAGAACACCAAATATGTCATATTTAATGGGTAAACAGATTGATCATCTCTTCAGGAGATTATTGCAAATTTGAAAATTTACTTCCATATAATATTATTCATTTTCATTATTCAATACTACAATATTCACTTCGGGGAATAGTATTTTTACAAATCAAGAACATATTTAATAAATTCTCATACACTCGAAATCACTTGTTGTTTAACTATGCAACTACAGGTGCATCTAATCAAACTAATGAACATTTCTTGATTTAAGAATTGTGCATGTTGCATTTAATCATAAATTATTCTTGATTTGTAAATAATGTAACATCATGTACATTAACATAACATAGTACTTTTAATGCAACTTTGAGTGCATCTAATAAAAAAGATTTAACTTAAAATGAATAATTAGCTATATACTTTTTAAAGTTTGTTATTAGATAAGTCAAACATAAATGTATATAATAAATCTGTTTTGAATTCTTTGAGAGTAATTCAAATGTATGACACAAGTATATGGTTTAAGTCATTAAATATTCATAAATATAATAATTCATTTAAGAAATTAACAACTTAGAATTTCTAAAAATTTATAACTCTTAAATTGTTAAATATTAAATAGTTCTACTGAAAACAACATCTTAATAAGCATCATAATCGTACATTATGAATATAAGAATTATATTATAAATATTTAAAATGTATGTCATGCTTAATTGATAAAATTTTAATAAATAAAACAAAATTTGCTTTATACAATAATATAAGCATATATCATAAAAAATAACTAGAGTGTAGGTAGAGAGTTTTGAAGTCAAAACTTTTAAAATTAAAACAATATTTCATGTCAATATCAAAACAACTATACTATACAATAAGCAATGATAAAAACACATATATCAATCAAGTAATAAAATTACTAAAAAAAACTTTGAATTAATCATATTACCTCAAACATATATCCAACCTAAAACAAGCAATCATGATATTGGAAACACAATAATATACAAAAAGTAAAGTGAGACATTGGAAGTTGAAACCAAACTACAAAAAATATATAATTAATAAATCCAAATAGTTACATCATTTAAATGTGTGTAAACTTTTTCTCTTTAAGATACTCGAATAATTTTGTAAAGTTACTTTCACACACTATTCTTCTTTCATTATTTTAAATGAATACAATATTCACTCCATGGAATGATATTGTTAATTAATCTGATCATCATTATAATCAATTTTCTTTATGTCTTGATATATTTAATACAATAGCACATTGTATAATAATGCACTATATGTGCACATCTTAATCAAAGTGATGATCATCTCATATTTTCAAACTTATGTAACATGTGCATTTAATGATGAACTTTTCTTAATTAGAAATCATGCAACTTCAGGTGCATTAACATAAAATGAACATTTTTTTTAATATGCAAATTTGAGTATATCAAAATAATAATTAACTTTGAAAAGAATAATATATATCTCAAAGTTTGCTATAATATAAACCAAATATTTATGCATATATACTTTGGACTTCATAAAAATATTTACAACTATGCGATAAGATTTTAATAAATAAATTAGCCCATATTTTATGCAATAATTTAAAAGCATATATCATAATTAATAAATAAATAAATAAATCAACATAAAAATATTTTTAATCCAGAAGCAAAGTGAAAGTTATATCAACTAAAATATTAGAATTCATGAATGTCTTCTAATAGTTTATTAGACTTCTAATATTTATATATAATTTAAGTTATTAATACATTAAATATCAAAATATGCTATATTTTCATGAATACAAGGAATTAGGCAACTCCAATCATCGAGATCTTAACAACTAATTATTTATACATATTACATACTTATTATATAATAAAGACAATATAGATAAACAAAAATTGAGGTTTTCATAATAATTATTGTCACAAACTAAATTATTAAGAATTTGTATCATAACCCAACATTATAGTACAATTGAATTGAAACATAGCGAAAAATTAAAATTCTCAAATATTTAACATGCAAAAATGTTCAAAACTAAATAACAAAATAGAATTGTTATTAAAGCTTCGAAATAGCCAATAAGAACTAGTTAAAAAACTTGTCCAAGGATTGAGATTTATGAAGCAACTCATTTCGGTTACTATTCATCTTTAATTTCCAATATGTTAAGTTGTTGTTTTGTCATCCAACTTTTCAAAATAAAAAGATCTTAAAATTGTAGAATAAAAATTAAACCACCAAATAGAAAAGTAGCAAACTTGAAGGAAAAAAAGAGGCATTTCAAATAATTCAATAAATATGTATATTGAATACAATTAATCTAGAACAATGAGACTTTTAAAAGAGAAGACTTTCTTATCCAATATTTCTAATCAATAAATAGAATATGAAACCATACCACAATGAAATACCAATCTCAATGATCATCTTTAGCAACTGAACGGGTAGAGACTCGTGCTGATAACGTGTTATTAAACTAATATCAAAATGCAACATATACGAATATGAATAAGTGAATAACACTTTGAGAGAAGAGAATGTAGAAGAATTCTTATTTTAGTGGTGTCTTTACAAAGCTTACACAACACTAATTTATAGTGTTTACAAAGTGAGAGTTACAACCTACATTGACCATAAATAGGTTAATCAAGCTATTCTAAAGGAAGATGGGTAATGGAGCCTTCTAAATATAGGAATTTTAGTTGAATGGATATCTATTCATAACAATTTTTAATTATTGATTAAAAAAAGATTAAAAAATGTCTAGATTATAAATGGAACAAAAAATAAATAAATAAAAAGGAGATTTTGCATGTATAATAAAAAATGGCAAAATATTTCATCTATAGAGCAAAATTAAAACTAATTTAATTGTAGTAGAAAATCTAAATTAAATTCTATCATTGTTTATAGAATTCAATTAGTGATAAACTTATTTTGATACTGATTGAATTTTATCAATAATAGAAAATCATGTGCTATAGATGAATTATTTTAAAAATAGAGCTCCAAATATAATATAAGAAGTATAATGGACTATTAAAAGTTAATTTTCAAATAGAAAATTAACAAATTTTGAATGATTATAAATGAAACCAGAAGATTTCAACAAAAAAAAAAAGAATCAGAAAAAGAAGGCAACAAATTTTGAATTAAAATGGAATCAGTATAGATTAAAATATACTAATTTCTTGTTGAATTCAAAAATTGATTTTTTTTTTTCCTTCAAATTAAGTATGGAGAATCAGTTTATATTAAAATATTCATGAAATTAACAATAATAAATGTTTTTTTTTTTAAGATTTCAATATAAGTGGGAATGGAAAGACCCGAAATTAAGATTTAGATGTACACTAATGCGGAACTACTATTCTTGTTGGTGCAACAATAAATATCTTAAAGAACATAGGAAATAAAATGAGCATAATATATTGGTAAATATATTTGTTGGTTCTTACAAAATAAAATAAAATCAGCACAATATAAGGGATGGTAATTATGTAATTATGTATTTTCATAATTAAAAATAATAATTTAAATGAGCTCCAGAAACTAGCCGTTAACAAGAGAAGACCCACTGCACTGACGCTCTCTCGCGCTCCTTCTTGACTTCACCATCGTTTTCTTTGACTCTGCTCTGTTCTGTTCTGTTCTGTTCTTCGAGCTTCTCGATTCAATTTTTT
Organism: Sicyos edulis; assembly: GCA_036507275.1. Lineage (NCBI taxonomy): Eukaryota > Viridiplantae > Streptophyta > Magnoliopsida > Cucurbitales > Cucurbitaceae > Sicyos > Sicyos edulis. The sequence goes on from CM071850.1 coordinate 40,782,191, forward strand.
TGTTTTTTTTTCCCTTCTGTAAAGCTCTTTCGATTCAATCTTCGAGGATTCATAATCGAGCAAGATGTTCACAGATGGCCTCGATGAAACTGCAATTAACTGGATTAAAAAGGTATGATTCAATTCATCGTGTTTCTATTTCTGTTCTAATCGGATGATTTTATAAATCCTTGATGCTTTCCATAGGGGACGGATAAAACAGTGGAAGACGAAGCTCGAATTCGATCTCCACTTTCCGAGAAAATCGGGTGCGATCCATTTCCGAAATCTCCTTTGGCGTTCAATGGCATTGGATTCATGTCTTCTCACGCTTTGCCTCCTTTGAAATTCCATTCTGGATTGCTTCCTCCTCGTAGCCTCGACGACGATGGCGACGATGACGATGACGACGATGGAGATTATGATGTCAATGAAAGTATTGCTTCGGTTCCGTTTGAAGAGGATGATGGAGTTTATTCTGATGATGATGATGGTATGGAGTTTCGTGATTCGGGTTTCATGGAGAAGGGAGATTTTGATGAAGATGCGTTTAGCAGCTACCAGTCTAGGGCAAATTCTGGGGGGATTAAAGTATGTGGAATTGGAAATGTGGGTTCTATCAATAGAGGGCATTTGAAGGAAGATCTTAGGGTTGAATTGCCTGTTAGGTTAAGAAGATTTCCTGATGGGAAATTGGGTGTTAGGAATTTGCCCCTAAAATTTTCTACTCCTAATTATGGAAGCCAGCGGCAGAATCAAGTCAACTTTCATAGTGCTCGTGTAAGATCTTCAAATTTCTTTTAATTTCTCCTTATATGTTGCCAAATGTTATGAAAATTTGAATCCATGTCGCGAATATATAATCAATCCAAAATTTACAATAATTTAGACAGAGAAATTGTCGAATTATCAATTTGAAACGACAAGGTTAAAATGATAGATAAACCTAAACTTACAAGCAACAATAACGATAATTAAATCAAGTTTAAGAGGAGAGAAATTGTCACCTTATTTATACTCGTTCACTCAACATGGGCTACGTCTAGGTCTCTGCCACTGATTTAGGTTCCACAAAAGTATTAGTGAAAAAGGAACAAGAGTTCACTACGTACAAAGAATGATTTCTCTCACTTTTATCTGAAGAAAAATCACTAACTAGTCTTCAAAACTCTTCGATGGATAAAACCACTTTTGCATCAACACTCAAAGAAAAACAAAGAAAGATAACTCACAGAAGAAAATTTTCACAAAATTCATCTGTTATCGTTTTCAAAGCTGAAATGAGTTGATTGTTTGTAGGGTCAAGTTCATGGAAGGTTTTTTGAGGATTTGGCTGGAACCCCCAGTGCACCTCCCATTGGTGATGTTGGAGGGGGTGAAGAAGAAATGAGAACAGAATTTGGAAGTCAAGCTAGAAGAGATTCTGAAGGTTCAAGTGAAGTTGATCAAACTGCCAATGGATGTAAACAAGTTTTGACAGATTGGAAAGCTTATTCTCCTGGAACCAACACCCAAAATTTTGAAAGGTTCAGTGGTTTTCAGTGGACTACTTTATTATGAAATAAGCTTTAGAATTGTGTTCTTTATATCCTCAATTATATTCTTTTGGTGAACAGAACTTCAACAGGAGCTAAAGATTCTTATACCTCTCATCTGCAAGCAAACTATCCAGATCCTTCATCTTGTTACAACACAAGGTCTTATTGTGAATTCTACTCCTCTTGAGTCTTGATTCAAATAGTTACTTACTAGTTGTTTTAGTTCTATCATTTTGGTTCAAGGTCCATTTGGTTTTTACTGATCCATAACATGCTGAGCTTTGTAAATGCAGTGGCCAACATGCCTGGCAAACTATACTTGCATATGATGCTTGTATTCGGTTATGCCTACAAGCATGGGAAAGGGGCTGCACAGACTCGCCTGAATTTTTACGCAATGGGTGCTTCATTCTTCGAAATGCTTTTGGGTAGATAGCTTCTTTCTTGTGCCTTTTGACTAATTCTGCTCATTTTTGAAGTTCGAAGTAGACTTTTTTTTTAGGATTCCTTATGGTTTCTCTCTATAAATTGGCAACTATTTAGATTACACAAATTTTTGTTGCAACCTCGGCTTGCACAACCGAAAGAAAGGGGAAGGAACACTGAGCATTCAGAACAAGTAGTAACTTCGAACCCGAAGAAAGTTATTGGAAAGATAAGAGTAGAAGGTACAGATTCTTCAGAAGATTTCACCTCTACTTGAACAATATATTTGGTATAATAGTTCCCTGTCCAAAGAAAGGTTCCAAGTTACTTGGTTAGGTATTCTCAAAACATTATTCCTAAAATGAACAACCTGCTCCCTTTTGGGGACTTTGCTTTCCACATTCCAATATAACCAACAACCAATTCTATTCTGTGTCTATCTCTCTCTAGTCTTGGAAATGGAAACAATTTTTATTCTTTTCAATATTTTGTTGTTATATTGATTAACCAAGAAATTTTTTCTTTCTTTTTTTGTTGTAATGGCAGTGAAAAAGCTTAGATTGATACCAAAGAGGAAACTGATGAATACATATTCCCAAAGAGGTTCAGTCTATATCCAAGCAGGAGCGGAGTATATTCGAAATATTTCCACTTTCGTGAAAAATGGCATAAATTCTCTAAGAGACGCTTCGTTCTCAATGACATCAGAAGGTTTGTACTTTGTACCGAATTTGTTGTTGCTTTTCTGTATCACTACACATGATTGATCTTTCACCAGATTAAAAAATGTTTAGTTCTAACTTCTAATTAAGTACAAGCACTAAAATATTGTTTGAATTTGCATGTGTTTTGGGCGATGGTTTGGTATAGGACAGTCGACATATTTCCATCATATGCAGGAAAAAAAAAAGGAAGCATTTTCAAAGAATTTCCAGTTCAAATAGTAGAAAATTGATTTAAATTTTAATGCTTTTCAGAACAATTATCGTGCTTATTTCAATTGAAGAGTGCTACAGAAGATGCTGTCCTGGAGTCTGATTCTGTTGTTTGCTTGCACCCTGGCAGTGGAGACTACCATGTCTTGTAAGTTCTGATCTTTTTTATTCTTTACTCAAGCGCGGTTTACCGGCATAACTTATTAAGTAAGAGATCACATATTAACCAGAACCATTGCTCTCAAGACATTATATTATGTTTTCTTAGTTAATATTAGACCAACAAACTTGAGCAAAAGATTCTACTCTTTTTATTTGATTTATGTTATGAACCCAAAAGCATATGAGGCATATGTGACTTCAGTTTTCCAGAGGCTCCTGGAGATACCCTTTTACTAGAAATCCAGGATGTCAAAAAAACTACTCAAGGTCGAACTATGATTTCAGTTTCAACCTTGATTGATGTAAGTAATATATTTCAATTTTTTTTCCCTTTTACCAATCAATAGTTTTGTGAAGCTGACTTCACCCCCTTATTTGCAGAATGATAAGATTCGTTGGTGGCCTATATACCATGATGACCAGGAATGTATTGGAAAAATTCAGCTTTCTATTGTTCATACAATGACATGTGACGAGAATAATCATACGAAGGTATTCTTTTACTTCTCGTGACCAAAAAAGCTGGAAGGTCTTCCTTTTTTGGCGTCAAAGTAATGGGCATATCCTTACATAATGACATTTGTTTTTGGTTGAGGCTGGTAGCTGGTTTGATTGATCCTTTGTGTTCTATATGATAACAGAGTGGACCTGTTGTGGAAACTCTTGCCTATGATTTAGTGCTAGAAGCTGCCATGCGTGCACAACACTTTTGTTCTAGAAATCTAAGGATTGATAGACTTTGGAAGTGGTTGTTGACTGAATTTGCTGACTATTATGGAGTTTCTGACTCGTATACAAGAATCAGGTATTACACAGACATTATGAATATGTAGAGTAGCGAAATCAAGAAGATCAAAGATTCAATTTTTGCATATCTATATGTTTTCCTGTGTTTTGACATGCCTTGCGTTTTCCTCATGTACAGATACCTTTCTCATGTCATGAATGTGGCTACTCCAACCAAAGATTGCCTAGAGCTTGTAAATGAATTACTTGAACCCATAATGAAAGCCAAAAATGAGAGAAGTTTGACACGGCAAGAGGTATGAGTCTAGTTCCGATTGCATTCTTGTGGCTCATATGAAAATGAGTCTTGAGTTTGTTAAGTGTGAACTTGTATGAATTAGTGTAGATTGTGATTGAAAATTTTGAGTTTGTGTAGCATGCATGTAGATTGCATAAAACTATAATTACATAGCTTGGCTTGTAATTTGTTCAAGTACAGCTAGAAAAGAGAACTCAAGAAGTTCATAATATTAGTCAAAGTGTAACTTGGCAGAAATAGATTCTCACCTTTTCGTTTGCTTGCTCCCAATATGGTATATTCTTTAAAGAGAGTTTCCATTAAACTCTATCGTTTTGGTGAATGGACATTAAAACTTATTCGGGGCTCTATGATGCATTTTTTGTTCTAATTTTTTTTTTCTCTTTGCCAGAGAAGTATATTACTGGATTGTGAAACTCAAATTGAGAGTTTGTTGGCAAATGTTTTTGAGAACTACAAGTCATTGGATGAAAACTCCCAGACGGGATTGGCAGATATACTTGGTCCAACAAAAGACTCTGCAGCCCCTGCACTAACTCCAGCTGTGAAAATTTACACTCAACTCCATGATATACTTTCTCGAGATGCACAGAACATGCTGATAAACTATTTTCAGGTGCGAGTCGTCATCTTGTTTTTGAACTCGCATTATTCTATACTTTCTTTAGATTTTGGATAAGCAATGTATTTCCTGTTTTGATTCATCTGGTTACACGACAAGCTAAAAAATTGCACTTCTGTGATGATTGCAGAGAGCGGCAAAAAAACGGTGTCGAAAGTATATGGTTGAGACTGATGAGTTTGTCTCGGGAAACTCTGAAGGTCTTCTCATGGATCCAGTTACCATCTCCACAGCATATTTGAAGATGAAACAGCTATGTAAAAATATTGGTGATGAAATTCAGGCTGATATCAAAATTCATAATCAACATATACTACCAAGGCATGATGTTATATTACATATGCGAGCTAGAGTACTCAATGAAGAACAGTTTTTTTATTGGATGTACCTTGAATAGATCTTGACTCATGTTACCATTTTGTCACAGTTCGATTGACTTGTCAAACATCACGGCCGCTGTATACAGCACCGAGTTGTGCAACAGGCTTAGGGGATTCCTCTCGGCATGGCCTCCATCTGGTCCATTGTCTTATGTAAATGAGCTTTTAGTAGCTACTGCTGATTTTGAAAGAAGCCTAGAATCTTGGAATATCAGGTTCGTGTTAAAAAGCTGAAAAGTGAGAAAATTGTGTAATGAATTTCATTTTTTTTTCTTCTGATTTTGGGAATCCTTTAGTTCTGTGCAAGGTGGCGTAGACTCCAGAAATCTTTTCCACAACTATATAATGGTGTGGGTACAGGATATGCAAATGTCTTTGCTGGATCTATGTAAAGCAGAAAAGGTACGCTCTCTATCACTATCTCCTTAGGAAGTAAAGTTGCAATCTGCATAGTTACTCTCAATATTTTAGTAGCTCATTCATCCTTTCTAAAAATGTTACTGAGATCAGCCTCTAAGCGAACTTATTTGATTGAACTGAACAAACACAGGTGCCATGGTCTGGTGTATCAACAAATCATTCGACCTCGCCCTTTGCTGAGGAGATGTACGAGAAAGTAAAAGACTCCCTCGTTCAGTATAAAGTCGTGATCAATCGATGGCCTCAGTATTCGTTGTTCTTAGAAAATGTAAGATTTTGAATATCCTTATCGAATTTGAGGCCACCATTCTAATCGGTTGGGCCTAGTGGGCAAGAGGGTCTTAAAAAACTTAGAAGGGATGGGTTCAATAGTCGCCTACCTACTTAGGGATTAATTTACTGCATGTTTCTTTGCCATGTAAGTGTTCTAAGTTCAGACGGTTCCATGAAAATATACACATAAGCTGACTCGGAAACCATTAGATATTAAAAAAAGCATGTTTATAGGCATCAAATGCACAGGCTTTTATATAACATCCTCAATCCCATGTTCTTTTGTTTTATGATCACTCACATTTACCATGCTGGTTCTACATAGGCTGTTGCAGATGCCGAAAGAGCAATATTAAAAGCACTTGAAAAACAATACAGCGATATATTGACGCCTTTAAAAGATACCATCCCAAAGAGGCTGAACATGCATGTCCAGAAGCTTACAAGAAGACAATCAATGGCAATATATTCCGTTCCTAATCAAGTAAGCATCCTCTATTCCATGTAACACCGTGTATCTGTGGTTATATTGTTAATCATCCAATCCTTGATATCCACTTTTAGTTTAGTGTCTGTTGGTTGATATAATTAAACAGTGTCCTGTCGGGAAACGGGCAAAGCACTCAGCATATATGCATCACACATGCAGTTTGAACTTTTTCTTTACATTTCCATGTGATTTTCACATTTTGGAACCGTTTCTTTAAACAGTTGGGAATGTTCCTCAATACCATCAAGAGAATTCTAGATGTCTTACACATTAGAGTTGAAGGCATCTTGAAGTCATGGGCGTCCTATATGCCTATTGTGGGAGACAACAAGTCACTGTTTGGAGAGCAAATGAACGGAATCACAGTCCTTTTGAGAACCAAGTACAAAAACTACTTGCAAGCAACTGTAGGGAAGCTCATATGCAATGTAAGCTTACATCACTTCATGGTTCTCTCATGACATACAATTTGTTTTGATTTCTCAGTTTTCTTCCGTAGCTTCTTGTTAGTTGATATAATTAAATTTACCTCAATGTATTAACTTAAGGTTTTGGATTGATTGACGATTTAACATAATTCAACATGTTATCTGATCTAAAAATCCGGAGTTCAAATCCATTCTTATCATTTTCCTCACATCTATGTCTTAATTTTCCAATAGCATAGCTTCATGGTCTTTAATTTTTTAAACATTATGGTTTTGAATTCATCATCAGATGCAAGCCAACCGTAATACACGGCTGAAAAGGATTTTGGAGGAAACGAGGGAAGAAGAAGGAGAGCATGAAGTTCGTGAGAGAATGCAAATGCTAAGTTCACAACTCATTGATTCCGTATCGAACTTGCACGAGGTCTTCGCAGGTCCTATATTCGTTGCAATGTGTCGAGGGCTCTGGGACAGGATGGGACAGGTAAACTCAAGAGATTACATTATAATTTCAGCTATCTAGTAGACATTCTAACAGACAATCACACACTATTTTGGAACAGATTGTGTTGAAATTTCTTGAAGGCAGGAAAGAAAACAGAATGTGGTATAATGGATCATATTACGCTCTTGGGGTACGTAAATTTCAATTCAACCACACTATTCTTTAAGTAAAAGAATGCTATTTTCCTGTTTTATACTTATCAGCTGCTGCATGTGATAATTCTTCATCGTAAACTTACGATGTTTGAAGCACGAAAACTTCAAAATAAGAAAAGGATCCGTGCTGATCACATGTTGAATAGGCATCCAACAGACTATTTTAATTGCAATTATTTCGGACACATATCCGACACAACATGTGATATCTTTGCGCTCAAATGTTAAAGGTCCAATCCTAAAAGGAAAATGCAAAAAAAATCCTAAAAAACAGTTTTTTGTCCCATTTCCAAGAAAAAAAAAACCAATGTCTTTCCTTCTTTTTCACAAAAAAAAAAAAAAAACTAGTCTTTGAAATGCTCGTTGGCGACTGCTTGTGCCCGCCCTGCTGACATCCATTAACATGAGATTAAATGTTTTTTAGTAGAGGTCATTCACATGAGATTATATATTTTTTAGTAGAATACATTCAGTATTTTATGTTAAATTGACACCTATACTAAAAAAAATTAACATATCCTTATCTTATTCGTGTCAAATTTTTTAGAAACTATCATATAGCCGTATTTGTTGTGTGTGTCTCCATGCTTCATAGCTCACAATTATTCTATCTTTTGGTGTGGTAGATACTGGATGATACATTTGCTTCACAAATGCAACGATTACTAGGAAATGCTGTGCAAGAAAAGGATATTGAGCCTCCTCGCTCAGTTATTGAAGCTCGATCAATTCTCTGCAGGGACTCAGCAAATGCCACTGACACTGCTAATTATTTGTATCTCTGATAGTTTCAAAAACAGCTTGCTTCCTCAATTCATTCATATACTTAGGTTAGGTGTAATAATGTATGATTCTTATAGCGTCCATTACTATTTAGAAATTTGTTATTTTATTTATTCAATCTATGTTCGATAGGTTATATTGTTGTACCATTGTTCTTTGTGTATTCATTGTAATCCCATTCTTATTCATACAAATATCAATAAAAGCAGCTTCTTGTGTTTTTCAGTTCAATTCTCTTGATGCTTATTTATTGTCCGTTCTGAAGCACGGACACGGATATAGATATGAGACACATACACTATGGCACACCATTTTTTGAAAATATAAACCATATAATACAATTAGAACATTTGTGTTTTTATTTTATATTTTATACATATTGAAAATTTAAGCTTTACCCACGCTTGTACGAACTAATAATTTATCATATTTTGAGATTTATGGAAGAGAGGTTAATAATTTTTTGGAACATTAGAGATGGAGGGTTATTCTACTACCTTCATCAATCAAAGCAAGAGAGGTCAAAGACATTTATGGAAGACAATTAATGCTTTGAACTTTATTTCAAACGACTTAGTTCTTATATTTGAAATTCTATAACAATTTGGTCTTTTAAGTTTTAGCATGTTCTTATGCTCTAAAATTTGAAATAATTTAGTCTTGATTATTAAAATGACAAATGACCATATAAAACCCCTGTTTGGTCAATCAACACAATCACACAATGTAAGATGTAGAAAAAACCCGATAATTTGAGCAATTCAAACTATCCAATGCAAACTGTAAATGTTGAGTTGGGTTATGATTTTATAATTTTCGTTGGGTTGAGTCAATTATAGTGTTGGAAACTTTTGCTTGCTCAATCCAACCCAACCCAAATTTAGAACATGTACTGATAAGTGTGTATATATATGTGTGTGTGAGAGAGTTAGAAAATATAATAATATAAGTTTTTAACATATTGATGAAGAACATGTATTAATAAGATTAGGTAACATATGTTCAAGTAGAGTATCATACAATTCAACTCGGAAATATAGGGTTGGATTTAGTTTTTTTTATTTGTTTATATATTTACCGGATATGAATTGAGTTATTTTATTGAGAAAAAAGATTGGACAGGTTGGAAGATTGACCAACTCGAAAATTTAGATCGGTCCAAAAAGATTTCTTAACCCAACTCAACCCAATCTCCATGTACAACCCTAACACAATGTACAATGTACAATGATTCAATTTTCTTTCTTTTTTTTTGAAGTTCAATTACATGATAGGAAATCGAATCCATGACCTATTAATTCATAAGTATATATTGATGTCGATGAATTATTATAGCATCCCTCACATCTCTACTAATTACTCTTTCTTTTCTTGATTTTTGTTACTTGCATACGTTTCTCATCCTTTTTCTCGTTTCTCAAAAAACCTATCTCATTTTTTAAAGAGTAAAAAAGCTGAAGCAATAGAGAAACTACAAAGAGAAAACATACACATCAATTATTCTCACGAAATATATCATTTGATCCTACGATATATGAAAGTACAAAAAAAACTAATAGAAAATTAATTCCAAATAAATAAATAAAAATATAAAAACAAAACAAAACAAAGAGGCAAGGTTTTCATTATCCTTATTGAGTTCAAGATATTCATCAATGAATCAAAAGACTCAATAAATTATTAGTTTCTAAATAGTCTTTACGTTTTTATCCTAAGCAATAAAGATGACTCATGAACTGGTCTCTGATCACGAATGGATCTTTTACATCCAAATAATTATTGGAAAATATTACCTCCTCTCCCCATGCTTTTGATGAACGATTTTTACCGAAAAATATGGAGAGGCAATCATCCGAAGAAGATAAAGTTTTTCACGTGGGAGATGAGCTACAGGGCGCTAAATACTCATGAAAATCTCCGAGTTAAATGGCCAACTATGCCCCCATCTCCAAGCATTTGTCACCATGCTCCTATCTCCAAGCATTTGTCCTCTTTGCAAAGATGAATCCAAGTCACAAATCCATATTTTGAGCAACCGATGGCAAACAATATGTGGACTTATCTCCTTAATGCTTTCGATTCGTAGATGATACGGCCGAGAAATATAAAAGATTTGGTGCTATATTCAAGAAGACTCTTTAGCTCCTCTTTCTATACGCTTTTTGGTGGAAGCTATCAACTATGAGAAATGATCATATATTTAACAGCACTGCCCAACATAATTGTATGTCATGGGCTCATAGTATTAATTCTCTTCTTGCCAACATGAGAAGAACTTAATTGAATCAATTAAGTTACTTGAATGATCTTTTGTAATTTTTAAAATCAATAAAGTTTTCTGTTTCCTATCAAAAAACAAATGAACAATATTTCTTTGAGTACTTGGTGGTCCATATTTCTATGTTCCAAATTCGATAAATAAAAGGAACATAGTTTATAACAAAACATTTGTGTGGTCATGCTTCTTGCCTCTACCTAGGTCTCTCACCCCACCACACCACAGAAAGGAAACTGAAAGCTTAACAAAGCGTTGTCACAGGCTAAACACAATAACGATTCACGTCGAGCTGAACCGCCTACACCTTACAAGTGTTAGTGAACAAATAACGAATTCAAAGTCAATGTTCAGCTCAAAATATTGCCACATCCTAACTCTTGTTTTATCATACCCACTAGCTTCAAGTGAATGAACCCAATGATATTGAAAGAAAGGAAAAAGGTAAAATAATACATTGCCTACGAAAAAAAAATAAATATGACAATTTCTTTTCTTACACTTGACATCTAATATTCCTATTTGCTAAGGTTCTGAATAAATTGCCACAGCTTGTAATGATAAACAGCACCAACGACAGCAAGAACCAAAGAAGCTTCTATTGCCATTGGTTGTCACAAAACATGGAAAAATGGTTTCAGATCATGGTAGCCTGAGTTTAGAACTATACAGCAATGGAGTGAACCTCGAGCTTCGGTCGATCCCATTTTTTTGAGGAGGCCCCTCTGCAGGAAGATTCACTACTCAGTCGTCGTTTGCCTATCATTCACCAGGTTTTCGGGTCTTATCTTCTGCGTAAGAGTTAAATTTTAATGTTAGAAGTTTAACAGTTTTGTTGGTTGGGGCCTTGAATGGCTTTCATTTTGTTTTCAGTTTCCCAATTGAAGCAAAGGGAGTGAGAACTCACCAACTGAAGTTGGATCAATATGTACAAAGAAACTCGCAGCTACTATCAGGTAGCAGAGAATAAGCATCAGTCCTTTGAGATAATTAGAAGTTCCATCCTGCAGGCTCGATGTTAAAGTTTCTTTAGAAAATTATTCGAAATCATTTATACGTTCGTGCACGTTCTCGCCCCTACGTGTGATTGCAACTAATTGTTTGAAAGTACTATCAATAATTATTATTTTTTAATTCAGGTTTCGAACATGTAACCTCTTAGTTACTTGTGCTCCTTTTAAGCGATTGTAAAAGGGTTAACACACCTTGAACAAAATAAGAGAGGGCCGAAGTAGCAAACCTGCAACATGAAGGCCACAACAATGACCGTGATGAAGAGTGTGGCGGTTTCAAACAGTTGAAAATTCAAATCCATAGGGCAGCCCATGATCCAGCCAATGATCACACAAAACGGAATCTGCAGTCATATAAAAGTTAATGAACCAAGGAAACGAACAAAGAAAGGGTACAGGCAATCAATAGTCATAAGTTTGTTGGAAAGAGCAAAGATCCATATTACTAAGGGTTTAAAATATGTATAATGCTTGTTTTGCCACTTATGGAAGATTGAGCAATAAGTCAACATGAACATAACGCAACTGGCATAAACAGGTAATCTTGATCAATAGATAAGGTTCGAATCCTCCACTCAATATACATACACAAACTTGGTTAAATACTATTTAGAATCTGAAATATTGATTACTTGGAGTTGGGATCACTGAGACTTGAACTTATGACCTCAAAAGCACCGAAACAATTGTTTTCGTTCGTGTGCCACTAGGCTAATCTAGGTCAATTCTCTTCAAGCAAATCGTGAAAATCAAAATTCCATTTTGGGAAGCAAAAGGGTTTGCTTATGATTGTTCGCTAACTGACAACTTGGATGGATTCAATGCTTCACTTGAGAACTAAAATAAAGATTTCTTGAGAAAAAAAAAATAAAAAAAATAAAGATTCAACAAAAAAAAAAGCTTACATAGAAAAAGCATTATGCATCTGAAGGTGAGAGAAAATTTGTGTAATAATAATAATAATAACAAATTACTCATTCAACAAAAAACTAGAAAATGTAACTACAACTGTACCGGCCAACAAAGTAACCCATTCAGGAAACTAAAATCAATATGTTGTAGGGAACTCACCCCGAACATAGATATCTGTGTAGACGATCCTATAGCGACTCCCAAAGAAATGTCCTACACAACACATAATTAGAGAAAAGGACCTCAAATGTCATTTCGTTAAGGCACATTAAGGGACAAGCACTTACAAGCTTGTCTTTGATGGCAAACATGATGGCACCTGCATGCTCTGCAGCATTCCCAACAATTGGCAGTAGGATAACACTAATGAATGCTACTGGTATGTTCATGGCAATTGATGCCCCCTGAAATTGTTATCAAATATACCACATAATTTTTTAGATTGTTGCAATAATGAGAGAATTATCTTCACAGGGGAAAAAGAGAGTTAAGCAACAAACACAGGAAAAAAAGAAGATTTGAATAGGATGTATTAACAAGTCAACAATACCTCTATTGCATTAACTAAGTATTCAGAAAGGATGGAGATCCAAATGGTCAAGATAGACAGCCAAATAATGGATTCCCACATAGAAATCTCAGGAGCTTCTTCATCATCAGAATTTTCTTCATTATCCACCTATTATGGCAATTATTCTCATCAAACCACCAAAAATAGATTACTTTTATATTAAAAAAAGAAGTAAAAACAGTTGAAACCAACCATGTTAGCATTTGTATTATCCATATTACATCCAACGAAAAATAATATACATATATATATTGTAAATATTCATTCATGGTAACTTCTAAAAAAAGAAAGAAAAAAGATATTGCTTAACTCGTGGCAAAATTTGTTTCTGCAAAATGTCTACAGAACCTCTATATAAGTTTCTTAGCATCAATACTTTTCCACAAGACAAAAATCTAGTAAGTCAAAAGGAGAAGGCCAGAAACTTCTTGTATAGACAGGAGAAGAAAGACATGATAACCTCCTCACATGTTTACATACACAAGAAGGAATAAAACAACCAGCATGAGAAAAAATAATTTGCTACTTGAGGGAGGAAATATGGCAAGTCATTTTAGGGGTCAAGGTATATCTTAGTATAGTCATACCCTTCCTGATTGGCTTCAGGAACAAGAGAAAATAAAGAGGAGAAGAGTATTAGGAATAACTGAGCAATGGCGTGCAAGTAAGGCTTTAGGCCATATTTGGAGCATCGGTTGAGTTATTATAAACAATGGGTTATTATAAACTGTGTACATGTTATAATAATAGGGAATGATAATCGATATTTGAGGTGCAGATTATGTAGCATGGGCTATAATAAATGATTTTTGGGCCTAGAGATCTCACAAAAATGCCATCTAGAGATCCCACAAAACATACAATGTGGCAGATTGAGTCTTCAGTGAACTGATACAACTGTACAAATTAAACCTTATTTAAAGACTTTCACTCACGGGTTCAGGTGGTGTAACAGCATTCATGGTATGAGATCTGAATTTTAATAAAAAACTACTAAATAGAATGTAAGATAATTTATACTGTTTAGATCAAGTATGAAAGAAGAGCTATCAACCTCATCAACATCATCAACATTATCAACCGGATGATATAAGTTCTTGTCGCTTTTCAACTGAAAAACAAGATAGGCAGCATATGCCACCAACATAACTCCACTACTAAATCTTGAAAGAGCCAACTCTGACTTTCCAGAGTGCAACTCTGTATGTGTGGAGCGAAGGACAGCAGGAAACAGAAGTCCCATTACTGCCATTAATAGCAATCCAGAATTCACTGTAGCAGATGCCTAGAAATAAGAGAACGAACAAATGATGCATGCTTGATAAGTAGAGCAGAGAATAATAAATAATCAATCCCAAGAAAACTCCTATCAAGGTTAAAACAAACCTTACTGAAAACCTGCTCCCTCTTAGGAACCACAACACCACCCGCAAAAAAGGCACATCCAAGTACTAACAACATATTTGACAAAATTGAACCTAATAATGACTGTTGAACGACCCGTATCATTCCTCTTCGCAATGCATATATTGATATTATCAATTCTGTGGCATTTCCGAAAGTAGCATTCAGGAGACCTCCAACTGCAAAGTTAAAATGAAGGTACTTACGTAATTTGAAAATTAAAGATAAAAAATTACAAGAGAAATTTGTTTACATTTCTTTTCTTTCGTTCTTTCTTTGGCTGGGGGAGAGGAAGGGAACATGGATTACATATGATAGTGGTTCCTGTAGATTTATGTTTAAATACTAGTATTTAATCTTTTAATCATCTTTTTCTTTTATGATTAGTTTAATTATTAAATTCTCCCTTGTAATCAATTTAACCGAGTATAGCATCTGTTATTCGATGAGGATTTTCATGCCATCTTTAAATAGTTCCTACTTCCTATGACTGTTTCAGGGGTTGCAAAAGAAAAGGCACAACAATCCCTTTAGACAATATGTCCCGAAGTATGAGGCTTCTGAATTTTCATTCCAGAACGTACTCCATATGTAATACAAGCCACCAACTAGTTTAGTCGATTGCATAAAGTTAATACATATCTCTACAAGCTTGAGAAGATTCCTACTCCATATATGAATTAGATCCCAACTTCAAATTGAATTACCTGTGGCTCCAGTAAAGCATGCCAGTTGTCTGCATAAAAAGAGAGATCAATTGTATAAGACATCTACAAATTCACAGGAAAAAGGAAAAAGTAATACAGTTTCGTTTTATTTATTTAAATACCCCAAGAATGGGCAGACCTTTCAAAATGGAATTGTGGGGGATTATAGTTACATAGTTGAAAGTTGAGAAACTTTGACATATCGAACAGGTGGTTGGACGTGGACCTATAAACTATTTGTTAAATCTACTTCTAGTAGACATATAATTGCAGGGATGCACCATGGATTGACAAATTGTACCCAACTGACTTTAAAGCAGACACTTCATAAGGAAGGATGAGATGCAAAGCAAGACATGACCTAAAACTTGGACATAGGCCATCCTTTCATGCATCATATCCAATAATGGATGAAAAACTAAAAGAATGCACGAATATAGAATCACTCTCTTTAGAATATAAAATGGACCTAGAGTCCAGAAACCAATTGATTTATCCAAAGCATACCTTCAAAGTTCAATAAATTCACAACAACAACGAGTAATCTAAAATTAAAGAAACCTTACTCAGTTGCATAGCCCAGACGCTCAGCAAGAGGTATGATCCCCAACAAGCTTAAAAGGAAGACCCAACCCTGAAATGCACATACATAAGCAATGGATCCAAAATGGAATAAGACAACCCCAAATTGGATTGATTCAAACATCTGAAAAGACAACTCACATGGTGCCCAGATAGACTGCTGACTAATATTGCTAAAGGCCCAAAGGGCATGAGGCAGTTGATTTTAGCGGAGAAGACGACAATCTTAATGCTGCGAAATACCCGGTTCGTCATGTTAATGTAAGAAAATTTCTGTGAACCACCACCCAGTGAAGGAGAATGCAAGGGCCCCTCAATGGAAAACTTTTTTCTAGTTAATGATACAGGACTAACAAGGCTCTCGTCTTCAAATTCCAATACTGTTTTCTCGCCTAATGATCCCATCTGTTGCACCAAACTAACATTCGTAATCGAATTGTAAAATAAAAACCATTAAAAAGAACATTTAAGAGTATTAACAACAAACAGATAGGAAAAGCCAAGGGAACAGAAACAAAGACCTCGGCGTGGGAGTGCCTTCCAACGCTTGGTTTGATGTCGCTACTCCTAAATCCATCCATGAAATAACATTAGGGCACAACGGCAGCCAAATTTCCATCACCAGACATGAGAATTACAACGCAACCAATTTGTTCCTGTTTTTTCAAATAACTATCAATTCACATCGGATCACGCAACCCACGAACTCAAATTCAAAAGCGTACATCTTAAGCAAAAGAAATCTCAAAACAATCGTGACCCACATGAAATTTCCCACCAAAAACATCAATGGCATTGAAATCTAAAGAAATCCCAAGAAATAAACCGCAAAACCAGACAAGAAACGGAAGAAAACTAACCTTTGGAGAGATGGGTCGGAAAATGATTCGCCAATCTTCAAAGGGTTGAACAAATCGCACAAAACGGGGCAAATTTTCTTGAGAAACGTACAAAAAAGAAAACAAAAGGAGAGAATGAATGGGTCGAAGAGGTGAGATATAGTGGGATTTGACAACCGAAAGAGGGGCGGTGGAGGAAGGTTTGAAAATGTTGGTTATGAAATCGATGATTGATAGAAAAAAATAATGAGGGTTTGAAAGGCGAACACGTTCTTCACAGGGCCACATCGCGATCTATCCCACCATTGGCGCGATTTTTCCTCCTAGTTTGAGGGAAGAGAAAAAGGGTTTCTATAATTTGACAGAGAAACGCCATTAAAGCCAAAAAAGAATTGAAAATTAAAAATGTTGGGTTGAAGGATGAAGAAATATCTATGGAGTCAGAGTTGATAATTTTCTGCTCCGTTTCAATCGGAGAAGACTTTGGTTGAGCTGCAGCCCCACCGCAACGGCTGACTTTCCCATTTTTACATTACAATTTTTGAAAGCACAGATCTGAACACACCACAAAATCGAAAATTGAAAATGGGTTTTTGAAGGAATTCAAAACTTTGCTGTCGGCAGCGCATAACTTCGCCGTCCGCTGCCGCCTATAATTTGATATAATAGCTTTTTTTCCTTTCTTTGGGGACAAATATTGATTCTTCACATTAAATGTGTGATCTTACTAAAATTAATTTACAATTAAATAATAAAAGTATCGTTTTGAGAGAAAGGTGACCAACAAACCTTACATAGAGGGTACAATTACTTTCAAATAATATGAGAGCCAAATATCAATTTTCGAGCTCGAACTCGTGACCGTGAAGTTGAAATGGATTTACAATTAAATAATAAAATTATCGTGCTTTTGAATTGTTTGGGTTTTTTACATATTGGACATGTAGATAGATAGTGTTTTTTAAAGTCATGTTCCGACATATCTTATATTTAATCAAACTTGTGGTGTAAAATTAAAATTCATGACACTGTTTTTAAAAAAAAATAATTATTATTATTCTCTCAAATAATAATTATTTGGATTTATTTTAAAAATTAATTTATAATTTTTTTCAATCTCAAAGATAATAAGATAGGAATTTCGAAAGTGGTAAGTTGTGTTTTTTTTTTCTAAAGAAGTAAGTTTTTGTTGTGAACTTAATTTTAATTACTAAATCGTCTATGATCATGTTTAAAATTTTGCTTCTTTTACTAATATAACTTGTTACTTTTTTCTTTTTTCTTTTTTTTTTTTTTTGAGGAAATATAACTTGTTACTTTGGTCACTTATAATGTCTGGTTTTATTATATAATTGTAATCTCTATTTTCAAAAAATCTAAATCTAATTTTAAAAATTAAAATAAATTTTTGTAGACTGTTGTTTTTTAAATTTTGGTCAGTAATTTAAATATTTTATTTTAATAATTTAAATATTTTATTTAGACAATGAAACTATTTGTATAGAAATTTAGAGAAAAAAAATTTAATTTTTAAAAGAGGAAAGATAAATGGTACTCAATGAGCTGTTCTTCCAAAGTATTTTTATCTTTAATAATTAATACAATTTTATACTATATTATAAATACTTATTAATATCATTATTATGTTTGAATGCGTTTGTTCCCATGAATGGTGTGAATTTATTGAAATGAAAAATCAAATAGTTCTTTGTAATAGGCCAAAATATCTCTTATAATAACTAATTTTGAATAGGTTTCTTTTAGAAATAGATGAAATTAGAAAAGTATTTAAAATATAGGAAAAAATAATAATTTAACAATCATGGTTATAAATATTAATAATTATATTATATAAATAATACATAATAATGTATTAATGATACAAAATAATAGTGTATAATCAATATTAATCGTACCATATTTTTTTTATTATTGATGCAAATATTTTTAAATTTTAATAGATTTGTAATTATTTTGTTAGAATAGGTATTACGATTTCTTTTTAGAAAGTTGTATTTTATTTTATTTTTCATCAAATGATTGTTACTTTAGTTTTTGTTTTTAACGTATTCAATTATATTTGAGGTTGGATGACTCAAACCCTTAACAACTTGATTATTATGTCTTATATGATACTATAATAGTATGTTTTTATTGGTTTATAATAATTGACGGCTTATCATAACTTTTCATCTAATCATAATCGACTTCGTGCTCCAAACACACCACATTTAATGAAGTATTTTTTCTTTCTTTCTTTTTGACTGCGAGTTTTTTTTTTTTTTTTTTTGGTGACAAGAGTATTCTTCTTTTTTTTCTTTTGCTAAAAAAAGCATGATATTTTGATCATAAAAAAAGAAAAAAAAATCATAATATTGATGTTGGTAATTCTTATCTTCGTTTTTTTTTTTCCTTTTGACCTGTAACTCTTATCAACATTTTTTCTCAAAAAAAAAAAAAAAAAAAAACTATTTATCCAACTTTCCATGAAATATTCTAAAAAAAACTTCGGTCGATTTTTTTTTTTTTTTTTTTTTAAATTTAACATCAATATTATGATTTTTTCTTCCTTTTTTGGATGAAAATAAAAAGAAGGTTTAATTGATGTCGACGATTAGCGTTAAGAAAAGCTTGGAGAGGCTCACCGGGCCGGCGACGCTTCCAGGATGAAGTGCCGGTGGCCATTATTTCCGGTGATAGGAAAACTGAGGGAACGGGGATTCTTAATAAATCTTTCCAGGGGTAAATCCGTCTTTTTCCATAATTATGTTATTTGCGATTTTTATCCTAACTTTCAGTTTTTGGCATAAAAAGGTTTTCTTCCTTACATTTTATGTATACCCATTCTAATTCGAATAAAGTCTTTTGATTTTAGCATATGAGATTTGTTGGATTTTTACTTTTGAATTTTCAGAATTTTTGTACAGGGGCTATTTGGTTCAGGGAAAGTGGAGCGAAAACCTTGCTCGATATCGATCTTTATAGGAGAGGTTATTGAAAACATTGTTTGAAAAGAGGTTATAATTATTTATCTTTTTATAAAATTAATATTTAAGGTTGATGTTTTTTAATTAATATAATAATTCACTTTTTCTCAGATGTAATATTTTTTAAATTTTTTTTTAGTACTTTAAAAGTTTATATATTAATTTCATTTATAAATTAGTGGTATTATAAATAAAGTTAATTAAAAAACATCAACCTTAAATATTAATTTTACCTGTGAGAATATCTATGAATGTATTAGCTTAAATTAATTAATATCAATATTAATATTTAAGGTTGATTTTTTTAAATTAATTTCATTTATAAATACCAATAATTTATCAACCTTAAATTAATATATAAATTGTTATTTCTAAAATATATATATATATAAATTGTTAATACTATTAATAATACAATATAATTATTAATATCTATGACTATGATTCCTAAAAAAAAATAAAGACCTATGATTAATATTGCTTTTTTTTTATTTGCCTAATATTGTAAATACTTTTCTAATTTAGCTTATTTCTAAAAAAAACCATAAATAATATTCCTACATAATTATTCATTAACTCATTTGTTCGTATTAATTTTTTATTGTAAAAATAATTTTGGTTTGTTATATAAATAAAATATTTATCTATTAATTGACAACTTAATATTTTAGTGAAAATTTTATGAAATAAGTTAGTGTCTCGTTAAATTTTGATCCTTGAATTTTTATTGTCCAAATTCAATTTTAATTTATAATTAACGTTATTTTATCTTTCTTCGTCTTAACCTATTTTATCTTACTTGTATTCATTATTTATTTTTTATTCCTTATACTTTTATATTTTTGTTCATTTTGTTTTAAATATTTTTAATAAATTTATTTACCTAAATTATTTTATTATTTACATTAATTTTATAATTTTTTTCTTCCATATTTTATTATTTTTTTCTTACTTTTTATATGTTTTTTCTTTTTTATTTGATATATATATATTAACCTAGTAGGAGTTGAGAATTTGAATTACTTTCTAAATACATTAAATATGAAAATTTATTATATAGATGAGTTGTTTTTTAAAACAAGTTTTCATAAAATCTTTTTATTTTATTGATTTAATTTTAAAAAAATTGCAAACTTATATTATTTTATATAATATAAATGGTAAATTTATTTTCTTGACAAAATCAAATCTACAAAATATCAATAATTTATAAAAAAAAATTTAAAGGTTAACAAATTATTTATATATTTTTAGTACAATTATTTTTATTTATTAATTCTATAAAAATTTATAATAATATATCACTCATATTTATTAATAAAAAATATTTAAAATAATGATTGAAATGAAAATTTTGAATGAGAGATTGGAAAGAGAGGATGGAAAGCAATTATGCAAAAAAGAGGTGTTCTCCATTTCTCTTTCACTCTCAAAATCCAACCTCCTCCCTTAAAACCCCATATTTATGTAGTGCCCAAGTGCTCATCTCCTATATCAAAGAATAATCTAGAAATAAAGAAGCAATGTCACACCATCTTAACACAATTATTTGTCAATAGAGCAATAGCTCAAATGACATCAATGTATACCTAATGACTTGAAAGTCTTAGGTTTGAGTTTTCTCCCAACCCCAATGGTTGTAATCTCAACAAAAAAAAAATCATAATTATTTAAATGAAGATTTAGCTATTTTTTATTAGATGGTGTGAACATTATCTTAAAATTAATTCGTGAGGAAAATAAGTTTTTAATTTTTAATTAGATAGTTAATTATCAAACAAAATCATTCATTTAAATAAATATTTTAACATGCAAAAAAAAATCATGTAAATAATAAATTGTTAAAAATAGAAAAAATAATATTTTTTATAAAGAAAATATAAACAGAGATGGAGCCAACAATAATAGAGAGTTTTAGCTGTTTTTTATTAGATGGTGTGAACATTATCTTACAATTAATTCGTGAGGAAAATAAATTTTTAATTTCTAATTGGATAGTTAATTATCAGACAAAATCATTCATTTAAATAAATATTTTAACATGCAAAAAAAGATTCATGTAAATAATAAATTGTTAAAAATAGAAAAAATAATAATTTTTATAAAGAAAATATAAACAGAGATCGAGCCAACAATAATAGAGAGTATATTTTAAGATGTAATATTAGTTCGATTTTCTTTAATTTTAAATCAAACATGTAGCTGAATTAATCCAATCGATAGGACAAAAACACGAACAAAACCAATATGACAAAACCATTGATTCCATTTTCTAAACCGACAACCAATACAACTGATTTGAAAAAAAGAAGAACCGAAGCTAGATTTTATAATAGAGTATAAAAGGATAATGTTTGACAATTTAGCATTTTTTGTAATTTAACATAAACATCATACAGTAGGTTTATTATTTTAAAATTTTCAAAATAAAAAGGATTAGTTCTTATCCCGACGATTAGCGTCAACAAAAGCGTGAAGAGAGTCGCCGGCGAGGCGGCAAGTCAAGCCAGGAACGATTTGAGTTCCAATTCCTTCATAGAACCGAATGGCGTTCACATTCCAATCATCCACCAGCCAGATCACTCTACAGCAGCCCATCTCCACCGCCTGCTCCGCCACCGCCGCCATCAACATTTTCCCCAACCCGTTTCTCCGGTAGCACTCCCTCACGTACAAATGCTCCAAATACATCCCCTGTTTCCCCGAATGCACCGCAAAACTCGGATAAAACATGGCGTGTCCCACCACCGTCGCACCCATTTCACCGTCCGATTCGAACATTTCACTCTCCGGATCCTCCAACGGCCTCTCCAAATCCACGGCTCGGACGATGGGGGTGAAGTCAGGGTTCCGGCTTTCCGGGAACGGCTTGGTGGACGCTTCCAGGATGAACACCGTCACGGCGGCGAACGGCGGCGAACTGAACAGGCTGCCGGAGAGGTCGGATTCCGTCACCGGGAACAGATGGGTCGCTAACTTCTCGAACACGGCCATTTCGCGGATTAGCTTGTGAATGTGTGGGACGTCGGATGCGTCGGCCAGACGGACGCGGAAGAACTGCCGGTGGCCGGACTTGGATCCGTTTGTAGAACTATGCGGCGGAGCGGCGTCGGCATCGGCGGACATTTCTGGTGAAAGGAAAACTGAATTTGGAGATTTTGTTGCGTCTCGTTTGAAGGAAGGGGGGGTTTTATATAATCTTTGGGAGGGTAGATCCGTATTTTCCTTATTTGAACTAAGGGTAAATCCGTCTTCTCGCATAACTATGTTATTTGTCATTTTTATTGTTAAATTTCAATTTTTGATATAAAAGTTTTTTTCCTTTTTTTTTTTGGTAAACTTAATTCGTTAACCATTGTTGTGGCACTTTAAGCGCCACACACTTTTTTTTAATGATTCACTCTTTAATTTTTAACCTTTTTTTATTTTTTTAAAAATGTGGTTTATTTAGTTAGAAAAATTATATTTCTTTTAAGTTATATCAAATAAATATTTTTTTCTTTGGAAAAAACACTTTTCTTTGGTAACAATAGATATTATGCTTTTGATTTTTTTTTTTTTGAAAAAAAATACTATGTCAATTCAATTCTAGTTTTTAAAATTATATAAATTAAATTCTTTTTTTAATTATATAAATTAAATTTTAACATTATTTAAATTGTAGATACTATATTCTAGCTTTTTAAAAATATATGGAGGGTAAAGTCTAACTTTCTCTCAATTATAGGAACTTATCCTATAATTAAATTTTTTTTCATACATCAAAACGTTTTTATTTATAGAATATGAAATTTATTCGATTTTGACTGGTGTATTTTGTAATTTTTAGAATTTTGTTCGACTAACTCATCTCCTCTTGCAAGGAATAAATGAGAGGTAAAAGGGGCAACGTTTTTGCACATATATTTTTTTTAACTCTACATAGAAGACATTATTGCTCTAAAATGATATGAGAGTTAGGATGGTTCAAATATCGGTACGAATTGAAGAACCAAACAAAACAGAACTAAATAAACTATCTGGTTCGAATCAGTTTTCACTCACAAATTTGGATCGAAAATTTGATTATTTGTAAAACCGAGTACCTTCGTTTCGATTCAAAGTTCTACAATCTCGAAAATCGATGAAATCGAATCATACGTTAATTTTCTATTTTGTTGTTTCACTAGTTTACTTATTCAATTACAACTCATTAACTTACTTAACATAGCACCCCCAATCCATTAGCCTGTTTAACTCTACAGCCCATTAAATCTTTTTTTTTTTTTTATAATTACACTAAACCAAACCTTTTATATATATTTTTTAAAGGAGGTCGTCTTACGTTGATTCAATCACTTTTGAATATTCTCACCAAAAAAAAAAAACACTTCTGAATAATCTATCTATATACACTTTATCGATTTTTAAGGCTCCAATTTCAATTTATATGAAAAATATTTAGCATCACGCAAATTTTTTTAAAGGTATTAATGAGAATACTTTAATGAAGTATCTTTTGACTTTTCAAAAAAACAAATGAAGTTTTCTTTTTCTTTTTTTTAGATGATGAAGTATCTTTTGTTTTGAATTAGAAGTGATTGAGAGACAATAATCATAATTATCGTTTAGGGAAGGAATACATCATAATACATAGCAAAGACAATTATCTCACAAGTACAAATCCATGAGTCGGTACAGGAGGAAGAAATTCTAATTTCATGTTTGTTTTTAAAATATCAATCTCTCATCAATTTTTCTTTCAACGTCATATCAAATATTTTATTTAATCTTTAAATGTCACATTAAACATTTTTTTTAATTATCAACCATATAATATAATATAAAATATATGTTATTTAAACTTATTAACTATCATATCAAATTTTCTATAAAGATGCAATTGGCTATCTTATATGGTGTTAATTCATTTTAACTCCACATCTGTATTTGACTCTCATATTATTAAGAGTAATTATGCTCGGTAGGGTTTGTTGATCCTCCTTCCTCCACTTTGTGCTAAAAAAATATCAAATTTTCTCTAATTTTCAACCACATAATATAAAATAAAATTTATTAATTAATATAAATATATAATGATTACATTCAAAAGATATAATATAATATATATATATACTTCTTACAACATCTCATCTCCAAAACACTAATCTCCAAATAATTATTTCATATCTTTAAATCATTCAACTTTCTCTTTCTCTTCTACTTTCTCTCTTCTCATCTTTTCAACTCTAAAATCGAATCACTCCTGAAATAATGTTGAGAATGGTTGTTCTTTTTAATTTTATTATTATTATTTTTATATATTAAAGACAGAAAGAAAACACAAAAAAAAAACCCTTTTAAAAGAAGTTGGGTTTTCTAAGTTGTTAGTATACACTTCTCCCAATTTGTACTATTGTCTTATTAATTTATAGTACAAATCTAAACCTAGATATGTGTGGAAGATTTCTTGAGATTTCAAACAAAGCTTCAAGTTGACATTCACAATTAAGAAATGACAGATTCAATTTATAATAATTATTTTTCTAAAAATTAATACTCACCCTTTTTATATATTTTTTTTTGTTTAGCATAAAACTCTTCAAAATGGATAAACTATTCTTAAATAATTGCGAACCCAAATACAGGTTACAAAAATCAAACCTGAAATGATGTTGGATTAAATTTACACCAAATAATGGGGTAAATTATATAAAGGGGTTCATTTGACAAACTAATTGTCAAAATGGGTCTCATATCTAACTAATTTCACAAATGGGTTGTGGCGTCTCTTGTAGAGACGCCACACACGTCGATTCTAGTCAACACGAGACTTTACACAGGCGGCAGTTAAAATGAACGGAAAAAGGAAAAAATATAAACGACGACATTTTGCGTTTCTTCAAGAGACGCAATCACTTTTTCGAAAACCAGCGAATCTGACTAGATTCCTGACACGGACGCGATTTATCTCTGTTAAATTTATTATCTGCCAGATTTTTTTTTAAAATTTATATTATTATTTAATTATACCGTTTCCTTATAAAAAAAAAATCTCTCAGTCATTATTTGTTGCAACAAACTACCGACAAAGAGGTGAGTTAGTTTTCCTCTTTTTTTTGTATACGTTTATTTTTCTTTTAATTTGTTTTTCTTATATTCGTTGTTTTTCTTTTAAGATTTTGTTTTTGGTATATATGTTACCATGTGTTGTTTAAAAATAACAAATTATGTTTTCTTTTTCCTTTTTTTTTGTCTTTTTACTGGCATTTTAGTTTTGTATTTTATTTTTTCCTATGAATGAAAATTGTGCTTTGTTTTTTAATTTATTTATTGACATTTTATTTAAGTATTTCATTTTTCATTTTCTTTCTTCTAATAAATATTTTCATTTTTTCTTATTTA
This sequence comes from Sicyos edulis, assembly GCA_036507275.1. NCBI lineage: Eukaryota > Viridiplantae > Streptophyta > Magnoliopsida > Cucurbitales > Cucurbitaceae > Sicyos > Sicyos edulis. The sequence continues at coordinate 40,808,006 of CM071850.1, forward strand.
TTTTGAGTATGTTTCGTTCATATTGATTTTTTTCTTGTTTACTTTTATACAATTTTGTTAGGTAAAAAAAATTCATTATTAAAATTTTAGTTTTTTTTTTTGTGATACTTCTTTCCATTTTTATTTAGTATTTATTATTTTTTTTTAATATCTTTTATTATGTGCAAATATCTAATATTGATTTTTTTTTTGTAGAATATTATTGATTATCTTTGCTCCATATCTAATATTCAACGGAGGTGATATTTTTCTTACTTAGTGTAAAAAGGTAAGTATGTTAATTTTTGCTTTATTTAAAATATTAAATAAATTTATATGTTTCCTATTATTATTGTCATATTATTATTATTATTATTATTATTATTATTATTATTTTGCATATTATTCTCTTCATATAATGCATGTTTATTTAGACTTTTTTTTATTGTTTTAATTATCTTACAAATCATTAGTGTTGAATACAATCCATAACTTTTAAAAAAATCCATAAAAAGTTTATTATTTCAATGAATATTATTACTATTTTTTATTGCATGTTGTTTAGTATGGAGTATGTTGGGTGCATAATACACTTGAATTATAATGGTGTTTATTTAAGAATGTATATTCATTTAAGAATAGAAATTTATCTTTTCAAACAAAAAAAAATGGTTCCAATTAAAAAAAAAAAAAGAAACAATAATGCATGCTGGAAAAAAAAACAAAAAAACTCGCGCACAAAACCTACAATTATTAGCTACAAAAGATCCCACTTAATATGTTTCCAAATTACTCATCTACTTACATCAATGGTTTTATAACCGTGTGAAAATATTAAAGGTTAGAATGCTAAACATTTTTGTAATGTAATTTATAATGAGTTATTATAATTATGAGTTATTATTAAGGTTAAATTTTATAAGTTTTGGAATTCTAAAAATTTATAACTTACAATTTTTTCCTATAAAAATACATTTTTCCCACCATTTCTTCAATTTTAGAATCAAAGTCTTTTCCTTTAATTTTTTTTTTTCATGCAATTCATTCTTCTCAAAACACACCGAGACTAATGAAAAATGTATTCTTACCTTTATTAATTTTTTTGAGTTGCTACCTTCATTAATTTTTAATATAACATTTAGATTATAAAATACATATAAAAGTACATATGACACCATATACTTAATTAACTTACACGTGCAACACCCTTTTGGCCTATTCTAGTTTAAAAAATTACTCCTAATTAATTTAGACTTATTTGGTAATTATAATTCTATTGTTACATTATGCTTGGTTTAGGTTTATTTTTTTCTTTTTTTTAAGAATGCTTGTTTATTTAAGAATGCATGTTTATTTAGATTTTTTTTTATTATTGTAATAATTATCTTACAAATCATTAATGTTAAGTACAAGACCTTAGCTTTAAAAAAATCGTATAAAAAAACTAAACCTTAAATCTTATCAATTATAACCTTACAAATCATATCATTGATTTAAGACCTCTTTTTGTTACGATATTAACCTTTCGAATAATGATTAAAATACTTAACAACTATGGACGTTATTGGATTTATTGTGTACATGAGTGGAAACATTGTCAATGGACCAAACGGTATCGAGTACGATGTTCCACCTTGTACACAAATTAATGCTTCTAGGGACATGGACTTCCACTCATTCGTCAGTGGATTATGTCAAGTGCTTTCATTAGAAAGAAGTGAAAAAATTGAGATTGTTTTTAAGTGCACGGACTATTGGGATACCTTTACAAAATGTTAATGAATTCAATTTCATGAAAACCATTGCTACTTGAAGCAATACACTTGTATATTACTCGACCACACATTGAGTACATCACAAGTTGAACAATATATGGAGGAAGAACAAATAGAGGAAGAACAAACAGAGGAAGTTAACGAGGAAAATGCAACTTATCCAGAGACAAATACAACCAATGTTGACGACCCGCTGTGTACAAATGAATTAGAGAGTCCTCCCACAGACGATGATGACTAGATTCCTCCCGTTGAGGACTTTGAGTCACTCCATGGTGTAGATGTAGTCCCTTCATTTTACACTACGTTGAATATGGATGTTATTGATGCTCTACCGAATAGAGGCGTTGAACTAGAGATTCCCAGACCAAACACATTAAGAAAAAGGATGATTTTTGAAAACAAAAATGATTTAAAAAATATCGTTCGGAGTCATGTTGTTCTTCGCCATCAACATTTCAAAGTAATGGAGTCGAAGAAGAAGAAATGGATAATTCAATGTAGTATGCATGAGACTGGATGTAAATGGAGACTCCGAGCATGTTGTCTTAAGAAACACGACAAGTTTGAAATAACTCAGTTGCATGATGCACACACATGTTTTTATGCGAGGATAAGTCAAGACCACCACTTATTGGATGCTAATCTAATTGCTTCAGAGGTACAAAACATTATTACAACAGACCCTACTACGAAAATAAAGATTTTACAGGAAATAATAACAAAAAAATATGGATATCAAATATCATATACAAAAGCATGGAATGGTCGTAGGAAAGCTATTGAGATAGTATTTGGGAATTGGGAAGAATCGTACAACGAAGTAGCGAAGTGGACAACTATCCTACAAGAAACCCACCCTGGTTCATTAGTTCAATATAAGTGGGACGAATTTGTTGGTAACGATAAAGTTGTCCAATTTCACAGTGTGTTCTGGGCATTTGCACCCGCCATTGAAGGGTTTAAGTATTGTAGGCCTCTACTTCAAATAGACGGTACACATTTATACGGCAAATACAAAGGAAAATTATTGATTGCCACTAATGTTGATGCTAACGGCCGTGTATTTCCATTGGCATTTGCAATTGTACCTGAAGAGAGCACTGAATCACGGAGTTGGTTTTTAAAGCTATTATGGATTGCCGTGCAAAAAAGGAAGGGAATATGCCTTATTTCAGATAGGCATAAGGGCATCATAGCTGCCGTTCGGGCTTGTGAATGGGAGGATGTGCATCATCGATTCTGCATACGACATATAGCATCACAAATCCAAATGGCTGATAGTGGGTGCATGAGATTCTTTGACTCCTTAGACCCCGTTCAATGGACAATTTCACACGATGGTGGATATCGGTATGGATGGTTAACAACCAATGTAGCTGAATCAATTAATGGTGTACTTAAAGGAGCTAGGAAGCTTCCAATATGTGCATTAGTTCAAGCTACATACCATCGAACTTTGACATACTTTGCGAGTAGACGTATTCATGCAGAAGCATCCATTACCAACGGGATACTTTATCTTTGAGGTAAATTCTTCAACCACCACTATAATTTACTATTATATGGATTGATGTTCATTTTGACCTGTCTCTGACCTATATTTTAGGTATGCTATTGCAATACTAAAAAAACGGGAAGAGCGTGCTGATCGACATATAGTCACTATCGTCAATTATACGCTGGGAATTTGTGACATTACCACTGGAAGAGAAGAATCTACTTTTAAGGGTGGGGCAAATCATCGTGTCAAGCTACACAAGAATACGTGTGGTTGCAACAAGTGGCAACAACTTGAGATTCCTTACTCTCATGCAATTGCTGCATGTAAAGAGTTGCACATAGATTATTTGACTCTTATACAAGACTATTACAAAATGTCAACCTATTTGCAGTGCTACAAGCATGAATTTGAAGGGATCCCAGACAAACGTGATTGGCCAGAGATCGAATGTCCAAAAATCCTTCCCGATCCTACGAAAGTTAGACAAAAGGGTCGTCCATGTACAACTCGCATTCAAAATGAGATGGATTGGAAAGAATCAAGTGTCTCACAATATTGTGGAATATGTGGATTAGAAGGACATAATCGTCGAAAATGTCCTCATGCTGGTCCTTCGAGTTAAAGACAAATATAGGCGATAATAATCTTTGTATATTTTGTATTTTTATCTTTGTATATTTTGTATTTTTATCTTTGTATCTTTTGTATTTTTATCTTTCGTATCTTTTGTATTGTATTTACTTTTAGTTAATTGTTACAACAAATTATTTAAGAGATTTTATTTATCATTTTCTTAAATTATTTATGCTAGATGGATAGAAATATTTCTACCGGACCGTACTTAGCGCCAAAGCGGCACACCAACCAATGCACCTCAAGTGCCACTACTACCAAAACCACATCTTACTACCAATGGGGCCAACAAGGTCACAACCTCAAGTGACAAGAACTCTGGCTAGGCATACAAGGGCTCCAACTCCAAAAACCATGCCTATGGCATCTCATCAAGCCGAAGGCTCACGGCCTACCCTTGCATCTCCACATGATGCTCAACAAAACTCTGGCCGGCTCTCTCAACATGCAGCAGCCTAGCTCCACTCCGGAGCCTCACCAAAGGAAGAGTGCTCAACTCTCCCACACATCTGAGGAAAACACCAACGGATCCAATCCGAAGGGAACACTGCTCGCTGCACCCTTAACTACAGGGTTCCGGCTTACTGGCTGCAAACAACAACACTTCACAGGAGCACAAAGATGCCTCATCAACCTCCTCGAGGCTACCAACCTTGCAACCACTCTCTGGGCAACCAAATAATCTAACAAGGCTCAAGATCAACACTTGAGCTACCCAGGCTAGTCCACACGGGGACCTGCTCCACAAACATCCACATAAGCATAGCCATAGCTAACTCCTCTCTTGGAGTGGCATTCCAAGGAAAAACACCTCCACCCTCTCACTAGGGGAAAACCAACAACAGGGCCACAGTTGGCCTACGGGAGTCCAAACTCTGCCTCCCACGGGGACGACGTCCCAGGGCATCCGAAACAATCTGGATACCTCAACAAGCCACAACATACATCACACACTGCGGGAAGTTGGCATGATGGCTCTCTAAGCCCAAACCAACAACGAGTCAGAACCTGCTCGTCTCCGCTCCACAACACTACACAAGGCATACACAAGATGACAGGTATTGTAAATTCTTAACCCTTTTTCAACAACAAATAGTAAACTTAGGCGTACTGATGATCGCTTGAGTCTTGATGATCATGGAAAAACGACCTACAACAAAAAGGTCGGTCTCTACAGAATCTATGACTCTGAGCTCGATACCAATCAGAAAGACCCAGGCCCGAATGGGGTTCTAAATAGGCCATTACCTCAATGCATGCATAGAAATCAACACTAGAATTTGCAATAGGGTTGTTTCGGATTCTAAGTAAAAACCAAAAACCGGCAAGAGTTCATTTAAAAAGTCAATACAAAATTCTTGAAACTCGTCCTGTTTCCAAGCACTGCTTCCAAGACAAATACATTTCCAAACATACTCTGATCAGAGATTTATTTAAAACATACAAACTTTACAACAATGCTAGAATCCGGAAATACATTCAGAAAACACCCTAGGGCTCCGTGCCCAACTACATGCATTCAGAGGACACTTAAATCATAAACATAAACATAAGACTCAGAGTTGAACAACGGGTTCCATGATCACAGCTCCTCCTCCAGCCATCCTGTCTCGCACCATGGTTACCTGTGGAAAACCACATAATAAGGGTGAGTAACGAATTACTCAGTAAGAATCCCCAACCGGGGTACAATACGATACACATGGTCATCTCGAGAAAGATATGCATGCTATGGATATAAACACAGATAGAGCACATAGCTTAGCCCACACTTGGGCCTCGGATGCCAACTCAGGGTCTTAGTCCGGAAATCAAACACCACACAACACATCACACAAGTCGCCCTATACGATAAACAAGTCCCGGCCTCGGCTGCTCTCATCGTCGACGAAAGGTACACTAGCTCAAGATCCCGAGGAGCTCTCCGGTCGGCGCTGTAATGAGCGTAAGCATGCACCGCGTGCTACTGCAGACTATGGGGGGTTGCCAGGGTCTGAAGGCAAGCTGCCCATATCCAGTCACCACGCCTAACTAAATCTTTGGATCGGTGTCACTGACATAGGGGTGTGAGACCTGGACACGTAAACTATGTCGGCTGAACCACCGCACTGGGGCAAGGAACGGTCGTGGTAGGCTTACACCAGGAAGCCGTCCTTGCCTTAACAGGTGGCAATCAGGGGCTACGGCCGAACACGCTGAGGACGTGCCGACTATCGGGGACGAGGCAATGCCAAGTCATCATCCCGACGGTTGGGGCATTTAACGATCCGCCACCCTCACCCAAGATTGCGGGGCCTCTTTCGCTCGGGTTAGCTAATCCTCACGGGGTCGAGGACGGAATGACTTGCTCGGCGTCCCCGCCATGGATGCAAGGTACTTTATGCATCGGGCCGGATGATGCTATCTACACCGCACTTCTAACTGCCGCCTAGCAAACGACAAACAATTCCATAAAATCCAATACGTGCTCAAAGAGAATACAACGAGCCTAGCATGATACTACGAAGCAAGGAATGATACGAGCATGCCGAAAAGGAACAACCTAGCATGGATTAACATGAGAATTAACCAGAAAGTCATGCTAATCGGGAATTGAATTAGAGCACTTATCACCAAACATGTCAATAAACACAAACAAGCATACAATCAAGAATCGCATAATATATCGCAGGTCCACACAACTCCGGTAAGAAATCCTTACCGCCTAAGACCTCTAAACACAAGAAACCTAAGCTGCGATCGAACCCGAGCTAGCTAGCGAGAACCTAACAAAAACAACAATAATTACAATCAAAAGGCCCAAATAATATAAAACAAACAGGGCTCACTTCAGGAGCACTCACGAGGCACTACAGACACGCTGGCAGGCACGCTTGCTCAGGCTAAAGAAATGGTGCGCGCGTGGGCACGCATTGGCGCGATCATTGTATTCTTGTGTGACGCCTTGTATTGGGCACCTGTTTCGAGGCGATGGGGGCGCTGGGCACGGCTGGGCGAGCAGGCGCTCAGCAGCCGACGCACATGCGGGCGAGCTCGCTTCGAGCGAGGGAGGCGACAACTGCGACGCGGGTTAGGCGAGCTTCGGGCATCAGCTGAGTCGGGGGCGACGCCGGTGGCGACTCGACACAGGGCTCTTCTGCGACGGCGAGATCTGGCGCGCGCGACGGACGGACCAGTGCGGGCAGCATTGGCGTAGGGTGGGCGAGCACTCGTGGGACGACGCGCGAGCCACTGGTGGACGACGTCTGAGCTCAATTTCTTTGGCGGCGACAGGCTCCTCTCATTTCTTGGCGTCTGGCAGCGAGGGCCGTGATGGAGCTGCCATTTCTTTGGGCGAGGAGAGAGAGAGAGAGAGAGAGAGAGAGAGAGAGAGAGAGAGAGAGAGAGAGAGAGAAAATGAATTTGGGGAAAAATAAAAGAAAAAAGAAATAAAAAGGAAAATGGGAAAATAAAAGGGAAAATGGGATTTTAATTCCATTTTCCATCCCTATCCACTTAAAACCTCAAAATCCCATTTCCCGGCTTCCTCCTTCGAAACCCGACTGAAGCAACCTTTCCAAACAACAAAACTCACTGAAATCAACCTCCCAAACCAATACTGAAGGCCCTACTCGAATCCCAAAGAAACACCCAAACAACCATCATTTTGCCCAAAACCCAAATGACAACCGAACTCCCAAACTAAAAGCCCAAACATCTCGGGACTCGCAGTCCAACCCAAACAAGCCACGGCAAAGGCAGGAGCTGCCTCGAAGCCCTAAAAATCCACAAATCCTGCCCAGGGAGCAAAAAGACCAAAATGCCCCTAAGGGACAAAACAGCTTTAACGGCCCAACCGAACCACTGAATCTGAACCGGAAGCTCCTCGAGAACCGGGATAGAAAACTGGGCCGTTACAATATACAGGTCTGGGAGAATAATCTAAATTTTATCATACATGGAGCAATGATCGGAGAAGGTGCTGATGTGACTCATGCTTACACTGAATGGTTTAATGCAATATCAAGAAAATACATTACACAATCTGGTGCAGCTTATAATGACCTGGTTAGACTCTAAAAAATTATTATTTATGTATTTTTAAAATTCATAACTAATTACTTAGATTACTTTAATTTAAATGGAGAATTTTATTTCAGGTCAATATACCTAACTTGGATCCATACTGTAAAAGATGCTTGGAGATGGCAGTCTCAAATGTATATCTAATAATGAATCAAGATGAAGATGAATTATCGGATGAAGACGAAGATCATGATGATTGATATATATTTTTAAGATGTCTGAATTTTATATATTTTATTGTATGAATGAATGTATGCTACTCATTTTATTAGAGAAAATATATTTTTTAGTTTGATAAAAAAAATACCTCCTGATTAGAGAAAATCCTATTTGTTTTACTTGATAAAAAGTCCTCTTTTCAAGTAAACTTCAAATTGTTTTTAATAAACTATCTTCCATTTTTAATTAATTTTAAATGGAAGTTTTCTAATAAGGCCACAATTGAGTTTGAATGGGAGTGAAACATGCATTTTAATTAATCATGTATATCACAAAAAAAGTTATATCATACAAATTTATTGATTTAATTAGTTATAATAAATTTATATAATATTAATTAATTAAATTAGAAGATAGTAATTAATTAATTAAAACTGTTATATTCAATAAATTATGATGATGATTTTTATTTTGGTGATATTTGAGTACATTATACATTGATATAAATTAGAATATAATAAAAAAATTATTTAACAGCAATGGAGTATAAGAGGGATTCAAACTACTATCCCCACTTACAAGCTCTTGTTGGTTATGATAAATTACTAAATTTGATCATATTAAAATAATATCTTGTTTGATGTTAATCCATTTAATTTCATGTTTGACTCTCATATTATTTGAGAAGACTTTATGTAGGATTTGTTAGCACCCTTTCCTAAATTTGTACTAAAAGAAAAAAAAAATTGTATTTAGAGTAGATTAGTTAATTAATCAATTGATTTAGAACTTGATAAATATTGATTTTAGAAAAGAGAAGAAAAAAAACTTTATAAATACAAATTTACATTTTATTATCATAATATTTTTGTTAGGATACTCATTTATATTATTAAGAGTTAGATTAAAAAAAGACTAAAGTAATTTTTGTAATCTAAAAAAATAGTTTTCTTTTAATTAAAAATGAGACCATATATATATTGGGTACGTTCAATTATATAAAAAAAGAAAAGAAAAAAAAACACTGATGATACATAACAAACCATTTAGGAGGCAGTAAAAAAAATGAAATGAAAGGACACGTTGAAATGAAAAAAAGAAGAGAACTAAATAAAGAGAGAAAAAGAAAACGAAACAAGCAAAAGAAAAAAATGGAAATCTTACTTAAAAAAAGAAAAGAAAAAGAAATCAGTTAAACAGCAGTAAATTTTCAAAAAAGCTGGGAGGGAGGAAACTAACGCCGTCCTAATTTTTCATCTTGAATCCGTTACTTTGGAAGCTGGAGAGTTTTGCTATGACGTCATGGAATCAACGAAAACAATTTTGACGAATTAAACACATGTGGCGTCAACCCTTTCTCACGTATTCTTTTAAAATAGACCCATTTTAACAAATAGTTTTACAAAACGACCCATCCTCATAAATTACCCCAAATAATGAGAGTAGCCTAGTGGTAATTTTTTTTGGAAAAGAAATAAATCATAGTACTTTTTTTTCTTCAACCCCTTCCTCCAGTAACACTCCCTCCACCAACAAACGCTCCAATTCCACCCCCTGTTTCCCCATATACGGCTGAAAAATTGGATAAAACAGAGCATCCTTCCGATTCCAAAATTTCCAGATCTGAAATTAGGGTTCCGGCTGTGAGGAGAGCTTTCGGGGAAGGGATTGGGACACTCTTCGAGGAGGAAGACGGTGGCGGAGGCGAAGTGAAGAGGCTGCCGGAGAGGTCGGATTCCGTGGCGGTGGCCGGATTTTTTTCTGATTGTAGACGTTTGCCGCGGAGCTCCGGCAGCGGCGGCCATATCTGGTGAAAGCAAAACTGTAGGGAGGGGATTGTGCAGCGTATTTTTAAGGACGGGGATCTTATAAAATTTTTGGAAGGGTAAATCTGTCTTTTACATAAATAAGTATTTGCAATTTTTATTGTCAAATTCCAATTTTCGCTATTAGATTTTGTACTTTAGACTAAATCATCAAATATATCCTAAATTATGGAGAGTTTAAAAATTTTCAAAAATATCTCTAAATTTTAATAAATGTCTCAAAAATGTTTATTGTTAATTTTAAAATTTACAACTAAAGAATTAGAGAAAAATTATCCCATACAACGTTAAAACTTGTCCAAGATAATTGGACCCGTTCATCTAGACGAGACAAAATTATAAATTCAATTGAATCGCTTTGGTTCGTAAAGCTCAACTAAAGGATAGGCAAAAAACATAATCTTCAGTAAATGCTCCAAAACTCACAAATCTCACCAAACACATTCCTTAACTTTATTTGTTAACGAATTAATCTTCAATCGCCCTAGTTATAATCGTAGAACTAGACAGATCGATAAAGAAATAATAAACTACAGAAAAGAAGAAATCGAACCAACATTAAGAACCCTTCCGACAATCAACAACTTTGAGTTCAAGCCAATTCGTTCACTAATTCCAAAAAAACCACCCATCTTACCAAAATGGGTGGTTAAGCCCAAAACCATGCCATTTGGTTTGAACAAATAGTCGAGCATTGATTTGACCAACAATTAACCTTTGACTTTATATATACAAAAATATATATAGGAAAATGAAAAAAAAAGGGTTTATTATAATGAAAATATTTATAAATTTAAGATAGTTTTAAGTACGAATTGCAAAAAAAGTGCCGTTAATAATGTAAAACTACTATATATTTTTAAATATTCTCGTATATGCTTGAAAATATTTTTACAAAATAAATATGATTATGGATGATCCCTACAAATCTTTCTATTTGTATTTATGTTTTGTTGCTTTATTTTATTTTTCCCATGCATTCTTAAAGTCACATTTCATATCACATCTCTCCCAGAAAATGATGGACTTTGTAATCAAAATGAGCACAGCAACCTCAACACCTATCATACAAATCTACCAACCTTTTATTTACTAAAAAAACAAAAAATAGTTAATATATTACTTATCAGAGGCCAGATTTTTTTAGTGCGTGGATATTTAGTGTACATATACATTGATTTTTTTTTTTTTTTTGAGATTATACATATACATTGATTATTCTTATGAAACAAACTTTCAAACCTACATAATCAAAAAAAAAAAAAAAAACTTTCAAACCTACTCTATTTGATTATTAATGGAATCTGAAATTAATTGTTGGTGGTGACTATAAATTGAACTTATAATTTTTTATTATACGAGACCTATAAATCATGATGATTGTTGGCCAAAAATGATGTTTTATAAATATGATAAAAAGTCATTTTTAAATTTTAACAGTTTAACTTTGCTCATATTAATGTATTTCTAAACTTTCAATCTGCTATATAATCTGTTATTAAACTCTTAACCATATAATATTATAGTTTCTTATAAAAATAAATATTAAAACTTATTTAATAATTATAAAAATAACTATTGTAATAATATTTAAAATATATTTAAATTGTAAATATTTTGTAGATGTAATTTTGTTAAACTATCCTTTATTATTTAAAAAATGGAGATAACTGTAAATTTATTCTTGCAAATTAATACAAACATAATATAGTCCCTTCCTAAGTCCGCCCCAGCTTACCAACTTGTGGATGTGTATATTATATATAATAAACAATATTTGTAACTCTCAAAATGATAATAATAATAATATTTGTAGGATAATAATGTGCCAAGTAGATATATATAAAATACATTAAATAAATATGCACAACAAGCATAGAGATGTGTGTGTATGTATAATTGTATATATATATGTATATAAGGAAGGTTTAGCTTATTTGTGGCGAGAGCTAAAAATAGAATTAAAAGGTTTTCTCTTATTACTGCTGGATTGTCATTAGAAGGTTCATGTGTTCACTTTTCTCTCTCTCTCTTTTTTTTTTGAATTCTACCACAATAAATAATAGAAGATTTAAATTAATGTACATTAATATCTTGAATTAAAACTTTTGAAAAAAAAAATTTCATTATACAGAATGTCCTAAGCCTTTCAAAAGTATATCATCCTTTATTGAAAGTACTTAAAAAAAAATTATGCCCCAAAAAAGTCGGAGCGGAGCCCTAGTGATTTGATATTTAGTTTTAAAATACTTTTAAAGTTTAAAATAAAAAAGCTCTTAGCTTTGAAAAATACTCGTAAACATTGTATAGGGTTTGCTATTAAATTTTGGCCAAGTAATGATCAATATATAGAATGATGAATTGATGCTGTGGCAGAAGTAGGATGTTCTGTTTTGTGGATCTCAAATCATCAACGTATCATTAAAACTCGAACTCTTTTTCCAAATATATATATTAATGTTCTTCCACATTGTTTCATAAAGTTTATTTATGTATTAATATAGTATTATTATTTCTAATTATTGGTGTTGATACTAAATACATTATATATTTTTTCTCAAAAAAAAAAAAAATCATTATTATTATTATATTTTTTACACGTATTGTTAATAAATAGTTTACGTTGAGTTAGTAATAATATTTATGTGTCATCCACACCTTCGGGTCCAAAGGCTTCGATTTCATCTTCTCTAACAAGTAAGCCACGACATTGCAAAAGCCACCATAACATTTATTTACAATAAAAGGCAAAAGTTAGGAATCATTAAATTATTTAAGGTACAAGAAGAGTATTGAGAATATATCCTCAGAAGAACAAAAGTAGAACAAGATGAGTATCTAGAATAAAACGATAGATAAATAAATAAAATTAATTAATTAATAAGTGAGCTAATGATCAACCTATGTACTCACTAAAAATAAATAAATAAAGTCTGTTTGATAATCATTTAATTTTTTATTTTTGGTATATGAAATTTAAACTTATTTCTACTCAAATTTCATAGCATGTACTTCATCTTTTCTAAGATGTATCCATATTTACTTAAAAAAGTAGGTGAATAGTAACTAAATTTAAAAAACAAAAAAAGTTTTTGAAAGTTTTTTTTTGTTTCCACATTTTGGTTTTATTTATTAGAATATAGATAAGATGTAAATATTAAAAAAAAGGAAGAAAGTATAATAAAGTAGTTGAAGAAAATGATTATCAAACAGAATATAAATATAATGACATTTGTTTGCATTTTTACTAAATAGATCATACACTATAATTTCCCAAAAGATAAACTAAAATATTAATTAATTAATGTATCCTGAGAGTAGCCGAGCTGTTGAGGCTAAAAACTTTTAGAGACGGGCGGGTGGTGGGACGGGTATACATTAGGTTTATTTTAGAAAATTTAACGGAATTAATTATGTTGATGATTGGCGTTGTTAACAAAAGCGTGAAGGGCGTGGCCGGCGAGGAGGCAGGCAGTAAAACCAGGTACAGTCAGAGCTCCGATTCCCTGATAAAATCGAACCGCATTCACATTCCAATCGTAGGCCAGCCAGTTCACCACACAGCAACCCATCTTCACCGCCTGCTCCGCCACCGCCGCCAGCAGCATTTTCCCCAACCCGTTTCTCCGGTAGCACTTCCTCACGTACAAATGCTCCACATACATCCCCTGTTTCCCCAAATACGGCGCAAAATTCGGATAAAACAGAGCATGTCCGCCCACCCTCACGTCAATCTCACCTTCCGATTCGAACATTTCGCCCTCCGGATCCTCCAGTGGGGCCTCCGAATCTACCATTCCAACCTTCGGGGTGTAGTCAGGGTTCCGGCCGTGAGGGGAGCTTTCCGGGAATGGCTTGGGGGACGCTTCCAGGATGAACACCGTCACGGCGGCGAACGGCGCCGAACGGAAGAGGCTGCCGGAGAGGTCGGATTCCGTCACCGGGAACATATGGGTGGCTACGTTTTCGAACACGGCCATTTCGCGGATTAGCTTGTGAATGTGTGGGACGTCGGATGCGGCCGCCAGACGGACGCGGAAGAACTGCCGGTGGCCGGACTTAGATCCGGCTGCGGCGGCCATTTCTGGTCGAAGGGAAACTGAAGGAGGGGGATTTCGTTGCGTGTCTCCTTCGAAGGAAAGGGGGATTCTTAATAAATCTTTCCAGGGGTAAATCCGTCTTCTTGTATAATTATGTTATGTGCCATAAAAGGTTCTCTTCTTGCATAATTATGCTATTGGATTTTTTTTTAGGAATTTGGGGTGTATAGCAACCTTTTTACCACAATTTACAATTATAGCACATTTTTTAAAATAATTCTTGTATAGTAAATTCTGCCATTTAAAAAAAAAATTATTTATAGAAGACTTTGATAGAATCTATCATTCTCTAGTGATGGGTCTATCAATTTTATCAATGATTGATTCTCGATAGAATCTGATGGAAGTCTATCAATTTACTTTATTTATTAGTAATTGATTATATCACCCTTTATCGATAGAATCTATCAATATGAAGTCTATCAATTTACAATTTTTGCATTATGTGCAAATACTTTCATTATTGTGCTATTCATGTAATATTTTATCTATTTGTAATATACATGCAAAAACTCTTTTTATTTTAGAATCGCAAAAAAAAGAGAAAAATACACCTATATAAATAGTATTAATAATTAATAAATAAGTATGAGTTAAACTTTAAAAATACACCCAAATAAATAGTAATAATAATTATTAAATAAGTAAATATAATGATCGTATAATCATTTTTGTTTGTCAATAAAACAAAAAATGATGTCAATAGAAACTAAGCTGTACAACCCTAATAATTATGAAGTTACAGATTCAAATTCCCTTCTCCAGTATTATTATTATATATGTATATAAAAATGATGAGCTCGAATCTCTCTCATTTACTTTTGTTGAATTCAAAAAAATAAAAATATTTTATAAATATAAAATTAATAAATACAAATTATATATTTTTAATTGACTTATTATCATTTTCTCAAAAAAAAAAAAAATCATATTGATGCAAACTCCATGGTTTATAGGTATGTGTTATAATTTAGCCCTATGATCTCTAGGTCATTAAGTATATATTAATGTTGCTTGAGCTACTGCTCTAACAGTAGGTTCATTTAAAAAGAAGGATTCGGTGACGGGGAACAGATGGGTGGCTAGGTTTTGGAACACGGCCATTTGGCGGTGGCTTGTGAAGGTGTGGGACGTCGGACGCGGAAGAAGTGCCGGTGGCCGTATTTTGATCCGACTCCCGAGGTGTGCGGCGGAGCTGCGGCAGCCATTTGTACTTTTGAATTTTGAGAATTTATGTACTATCGAATCTTTAGAATTTTGTTCAAGTGGCTCATCTCCTAACCCCAAAGAATAAAATAGAGATAGCCAGGCAATGAGATATATTTAAATAAATTTTTAGTTCTTTTTTATTAGATAGCATCAACATCATTTCAAAACTAATTCATGATGAGAATATTAATCTACATCTCTTATAAATTCTTAAATAGTTAATTTCTCATGACAAAATATATATTAATTTTTATTTAAACAAAATTATTCATTTAAATAAATATTTTAACAAACAAAAAATTCCATGTATAAAATAATAAATTGATAAAAATAGAAAAAAAATAATTTTTACAAATAAAATAAAAAAGAAAATGTAAAGTGATCGAGGAAACAATGATGAAGAATACATTTTATGTTCTTGTCCCATTTAATTTACGCGATAATTTTTTCCCTCACTTACTTCTCCATCCCCCTAACGGAGCTTTTGTCGGGAACTAGAAAAATGGACATCTCTATCCTCTCATCTCTTTTAAATTTTTAATATTGACCCAAACTATTTGAGGAATCTTTTTTTCTATTATTAAATGGTGGATTTAAGTTCTATTTGAAGTTGTGGTTTCCATGTTTCCTGCCTTGGTAGTAATCCAAATAATCAATCTTTTCAAGAGCTTATCATCGAAATAATTTACAAGAGATTCGTGTAGGTTGGCATTATGCTTATTTTTTTAAAAGAGGTCGCCTTACTCTGATTCAATCAATTTTGAATAATTTATCTTTATACACTTTTTCATTTTTTGAAGCTCTAATTTTAGTTTACAAGAAGATTTAGCATCTTATGAAATTTTTTTAAAAGGTATAAATGAAGAATACTTTAATGAAACAAGATTTAGCATCTTCCCCAATTTTTTCTTCTTTTGAAAGATATTAATAAATAATACTTTAATGAAGTATCTTTTGTTTTTATATCTTACTAGGTTTATTCGTAGCTTCTTGCACAAATGAAGTATATTTCTTAGAAAGTAAATATGTTTTTTATTCTTCTATTTTTAATTTTTTTATACCTTTAAATACCTAATTTTAATCAATGTACTAATTTCAATAAAAAAAACATTTAAAATTTTCTCAAAAAAAAGAGAAAAAAAAGAAGAAGATAAAACATTTAAAATTAATCAACCAATAAATTTGAAGTTGATTATTTTTTTAAAAAAAGTTTGTAGTTAATTCATTAATAATCCTTTTAATAATAAAAAAGAACACTGCGTGAATATAATTTTGTTATAAAAATTGATAGAATATAATTTTGTAAAAATAGTTAACAAAAATATTATATAGTAACTAGTTTTAATATTTATGGAAAATATAAAAATAAAATTAAACATTTGAAAATATAAAATGTAAACAATTCCAAAATATGAAATAGAAAAGGATATTTAACTAAATTTTCATTATGCTCCATTGGGTCATAATTATATTTGTGCAATTCTTTTTATTGTCATTGAATTTTCAACGTGATGAACATTACAATTATGACTCGATCATCAAACGGTGTAGTAATTAAGATGTAGAATTTTGTGAAGCTCAGATCATTTAGAAGAAAAAAAATCATTAGAGTGTGATATATAAGTAAAAACAATTATCTCATAAATATGAGGTATTTTTTAGAACATGAAGCAAACCTATGAAGTCTATGTTTAAAACGAAAAATATTATATTTTTGTAGAGATATATCGTTCTTATCAATTGGTAGTACAACTATTGTCAAAATCTAGATATATGTGTAAAGATTCTTCATATTTCAAAAAGAAAATTAACAAAGTTTCATGTTATAGAGGGTCAGTGACGCAGTTGGTTATCTTGTCTGATGTTAATCGATATTTGATTATCATATTATTTGAGAGTAGTTGCGCCCTCTATGCAAGATTTGTTGATTCCCTTTCCCCTCTATGTACTAAAAAAAAAAAAAAACAAAGTTTCATGTTGACATTGTGTATTAATAATCTATTAAAGAGTGATTTAATAATAAAAAAGTTCATTAAATAACCAAGAATTGATGGATCAATCTATCATAAATATCTACTTAAAAATTGTTTTTTTTTATCAATTTTCTTTAAGTTCAAATGTTATATGAATAGACATAACAATTCTCTAAGAACTCACTAACCTTTATACTTGCACAATTATAATTAATTGACATACTTTGCAATAAGCTGTGTCAATACAAATTTCATATAGGTCTATTATTTCAAAAAAAAAAATTCAAATTTCATATAGGTCTATTGTGATCTAAATACATTTTTTTAATCAAGAAACAATTTATGCTTGCAGATAAAAAAAGTTAGCATGTGATTAAGTTTGAAAATGTTAGGACACTAATTAAATAATTACAAATATCACTGACTTAAAAAAATTTAGTATATTATAATGAATATTATCACGTATTTCTTTATAATATTATTAATGAATATTTATAATACAATATTAAAATGTATTAATAATTATGAATATAAATATTTAAGAATTAGTATGCGTTTATAATTATTTCTTGGTGAGAGAGAAATTTCTAAAAAAAAAGTTAGTCACTAGATGAGAATATTTGGTTTTATAAAATTTTATTATTAGGCTATAAACCATATCATTTGAGCTATGAATAAACATTTGAATTAAAAAATAATTATTCATTTTAAATTTACATTCAAACAAGATTTATTCTAATTTCTCTACATAAAAAATACATTGAAACGAACTTTTTATTATAACTCTCAATTTTTAACTATTTAACATAATTCTTTTATATAACTTCTTCAACTAAACCCTGAGAGTCAAATCATACGCTAAAAAAAGCATAACTCTATTAATGTATTGTATTACTTAATTAGATTATTTTGTTGCAATATAATTGAATTTGATGGAGAAAAATTGGTATTTGGTTGTGGTAGTAGTAATTTTTATGTAAGATTTGTGGTTCCGTGTTCGTGGTCAGCATTGGCATAAGCCTGAAGAATCTCACCGGCGAGACGGCAGGTGGTATAACCAGGAACAAATTCAGCCCCGATTCCTTCATAAAATCGAAGCGCGTTCACGTTCCGATCATCCAACACCCAGTCCACGGCACAACAACCCATTTTCACCGCCTGCTCCGCCACCGCAGCCACCAACATTTTCCCCAACCCCTTCCTCCGGTAACACTCCCTCACCAGCAATTGCTCCAATTCCATCCCCTGTTTCCCCATATAAGGCGCGAAGTTAGGATAAAACAGAGCGTACCCACCCACCGTCACGTCAATTTCACTTTCCGATGCGAAAATTTCCCGATCTGGATCCTCCGGTGGGACTTCCGAATCTACGATTCGAACGATGGGGGTGAAATTGGGGTTCCGGCTGTGGGGAGATGTTTGGGGGAAGGGATTGGGAGAGCCTTCGAGGAGGAAGACGGTGACGGAGACGAACGGCGGCGAAGTGAAGAGGTTGGCGGAGAGGTCGGATTCCGTGACGGAGATGAGATGGGCGGCTAGGTTTTTGAAGACGGCCATTTGGTGGATTAGTTTGTGAATGTGTGGCACGTCCGGTGCGGCGGCCAGTCGGACGCGGAAGAAGTGCCGGTGGCCGGATTTTGTGGCGGCGGCCATTTCTCGTGAAAGGAAAACTGAAGAAGAGGATGGATAGATGGGGATCATATAAAATTTTTAGAAGGGTAAATCGGTCTTTTTCCATAATTATGTATTTGCAATTTTTATGGTTAAATTATTATTTTGGCTGTTAAATTTTGTACTTTCGAATTTTTAGAATAGACTAAATTATCAAATGGGTTTTAAATTTTTTTAACTTAAATAAAGGTGTAAAAAAAGTTCTTTACATTAACTTAGAATTTAGAATCAAATAATTAGGGGAAATTGATCACATACGAGCTTGCACTTATCCAAGATAATTGGATCGGTTCATATAGATCAGAAAAAATTACAAGTTCAACTTAATCGCTCAGGTTTGTAGAGCTCAACTAAACAATAAGCAAAAAATATTATGAATGGTAAATGCTCCAAAACTCAAAAATCTCACTAGACACGTTCTTTAGCTTCATTTGTTAACGAATTAATCCTTGATCGCCTTAGCTACGATAACAGAACAAGATAGATCGATGAAGAAATAATAAAAAAATAAAGAAGAAAAAACCAAATCAACCTTAAAAACCCTTCCGACAATCAACAACTTTGAGTTCAAGCCGTGTTTAGACCGCCGGGAATCATTTCCCCCATAATCACGCTTTCCTTAAATAACTTTTTTATTCTCTCCTAACTACTTTTTATTCTCTCTCAAACAGCTTTTCATATATAACATCACTATTTTACACTCACATCATTTTCATTATTTTATATTTCTCATAATCATTACATTTATCTCAAACAAAAATAATAATTCTCCTCATAATCATTACCTTCACCCCAAACACAAATAACTATTATCCCCATAATTATTCTTTTAAAGCCATACTTACTTGTAGATGTGTGAAGGTGGTGTAATTGTTGAAAATTTGAATTTGAAGATATGCTATCTTCAGAGTTATGAATTCAAAATTCACATGGGACATTACTATTTAAATAATAATAATAATAATAATAATAATAACAATATATTGTAAGATAATATATATAAGGATAGTCTTATTAATGATACATTACTTTTATATCCACATTATATTATCTTCGTATGTATTGATAAATATGTTCAAGGAACACCAACAAATTAGTAAGTATACTTTTCTTTTAATATATTTACTACAAACGGAGAAAAATGCACGTTCGTCTATTTAGACTATTTTTTAGGCAGACAAAAAACTTTTGAAAATGCTCATTTATGGAATGTACTTTAAAACTTTTGAAAAAAAAAGAATATTTTATTCATAAAAAATGTCCCAAGCCTTTCAAAAATATATTATCCTTTTATTGAAAGTATTCTAAAAAGAATTATGCCGCCAAAAAAGTCCAAGCTCAAGTGATTTGATATTTATTTTTAAAATACTTTTGAATTTTAAAATAAAAAAGCTCTTGGCTTTGAAAAATACTTGTAAACATTGTACGGTGCTTGTTATTAAATTTTGGCCAAGTAATGATCAATATATAGAATGATGGATTGATGCTGTGGCAGAAGTTGGATGTTGTTTTTGTGATCTCAAATCATCAAAATAATATTGAAAATTTCCCTTGGATTAGGTTGAATCAACAAAAAAAAGATGAAAATTATAAATTTACGAAAAACCTAAATAAGAACTCAACTCAACTTTCGAGTTTGTTTGATATATTTAGGTAGGATTTAATTCTATAATTTATTAATTTTTAATCTATATCTAGATAAGTTTTTATTAACTTCTCATCATTTTTAATTTTAAAAATAACTTTTTTAACAATTCATTTATAACTATTCAATCATTTCTAAACACTCATTTTTAATCTTTCATTTCAAATCAATCAAAATAACTCATTTTTAATTATTTCCTTTTTAACTACTAAATATAACTAATCATTTTAAATCTACATCCAAACAAGATTTTAACTCTAACTTTTTTACACAAAAACTACATCCAAACGAATTTTTAGTTAGACTCTTAATTTTTAACTACTTTAACACAATTCCTTAATAAAAACTCCTTAAATTACGTACTACCTAAATATGTCAAACAAACCCACCCAATGGGTTGAGTATTGCCGGAAAACAAAAACTTTACATTAACTATGTCTTTTTATTATTATTTTGATAGCACAAAACTAAAATTTAAGGACGGAAATGGAAGAAGCCAATGATATTAATGTTGGAATTATTAATTAATTTATTGATTTTCCAAATACTAATTTTTAAATACTTCCTTGTCCTATGAACTTAGTAACTGCCTAACCAACCCACTATCCCATCTATTTGGAACCACTAATTTATTATCGTGATTTTATAAATGAGAAAATGACGGTTAATGAACATACAGAAAAATACACATAATATGAGACAGAGTTTTCACCATAGAAAACTCTTCTACATTTTCTTCTTAGTTGTTGGTCCTGTACCTACTTTCCCCTTCAGAAGAAAACCACACCATTTGATCTAGGAAGAGTGAGGGTGTAGAATAACTAAGAACTCCATGTTCATGTGCTGTATTCGACTTGCAGTTGCAGATGCACATTGAGTCTTCATCTCTCGGTTACCAAAAACAATGGCGGAAGGTATTCGCTTTATTTTTAATTACGTTTCCACCGCAGGTGGTTAATTTTATTAATCAAATTTTAATTTTTGTGTTAGAACATATCTAACGATTAAAATTGAACGAAATTAGTGTTCCTTATTAGCATTGGCACAGGCGTGAAGAGCCTGGCCGGAGAGGCGGCAGCTAGTCCAGCCAGGAACAATTTCAGCCCCAATTCTCTCATAAAATCGAATCGCATTCAGATTCCAATCGAGCACAACCCAATTCACTCTACAGCAACCCATTTTCACCGCCTGCTCCGCCACCGCCGCCACCAACATTTTCCCCAGCCCCTTCCTCCGGTAACACTCCCTCACGAACAAATGCTCCAAATACATCCCCTGTTTCCCCAGAAACGTCGGAAAGTTGGGATGAAACAGAGCATATCCACCCACCGTAACATCCATTTCACCCTCCGATCCGAAAATCTCCCGATCTGGATCCTCCATTGGGACTTCCGAACCTACGGATTGGACGATTGGGGTGAAATGAGGGTTCCGGCTGTGAGGGGAGGTTGGAGGGAAGGGATTGGGAGAGCCTTCGAGGAGGAAAACGGTGGCGGAGACGAACGGCGGCGAAGTAAAGAGGCTGCCGGAGAGGTCGGATTCGGTGGCGGAGAAGAGATGGGTGAGGTTTTCGTAGATGGCCATTTGGTGGACCAGATTGTGGAGGTGTCGGACGTCGGATGGGGCCGCGAGTCGGACGCGGGAAAATAGGCGGTGCCTGGATTCCGATGAGGTATGTGGCGGAGCTTCGGCGGCGGCGGCCATTTTTTGGTAATTAAACTTAAAATCTATTGATCGGAAAATGGAGGGAGGAATTACAGTGTTTGTTTTGAAGGAAATTGAGGTGGAGAATCGTCAGGTTCTTATCAACTGTTTGGAAGGGTAAATCTGTCTTTCCACATCATTTTGTCCATGTGCGGCTGTGCCTCACCATTTCCATGAAGTTTTAAATGCTTCAATTTCAATATTTTTTTTAAAAAAATTCAATTATATTTCAATATATATATATATTTTTTAATTTCAATAAATTTAAATATATTTTTTAAAATAATTTTCTTTAAAAAGAAAATCTTTTCTCCAAACTTTTTCTTGATAAATTTAAGAATTGCTTTAAAAAAAGGAACAAATTTAAGAAATGTGTTCGCCTATTTTTTTTAATATTAAAATGATTATTGAATAAATTTGTAATTTAAATTAACTTCAAATTTTGTTATTAAAAAAATTAATTAATTTTTTTTTTAAATACAAGAATTAAAAATTAAAAATGATATTTTATCTAAAAGAATTCAAAATGATGTTTTCTTGGCGCCATCAGGTTGATTGAGATAAGGCTGCTCTATTTGTGTAGCCCTTGGCTTGAAGATAAGATTAAAAGAGTATTCGATGATTATTATGAAATATACTTTTCTGCCATCCCATAAGTATGTTTAAAGAGAATCATAATGCGACTATTAAGAGTACAGGCCAAACCGAATTGCTTTTTTTTTTTACTATAATAATGGTGTATATTAATGCTATCTGAGCTACTATCGTGGTTAAGTGTGATCTGGTCAACTTAATTTCTTAAATTAGATAATTTAATGTTTATTTTCAAATTTTATTTCAATAATTGGTTTGGTTTGAGTTTTATACTCATATTAATCAAGTCGAATCAAACAACTTGCACCTCTAGTGGACGGCCTCATCAAATAACATTACTAATATCTCATTTGTCTACTATCAAATTAAATATCATATATTTGCTTCTCTCCTAAATATAGTTACAAGCAAGTTTTCTCTTTCTTATGAATAATCTTATTTTTAGATGATAAAAATAGATAATTGCTAATATGAAAATAGATGACACAAATGATAAAATAGATAACAAACATTTTAGATGTCACATAGTTTTAATGATAGGCGAGCATAGATGGAAAATATTTTAAATTCTCTTATTTTCATCTCATCAAACTTAAAAAGAAGAAGAAAAAAAAAAATCGAAATCGTCATCATAAATTAATTAAGAAAAGTGCTTTTTATTTTGAACCATTCCATTTATTTTAGTTTTTGTATTATATTTGTAGCATAATTTTTAAATAATTTTTTTATAATACATAATTTAGTAATAAAACTCAACTAATGATAGAATGTGTCATTATTAAATTATATCAATGACAGAATTCAATTTAGATTTTCTACTATAAATAAATAATTAATTTTGATTTTGTGTTATAAATAAAAATATTTTACAATTTTTTATTATACATGCAAAATTCCTTCCATTTAAGAAAAATGATATATAGAGCAATCCCATTTATTTATTAAATATTTTGATGGGGGTTTTCTTTTTTGACAAGAAATATTTTAATGGGTTGATAAATGACAAACCAACGAACTCTATAAATATCTATAAATATGTGATACAACCTCAAACACACATTTAATTATTTTTTTATCAGAAGAAATGCAATTTATTGCTTAGTCAAATAATCATAGGTAAAATAAACAAAGTTAGCCTCAGCATTTTGACCATCAATTCCAATAATTAATGCAAATGGCAGTAATATATCTAAAACTTGCATTTTTGTATAAAACAATTTTTAATAGGTTCCTTCCCAACAAATTACCGGCCAAACATTAGACTTTTTGTAGCATTATAAGTATGATTCATGATGTAGACCTTCAAATATGCAATATAGAAAGTTGTTCATATTTTATGACTCCATTTACTTTGGAATTAAGGAATGAGCATGGAAATATTTTTATTCTCAATAACGGTGTTTGTTGAAACAAAATTTAGATATTCAAATATAACTTAATCCATATCTCTTTTATTCCTAAAAAATTACTGTCCCTAAAACCAATCAATTGTTAAATTTTATATTTACATCAAAACAAATTTCATTAAATTATATTAAATTTTTTAGTTTGTGCGTATATATATATATTAATCATACAAAAGAACAATAAGTTAATAACATATATGGATCAATCAATAATAAGAGGAAGAAAACTTGAATCATAATTTTATTAGAACCAACAAAGTACAAAACCCATCAAATATTGATAAAAACAAATTTAGAAAACAACAACGATGTGGCCAGAAAGAAGGCTATAAAATAATTCCAAATCAACCCAAACGGGAAAGAAATACATCCATCACATTTCAAATGGTACAAAATCTTTAAAATTATAATCTAACTTATATTTGCCCTCATCAAATACAAATCACCAGTACGGAATAGGGTAGCAATGGTAATATGATGGTTGATGAGGCACACCCCAACCGTATGTCCAAGTAACTTCACACTTATCTTTATCGTCTTTGTCTTTGTCTTTATCTTTATCTTCGTCTTCGTCTTTAACTGCACTCACCGACTCTAACTGCGCACAACCGAAACCCTTCCGCAATAACTCCGTGAGTTCGATTGGATCCACGTCTCCAACTAGCTCGATTTTATCCCTGTCGTCGCCTTCCAAGCTAATCTTCTCCACATTCCCTATGATCATCCATCACTCACAAAATCAATCAATTTCTTAAAACTAAACAATAACTACATCCATCAATCTCATTCAATATCTTCATCGGGTTTCGAGCTTTCTCGAAAGCTCAAAATCCAAACAGATTATGTATGCATGCATGCGTGTACGTGAAATTACCCGAAACGGATGCTGCAATCTTCAAAGCTTTGCTTCGGGGCTTCGGACCCCTCTTCATCGACACTCGAACCACCATCTTTTGCTACAAAAACCACAAAGTGAAATACTCGATTATTCAAAACATTTATACCTGCAAAATTCTTACGAATTTAAGAACCTGCCTCAGTTTGTGCGGTACCTTCATGCTTCTTTAACTTGTAAATAGAGAATATATTGTCCGTACGAAGCTTGTAGAGAGAGAAAAAATGTAGTGTCCGTACGAAGCTTGTAGACAGAGAAGACAAAAAAAAGGAAATGGTCGGGCTGTGAGAAAAAAAGGGGTTTTGTGTATAATATTTATAGGCGCTTTTTTGAGTTTTTATTATTTAATATTTATGGGATTTTTTGGGGATAAAAATCATTTTCCTCAATACTTTAAATTTATTTCAATTTTACAGAAAAAAATTGGTGAGAAGATGGTTTCACACCGTGATGGTTGGTTTGATCCGAAATTAGAAGCTTGTCTCTCATCTATTTGAAAGTAATAATAATTTATTTGAGAATTTGTGGTTTCCATCCTCCAATTTATATTAAAAAGTAATAATATAATTTGTTCAATTTTAAATTTTTTTTAATAATTAAGATAAAAAATTTGATTTTGTGATCTCTTATATTCATAACCACATACGTTATCCTAATTAAGTTAAGTTATCGTTTGCGATCTAATTTTAATCTTGAAATCAATTTTTGTTGAAATTTATTCATTAAAAATAATATTTTTAATACAATAAAGGAAAATTTAAATAAAGATAAAATTAATAAAAAGTGATATTTTTTTTTTAATTCTATGAGGAGTGGCGTAGTTGCTGATTTTTTTATAGCAATAATTTATTATAATAATTTTTTTTTGAGATTATAATAAATATTTTTTTAAGTTAGGTAAAATCACTAATCAACACAAAAATCTTGTTGAGATAAATCCAATTACCTTAACCAATACTCTTCCTTTTCCTTATTTATGAGTTTGAAAATTTGAAAAATATCTTATCAGTAGAATTCAATATTAAAATGTTCTAATTTTATCATGTTAAACCATCTATAAATCCAAATACTTAAACCTATGAGTTGTTGTATTTTTAAGCTCTATTGGAAGAACCAAAACTAAACTGAGATAGTTAATTATAATAATAATTAAAATCATATTTATTTTGAAGTATTACTTTATTAGTGTCTCAAAATTGAAACGCGCGTTTTAAAGATTCAAACGATGTAAGATTTTAATAAAGTCGATAAGCTTTTTTTAAAAAAAATAAAAAGTCAATACCTATCTAACCGTGTTATAGGAGTTAGTGGGAGGAAAAAGTAATTTAAAAAAAGAAAAAGAAAAAAAAAGCTAAGCCATTAATTTAATTCAACTCGGCCTTCAGTTTTTCTTCATAATATTACATGTTTTACAGCTTATATTGGAGTGATTGAGCCTATTTAATTTGATAAGATTGGAAATTTATGTGGACTGTACCAAATATAAAAATAAAATGAAAATTTCGTTGAGTTTTATAATTTATATTATTTACATTATTGTGTTATTGACTTTAGAAAAAAATTAACTTATACATCACAAATACGGATTTACGAGTCGATGGCACCTTCAACATCAATAATTGTTATTACATATGAATAAGAAATTAAAATGATATACAAATCATGATCATTATAAAAAGTTTTTTTTTTTTTTTAAATGAATAGATACTACTTATACTCTTTTTGTTTTTTTATTATTCAATCATAATTAAGAGTGTTTTGACTTTGAACGATTTTTTTGTTAGATAATCTCTTAAATTATGTAACTTAGGCAACTTTTAGAGCGGATAGAATTAAAGAGAAACTCATAACAAAAATTAATTGTATCCATTCTAATGAAGATGTAAGAATTAAATAGGCTCTTTAGATTACAAACTAAAAGCACCATTAACTTTTTTTTTTAATATAACAAATGTGAGTTTGAAAATTAATAAATAATAAGTATGTGTTTGTTTTTTTGAACATGAAGAGTGCTTAATAACCACTCCTTAAAATTTTCTTGTTTGTTTTTTCGGTAGTAAACAACTATTCTTAATTATTTTTATCATTTTTTAATTTTGCTATCAAATTTCACATTAAATTTTATATCAAATTTATCACTCAACTATTAACCTCAATGCTTAACCAAGCAACTGAAAATTATTATAAACCACTTTATTTCCTTCCATATTACTCTACTCCACTCTTTTCTACCAGAATAAACATACCATAACTAGCTTCTTCTTTTTTTTTTAACGGTAAATACTTACCAGCTTCGTTGCACTTATGTGCATTTTTTGAAAATTTATTAGCACAACAAACACTATTAGTATATTTTAATTTGTTAAATTATGTCTAAAAATGGGTTTCTATTTATGATAAAGGAAATATATTTGTTTTTGTTAAAGTTCAGTTCCGCTATGATATTGTACGCATCAATTTATTAGAAGTCACAGTTTGAAGAAAATGACACCGATACATGGATGACAACACCCTACACTACCCCCAAATATATATATATATATATATATATATATATATATATATATATATATATATATTTTTTTTTTTGCATGGGGTATCAAGATTTTGATCTGGTTTTACTAATTCAAAGTTCTTCTATATTTATTCTTCTCCAATAACACCAACCTAATCAACAAACCTATTGTTTTGATTGTTTTTCATTTAACAATATAAATGTCGTTAAAATTTGACTCTATAAAGTATGACTTTAATTTGGACCATAAAATATCAATACTTATGTAATTTACCAGCTCTTACGCCAATTGAATTTTTGTCATCCTAAAAATATATTTATAAATTTGTAGGTCTTTAAATAAGAACGTATGGTTTTTTTTTTTTTTGAGTAATAACGTATGGTTATTCAGTTTCGAACTATCATGCTAGTGTTGAATTGATTTACAATCAAACAATGAAACTATTGACCTATTCGATGTATAGTTGGACATTCTCATATACATAAATAAGAATAGTTATCCCATCTTACCATAAATATAATTCTTTTAGGTACGTATTGTAGATTTTATAATGAAATTAATGGTACTATATGCTGAATAGATACGGTTTATTTAAATCTCAAGGAGAAAGTTGACCATATATACAATAAGATATGGGAAAATCAGAAGAAATTAAAGAAGATTTTTTATTTTTTGAGATAAAAACTAAAGGATTACATAAACACGCTTTAATTATCAGACTTTTTTTTTTGAAAAATTGAAATTAATACCAAACGTAGATTTAGACATTAAATACAACAAATGAACCAATAGTTTTGATAACTCAAAATAAAATAAAATAAAATAATAACAAAAACCCACTGGATTTGAAGTCCAATGAATTGGTTTGTATGTTTATTTTTTAAAAATGAAAATCCATTACAATTTAATAATGTTGAAACATTTTTCTTTTTTATATATTTTTGTTTTTGTTTGGTTTCCTTATCTTATTATGGTTTTCCTTTGTTGGAAATTTCCTTGTAAGCTTGATATCATCTAATGAAGTATTTGTTAATTTAAACAAAAGAGTGGTTATTTGTGAATATGAATTGAGAAAAAAACTGGAAACGTCTTTTTTTTTTTTGAAATCAAACGTCATTTTTTTTACAAGACGATTTCAAAGTCCTTATTTATTATTATTTTTGAATCAAAAGTCATTATTTATTAATATACTTAGGAAAAACGAAAGTTATTGAATAAACTTACTTATGTCATATATACACCATAAGTTTTACTTCATCAACCGCGTCTAAGTTTTGTTTCATAAAAACAAAACAAAACAAATAATAATAATAATAAAAAGATTTGTTTGGGATTGCGTTTTGGTAAATATTAAAGAAAACAACAACAATTATGGAAGAATCTTAATTGCGTAGACTCTTTGGTAAGTAAATAATTTGTTTCTTTTTTTAGATGAAGTAAATAATTTGCTAACTTAATCCTTGATGACTATTCAATTATTCTCATGTGCAAAAAAAGACATTTACTCATTTTTTAATTAACCTAAAAAAAATCGCTTCTTAACCGTTTTCAAGTTTTAATTTTTACTACTACAATTTTAGCTTTTTATGACAATTTTTAATTGTCATGATCAACTTATTATGACAATTTTGCTAAAAAATGCGGTGTCATAGTATCCCCTATCATGGTAAGTCTTTAATGACAAATAATAACAATGTCATAAAATATAATTTATGACAATTATAAAAATGTCATAAATATTTTTTTATGACAACTAAAAATTGTCATGAATAAATGAAAAATAGGGTTTATGATATCTATTTATGACATTTAATAATTATCATAAATTATGTTATTTTTGTAATTTTAACTTTTGTTACCATGACAGTTTTAGAATGTCATAAAGTAGAGTTATTTTTCCAAATAAAATTAAATCATAAACTGTCATGAATTCACATTTCATGACAATTGTAATAGTCATGGTTTCTATTTTTTGATAGTTTAAAATTGTCATAGAAAATATAACATGACATTTTTTAAATTATAAAATTGAATATATTCTATTTATTTATACATAAATTTATTTTATATTAATTACATTTAAGCCTATCAATTAAAAAATTACTATTTAAATTTGTAAATAATCATGTATTTGAATCCACATAGATGTCAAGCTTACTTCATTGATCACCTTTCAAATAAAGTCTTATACAAAGTAACCAATATATAATTTTTGTAAATTACAATTAATAATTCATAAACGAAAGAAAAAAACAATACTTTGACAACTCGTAAATAAAGTCTTATACAAAGTATGCAACACATAAAATTTTTAAATAACAATTAATGTTTCATGAAGCCAAGAAAATAAAATGAATACTTTGACAACTTGTAGACATAAACAATCGCCTTCAGCAGAATACCTACAAGATGTAATAGTAAAACTTTGAATTAGAAATCCCACTTGTTCATCCACTATATTTTCCAATCATATTGGCAACACGTTCATTATAGAAAATGGAGAAAAAATCTTCACTCGTTAGATATCCATAAGCTCAACTCCTTGAACATGAAAAGTAAATATAAAGTAGATTGCTATTTGATTGATTGCATTAAACTATATACATCAATCAATGTGGTTACTCAAAAATGTATTTTGGTTCAAGAAACCCATAACCTGTTAAACAATCATTCTCTACCTCAAATTATCCAGCTTACCATAATAATAAAGTACTACATAAATTTTGAAAACTCAAGCACAAAATGAAAACTCAAATACAAAATGGAAGTACCACATAAACTTAGAAAAACTCTAATTTATAAGAATGTAAAAGATTATTTTAAATCAGATATATGAACATTTATATTTGAAAGTTAACCTACTTGCCTTTAGTTGTGATTGCTTGAGCTCGCCTGCAAAATGTTTTGGCACGAATTTATAAATTAAGCCCTACTTCACCTGATGAACACCATAAAATGAAAAATTATTATTAACCACTGCATGCTACAAATTACTCATCACAAGTTCAACACTTGATCACTTATTCCCACACTTGGTTTCAAGAAACTCTTTGTTGTCAATTCTCTTTTCTTTTTTAAAACTTCAATAATAAAACAAACATATCACATATATCAGTTGATGCTCTGCAAAAAAAGTTGTTGCCTTAATAGTCTAGTCTATGAATTAAATAAGAAAAAACAATACAGAGAAGAATAAGTTATCATCATATAGTCTCACAACAAATTTATAATTATGATAGCTCACGACAATTCTCTCGTGTCTTTTATAATATTTATACAATGATGTATAAATAAGTTTGAGGTACGTACTTAAATAGCACCAACGTTATAATGATCCTTTATTTAAGGGTCAAAAAGCACAATTTGAATTAGAAATCACAACTATTTATCCACTATGATTTCCCATAAAAAAACTTAGTTAAGAATGAAGATGTGAAAATAGAAAACTTCTTAATCCAATGTATTTGATATATATATTACATAAAAGAATATAAATGAAAAGAGATATTTTAAGTTGGTTAAAAATAATACATGGATAGAAGGTAATCAAGGAAATAATATAATACAGTGTTCAGAAACTTTCAAGTGAAGCAAAAAGTAAAACTTGAAGATCACAACAAAGAAGCAAAAGAACACCTAAATACGAACCTAAGAAAAATCAACGTGATATGACATCCCTTAATATTACACTAAATCTTCCATGGCAAGAAAAAATCTAAAGACCAAGTCATATTCTACCTAAAGAGGAAAATGCACCTAGCGACACAATATTTCTAAAAGTTAAGAATAGTTAGCCAAAAAATCAGAGGTAGAAGACTATAAAGCAAGAGACCACGAAACATTAAATTCTTGAGACGCTTTAGAGGTAGTTGACTATAAAGTAAAAGATGTAGAAGAAATGTGCATTCACCTATGATATTAATTTGTATGCACCTCCCGTGCCTCTATTCTTCCGTTGTCTTTAGGTGTCTAGCCTAAGAACAAGTGTGGTTACCCTTGTTTAAAAACAAAAAATATAGAGCAAAAGATGTAAAGCCAAAAACAATTGCAGAAGCAAAAAACAAAGCATGATCACCTATTTTATAGGGGTAAGAATCAAGTAATTCCTTCAACACAATGACATATTAAAAAATGACCCAAGAAACAAAAGTCACAAAAATAACTAACCAAAAAACTTCATTTGATTCATAAATCATGTGAAAAGCAAATGAATACCAGCATAATAAATTATATATATATATAAAAGAGCTAGAGAAAGGTAGAGAGATTGAAAAAGATGCTTGCAAGAGATTGTAAAAGAGAATGGGCATTTAGAAATTGAATGTTAGAGAGGAACTTACCGAGAGAGGAAGAATAAATGTCGACCAATTTGATGACCAAATGAATTATAATAGTTCCTCATTAAATGAACTGCATCAACCTACATCACTCGCTTGGAATAGGTTCTACATAATTGGCAAAAACTCCAAAGCATAAATCACAAATGGCATCCATATTGAAGCAATAAATGTATAAAGGCTTCAAATTATATTCAGAATGAACTTTTGAACTTTCTAAAATCTCAAACCATTAAATCATAATCTCAAAATTAACCTAAATCATAATCTCAAAATCAAAGATCCAAAACAAAGAGAAGAGAACGAACCTAACATCTACAAGTGACATGACAATCCAAAATTAGAAACAAGATTCAACCAAAACCAACAACGCACACCTTAAGATCCAACAAAAATGAAGCCTAGCAACACAACATTGCATTATCCATAGTTAGAACGACCCAAACAACTGACGATCAAACACGAAATTAAGTTTGTCAACTTACCCAACTAGTCCCGAACCAAACAACAGACACTAAGGCGGAACAAGAAACCCACACGTGAGACGCAGGGCGCGCTCGCGAATTCGCTGCTGCTGGTCGGAGACTGCACGTGCTGGCGAGCGACGAGGCGAATCGGTGGCGGATGACGGCTGAGACGAGTCGACGTGCGGCTGGGCTCTGTAGGGAAGCGAACAGACGCGGTAGGGAGGAAGGGGGCTGCTTCGGCCATGGACGGGCGCGCGCGAGGGTGGGCCCTGGTCTCGCGAAGGGGCTGCGTGCGACGGCCAATGGGGGCTATTTGCAGCGGCGTGGTGAGAGCAGGTGGTCGGCGGCGGCTAAGTGAGGGGGTAGGGTTACGTGAGGGGGAAGGGGGAGAAGGAAGAAGAAGAAAAGAAAAAAGTAAAGAAAATAAATTTGTACTTTTTTACTTTTTTTTTCCTTTTAAAAATAAAGTCCATTTTCTTTATATATATATATATATATATATATATATATATATATATTCTCCTTTCAATAAACTTTTTTTTTATTACAAATTTTAGGGTATTACATTTGCAAAACAAAGCACAATTCCATTTTTTTCAATAATACCAAAAACAATTTCTATTTATTTATTTACTTATCATTATTTATTTTTTTTCAACTTAAAAACTCATTTTTCTTTTCTTTTTTTAGATTTTATATTTTATTTTAATAAAAAATTCAATAACCTAGATAAAAATAAATAATAAAATTTAAAGACTTACAAATATTTTTTTTTCTATGACAATTTTTAAAATGTCATAATCTTATGAAAAAAATGAGATATTCTTGTCTAAAAGTAAAAATTTCTATGACAATTATTAAAATGTCATTATAATTGTTTTATGACAATTATCTAAATATCAATAACTGTCATAAAACTTCAATAACTTAACATTCATCTGTTTTCCACAAATATGCGTGTTTTTAGATATTTTATGACAGTTTTTAGATTTTTTTAATTTTTTAGATTGAAATAACTGTCATGAAAGGCTAAAATTGTAGTAGTGTTTATATACATAGCTATTTTTCTAAAACTTTTATCAATTTATTTACGCTAAACAAAAACATGTAGTATAAATCAATAAAAATTCAAATAATTGATTAGTATGATATTTTTCTTTTGAGTTTAACAAAAGGTGGAAAATTGAAACCTTTATATGATTATCTTTTGTTATCAATATAAAAGTAATTGACATAATATGTCTATTTTGGTTATAATAAGTAAATCAACTGCTAAAAAAGTAGTAATATCGTGTATCTCATAATAAGCTAAAAATTGGTGGTCTGAAAATTTCATTCTTTGATGGAAATTTAGTTCAACATCAAAGTTATGAGTTTGATTATGAATATCGGTATATAAATCTCATTTATTTGATAATAGTAGTGCTCTTTTAAGTAGAGTTTGTGATCCCACCTTCCCCAACTTGAACTAAAAAAAAATCAGTTGATTATGGATTCGAGTTTCAAATGATGTTAAATTAAATATATATGTTAAATTTTATTAAACGTGATTGTGATTTTTAGTTAATTCGGGTGTCAATTGAATTAGGTAACTTTGGCGGGAATGTTAAATCACTTTTTCCATTTGAACTTTTTAATACTTATTTTGATATTATTATATATACGATTATAGCCATATTATTAAATTTAGTATCTATAATTTAAAAAATGTTGGAATATAGTTACTATGATTTTAAAATTAGAATAATCCATTTTAATCTTTCTATTATGAATTATTTTTAATTTACTTTATATATTTTTCAATGTCGAATTTTAATTCTTGTATATTAAAAAAAAACTCAAAATTACTTTATATGACAATCTTTAAGTTAGTTTAAATCAAAATTAGTTTTAGTCAATAATATTGAATGGGTCAATGACACAATGATTATATTGTTTGATTGTAAATTAATTCAATAACAACGTCACAAATTCGATCCTAGAATTGGTATTAGTCCCCCTCCTTTGATATGCATTAAAAAAAGGTTTTTAATTAATAATAGTTTTAATTTTTTTTTAAAAAGAATGATACATATTATAAATAAAAAAAAAGAAATCAAATAATTTTGATTTATGTATTTTCAAATTTCAATATTATATTATATTTATTTAATAAAGTTCAAAAGCACTTCTTACGATAAAAGCTGAAGTTAATTTAAATCAAAATTGATTTAACAGTAATCTTTAAAAAAGAATTTAATAGTTAATAATAATATTTATAATTTTAGTTAGAGCATATTTTTACCACTTATATCTAAAAAATACGTAATAAGTTAAATATTTTTATTTAGAAGATTAAAAAAATCATTCCATTAGATACTCTTGTAATCTGTCCAAGTTCCTTTTAATCCTCAACTCCAAACAAGTTTTCTGATACTTTCCCTCCCAACATTAATTTCTAAATAAAGTTTTATGTCACTAACTCCTCCAAATTCCTCTCTTTGCAGTCCACTGTGCTTCTATTTAATTCCGAAATATTTTTTTTTAAAAAATTACTTAGTGGGTTGGGGTAAGATTTTTTCCTTTTTAATTAGAAAAGTTTTTAAAAAATTTTCCTCTATCCTAAGAGAATGTTTGGCTGCAAGGTTGCATGAAGCATCACTACAACAAATTTGGGATAAAGAGAATGTGAAAAAAATGTCATAAAATTACAAAACACGAAGAAATGTAAATTCTTCAAATTACAACAATTGAGAGTGGGGAGACTCGATCCTAAGACCTTTGGTCATTAGGCATACACTAATGCTGCTGAGCAACTGCTCATGTTGGCAAGAGACGTAAATTCTTTAATTATAGTAATCTATGACAATTTTATAAATGTCATATTTTTATAAAATTAATTGAGCCAGATTTAAATTCCAAATTCACCCGCTTCAAAATTTTCTTTTTAATTACTTAGGCTCAGTTTGATAACCATTTTGTTTTTTGTTTATGAAATTTAAGCCTATTTCTATTCAAATTTTCTACATGTGCTCTATCTTTCCTACAATGTATCCATCTTTTCTTAAAAAAGTAGGAGAATGCTAACCAAATTTCAAAAACATAAACAGGTTTTTGGAAGCTACTTTTTTTTGTTTACAAATTTTGGTTTTGTTTATTAAAATATAGGTAAAATGTAGATATCTAAATAAGGTAAAAAGGTATAGCAAGATAGTTGTTGTAGACTTAAATTTCATAAACAAAAAACGAAAAATAAAATAGTTATTAAATGGGGCCTTAGTTATAGAGTTATTAGATAGTAGAGAAAGGAAAGTATTAAAAATAAAAGCTATGTTTTATCCCATTTGTTTTCTTGAAAGTCCTATGACTTCCTTTCTCTACTATGCTTACAGAGTTTGAGGCTGAGGTTCCAACCAGAGTCCTTAGTCCTACGTAAGTTGTGTTTGTTACTGTTGCTGCTGGAAATGAGATTGTTTTTACATTTTCTCCTTCCTAGGTTTTCGTCTCTGCCCCTTATTTTGTAATTTTTTTTAGTTGTTTTAAAGGAGGAATAAAAGAGGGACGGTTGGAAACTTTCGTTTGGATGTGGTTGTTGGTAGAGGAGCCGCAAACTCATGGTTGGATGTGGTTGTTTGAACAACGGTTGTGAGCCAATTCACATTTAGATGTGGTTGTTTGAATTAGGGGTGATATTGGTTCAGTTTTCTTCGGTTTTAGGTCAAACCGGTAACCAAACCAATCCAATCAATTTGAAAAAAAGAAGAACCGAACAAATTTACAATAAAAGCCAAAATCATTGGTTCGATTTTTATCAGTTTTTAGACCTAATCGAGAACTGATTTGATCCAATTAGTTTGATAAAAGGAGCAACTAAACCAATGTTCAATAAGAACATCATTGACTCGATTTTTTATGATTTAGTTCACCTACAACTTAATTCTTTTTTCTTGTTTTACTTGCTATTATACTTCCAATCCCTATTTGAATGTTGTTTTTCTAAAAAAACTCTCAAACTTTTATAATTAAATAAAATAAAAATAACTAGTCATTTATCAATAAAAAATTAAATTAATATATAAAAAAGAAAATGAATGTAAATAAATTAATATTGGTTCGGTTTGGTTTTTACAAATATAAAATGATCCAATCCGATAACGGTTTTCTTAAATAAAAATCAATATGTCAAATATTATTTGAAAAAAAACCCAATCCAATGGATCGGTTTGGTTCAATTCAGTTTTATCGATTTTCAATTTTTATATCACTCCTAATTTGAAGAAAGAGTTGTATCAAAGGGGTTTCACTTTTTTTTTTTTTAATATAGACATTTACTGCAATATAATTGTTTTTTTTATTTGTACATTTTTTTCTCATTTTTATTTTTTTTATAGTGCAACTATCTCTAAGTTATATATCTGTTGTTGTTTTTGAGATAATATCTGTTGTTATTATTATTATTATTTTTAATAATGCCAATTTTTTTTCAAAATTATTTATGTATTTAATTTTGGTATCTTAAGTTCAATATATTTTTATAATATTAATGAATGGAAAGTTCATTTTTTTTAACATATGGAAAGTTGATATTTATTAGCAAATAAAACGTTTGAATTTCAAACTGAAAGCGAGATACACTTTGGGCCTGAAGCCCACTAAGAGTTTTTCTTTATTGGACAATGATTTTGTTGTTAAAATTTCGATAATAATCAGGGAATTTACAGTTGGACAAGAATATTTATTTCTAAAAAAGTATTATACACTATTATTTCCCATTTATAATCAAGTCAAAAAATAAAGTAACTTCCTATTATCTTTTGTTTAAGATTTGCTTGAGCAGTTCTAAAATTAAAAAAAAAAAAAAAAAAAAAAGGATTTGCTTGAGCACAATATTATTGTCTGCACAAATTCTAACAAATATAGGATGTGGGTCTCACTTAGTATTTAATTTTCTAAATGTTGGTGTATAATTTTACTGTCATCTCAAGTCTGAAATCTTTCCTTTAAATAATTTATGTAAAAAATCTTTTTCTTTTCTGTAAAAAATCAACATAAATAAATATAAGCAATTACATTATTATTTTCTAAATATTAGTGGATAAATGATATTATGTATATTTAACGAACAATGTTAATGAATACAGTTTTTAATGGACAACCTATAGCTCAATTAGGTCATGATTTTAAATATTTTGAAATTCAAATCTGGTTGAATTAAAAAAAAAAAATTAATGTTATAATTAATGAACTAATCTAAATATGATGGTAGTTTATTCAAAATTTAGTATTTTATCATTATTTTGTAGCAACCAAATATATTACATTAAATTCAATAATAATTGAAGTGTAAGATTTGTGGTTGAGATATGCTCTTGTAAGTATCTCCTAACTGGTCAATTTTGGCTTACTTTGCTAAGGTTGAATTCAAATTTTTAAGATCATGTTTAATAAGTATTTCGTTTTTTTTTTTTTTTTGAATTTTTTATTGTTTAAAAAAATTGTATATATTTGATAATTGTTTTTTGTTTTCAAATATCATATTTTGTTTTGATTTTTTTTAATTTTTTACTCTTATTTTTCTAAAAATATATTTTTTCATTTTTTTTAAAAGAGAATAAAAACTTTATTTTTAGAAGCTACTTTTTAAAAAAATTTAAATTTCTTTAATAGTTTAAAATTTTAAAAACAAAAATCAAAATTGGTTATCAAATAAACATGTTTTCAAAAAGTTAAAAATTAAACAAAATAGTTATCAAAGAGGAGCTAAACATTTATAGTTTGAATCGAACTCGAAGCCATTATCTTCATTGAACTTTAATACTTTATTTAGATAATATAAGATTTTGCCTAAAAAATAATTGACAATAAAAAAATTAACTCATAACTTTTATAAAAAAAGTTGAAAATTTCATATCTTTTTAATGCGAGACGATTGCGATAAGTTAAGTACTTTCAATAAATCATCATTTATTTATTCTTTTAAGTTTTATAACAATGGAAGTTAGAATATTCAAGCCTATAATGTTTAGTTGAGGTTAACCTTAAATATGAATTTATTAGGAAAAAGCTATTATTGAACTTAAAAAAATACCGACATGATGTACATGAGCAAAGAAAAGGCACTTTTAAAAGAGAAAAAAAACTTTCATTACATGGAAACTTTTATTTTTTCTATTATTATGTTTTTGAGTAAAAGTTGGGAGAAGGAAAGTAGTATCACAAATCTTATAGACTGAATACATTTGTTTTAAAATAAATTAGAGTTAAATATTGATTTTAGAAATCGAACCCGTAATCATAATATTAAATTGAATTTTCGTCAAACAATAAAATCATTTGGTCACCGACCTTTCTTTCTTTCTTTCTTTTATTTATTATTATTAATTTGAAAACATTTTATTTTTTTTAGGTTAAAATACTATTTTGCTACATCAACTTTCATCTTTATTCTATTTTAGTCCATTGACTTTCAAATGATTAGTTTTAGTGCCTCAACTATCATGTTCGTTCCATTTTAATCTTTCTAACTTGATTTTTGTTCTATGGTAGTCTTTCCATTTGAATTTGTATTCAATTTTAATCCCTTCCCTTTTAAAAAGGGTTAGTTTTCCATTAAAAAAATATAATCTCTCCCCTCAACTCTCTTCTCTCACTAAACCCTCATCTCTATCTCTGGTTTTTTTTTCTCCTTCACTTTTGCCCTCTGTTCATCACCAGAAAAGACAGCAAAAAACATTCATCCCAAGAACATTGCAGACTCAAAAAATTAATGCTTTAGCTTGCATCTCTAAACAAACACAAACAACATTATAATTTGAATTTATGCGAATTGCTAAAGTTGGGATTGTTTAAGAACTGAGTTGTAATTATACAACATTTTCCATGCACTTAAAATTCGTTCGATTGTTTTGTTGAAGTACATTAACCTGAAGCCATCTTTGAGCCAATCATATGCAACTTACCAGAACCCTTCCAATGTTGTCTGAACTTTGATATCAATTTGTTTTTGGGTAAGTTCTGTGTTGGGTTTCTTTCCATTTTTTCTTTTGACGAGTAGAACAAAAAATTGACAATAGTAGTCATAGGTTGATTTTATTTGCAATTGCAGCTGAATGAGGACACTGTAATTTTCCTATATTTTTTTACTCTTTTCTGGTGATGAACAGAGAGCAAAAGTGAAAAAAAAAAAAAATCAGAAATGAAATAGAGAGATAAGAGTTTAGTGATAGAGGACAGAGTTTTTTTTAACCAAAAATTAAAAGTTTTTAAAAGATGAAAGACTAAAATAGAATAGAAGATAGATTAAAATTGAATATTTGAAAATCTAAAAATTAAAATAATAGTTGAAAGGCTAAAATTATACGATTGAAAATTAAAGCACGAAAATAAAACAAAAATGAAAATCGACCAAAATGGTATTTTAATGTTTTTCTTTATCAAAACTCCACTTGGGCTAGGTATGAATCTTCTAGGCCAATGCAACAAACTAATTAAAAAGAAAGAGAAAATGGAAAAGGACCTAACATATTGCTTCACAAGGAAAAGGACATGGCCCCACTTTATACATAAATAAATATCATATTTTGATAACCTTTTTGGAGCTTTGATTTTCTCTCTCCTTGCACTTTTTAGCTTTTTTACTTTTTGAGCCTTTTTGTCACATTTTTCTGTACACTCATCCTTTCTCTCTATGTTGCTCTATCCATCTAAACAAACCAACCTCAGCTTCTAGGGTTTGTCTCTAATTTTTCCTTTTGCTGCTATTATTTGTCTTGAAATTATTGTCAAAAACTCCTTCCTTTTCTCCTTTCTAAGGTAGTTTGTCTTTGTTTCTGTTTTTCTGCCTTTTTTTCCCATACCCTTTTCAAAAGAACAAAATTTTCTCATTTTCTGAAGCTTATGATCATCAGATTGAGCTGCTTTTTGGTGTTAATCTGTAGGTTTTCTGTCTTTTATGCTCTGCAATTGAAAGTTTTTTATTTGGTTTATTTCTTCTTTTTTGTTTCCTTTCAAGGCAAGTTGATTTGATTCCTTTTATCAGAATTCTCATGCCTTATCTTGCTACATAGCTTTCGTTAATCCTTTCTTAATATGTATATATTACTTTCTTGTGTTTGAGTTGATTTCAATTCAATTTTGATGTTTATATTTGCTATGGGTTGTTGTTTTTGTGATGGATTCTACTTTTTTTTTTATCTGTTTTGATTTCTTTAAAGCTTCATACTTTCTAGATCTACCTATATAATCTTCTATCTGTGTAGAACAGTTTACTGATATTTTTGGGAATTATTTCTATTTAAATTACATGAACTGGGGTTCATATGTACTTTTGTCTGGGTTTTGATCTGGCTTGTTATGATCAGAAGAAATAAACATGAGTCAGTTCTATGTTTTGGTTTATGTTACATACAAATTTCTTTCCAATTTGTGTTCCTTTCTATTATAAACATCCTGCTTTTTTCTTTCTTTAATATGTAGTACTAATCTGTATCATATCAAATTCTGTTTGAAGGTTTTAGGAAGAAATTTAACACATTTGGAGTTCTTGGAGAAGCCAACTCTTTGGTGAAGGGGACTTAGTTTGACAAGATCTCAGAAATATCTGAAAAGTCAATTGCAAACATGGGTGTCATGTGTGATTTTTGTGGGGATCAAAGGTCAATGGTTTACTGCCGATCGGATGCTGCTTGTTTGTGCTTATCGTGTGATCGCAATGTCCACTCTGCTAATGCCTTGTCGAGGCGCCATACAAGAACGCTGTTGTGCGAAAGATGCCATTTGCAACCTGCCTCGGTGAGATGTATTGAAGAGAAGGTTTCTCTGTGTCAAAATTGTGACTGGACAGGTCATGGCACGTCTACGACTTCATCGTCACACAAGAGGCAAACCATCAATTGTTACTCTGGTTGTCCATCAGCTGCAGAGCTGTCTTCTATCTGGTCCTTTGTTTTGGATCTTCCCTCTGTAAATGATGCTTGTGAGAAAGAGATGGGATTGATGAGCCTTGCTGAGATTGACATGACGGGT
This sequence comes from Sicyos edulis, assembly GCA_036507275.1. Taxonomy (NCBI): domain Eukaryota; kingdom Viridiplantae; phylum Streptophyta; class Magnoliopsida; order Cucurbitales; family Cucurbitaceae; genus Sicyos; species Sicyos edulis. Next base: position 40,849,467 of record CM071850.1, read on the forward strand.
GCCTGGAACCTGTCGGAAAACAATGCCAGTCAACCAATTCCCAGGTCAACTGAAGCGGGGAATGTTAGCAGCAGGGAGAAGTCAAATGTCTTGGTTGGATCATCTTCAGATAAGCCAGTTGAATTGACTAATATGGCTTTACCAGAGGTGAACAATAAATTTCTTATATTTGATTTTGTTACCAATTTTATTGTTAAAACTGGAAAATATTGACCATGTTCGAGAACCATTTGGTTTTTTAAAATTGTGTTTGATTTTCTCGCAATTTCTTTATAATGATTTTCATCTTCCTTAAAGAAACACTCAAATTGTTACCCAAATTCCAAAATAGGAAAACAAGTTTCTTTAGTTTGCAAAACTTACAAGATTCTGAAAACATTTCTAAGGAGTTGATCACAAAATAAAGAAACATGTAGAAGGAAGTAGTGTTTATGAACTTAATTTTCAAAGACCAAAAATAAAAAACTAAATGGTTATCAAACGGCTTAGAATGAGGCATTGCACTTTTGTAGGGAGGGATTATTCTCACCTCTTATTAGCACCATTGATAAGTGATATTGGTACCCATGGAATTTTTCTTCATACACAGCTTCCACAAACATCAGTTAACATTAGAATGCTTGGGATTACAAGAAATGTTCTAAAAAATCTCTTTGATAGATTTAATTGAAAAATTGTAAATGATATTGGTAATACTTAAAGTCTGAATTTTGAGCATTGAACTTTACATTGTAAAAACATATTATTAGATAATTTTTATGGTTGACTGTCATTATATGGAACCAAATACATGTTTCTGCAGATTTCCCAATTTCTGCTTATTGGTTCTTGTCAAGGATCTTTTGAAGCATCACATTTTTGGCATGCAGTTATGCTGTCCTGGAACAAAATTTGCCGGATTCTGCGGTGATGACGAGGACATCTACAAGGAGTTTGATATGGATGAAATGGATTTGAGTCTCGAAAATTATGAGGAGCTATTTGGTATGAGCCTTAATCATTCTGAAGAACTTTTCGAGAAGGGTGGAATTGATAACCTTTTCAACGCCAAAGGCCTGTCTTTTGACGATTCCGCTTGCCACAATGCAGTTGCTTCAGAGGTGCTTGTTTTAATTTATTTATTTGGGTTGTTAAATATTTCTTGAACATTTATTTCTGCTACTGTTTTTCCATTGTCTCTACTTCTGGTTTATTGTTAGGCGTGATCACTTTGCACATCACTACTCTATAGTTTGATCTTAACTCTTAAATTTGTTCCCAATGTCCTCAAAAGTGATCCTTGCTAACTTGTTGTGGAGGTTAGTTAAGTTGAGCTGGTCTATGAGTACTGAGTAGAGCTTGGTCACTTGATAAAAGGTTCTAAATTCATTTGCTAAATTTAAAACCAGTGACATTTGATTGAGATTGATTCAAGACAAAGCACAAACATTATGTTGATCTTCGCTTGAAGTTCCATAAAATTGTACCTTTTTTAGGCAGGGGACGGTGTCGGGATCTATTAGGCCGAAATAGGGGTGGAGTGAAGAAGAAAAGGGATCCTTGAAAACAAAGTGTAGTAGGATCATACAGTTTTCCCATGAAAATACTCGAGGTGTACATAAGCTGACATAGATATAAAAAAAACTAAAGTTTCTCTCTAATTTTCCCTCTCTAAATTGAAAGATTTTATATGGAGAGGGAAGTTAGAAGGCAGAAATTAAAATTTTTCTCTAATGAAAACTTTTGGCTAAGCTGTAGATTGGATTGTATTTCTGGACAGTTGGGGGCCACTTTTCAGGATAATTGGAAGTCAAACTTTGTATCTGTACAGTGTGCATCAACATGTGTTTTGTTTTGAGTGTTCATTTTTATCCCATACATTAGAGTACATAATACAATATTTATTTAGTTTCACTTGGAAGGCTTACTGGATTAAAATGGCCCTCCACAGGGGTCTTCGGTCGGAGTGGTCAAACCAGTGCATCCAGCCTGCAGCAATGGTGCATCTGCTGACTCAATGATGAGCACTAAAACTGAACCAATCCTCTGTTACAATTCAAGGCAAGCACAATCAGGCGTTTCGTTTTCTCGCCTTACTGGTGAGAGTAGTGCTGGTGATTATCAAGACTGTGGAGCCTCTTCAATGCTTCTAATGGGAGAGCCACCTTGGTGTGCTCTCTCTGATCGTAACAATGCCGTTCTGCGTTACAAGGAGAAAAAGAAGATGCGCCAGTTAGTTTCGTTTCCTTTGAACTTAATAGACTGATTCTTGCTTTTATTCCTTCCGAGCTCGGGCGGGGAAGGGGATCTTTGTGTTTTCATTCATGAGCTTATGCAAGTTAGAATGACAATGAGAGTTTAGGATCTGACTGTTAAGGTCTTCTTTTGTCATGTATTAACTCGTCACATCATTGTTTGTTAGATCATTATAATTTTCTCACTTATATTTCAATCTCCTTACAGGTTTGAGAAAAAAGTTAGATACGCTAATCGCAAAGCGAGAGCGGATGTGAGAAGGCGAGTGAAGGGACGCTTTGTGAAGGCTGGAGAGGCGTATGATTACGACCCACTGAGCCAGGCTAGAAGCTGCTGAGTACAATTTTAAAACTATACTTTACAAAAGGGAATGAATCAATCTGATGTTTGCTTGGAAAGATGCATTCTTTTCTTGTGTAACCAGTGGATCATTTTGATGCATGATTATGAACTGACTCATTATATCACAGGAAGGCTCCACATCAGGCGGAGACAGACGAAAGGTTGAATCGAAAAAGCGGGTACGAAAGAATGTCCGACCAAAATTTCCGGGGCAGATAAAAAAGGGACCATTGATCAGAGCTTCAGTTTGCCACATCAGAAGATTTGGTCCAAAGTCTGAGGAGGGGGGTTAGTTTGGCATAAAGGCCAGCTCCTCTGCAAATATCTGCTCACTGATCCTGTACTTACATTTTCTACCTGGCTTGTTGGGTGAAAAAGACCACCATTGCCAAAATATTATTTTGTTTGTATAGCACACACTCAACATATTCACATAAAGTTGAGTTGAGTAGTAGCAGAAATATGGTTCCAAGGTTGAACATTAATATTTTCTCTTTTTCACTTGTAAATGTAAGGTGATAGATTGCATGTGCAGTTGAAAGAGATTTGGTATTTATATTCTTGTTTTTTTAGGTTTGATAATAATTTTATTTATTATTATTTTTTTTTAAATTTAAGCTTACAACAACTATGTTACAGTATATTTCTTTTTTTACATGGCTTCATTTTACCTATATTTTTAGAAATCAAACAAAAAATTGGGAAAATAAAGCAATTTAAAAAAGCTTGTTCTTTTTTAAAATTTAGTTAATATTCACGTATTTTTGTAACGAAAAATGGATGTATTATAAGAAAGATGAAATATAATGGAGTAAATTTGAATAAGAATATACATAAATGTTTAATTATTAGTCATATATCATGGAAGTATATTCCTCCATTGCAAATTCATATTCTTTCTTTCTTTGTTTCTTTTTGCAAAAGTTATGCTACACAACAACACATGCAACAGAAAGCAACATATTTGTGACACATTTTCGTGCCATAAAATATTTGTTTTTTTAAAAGTACATAAAATATTTGTTTCAACCATATTTCAATTTTTTTAAAAAAAATATATATAGCATCAAATGGTGAATAATTATTTTTCTTGCAAGTATTTTTTATGGGCAGGAAAGTATTTTGCTTTGAACGCTTTTGAGTGGCTGCCACTTGTGCAATAATTATTTTTGGCCAAGCTATGCACTGACCGACACGTCGACAAAGAGAGTTCAGAACCGATTGCCGACACGTTGTCATCGTCACAAGACGATTAATGCATCACAGGATAAGAAGGCCGTGTAAGTGTCGTACTGGATTATTTCTCTCTCGCAAATTTTAATTCAAATTCCCTTGTCAATTCTGCTGGATAAATTTCAAATTTACTGGTATCGAGTTTCGGTGGTGCAATCGATTATCTTATCTGATTTAAAATTTTAATATCACGAGTTTAAATTTGAAAATTAATATTTGATTCTCTTATTATTTGAGAGTAATTCTCAAAATGTCTCTAGACTCTAAATTGAGAATTTGATTCCCTATTTTGGAAGCATTAGATCTTGTAATTGTAATGTTAACATGTATTTTTTAGTTAGTGTTCGTACCCCAATTGAATTGGATTGAAAGACATTTTTAGACCAATCTTATATGTTTGAGTTTTTTGAATTTTTCAATCATTCGATTCATCCCTACTTTTTTAGTTGAACTCGTTTTTTAAGTATGATATATTGTCAACAAATTTTTAGTGGGCTTCTCCCTAAATAATTTTTGGTGTGACCTCAACTAATTGAAAAAAAATTTCGGTATGATATATGGAAAAAACTGACATATGTAACGTAATTTTTAAAAACATAAAAAAAAAATTATATAACATAACAATGTAAGTTATAGGTGGAAATAGGATTTATAAACTTAATTTTCAAAAAAAAAAAAAAAAAATCATCAAGTCGAATCTAAAATATAGAAAATACTCATAAATTTGGAAGTAAATTTTAGTTATTCCTCTAAATTTTGGATTTCCTTTTTTTTTTTTTTTGAAGTAAATTTTAGTTATTCTTCTAAATTTTTTGGCAACTATGCTTATTATCTCACTACTAGCCTGGTTTTCATCTTTTACGGATGCATTTAACTTTTATACATTTTTTAAAGAAAAAAATAGTCAATTTAAAAAACGTTGGTAAGGAGAAGATAACAAAATAAATAATAGTTACAAACTTACAATTATAATTATTTTTAAACGAATAGTTATCAAATAAAATATGCGTGCCTTTATTTATGGCCATTTTTGAGGTCATGTATTTTAACCAAGGCGACAATTTTTTTGGCATTAAAGTAAAAAAAGGAAAGAGTAGTTGGGTAGCAAAATTATTGGGAATATCAGAATTTTAAGGGAGAGAGGTAAAGTAAAGTCACAAATTGCAGAGTTACCTAATCCTGATCCAAATCCTCCTTCCTTGTAGGCAGTGCCAACTTGTAACTTGCAAAGTTGGAAACTTTGATTGTCCCATGTTTGGACTTTGTCTTGTCTCTACCAATCCATAAAATCCCACAACTGGTTCAGCTCATGATATAAAGCAACCATGGTTTAGTAGGGGGTTTTTGGCTATGGCAGATCAGACAGAAAGCTAACCAGGGTTAGATAACGTGGGTTAGTTTCTCCTTCAGAACCGGAAGATGTTTCTAGCTTCGGGTTTGTATAAAACCAGGAAGAGAACCCTTTTTTGTCATTAACAAACCATACAAAACCAGCAATGAATATTTGATCGAATCCCCATCTTCATCTCGTAAATTCTAGTTTAGGGATATTATTGTGATCTTTGTTTCATTTGATTTGGTGTTCTGTGTTTTCTTTCTGAATTTGTAAGGATGGTTGTTTTTTATTTGATCCGACAAGGATTTGATTGTTGGGTTTCTCTCTGTTTCCATGTTCTTGCTTCTAAACAGATCTTCTTCACTCAATAATGTTTTCATTTCCAAGTGGAATCTTGTCTGTTTTCTTCTTGAATTCTTGGGCTGTCTCTAGGGTTCTGCTCTTTTCTTTTCATTTTTCTACTCTTCCATTTATCAACGAATTTTGAGTAGGTTGCTTTGATTTTTCTTCCATAGAAACTCTAATTCTTCTACCACCTTTGTGCATTTTCAGATCAGATATCAACAACTGCAGAACCTTTTGATTTATCTGAGGTGATCCCAGTTCTCTATATTTTAAAAGGACATTTTGTACCTAATAGTTTGATCAGAATGGGTCTCTCCAGCCTTCCTGCCCCATCTGAAGGAGTTTTGGGTCTGATCCTTGTAAATACAGCCTTGTCAATTTCCATCTTCAAAGGCCTAGTTCGGTCGATCCTTCATGTCGTTGGCATTCGTCTTTCGTCGTCGCCAGCTTCCATGGAGAATGCTCCTGAATCCATAGAAATCTGTCTTATTCCGAATGGAAGTTACATTCAAGAGTTTCGCAGCCGAATCCCAGCAATCCTGTTCGACAAAGTTCGTAGCTGCAAATGGCTAGAACATGACTGCTCAGTCTGCCTAACCCAGTTTGAACCTGAATCAGAGATAAACCATTTATCTTGTGGACATCTCTTCCACAGAGTGTGCTTGGAGAAGTGGCTGGACTACTGGAATATCACGTGCCCGCTGTGTCGAACTCCATTAATGCTCGAAGAAGAGATAGCTTCCTGCTTCTGATCAGCATTATGAACAACAGTATAGTATAGTGTATAGTTAATCTTAAAAAGTGCATCTGCTGGCCATAGCATTTGTTACCTTTCTTATGCATGGAGAGTTGAAGCGTGATGAGTGTGGATGGGTCTCAGACCCCCTAGAGATATGAAACTTTCTGCTTGCTTACATGTGATTATGCAGTTGACTTTTGAGACTGACTTTTAGATTTTGAGTTGATGCAGCTATTACCCTTTCATCTCCATCGATAAAAACCCGAATAACCTCTCTTCTTCCTGCTCATGTTTTTACGTTTTGATTGATAATATCAGTTTTCAAAGCAATCCTAAATATATCATTAGAAAATTTGAAAGACATAACATGATGATACTCATCAAAACACAGAAGAACCTCAGCAACTTGAAAATTAAGATCCAATAGAAGGATAGTTACTAATGAGAGTACAAAACTGATTATTGAGCTAAGTCAATTCTAAATCAATCAAAATTGATTTTCAAAGCAACAGAAATGAGACCTGGGCTTTGGCAATATTTCCAGAAAAAAAATTAACAGATTTGGACTAGTTGGATGCAACACTGCAGGTATTGATTCCATCCTTGCAATCGTTTGTAAGATCGTTGAATGTTTCTAGCTGTTTTTTCCCTCTTAAGGACACCTCAGTGTCTACTGATACTCTCATATATCCATCAAATTCAACTGGTACACCATTGTTCAGGTTCATTGTTTCCTTGTACCATTCACTGTCTTTGTCCCAAAGATCCTTGTATTCGTCGAGAAAATGAGTAGAATATTTGTCTTTCAAGGGGTTGAAGTAATCCGTGTTCGGTTCATTCGTAGCGATGTAAAGGTTCCTTCCATTTTCAATCTTGTCTTGCAATGTCGACAGGAGGGTATCAGGTGAAGTATCGGCAGCAAGATTTGGCCAAAGCTCTTTGTTCTTTGCTTTCTCGCCTCTCACTATGTGAACAGAGTCATAGTCCCAGTTCAATCTGGAGGCAATTGAAGAAACTATATCCATCAAGCGTCTCGATTTCCAAATCAAATGCCACGGTCGCTTAACTACAGATTCGGTTTCTCCTTCACAGACCCGATACCAATAATTATCTGGCTCTGCAGATCCGAACTTTCTCATTATCAAGGCATCCTTTATATCTGCAAGTTTCATAGGTGTGACCTGAACGTCTTCAACAAGATAAAGGCCTAAACTATCTTTCTTTTTCCATTTCTCCCAATCAGACCAAAACTGACCCTGGTCCAAGATGGATGCAGACTCTTTCAGATGCTCAAAATCAAAATAAAACCTGAAATCTTTTCCTTCCTCATCTTGATTCGACGAAGTATATATCGATGACAGACAAATTTTCAAGTCCATAACTAATGTTCGATTCAAATACTGAGCTTCACCTAAAGCACACAAGAAACTCCACAAGAAATGGTTCATGCTCTTGCATTTATCTCTACCGATCTCATAAAGCAAGAACCTCCCATGACGAAACGACCCTTCCGACTCGACCACGGGAAGGGAATCGTTCACAACCTCCCCAACAACAGGCAAACCGACCGCCTGCTCTAGCTGCTCCATTTTCTTCTCAAAATTATGTTTCGGATTCTTTTTCCTCTTCCTTGCATTGACACCAGTATGGTAGTCACCTATGCTAACAATACTAAACGTGCAATCCAAAGATCTAGTAATCACAAACCTCCTATAATCTTTATAAAAAGCAGTAATCTTCCCTTCCTTAGGCCGGAATCGCCATGCCATATCGCAGGTGCTGTCGTTCGAACCACGAACCGGTTTCCCAAACCGGTAAAAGTGAATGTCCTTGAATCGTTCAATGGTGGTCTCCATCATCAAATGGAAAACCTCGCGACAATCGATGGGATCATCCACATTGGCATTGCATTCAGGAGAAGCATCATCAGTAGCAGAACCCAAAGCCGAGTTTTCAGCATCAATGAGCTTGACAAGATCAGATTCATTGATAAGAGTGGCAAGTGCAGTTTGGTTGGCAGCCATGAAATCCTCCCCAGTCTTCATCACAGTGCTATCCGTTTTAAAAGTGGCATTGGAATTGGAGGTGAGAAAGGAAGTGATCTTGGTGGATGGATGAAAAAGAGGATCCTCAGGCTCGTAAGTGGCTGCAATTACAGTAAAAACCAAAACCCCAACAACAAACAGAGTGAAACAAAGATTCCCATTCTCTGGTCTAAAACTCCCAGTTCTGTAAAGAGAAGACCGACCCAACATCCTTCCAACCATTAACTACACCAAGAAAAAAGAACCCTGAAACACAACAAAAACAAGCGCAATCTCACAGATCTCAAAAATACAAAATGGGGTTCCGAGAAATCAACGACGCAACAAAACCCACAATCAGAAACATAGAAATGGCAGAAAACAAAGCTTCAATCTCGCACAAGAACATTGATCGAAAGAAGAAGGTGGATAATTGGTACCTGAGTCAAGGAAGAAGACGATTCAAGGAGCAAATGAAGAGCACGGGGTTTGAAATGAGATGCGAGCTGAGAGCGTAACAGAGGAAATGGCGGATTTCGATTGCTCCCCAAAAATTCACAGTGACGAATGAGTTGCCACGCCAATGATAAATAAATTAATAATTAAATTCAAATAGGAAAAACTCATACGATTCTTCCACGTGTCTAATTAGTGACGTGGACAAGATCGTTGATATTTTATGTGATACCCGTTCTCTCAAGTTTTTTTTTTGCTAAACGGATGTTGACCAATTTTAAGAAAAATACATTTTTCAATTTCAAAATTGAATGCTTTTATTTTTTATATTTCAATAATCTAAATTATAAAATCGATGGTTACATACGATATATCAATTAAAATGATAATTATATTAATTTTAAATTTCAATATATTATTGAAGTAATTATTTTAGTTTTTATGATTTTTTTTTTAATAATATATAAGTAAACTAAAAAAATCCAGCAACATAATAGTGAATGATATTAAAATGTCTTTGATTTTGAAAAAGTAATTTCCGAACAAATTTTATGGCTTCATTTAATATAACTAGTTAAGTGTGTTTATCACAAAGAAAATAATCATAATAATAAGTGCATTCTCATTTGCTTATCGCATTTTCTTAAACGGGTAAAACTCCCTTATATATGGATGTGCACGAGAACCTTACAATTTGATGATGTGTGGCACCACACAAAAATTCCTTTATATTTTATTTTTTTTCATTTATGAGATGATTTTTTGTGGCACTCAATTATATGCCACATACTCAAAGTGTAGGACTCTCTAACACATCCATGTATAGGGGAGTTTTACTCTTCTTAAACTATTTTATGAAATTAAGTCCAAAAAATGTTTGACTAGCCTAATGATTCATTGATTGAAGACGACATGGAAAAAGTAACTAGCCTAATGATTTCATTCTTGGATAAAAATTCAATCCAACACAAAAATTACGAGTTCATTAATATTTATCATAGAAAATAAATGCTTCTAGGAGGGTATGTGTCCACTCACCCAACAAATAACCACATAATAACAATTACATGAAATCCAATTACTAGCAGCCAGAGTCTGAGAATGAAGAAAACAGATGATTTTTCCATTTTTAATTTTTAATTTTTATTTTATAAAAAAAGAGGTGGGTTTAGACTATTGAAGCCATCTTCCATCCAGAATGAATTCAAAAAGGAAAGAAATTTTTTTTCAAGATTACACAGAAGGAGAAACATTTGAAAGCATTCAGGCAAGAAACTGTCACACACAACACATCAATTCACAACTAGGGGGCAGGGAAGAGGGATGATGATAGCAACAATTTCCAACAATTGTCATTTATGCAGAACAACATAAACTAGACAATGATGTTTAATCATTCATCTTCATCCCCCAACCCCAGATTATTGACAAGTTCCTAACAAATGGAGTCCAGCATTTTCCATCACAGGTTCTAAATACAGCTTCAGTCTTCCAGAGATAAACAGCATTTTCCCCCAACCCCAGATTATTGACAAGTTCCTAACAAATGGACTCTGCCGAACCCCGTTTGTCGAGCAACCGAAAGCCTCATGACTACGCAGCTTGCAAGCAGCAAAACCATTTTTTCTGCAAACCCCAACTTACACTAATGAGTAAATAGCAGTGTTCTACTTCTAAAACAGATAGAATTGGTTTAAGCAACATTGTATATTTACAAGTTGCTCTTTCAGAAAAGAATTTGATCCTTTAAATTGAACAAACAATATGGCTCCAATGACTGCAAGAATATGTTGAGTGTGGAGTTGGAAGCTGAGGAGGTTATCTACAAAGACACATTTGCCAATAGTCTAACAAGCACAGCTTCCAATCCTGAGTTGTGAAAACTAATCAAAGAATTGGAAAGATTTGACTGCAAGAACTTACAGTCTGAGACTTTCCAAGACCAGCCCCATTCTTGTATGAAGGGTCATCCTTTGCAGGAGAGTCAGGCAAGCCGCCAGTCTTTTTCTCGTTCCTGGCTTTATTAAAGATGACCGTGAATCCCTCGGCAGATGCGGGATCGTTGACATCCCATTCGCCGAACTTTGGCAAGGGACTACTGCTGCCTTTTTCCTGCGGAATCAATAAACTCGAGGTTGGAAGTTATTTCATGGCAATATTCGCATATTATTTGTGTAAATATATGCCGAGTTTAAGCTAATTAGCATAGGTGCTGATGTGATTAGGAACAAGGGAAGCAACTATCTGAGAAGTACACTTTTCTGATCTCTTCTCCTTTCTTCTTGGGTCAAATCCCTATATCCTAAATCCTTACCCATGTAAAAACACAGTTAGAGTTCAATAAATACTCTCCGATCCAAAACAAAAACAGACATAAGGAAAACTCTTCACCTGTCCTTCATGGTTTGAAATAAAAACACATTCCCTAAATTAACCAACACCTTACAGCTACCACGACCTCGTAATATGAAGAGCCAACCAATGGTGAGACGCGTCTCAAATTAATCAAGGATTATCTGATCGAATCTCAGAAACATTTCTTAAACATAGGTAGAGAATGGTATAAACAGGGCAGAAAATGAAAGTCTTCAACGAGTACTTAAGATAATCATCAAAAGAAGTCAGATTCAACATTCATAGAAAGCTCACTTTAGAAACAACATCCACCCCCAACCGATATACAACACGCTACATAGAATCGTGCACAAGATTTTCACAAAGTTCCCAGCCTTTCTTATTTGAGACTACCAGGTTTAAATAATTAAATTTACCTCAACCTATCATCTTAAATTCTTGGGTTAATAGGTGATTTAACATAATTCAACATGGTGCAGGAAATCCCGAGTTCAAGCCAATGTCATCAAGTCATTTGATCCCAATTAATTTCTACTCGATGGGCATTTGAGAGGGAGTGTTGGATTGATATAATCAAATTTACTCTCAACCCATTATTAAATTTTTTGGTTGATCGATGATTTAACATAATTTGAACACTTATGAAGTAGAACATTGGAAGATCATAGAAAACAAAGTATTTCCAAATCTCAGCTATAACATTACATCACAAGATATAAAGTGAGCTTTTGCGTTCGTTTGTTTTTTCAGATGAAAATCTTAAAGTTAGGTGTAATTTACATATATATTTGTCTTAGACTGCCAAATAAGCAAAAAAAAAAATCCCAAATTTTGCTTAAGCATACTAGCAAACCCCACACTGGTAACCAAAACAAATGGGAAGAAACCCACCAATCCCTCAGCAAAACCTTACAGAAAGGATAAACACAAGCAAACAAACCCCCACTTCAATTCAACTACAAAGAAAGTGAACACAAGGGCAAACAAACCCCCCCTCCCTTCACTTCGACAACAAAGAAAAGGGCAAACACAGTCAAGAAATACAATTCAAAATACAGAAACAAAACAAGTTTCACAACACCCTTTTGCAGAAACAAGAAGATCCAAAGAAAAAAGGCATGGAAAGGCAAGGTAGCAACAAAATCAGAAAAAAAGAAACAAGCAAGTCCTAAAATCAAAATCAGAGGCAAGTTAAAAGAGATAAAGGGTGAAAGAAATGAAGGGTATGGATGAATTCCTTACCGCCATGAGTGAGGTCTGAGAAAAAGGAGATGTCTATGATTGATTCAGAGAGAGAGGAAGAAGAAGAAGAAGGGATGAGAATGGGACCAAGAAGAGAAGAAGTTGATATTATAGAAATGGAGAGTGGGGCCTCAGCGTCTATGGAGGCTTAACGTTGTCTGCTTCTTCCAGCTGTGTAATGCTCAAGCGCCAACCCCTAGACGTTGAAACAGAACGCAACTTCAAAAAAATAAAAATAAAAAAGATCAACTTTTTCTTTCCCTTTGAGGAATATTTCTTTTTTATTCTGCACTTGATCGCATTTGCAAGTTTCAATTGAATTTTGATTTTTGTTGGTTCAATTATGAGTCTTTGGATGATTGTTTTTGGTCTACTTCTTTAAATATATAAATTCATATAGTGTTATTATATTAGCTTTATTTAAAGTTTGGCATTAACACTATTAATGTATGTTGATGGGAGAGAGTTAGAGACTATTTGGTATCGATCTTCTCTTTAAATGTTGAGATTTTAACTTATGGTAATTGAAAAGTTGTATAGGGATGATTTTAGAGATTTTTATAGCTGGTCAGAGAGCTAGTGGGAGCTGAAAGTAGTTGTTTTAGGAGTTAGAGCTAATCAATGGAGCTTCCTAAAAGTTGTCTCGGGGTACTGGTTGGAGGTTTCAGGCGATAATGGTACTTTGTCGAGAGAGTTTGGGCTTGAACGTGCTTTAATTTTTTTATTTTTTTGGAGTAAAGATACTTCATTAACATGTATGTAAGACAAGAGAGTTTGGAGTTGTATTTGCTTTACTATTTTTTGTTTTTTCTTATTTCAACTATGATTTTTTTTAATCTTCTTAGATGGTATGTTTTTGTTGTATTCGTTAAGGTTGTTCGGTGTCGGGGGCATTTCTAGAGCCAAGAGTTTCTAGATGAATTAGTTGAAAAATGAGAAACATCGGTTATGGTCGAGTATTCTCATTGGAAAAAGCTCAGTCTTCTAAAGGGTCTAGAGCCTCTTTCCTTCTCAGTTTCTTTGTTGAGATCTTATGCTTAATAAGTAGGATGGTTGTTGGGTTATCTCCCAACATCTTTCATAAAATCGACACTCAAGTGTTGAAATATGGTCATGGAATCACCAAGTTAGCTAGAATTTTATTCCAAGTTTAATATAACTTGCTTTAAAGTTGTTTTCATTAATTGTTACTCCTTTAAGTCAATTAATTTTATGATTTTGATTAGGTCCTCTTCAGTTTGTGGTTTGAGCCCCAAGATTTGGGATGAGGGATATGTTATCCCTCGTTGGATAACTCTTATGTGGGAGAATCCTTGTTTTTTCTTAAACTAAACAAAGTAACATTTATCAATCGAGGACCACTACCTCCATTACAATAAGATTAAGATAGGGGCAAACCATGTAACACAACACAATACCACCCTTTCAAAGAAAGTTAATAGTAGAACTAAAACTCTTACAAGTCCTTGGTTATCTTTTAATGAATTTGTTTGGCTTAAAAAAAGGTATGTTAATGTGGCATGTCTATTGATGGAAATAGATTTGAGTGAATCGAATGTAGTACAAATTTTTATGATAAAAGAGCTATATTTATTTTGACTCAAATTATTATGATGACAAAAGAAATAAATTTTTCATGAATTAATTTGAACCTTATGATAAATTTTAGTTCATCAATCTCAATTATATTTATGTGTTTGTAACGGTTTAGTGGATATAAATATGTATGTCTATAATTAAAAAGTATTTTTTAAATCCAACATAAAATTTAGGCCACACATAATTCATAACAACACGTGATGGTCCGTTATTGGTTAAGCGTTTGATAATGTTGATGAAGACACTATAATTTAAATGGTTACCAAGAATGGATTATCTCTCAAACTATATGTTCCCAACAGAAGAAATATGTTCCCAACATGGGCTTTCAAGTTGAGAATAATGCACTGCACATTCTTTAAAGAAAACCAAACTCTCTACAAACAACCATCCAAACAATGCACAAATTTTGCCCCACATGAACACTTGCATTACGCTATGCTCAAATTACACATCATCTATGGGGAACATCCCATGGCTCGTGCGGGCCTCGAGCAGTGCCTTTTGTTAATGTGGTTGAATGTTTAATGCAATTTATATAATCTATCAACTTAAGTTAAAAAAATTTCGTAGAATACATTTTAAGTTATGAAAATTAATGTAAATATCATGTATATATGATTTTTTTTAATTCAATAATATTTGAGACTTGAATCTATAATCAACAAATTACTATTTGATATATAATGTCACTAAAATACTACACCTTTTGACGTGTGCATATAGTTGCTAGTTTTGAAAAAGTGTATTTATTAATTTACGTGTTTGAATTTCGACGAGTTTTTTTCTTTCTTTTTTTTTACTACACATATAACCCATCATAAGACTAACAACAATGAACAAATTTTCTTCATGTTAAAAGCAATTGTATAAACTTTCATTACATGTGTTGAATATTATGTTTGAAATTTAAAATGATAAATTTGAATCCACTTATCTTATATTAAAATTAAAGAAAAGGATTAAAAGAAGAAAAAAAAATACTATTGATTTTTATGTTAAATAGGGCTTTTTTTAAAAATACCGGAAAATTTTTCATCTATGTGGTTGATTAAAATATACATTTTGTCGCCTTAGTTGTTCTAACTAATCTTTTGAATACAAAGATATAAAATTTTAACCAAACGATATTTCAATATCAATCTACATCATTGATTATTGACCAAATTTATTGGATTTATTAACGAATTAAAGACTAATATTTTGTAGTTAACTTACATCATTGTTAGTTGACTAATATTATGTGTCTTATAGGTCTATGATACATTTGATGTGTTTTGCAATTATTCTACTAAACATAAAATAGAGTTTTGTGCCAAATAAAGTTCATAGTTTTTATTGTTTAAAAAAAATTGTTAATTACATCAGCAAACTATTGCTATCGATCACTGTTCAAAATTCAAAAAGCTTTTTACCATAAAATTGAATTTTATTAATTATTACACTTCTTAAAATTTTGTAAATCATTAATAAAAATTTAGACTTTTAAAACTAGTTTTAAAGTTTAAATCTATTAGACACAAATATGAAAGTTCACAACAAACTTCAAATTTAAAAGTCTAAAAACAAACTTCAAAATTTAACCAATACTATAATATCTTCCCATGAAGAGAATAATGGAGAAAAATAATGAATTGAACTTCCTTGGATCAAATAAAAGTAAAGAGTATAATACATTTATAATGTAAATCATTGTTCTAAATTCTACATCATGTGTATATAAGCAGCTTTTACTCTAACCTATAACTTTTTTTTTTTGAAAGGAACCTACAACTAATTTTTGTTTCTTTCATGTATGCAGTTTTCACTTTCAAACTGCCTGGGACTTGCCCATGTTTTTCTATCTTCCAAATAAACTTTTTCCCTAACAAAAATAAAGAAAAAGTTGGTAATGTTTGTAAAATCAGATCATTTTCTCAAAATTTTCAAGCCTTCTAACCCTTTGCATACACCGAAGAACGAGCGCCATGAAAACTCCTACATTTCACCAAACAATAAACCGTAAAATTCGAACTTCAAACTTGAATTTACACCTTCGAAAAAGATCTTACCCGCCCCGACGAATGATCCATGTGCAACAGTTTGGTTGCCTTGAGAGCTCAGGGTGATTCCGAGGTTCAAAAGGGTACCGCCCATCACGCTGTACATCGTCCCCATCTGAAGTATAGATGCTCTCTTTGCTGCTCTTTCAGACTATGATTCCCATCACAATATCGTGAAATTTTTTAGAAGGGAAATTTTGATACTTGCTGAAATCATAGTGATTAAATATGTACCTCTAGCACTCGGACTCGAAGCTTTAAGTCCCCTGACTCGAGCTGCTGTACAAATTCTTCTATTCTTTGAACTCTGGATGGCATGGAAATGGTGGATGTTCTGGCCTGAAAATGAATTAAAACATTTCGTGAGTGGTTTCACTATACAAAGAGAAAATGCGACGAACAAACTCAAAGAAAGTATTGAACCTCATTGGCTTGTTTCCTTATCTCCTGCACAAGTTCTGTTCCGCTTGGCTCCTTCTGTTTAAGGTCTAAAAGCTCCTGCACATCTCAGTTTTCACAAAAATAGAAAATCATTTAATGGATATAACAAAAAGAGCAATGAATGGATCATTATAAACTAAAAGTATTAAAAAGAACATGGCGAACCTGCGCATATGGTGCAGCAACCTTCACAAAGGAAAATTTTGGGTCAAGAGTGTAGCCTATACCTGAAACAACCTTTGAGTTCTTAGTCGAGAGCAGTAGCGTAGTATCCAGTTCGAGCTGGTAAGATTTTATACACTAAAACAAACAATTCTTTCGAAAGTATTGAATAATGGTTCTAAGTTAGGTTTTCTGCCTATGCTGGATTAACAAAACACAAGAGAGTAAGATCAACCTTCAAGGGTAGAAAATGCCCTCAATACAAAGGTAAAGGTGGAGGGAAATCGAAAAGGTTGATCTTGAGCTATTGCAAATAAATCCTGCCAGACAACCACACTTGAGTTTATAAAATATGAGATGAAATTTGACAGAACCGAGCTTTCAACGTTTGCTATATATCGAATGCTTACGCACCTCACCAATTGCAGCCAGAGTCTGCTGTTGGTCTAGTGTCTGGCCCAATATATTGTCCAAGAAAAATTGAATGGATCTCCTCACCTGTACAAAATTTGATAAAAGACGGTCCATAAACAAAGATAGTTTATGGATTTATATTCATTTTGTACAATTCTCTGTCATTGCGTACCGGAGACAAGTCTCCTGTCGGCTGAAGTGCTTCAAGATCAATGAGCTTTTGCATAACCTGCACGGTTGCAGCCTTTATTAGTAAAAGTAATACAACAAAAACAAATGTATCAATCGATTCGCATTAAACCCAATGAATTAAATCACATGATCTAACTATGCTTTACACAAAAAAACCATCCTAAGCTCTCAAAGTCTGTAAATTTCCTTGTGGGTGGGGGAATAGTTGGTTCAATTATCATATTATGATTTTTTTTAAAAAAATGAGAGATTCCATAAATCAGGATCCTAGGAGAAAGAAATGGTTACAATAATAAGAAAGCATAAAAGTCAGATCATTTCCCTGTATGACATATCAAGGATAAAGAGAAGTCATGTACCGGTCTGGTCTGATAGATCAGAGAAGCCATTTCATATTTAAGAAATGAAAATAATAATGTGCAAGTAAACCTTTTTCGCATCTTTCTCATAAACCGCATAGAAAAGGTCAAGCAGCCGTTCTCTAGTAAAGGATTTGATTTCTCCCATCATACCAAAATCATAATATATGATTGCTTCATCCACATCAATAGCAAGATTTCCCGGATGAGGATCGGCATGAAAGAAACCAGTCTTCAATATCTGAAAGATTAGAAAAGAACATCAGTAGGTTAATACGGGTGACCCTTTAACGACGTACATAATGTCTTCAATAGCTAATAACGTGGATCAATTTGTATCAGATTGAAAGGCCAGACCTGAATTAAGTATGATTCAATGGCACGTGATGAAATTCGAGAGCGACTAAAGCCACGTGAGTCTAGAATATTCATCTGATTTATCTTAACTCCTGTACATAAGATAGCAACGTTATTCTTATGTAACACTCCAACACACCAAAATGTAGACTGTATTGCTTATGACAAAAATGCATTGTTTAAGGTCAAACCTGGTACATACTCCAAAGTCAATACCTTCAACGCAGTGTAGTCCCAGAAGACAAGCTACAAAAAGGAAACCAAAAGGTCGGCGATTTAAAGAGAAGAAAGAGGAAGCTTATTTAGTTGAAATTTTGGCGGACTTAATGTACTATTAGCAAATTTTAGTTCTTATGCTCGTATTATTTGAATTTTATAGAGGGTGAGAGAACATTAATTAGATAAGTATCAAAGAATGACTTTTGTATGAAGAAACGTACAGGTACTCGGACCCACTTTATATTACGAAAATCCCTGCGGAATCTATCAGCATTTTTTCCTTCATTGATGTAATCAATTTCTTGATACAAAATACTGCAACCAGGAATCAGGACGAGAGTAAAAAACTAATCAAAACATCATAATCAGCATCGTTTAATGAAGAAAAATGGTCTACATAGTTTATGCACACAAAAAAGTCATAATGAACGAAACCATCACACCCCTACCCTGTTTGTTTTCATCATACTGTGATAGTAATTTTTAGAGATGGTCATTACTTCTTTTTTTTCTTCTTCTTCCATATATATATCCAAATTGGTCCGCCTTAAAACTTACCTAAAATTTTCTCATGAGATGGCTATTTAACCTTACCACATTTAGTTGACAAGAAAACTCATAGGATATTAATTCTTAGGTAAACGACCACTATGAGTTGAACCTATTCCTTCTAAGCTCTTTCCTATCTACATTGGCCACATTAACCACCAGGCCAACCTACACTAGTTCATAAATGTATCTTAGTTATTTTTCAAAAATAACATTGACCTCGTATTGAATAAAATGTTAGAGACACCATGTGTGTTTTTCTAAGAAACAAAGCATCCTTCCAGAACGAAGAAATTAAGGTTACTTTCTTAAAGTATCTGGGTGCAGTCATACAGACGTGAAGTCTCCAGCACACGATGACAACATTTCATTTTATTACAATGAAGGATAGCTGCTAAAGATATGTTTACTACTTACGTGGCACATTCTTCGTATATACCAATCCAGTCTCTTGAAGGACCGCCAAAGGTTTCACTTCTTTGAAAATATTCTGCAATTAGCTTCAAATTCCCTGTTGATGGAGTACAAACAATAGTAAAACTCAATGTCACACATCTCAAACTTAATATGCCTACTCGGTTATATTTTCTAAAAACCATAAGATTCTATAATCGAACATGTCCAAAAGCGTACAATTGCACCTGGCCAATCAGCTTAAAAGGACTAGTGTTTTACTATCCCCAAGAACACATAAAAGATTAGTACTCATTGTAATCCAGTTTTTATCACCATTATTTACCACCAGGGATCAGCAAAGTCAATTCTTACTCAGGTCAATGTCAAAAAGCTTCTTGAGACCAGGTCTTTGAACTTTGACGACCACCCTCTCTCCATTATGCAATATTGCACGATGAACCTAAAGAAATATTACTTGATCAATACTGAAGGTGTACAAATAGAGATATAACTGCAACGAAAGAACTTGAACTAAATGCAGGTAACTATCACATTGTGCATGTTCCTAACAAACAGAAATGAAACAAGCACCTGGCCAAGACTTGCTGCAGCTATAGGACGGTCCTCGAATTCTTTGAACAATGTATCGATAGGGACACCCAGTTCACTCTCAATGAATCCTCTTGCTTTCTTAGGAGAGAATGCAGGGACTTTATCCTGATATAAAACAGCAGAAACACAAATCTTCAGATTGTTATTGTTATTAAGCAGTGATATATATCACACCATTCTGTAATTTCAATATCTGAACATCCTCGTGACCTTAAGGGTGGCATTTGGCATATCAATTAAAAATTTAAAATAGTAAATTACCATGAATAGAGAGAACACTACAAAAAAAATAACTGATACCTGTAACTTAGCTAGCTCATCCACATACTCACGGGGAAATAGATCTGACCTAGTTGAAGAGAGCTGTCCAAGCTTGATAAAAGTAGGGCCAAGCTGCAGCACACACTCCCGCAACCAAGAGGCGGTCTTTTGCCTTCTTTTTTGCTGGATGGGTAGAGTGATAATAGAATTAAGGCTAAATACAATATTCTAGGCTATAAAATCAGAAAACTATCAAGAAATGAGATAATTTAAGAGATAACTAACAACCACATGAAAGTATCCAACCTTCTTATCTTCTGAGAAGCCTCCTGCATAAGTCCATTTTGCATTTTCTAAGAAAACACGAACTCGTAAGGAAATGACGAAGCTCCAAACATCAATACTCCTTTGCACAGAGTTGTAATTTGCATTAGCCCAACTGAAACCTTCATCTGATGGCAAAACTTTAATGTCTTCAATTGGTGGGAGCTTCTGAGTGTCTATAACATTTGTCCTCTTAACCAATGGCGGAGACAGGCTGTGCTTAACAATACTCACCCCGTTGATAACCTGTTTTTTACCATTCAATTTCTCCACTTGATTGGCAGATACAGCTTCCTTTTTCACTACTTCATTTATAGGTACCATCTTCACAGCTCTTCCATTAGTGGTCAACCTTGGGGGCGATGTACTTCTACCATTTATTTTCTCCACTTGATTGGCAGATACAGCTTTCTTTTTCATTACTTCATTTATAGGCACCATCTTCACAGCTCTTCCACCAGTGTTAAACCTTGGGGGCGATGTATTACGTTGCAATTCGTTTCGAATCCTGAAATGTTGGGAACTTGGAGGATTCCAAGTCGATTTCTCATTCTTATTGAATGTATGAAGTGAAATTGATCTCGAAAAACACAGATCATAGGCTTGTTTCCCTTTCACTTCATTTAACTTTGCTTCACGGCAGTAACAGCTGTGGGAAGCCAGTGTCGCTGCCATCTAAGAATTGTGACCTGAAAAGAGAAAAACAAATATGATGGTAAATACTCATCTTTAGCTTGTGAAATGGGTTAATTTGGAGAATTAATATAAACAAGAAGAGCATAAGTACAAGCAAATCTGTTCTTTAAGATTAGAGTTCGTGGAACACCGATCCCTGTTCAAAAAAACAAAAACTATCTATATCAGCCTAACTCATCACTAGCCAAGATATTATCCGCTTTGGTCCACTTGCCTCATGAGTTTGTTTCTCTCCCAACGGAGGGAAAACGCTTATTAGGGAAAGTGTCTACATCCTTTTCAAGGAGTGCTTCATTCTCCACCCCAACCGATATGAGATTCCTCTATGGGTTTCCACTCCTCTTAGGAGGTCTAGCATCTCGATGGACCCGACACACAGGACCTAGAACACCAGCCCGATGCCTGGTTCTGATACTTCCCAACCTATCGCTAGCCAAAATATTGTCCGCTTTGACCCACTAAACTCACGGGTTTGTTACAAATCCCTATTGAAGTAAATAACTGAAGATTTCAATGTCATGCAAACAGTGAGAAAATCTCAGATCGATGGTCAAAAACAGAAGTTCGAAAAGATGTAGTCCCTGCTTGGCATGTTCAGAATCCGAAACAAATTTTTTTAAAATGAGAGAGAATCTTCGTTTGCTGATTCTTTTCAACATGAAGAAATGAAAAACAGGAGAAAAAATGTTTAAAAAAAAATCGAACTGATTGTTTGATCAAGATCATCAAGTGACTCGAACTCGTACACGCAATTTTCCAAGAAAATAAAGACAACCCAGATCGAATTTACATGAATATATCCTATAAAAAAAAATTACATGAATATATAAAAAAAAAACGACTGGAATGAACACCTGCAAGCAGAAATTCGCAAAGTATCTAAACTGGAATTGGGTATAAAGAAAAGCAAATGACAACGTCTTTAAATGAAGTAAATTAAGATGGGCAATCTTAAACCAGACGTCTCTGACAAATGCAACAAGAAAACAAGAAAGAAGTGATGGAAACGTTTACTGGGTGTCCCAATTTTTCCTAATTCTCAGCGTCTAAGCTACCGAAACCATGTGGAGGATCCAAAACCCAAATGGGCTAACGACAAAAACAGAAATAAACCTTTGCTATTCTTCAAACCTCGCAAAGAACAAGCTCTTAATTTCTTGGTGCGTGTTGAAGTAAATTACTGGTGGGGTTCATTGCAACTCCACTGGGTTTAGGTTTAAAGCTCTTCAATTCCCTTTTGAACACAGAATTCGTAGAGCAAAATGTATTTTTGTTTGGAAATGGAGAATCGTGGATATCGAGCACGGTTGCGATGGGAAGGTAACGCGGGAACTTTCGTCTCTAGAAAAGGGGTTTTTCTTTTAATGACAAACATAGGTGTGTGCAAGTGAGCTAAATAAAGGGTTAAGAACTTGTTGATAAAATTACTCGATCATCACATTTACCACTTAATATCGATGCAGCGAAAATAAACTAGATTCTAATTATGGCAATAGCTATAAATAAATAAATGGAGTAAAGAAAGAAAAGCAATAATAACACAAAGATCTTACGTGGTTCGGATGAAGCCTACATCCATGGGCGAAGACGGCAAAAATATTCCACTAGAGTTCCAAACGGGATTACAAAAGAGCACACCCAAGCACTCACCAAAATCTCAATACACCCAAAGATTTGAACTCACAAAAAATTAATTTCTAAATGCAATTAGAAATTAATATAAAAGGAATTTAGAAATAAGAATTATAAAATTCTTATTTAATATGCTGTTGTGATTTTTTTTATATTTTTACAAAGGAAATATACATGTGTATATATATAGGATTTTGGGCGGTGGGAACTTCATTAATCCCGATGTGGGATTAATGAAGCAGCACAACAAATCTCCACACTGGATGCGAATTGATCCAAACACCAGATGGAAAAACTTCAGTCGTCTTTGCCAACTTTAAATTGTTCAGAAATTGCAAACACCAACCAAACTCAAGCAATGCTTGAATTTGTTTAGTGCAAGAGATTTAGTCATCATATCAGCTGGATTGTCGTTGGTACTAATCTTGTTCACAACAATATCACCACGAGCAATGACCTCACGTACAAAATGGTATCGAATATCAATGTGCTTTGTCTTCTCATGAAACATCTGATCTTTTGTAAGGAAGATAGCACTCTGACTGTCACAAAAGACTGTAGAAATCTGTAAGTCTTTACTAAGTTCACCAAATAGTCCCCTCAACCATATAGCTTCTTTACAAGCCTTAGTAATAGCCATATACTCAGCTTCTGTAGTGGACAAAGCAACTGTATTCTGCAAAGTAGCTTTCCAACTAATAGCAGAACCAACAACTGTAAATACATATCCAGTAAGAGATCTTCTTTTATCAAGATCTCCGGCATAATCAGAATCCACATAACCAATGACTCCATCTCTAGTTCTCTCAAAGTGCAAACCAACATCAATTGTACCTCGTAGATATCTTAGTATCCATTGAACTGCTTTCCAGTGTTCTTTACCTGGATTGCACAAATACCTACTGACAACACTTAATGCATAGGATAAATCAGGACGGGTACAAACTATTGCATACATTAGAGAACCAACTGCACTGGAATAAGGAACTCGAGACATATAATCAATCTCATCATCTGACTGTGGAGATAAAACAGACGAGAGTTTAAAATGCGAGGCTAATAGAGTACTAACTGGCTTGGCATGATGCATATTGAATATGGACATAACTTTCTGTATATACCCCTTTTGACTTAAATAAAGTTTTCTCGCTTTCCTGTCTCTGACAATTTCCATACCCAGAATTTTCTTTGCTGCACCCAAGTCTTTCATATCAAACTCTTCATTGAGCTCTATTTTGACTTGGTTAATTTCTTTTATATTGTTAGCAGCAATCAACATATCATCAACATATAAAAGAAGATACACAAATGACCCATCATGATTTTTCTTGAAGTAAACACAACTATCATAACTACTTCTCTCTTGAAATCATGTGTAGTCATAAAAGAATCAAATTTCTTGTACCATTGTCTTGGTGACTGTTTCAGGCCATACAAAGACTTCTTCAATAAACAAACAAGTCCTCCTTTCCTGAAACAACAAAACCCTCTGGCTGATGCATATAAATATCTTCATCAAGTTCTCCATGTAAAAATGCAGTTTTTACATCTAACTGCTCAAGTTCAAGATCATGAATAGCTACAACGCCAAGCAAAGCATGAATAGAGCTATGTTTAACAACAAGAGAAAATACATTAGTATAATCAACACCAAGCCTTTAGCAACCAATCTTGCTTTATATCTGGCTTTCTCAACTCCAAGAACACCTTCCTTTTGTTTAAAAACCCATTTGCAACGAACGACTTTCTTATTCTGAGGAAGCTTCACAAGATCCCATGTATCATTCTTATGTAGAGATTCAATTTCTTCTTGCATTGCAATCATCCACTTATCAGAGTTGTTGCAATTTACAGCCTCTGTAAATGTAGACGGTTCCTCACTTGAATAAATGTCTTCAACAACATTTAAAGCATAAGCAACTAAATCAGCTTTAGCAATAAATAAATGGAGTAAAAAAAGAAAAACAATAATAACACAAAGATCTTACGTGGTTCGGACGAAGCCTACATCCACGGGCGAAGACGACAAAAATATTTCACTAGAGTTCCAAACGGGATTACAAAAGAGCACACTCAAACACTCACCAAAATCCCAATACACCCAAAGATTTGAACTCACAAAAAATTAATTTCTAAATGCAATTAGAAATTAATATAAAAGGAATTTAGAAATAAGAATTATAAAATTCTTATTTAATTTGGTGTTGTGATTTTTTTTTATATTTTACAAAGGAAATATACATGTGTATATATAGGATTTTGGGCGGTGGGAACTTCATTAATCCCGATGTGGGATTAACGAAGCACCACAACAGAACTTAAAAGGGGTGTTTGTTACCAGCATGATCATGATTTATTGACTTTTCTTATAAAAATTATATCCACTAGTTTTTTTTTTTTAGTAATTATTCAAAATAATTCTTCATTTCTAACTTTTCAAAATAATTTAATTTTAAATATTTATTTCAAATCATTCTTTCTTTAAATACTCAAAATAATTACTCATTTTAAATCTATGTTATTATCTCTAATTTCTCTTTATAAAACTCACATTCAAACGAGTATTTGAGTATAACTCTCAATTTCTAACTACTCAAAATAATTTCTCATCTAAAATCTCATCCAAATACTTCCTAAGATACTATATTGGTTTTTTATTTTATTACTCGATAAACAAAAGGAAAAAATTCTAGGACGTTATATAAGATATTATTAAAGTTATATTATTGTTTGTAATATCATTTTGGTTCTTGTCTTGGTTCTATTTTAGATACGAACTTTTAAATGTTTAATAGGGTAGAATTTAGGAACCTTGAAAAATAATCATTTTTGTTTGTCTATTTCTCATTTCTTTGCTCAATGACACTTGTTAATTTTGAAGGCCTTTTAAGTCTGATTGTTACGCTATCAAAAGTATTATTCTTGATGTTTATAAGAGAATCTCGAACCAGAAGATCAATCTAGATAAAACCAACAATGTTTTTTTTTTTTTTTTCAGTAAGAATATGTCAGCCTCTATTGAATAATAGCAAAGTTTGTTACGTGGATTCAAATTTGGGACCTAATGGAAAGAACAAGAGATCCCTATTCCACTACTTAGCGAGCATAGTTAGGAAATGTCTTTAGAATTGGGAGAGTAATTGTATGTCCAAAGGAGGGAACAAGGTTTTAATTAAATTTGTTGCTCACGTTATTCCAACTTATACAGTAAATTGTTTTTGTCTTCCAAAACAAAATTAAGAAGCTATTTTGAATAGTTAAAAATTGAGAGTTGTAGTAAAAAACTCGTTTCAATGTAATTTTAATATAGAGGGATTAGAGTCAATAACTTATTTGAATGTTAATTTAAAATGAGTAATTATTTTGAATACTTTAAAAATGAGTGGTTAAAAATAAATTATTTTAATTAGAAATAAATGATTAAAAATTAGTGGTTAAAAATGAAGAGTTATTTAAATAATAAAAATAATTATTATTTTGAATAATTAAAAAAAACTTGTTTGAAAATAGTTTTTCAAAGAAGAATTAGTAAATCTTGAATCTAAATCAACAAACAAACACTCCAGTGCCTATTTTTTTGTGGGGTAGTGAAAAAATAAAGAAAATAAAAATAACAAGGAGCTTTTGCATGTATATTATAAAATGGTTAAAATATTCCATGAATAGCACAATAATGAAAATATTTGCACATATAGCAAAAAAATGTAAATTAATAGACTTCCATATTGATAGATTCTATCGATAGAGGTTGATAGAATCAATTACTAATAAATAAAATAAATTGATAAACTTTCATCAGATTCTATCAATAAGGATTAATAGAATCAACTATTGATAAAATTGATAGACTTCAATCATTAGAGAATGATAGATTCTATCAAAGTCTTCTATAAAAAAAGGTAAATAAGTTTTTTTCTTAAAAATGTCAGAATTTGCTATAAAAGAATTATTTTTAAAAATGTGCTATAATTGTAAACTGTGGTAAAAAAGTTGTTATACAGTACAAATTTTCAAATAATAATACATGAGGCTAGTTGGAAATGGATAGGTGACACGATTGATTATGTGATTTGGTGATAATCCATTTTCACTCTATCTTTACCGTTCGATCACTCTAATGAATATTTATAATCCTCCCCCCACTTGTAATTAAAAAAAAAACAGTTGAAGATATAAAAGGTGACATGATTTAATACCATACATCTGACCGATGTAAAAGTGGAAAATAAAACATTTGAATTCTTTTTCAAGTTAGATTCAATTATATTTTAATATTATTTATGACGTATATATAATCTTGCCTCGACCCTTATAATATTTGGATGTTAAAAAAAAAAAAAGCTTTCTTTAACCACTAAGCCACCATAATGATTAATTGAAGACGTTATAATCTAATCTCTACAAATTTAAAAATTAGTTTAAGTAAAAAAAAATTTATGATTTGAAAAAAAGTTAAGAGTGACAGTCCTTATTTAACCAGAATTTAATTTATATGGTGCAATAAAAGTTGAAAAATGATCTTTGTCTTTCGTAGATCAATAGCATTTTTTTTTAACAATAATACGTGTAAGTAACTATTTATAGCTAAACTATGTATTATTTAATGAGACACTTGACTCACATGATCAGACTACTTTCACATATTTAA
The DNA here is from genome assembly GCA_036507275.1 of Sicyos edulis. Classification (NCBI taxonomy): domain Eukaryota; kingdom Viridiplantae; phylum Streptophyta; class Magnoliopsida; order Cucurbitales; family Cucurbitaceae; genus Sicyos; species Sicyos edulis. The sequence goes on from CM071850.1 coordinate 40,876,677, forward strand.
ATTACGAATGATATATACTTGTGTATGATGATTTCAATTGTTATATATGTCCTAATTACCTAATTTTATGTACCCACAAAATTTTGCAACGCATAATAAATTCATGTTATTAAGATCAATTATTTTGTAAATCCAAGCATAATTTACTGAACACGGTATGTTATGACTATCTTAAATTAGTTATTCTCAAAAAGAAAAAAAAAACGACTGTTAAAGGTCATTGACCTAATTTCTCTTCCCAACAAAATAGTCGGTGGCAGGTTAATTTCATTATTTTGTGAAAATTTAATTCAACACTATTAATATAGGTTTGATCCCAAAAATCGATATTTAACTCTAATTTATTTGAGAACCGTATATCATGTAGGGTTTGTGTGATCCATCTCCCCTAATTTATAAAAAAAAAAAAAACCCTAATTTCTCTTCGGAAGAACTTGAAACTTTTGTGTTAGTTTAAAATTTATGCCACAAGACACAAATCTTATATAAAAATATTGCCGCACATATCTTTTAATATGATTTTGATCCTTAATTAAGATTCAAGTATGATGTCGACTTTTCTTCAAAAAAAAAAAGTTCGATGTCGACTATAACAATTTTAAAATGAACACTTGAAAATCGGAAATAGTCTATTATAATGATATTTAGGCTTTTTTTTTTCAATTTAACCATTAATTGATTCATAAAAAAAAAATGATTTGACCATTATATTTTGTTGACTTTATATAATTTGTGACTAAATAATGGTATGGTCTTTCTTCTCCTATTTTCTTTATACTTCTTCCTCTCCTTAGGACATTATTAGAACCATTCCTCTCGTTAAAAGTCATCGTCCTCTTCGGCATTCTTTCCAAGTCCACAAATTAAAAGCAAGGAAATTTATCTGTTTGTTTGAATAAAGTTATGTCACTAATCGGTTAAACAACATAAAATTAAGAATCTAAATTAGGTGTTTGGATGAGATTTTGAATAGAGAGTGTTGAGATATTCTTTGAATGACTAAATGCCATGTCATTAGTTAGTCAAGGGTTTCGAAAACGCTTTACGCCAGCAAACGCATCTCACATAGCAGCAATGCATTCCACATTTGTTTAAAGCATTCCGCTTTCGCACTCTACAACGTAAGCACATCCTGTTTTTGTTACAAATTCTGTTGTGTATTCTGTTTTTCGTTTACGCATTTTATAATACGGTTTAATGCGAGTGCATATATAAACTTAAATTAAATCCTAATTGATTATGATGTTCATTCTGTAATTTACTCTTCTTAATAAAATTGTGCTCCGCTCCTGCCCGCTGACTAGCAAACACAATGCTAATGAACCACGTAAATTCACGTGTTCTTCTGCTATGTTTTTTTTAGTATTTTCGATTAGTTGGCTGATTGCTCTTCATAACAGGGAGTTAGTTTGCGAAGTTATTTTAAAGAGTTAGAATTGTGAAATTTTTGTAATAACTTGTTTGGACGTAGATTTTTATGGAAGAGTTGCAAGCTAAAATTTATTTGGATGTGATTTTTTCGTGGAGGAGTTATATACAATAGCTATTTGGATGTGGATTTGAAATAAGAAGTTATTTTGGGTAGATAAAAATGAATGATTAAAAATGAGTAATTAAAAATGAGTTATTTTGAATAGTTAAAAATGATGAATTATTTTAAATAGTTATAAAAAAAATAAAGAGTTATTTTGAATAGTTAATAATGAGACATTGTTTTAAGTAGTTACAATTAATATTTCATTTGGATGTACTATTTAAAGAGTACTCAAGTAAATGTTGAATGTAAATCCTTTTTAAAATTGACAAACAAACACCGGTTAAGAATTTACTATGATATTGAAGACTAATTCAATATCATCATATAACTTTTTAAATTATTATAAAAATAGCCCATTGGTTCGAATTGTGGGAGTAATGAAAATCCAATTACCAAAAGATTATTGATTCGAATCTCCTCACATTGTTGTAATCTAAAAAAAACTTAATTCTTATTGTGGGAGTAATATAAATTAATTCTAGAGATGTCAATTTTCCCCGCGGGGCCGGGTCCCCGCGGGGAACGGGGCCGGAGATGGGGGAGAAAAAATCTTCGTTGGCTAAACGGTGCCGGGGACGGGGAGATTCCCCGATCCCCGCCCCCATTATTTCATTTATTTTATTCAATATATATTTTTTAATTCTACTCCTTTAATTTTCAAATAAATATATCTTTGTCGAGGATATTTTCTATACATATGAATATTTTCTTTGATAATTAACATTATAATTGAAACTTATAGATATATATATATATATATATATATATATTTTTTTTTTTTTTTTTAATCTAATTTTTTGAATTTTTTATCCAAAAAATATTTAAAAAATTGTAAAAAATCCCCGCGGGGAACCCGATCCCCGCCGGTGCCCCGCGGTGAATCCCCACCCCGATCCCCGAAAAAAAAACCGGAGATTTTTCCGGGGACGGGGATTGAATTTTATGGCGGGGACGGGGCCGGGGAAGCCATTCCCCGGCCCCGCCCCGCCCCGTGGACATCTCTAATTAATTCTCAATCATCCTTAATAAAACTTTTGCTAAACTTCCATTTAAAAATGTTTTTAAAAAAATGCAATAACGGCATGGAATTGGCCTTTTGACGTATTAGCAATTATTTTATATATTAATTGCATTTAATTGTGTTACTTTTTTTTTTATAATTTATTATTTTACTTGGCTCCAATCATTAACGGATGCCTCAAATGTTTTCAATAATTTTTCATGCACCAAAATTTTCGAATGACAAGTGTTAGAATGTTCAGTATATTCGTAAACTTTAATCTTAATATTTGGATCTGTCAATTTTCTGTTAATAACTAGGTTTCCAACTTTAAATTTAGTATTCAGTGTCTAATGAGCCATTAATCTTATTTGACATTTTTTAATTCACAATCATTACGATAAGATTTTAATTATAGAAGTCTTACACAAACCAGAATATTTAAAAGGCTAAATTGCAATAATGAGAATTATGTTTTAACTATAAGATGTTGAATTTCATATGAATTAATGTCCAGACTTGCCAACATGAGCAATTGTTCGGCAGCACTAATATATGTCTAATGACTATATAATATGCAATTCTCAAATAAGAGTTAAATATCGATATTTTTCGATCAATGTACATATACTATTTAATCAATGTCAGAAACATTCTACAATCAATGTCACAACAATTATTAATCAATATAATTTTTAATTTATGTCACATATAGTTTTAAATTAATGTCGTAGATAGTCTTTCCATCCTAACATAAATGACATAACTGAAATTAAAAAGAAATGGCAACTAAAGCAAATTTCTTTATGAAAAAACATTTAATAGAATAATGCATAAAAAGTACTGAGGTGGTACATTATCCAGAGCAACTTTTTCGGGTGGTATCAGGGCCTATTGGCATCTGGTGAGGATTGCACTACCAGAAAATGACAATATATAATATATAATACTTAATTTTTTCAGTTTATGAACAAATTAACAAATTAACAAATTAATCATCAGCTTGTTAAACTTATTGTGTGTTTGCTTTACGGTTTTTTAATGGAAGATGCATACCCATTATTACAGAAAAATTGCGTTCGATTGGCCTTTTAATTTAGTGATTTTTTTCAAAGAAACAATTTTTTCACAAAAAGAAAATGAAAAGTTGATCGAGTATTAATTTATTATATGTTAAAGTAATCATCTGTCCATTAGATGGGAAGATAAGATGCTCAACTATTATAATTAATTAATTTCATTTATGTTTGTAAACTTTAAAAATATCTAGTCCCGTTCGGTCTTCAATTTATTTCATTTAGGAAAAAGTAGTTTTGCTCCTTATTTTAGATGAAATCTTTATTTAACCATTTTTTTTTAATTTTTATCTTTTAACATTTTAATAATTCTTAATTTCAGTTTTTGAAGTAGCAAAATCATTTGTTACATAATTAGACATAGAATGTTTTTTTAGTTTTGAAAAAGATAAGTGGATTTAAATGATAATTACACCAATTTTAATTCTAATATATCGATAAATTGATTATTTTTAGGGGATTTTGCATGTATAACAAAAAAAGGCAAAATATTTCCATCTATAGCCAAAATCTAAAATAATTTCATTTGTAGCAGAAAATCCAAATTGACTTCTATCACTTGTTGAGTTCTATTAGTGATAGAATTCAATCAATGATAGACTCATTCTATCACTCCTTAAGTTTTCTATCAGTGATAGAAATCTAAATTGAGTTCTATCACTAGGTGAGTGATAGACTATCACTAGGTGAGTGATAGAAATAAATATGCTATAGATAAATTATTTTTAAAATTATGCTACAAATATAATACAAGAGGTAGAATGTGCTGCTGCTGGTAAATTCTATTATTATTTTTATCTATTCTAAAATTCTATAACAAAATTACATTAATAGAGTATTTTCACAAAATAATTATAAATATAAAAAAACATTTAAAATATGCATATCTACTCATTAATACATCTTAAATACTCATTTAAAATAGTTAGTATTATATACTAATAATTATTTTATAAATTGAAGATTCCCATTTAAAAAAGAAAAATATATAAAAGTAAACTTTGACTAAACCATATTGATTACTCTCTCTAACAAATAGAAAATACAACCAAAACATTAAAAATATAAACTTTCCATTAAAAAAAAAATGGTAACAACTTACTATATAAAATTAAAAATTCATGTATCTATCAAAGATATTAAATATATATATTTTAATTATTTAAAATTCTAATAATTACTCCGCCCGTGGTATTACCCTATATAAGCCCACTGCCCTCACGCCATTGATATCGACGAAATTGAATTCTGAATCTTTTCCACAAAATGGATCCGACGAACGGAAAATGGACTAAGGTCAGTTTCTCCCACTAATCTAACTCATCCATTCACTCTTCAAATCATCATTCTCTGAATTTCACTTCTCAATTTCGATTTCTGTTTCCTCAATTTTTCACCCGCATTTCGAAATCTAAACAAATTCATCGCAGATCGATCAAAACGGCGCAGGACCAGGCGCAAGAAGCTCGCACGCCATCACCATCGTCGCCCAAAAGGCCTACGTCTTCGGCGGCGAGTTCTCCCCGCGAGTCCCCGTCGACAACGAACTCCACGTCTTCGACCTCCACGACCACACCTGGACGGTCTCCGCCGTCTCCGGCGACGTTCCTCCGCCGCGCGTCGGTGTCACCATGGCCTCCGTCGGCCAGATCGTGTACGTCTTCGGCGGTAGGGATTCGGACCACAAGGAGCTCAGCGAGCTTTACTCTTTCGACACATCCATCAACAAATGGACGCTTCTCTCCGGCGGAGACTCCGGTCCGCCGCACCGGAGCTACCACTCCACCGCCGCCGATGACCGCCGCGTCTACATCTTCGGCGGCTGCGGCAACTCCGGCCGCCTCAACGACTTGTGGGCTTACGATACGGTAGATCGGAAATGGATCGAGTATCCGCCAGCCGGGGAGGGCTTAAAGGGCCGAGGTGGGCCGGGCCTTGTTGTGGCCCAAGAGAAAATATGGGTCGTATACGGGTTTGCGGGTATGGAAATGGACGACGTTCATTACTTCGACCCGGCCCAAAACAAATGGGCCCAAGTTGAGACGACAGGGGAAAAGCCCACCGCTCGGAGCGTGTTTTCCACGTGCGCCATTGGGAAGTACGTGTATGTCTACGGTGGAGAAGTGGACCCCAGTGACCTGGGCCACATGGGCGCCGGAAAGTTCGCCGGGGAAGTGTACGTGTTGGACACGGCGGCGTTGGAGTGGACAAAAGTAGAGGATGGGCTGGGCCTTGAGAATCATCCTGGGCCGAGGGGGTGGTGTGCATTTTCAGTGGGCCGGAAAGGTGGGGAATTGGGCCTTTTGGTTTACGGGGGAAACTCGCCGAGCAATGATCGGCTGGGGGATATCTATTTTTTTGCTCCTGTGTGAGTGAGAATAATAACTCATGTGGTGGTTTTGATTTGATGGGTGTGATTATATTAGTAATAGTTTGTGTTTATTTTTGTTGTTAAGAAGTGATTATGTAATTAAATAAAAAGGGTGGGGATTGTTGTGTATTCCGCATGGAGTGGTGGTAATTTAAGTTTTGAACTTAATTTTAAAATCAAATCTGGCGTTTGGTAGAAGTTTTAGGGATGTAATTGATTGATAACTATTTCTTTTTAAATTTTTTGTTTTTTTAATAACAAGTTTGTTTGATAATCAATTTAGTTTTTTATTTTTTATAATTTAAAAATGCTTTAAAAATAATAAAGAATAAATATCATTAGGGCATTGATGAGTATTTGAATAAAGTGTATTATCGAATGAATCGAAAGCTAGATGAGAAGACTTGGATATTTGGCTAAAGACTTATGAATCTTCCATTTTCAATACTCAAACTATATATATATCCTCTTGGAAATAGGTATTTGGCTAAACCAAAAGTACAACCAATTTGAAAAATAATGACCAGATTGGTCTTCAAATTAGAACAAAAAATAAGGTAAGAATGTCTATAAATTTCAATATCACAAAAATAATATTAAAACGTTTTCATATATAATCAAAGTTTTCCATGTTTACTTATTAATTTTGTTTAGAAATTAAGTCTTATTGAAGTACTATGCTCTGGGCAGATTAACTATATATTTTTATTAAAATAATTTTCTTTTGAAATATAACTAAACTTTTTTTTTGAAATGGCAATATAACTAAACTTAAACGTTAGTAAAAAAGTAAATTAGGAGAAAGAATCCCAAGGGGCTGTTTGTTTGACATAAGGTACTTTTTGTATCAAGGAGTTATATTCAGGAGTTAGTTAAGAAGTAAAAAATTGAGAGTTGTGTAAAAAATTTGTTTGTGTGTAGTTTTTGTATAGAAAAGTTAGAGTCAAAACCTTGTTTGGATGTATATTTAAAAATGAGTAGTTATTTTTAGTAATTAAAAAAGAAATGATTAAAAAAGAATAATTGAAAATGAGTTATTTTGATTGATTTGAAAGAAATGATTAAAAATAAGTAATTAGAAATGATTGAGCAGTTATAAATGTATGATTAAAAATGAATGGTTAGAAATGAAAATTATTTAATAAGGAGAAATTAATAAAAACTCATTTGGATGCAGATTTTTAAGAAGAAGTTAATAAATCCTAGAACTAACTCGTCCCTAAATATGTCAAACAAACAGCCCCTAAGAGGTAACTGGTGTAGTATTTTTTAATTTTTTGAGGAAAAGTACTTGTATAAAATTAGAGGTTACTCTTATATAAATACATTCCATTACATTAATCATATACCCTCTTACACACAACATACACAAATTACAGTCATACAAAAAAGGAAAGAAAAATAGGAAAAGAAAATTAGTTTTCCACAACTTTTCAAATGACCCAAAAGGAAGGAAGAAAAAATAAATATTTTTAACTTCCTAAAACAGTTGGAGAGAACCTTTTAAAGGTTCCAAGTAGCAACCACTTAGCTTGACCTTTCAGCAGTCCCACAGCACCACTACCAACGCCGCAAGCCGCCGGAATTACCGGTGACCGGTGCCGGAACCACCACTTCCTCCCATATGATGAAATCCACCGCCACCACCGCCATAAACACCTCCCTGATGATGCCCCATCATCAGCATCCCACCGTACATTCCACCCCCTCCGTTAAATCCGCCGGCGCCGGCACCACCACCGGAACCGCCGTCTTTTTCCCCTTGTCGACCGGTCGTGGTTTTCTCCCCTTCGATTTCTCTGTACTTTTGAAGATAAGTCTTGAGCGGCTCAACATACTCTTCGAATCCGAGCGTGGTCATGGCCCAGAGCAAATCGTCGCCGTTGATCGTCTTCCTCTTCTCCCTCTGGCACTTATCCGACGCCTCTCCGGTAATGAAGCTTATGAACTCCGATACGCACTCTTGCACGGTTTCCTTCGCATCTTTCGAGATCTTGGCGTTCGCCGGTAACGCCTTCTTCATTATCCTGCTCACGTTCGCTATCGGCAAGAATCTGTCCTGCTCCTTCGTCGATAACTCGCCGTTCCCACCTCCCGATTCGTTATCCGAATCCGCCATTTCCAAACCTCCAAACACGATTTTCTAAGGTTTTGAGAAACTAGATTTCGATTTCGATTTCGATTTCAACAACTTATAGCTCTATAAACCGATTCAAGTTATGTTATGGAAGAATACAGATCTGATCCTTCCACTTTTCACTATTGAAATTGATGGATTCGATTCATTCGTTCATTCAGGACATAACAAATAACGAAAGCAGAAGAGAAATCGAATTGCTAAACTCTATTTGACCTAATTTTGATTCCAGTATCTCGCTTCAAAGAACAACAAATTATCACCGGAGAAGTTCTTCTCCGCCTATCAGAAACTCGTCGAGTTTACAAAAATGGAAAAAAAACGGCGAACTAGAAACGAATTGAAATAGAAATCAGATAATAATCAGATGCGAAATATGATTATCCTGCAATTGAAGAGACAAGAACAGAAATCAAACTGCGTTAGTTGAGAGGCGATGAGTGATAATTGCAGAGCTCGATTTTCCGATCAGAGATTGACCGGAATGTTCACTGTCACCGGAGCCGGAATTGTTGAATTGGAGAATCGGTAACGCCGCCGCCGGAGAAGAAACTGGTGAGGGTGCTGCCGAAAGGGGAATTCGCGTCGTTTGGGCTAATAATGTAATCGGGAGTGACACGTGTTTCGTTTTCCACCGTTTATTTGTCGATAAGAGTACGATTCGTGGAAGTTTCTGGAGTGTTGGATGGGTAGGGATCTAACAGTGTGAGGATCGCCACGTGGCTAGTTAAGATTGATAATTTTTTTTTTTTATTTGCTTAGTTTTCCGGTAGAACAGTCGCAACTGAATTTATAAATATCTTCGGAGGCAAATTCGGCATCACCAGCAATAATTTTAATGTAAGTTCTATAATTTTAAATTTAATCAGTATAATTTCTTTTCTTTTTTTAAAGAAATTATTGCAAGATGTCGACAAATCTTCACTTTTGTACAGAAGAAGTGTATTTATCTTGTTGACTTAGCTTAAATATAAAAACATTCATCACTATCATGTAAAAAGTGTACCTTATAAAGATATGTTGTTACATTAGTAATTTACTTCAAAATGGTAAGGATGGTTTGAGTTTGTCAGGTTAGACTAAATATAAATATGGAAATAAGAGGAAGTCATATAAATTAAATTGAAAATTGTGGAAATGATCGGAATAAGTTGAAACTATCCACAAATGTTAAAGATCAAATTTTTCATATAACTAAGTAATTATTCTTCACTTTTTTTTTTAAAGACTGAGAGTTAGTTAATCAAGCAATATGAACATCAAGGTAACAAAAATAAAAATAAAAAATGAAATTGATTGATGGTGGTTAGAAATAAATATTAATACTAACAAGCATTAATCTAAAATGGGATCGAAGGAAAAGCTTGGAATCCCATTAGTGGGTTGGAGATTTGAAAATGGAATAGGGGAGTTCTACAAATAGGGAAGAAGAAAATAGGCAGAAAAGTACAGATAGGAGTTCGAAGAAAGAGAAAAAACACTCGGATTTGAACAGTAAAGGCTGTTCAAATCCAAATTTAGTTAATCCGAACTTTAGCTTTTTCAAATTCGTGGACCAAACACGTATTTTGGAGATTAATTTAAACCGTGTTAAATTAATACTTTGGCCAAACACGCCCTAAAAAATACAATAATTATATTATAGTGAAGTATAGCATCACTTCACATAAAAAAAAGCTCATCAATACGGTCTTCGAAAATAAATTCTTTAACCATAATGTTACAATAAATCTTATCTTCGTCTCTTAAAATTGCTTTCTAACCATATCTACGTAATTACTTGGTCAAGATGGATGTTGATTGCATTCTCTATTTGGAACAAGTTGGGTTTATCGATAGCAACAATATCCACAACCAACAAAAAGAAGAAAAAAAATTTGCCTTATGGACCAGGATCAGTCAAATGGTGATCATTGTCTGATTCTTAATTCGGTTTCGAAATATATTTCTTCCAATATCATCTTCACTGATTTTGAAATAGTCATATAGTTGGATATGAAAGATCAATTCCAAAAGATAAATGACTCTCACATTTTTCATATTAAAAAAAGATTAATTTTATTGAAACAATAGGGAGAATTTGTAACCAAATATTTTTTCAAGATCAAAAGTCTTTCGAGATGAATATGCAACATATCAATTGAATAGTGCATGTGAACTTTGCTTATGTGAGGGTGTTTAGAAAATGGAAAACTTTATCCAATTCAAATATTTGATGAATTTATTTATGGGCCTTAACAAAGAATTTGAACATTCAAGGTTTAAAATACTCTAATGAATCTACATCCAAGAACGTAAGGAAGATTTAATCATCAAGAATCCTCCTAGAGTTACTCTAGCAATTGTTAATTGTGGCAACACTTTAAGATTCAATCATAAGGCAACATTTTAAGATTCAATCATCAAGAATCCTCATAGAGTTGTTCTGACAATTGTTAATTGTGGTAACACTTTAAAAATTGGGCAGAATTCTAACTTTTCATGTCAAAGATGAGGAAATCGACCAATGTGCACCTACTGCAGATAGTTAGGACACACTATATCGATAGCTGCTATAAATTTTCATGGGTTTCCTTTGGGTATTCGATCAAGAGGGATACCAACAATGAGATAACTCTTCTAAACCACCTCTTGGTTCGAGAAATGCATTAACATCAACTACTAATCATCAAAACTCTAGTGAAGATCCTTTTGAACAATGTCAAAGCATTAAAAAAAAAATTCCAATCAAAATTGAATTCTACCAAGAACGAATCGTATGCCCCATCTTCGCAAATGGAAGGTATGATTTTTCAATCTTTTGATCCCTCTATCTAAATGGATCAAAGATTCAAGTGCTTTAACTCATATTTATTTATTATCTTGAACATGTATGCATTATTGGAATTATGTCTGGTTGGATTCATGTTTCTTATGGTGGCTTCGTTTTAATTAATGAGGCCAATACAATTAGGAGTGTATTATTTGTGCATGAATTCAATATAATCTCTTATTTATTAGTATATTGACCGATGATAATTTATTGCTTATCACTTTTTGTGAAAATAATTGTTTGTTTACAAGACAAATACACTTTGAAGATTATTGAGAAGGATAAAACAAAAAAGTTTAGATGTTCTAGAGAGATCAAAGACTAACTTAATTGCTTAAAACATAAACTATGTAAGGAAATCCCTCTTGGACCACTTTATGGAACCCAAGATTAGATCACATTTCCCATTAGGCTTTTAGCTCTAAAAAATGTTCTTTTAGATTGCGATTATAATATCTAATTAATTAATATACGTTTGGTTGACTAAACAAAGTAGGTTGAGTTTTACACCCAAGCAATAAAAGATTAGTGAAATGTTTTGAGTTTATTTGTGACGATATATGTGATCTTTTTTACCACTCCACACAATGACGATAAATACTTTCTAACTCTCGTTGATAATCATAGTAGATACACATGAATATTTATGTTAAAAAAAATTGAGATTCATAAGACTATACCTCATTTCTTTAACTCTAATATATTACACCACCAATACAATTAAAATATTAAGAAGTTTTCATTTTGATGATGCTCCTCAACTTTGCAAGACTCGAACAAAAACTCGGTCGTTGAACGAAAACATCGTCAACATATTTGTCCTCTATTTTCAATTTAAAATAGTGGAATGAGTATGTTCTTACAACATCATTTAAACAATCAAATACCCATATTACCATGGAAACTCTATATGAACTCCTTCACGGCAAACCCTTCAGTTACCTCTTTGTCAATCTTTCTTTGAAGATTGATGGTTGAGCATCAAAAATTTTATAAAAAAAACTAAACTAAACTAAATGGTTGTTGAATATGGAATAATGTTTTTAGTTAAACTCATTATTATAAAATTTTCTAATTATTCGACTATGATAATCGGATCATTTAATAATACTTCATAAAGATTTAATATTATGATAGTTGGAAATCTTATAAAAATAAAATTAAGGGCCTTTTCAAGTTTAATAAAAAGAAAATAAAATAGAAAACATTATATGAAGACAATTTTTTTTAGAAGAAATAAGTCTATAACAGAAAATTAGGATGGAGCTACTAAAAAACTTGGATGTACATGTGCATCATATCTTTAGTTGGTGCATTCAATCAGTCATAGACATGATAGTTTTCAATCAGTATCATCGATAGTTTTCAATAAGTGTAGCTATCCTAAATCGAAAATGGGCAAAATTAGAATGTGCAAAAAAAAAAGCCCAAAATGCTAGTGTAATGAAATATTTTCTGTAAAAAAATGTTATAATTAAAATATACAACTAAAAAAGATCGAATTCCTTGAAGTTAATTTGTGAATTAACATTTTTTTTTTTTGTTTCATTTATGGTTGGAAGTCTGTTTGCTTCAAATTATAGATTTTGTTTTTGAACTAGGGCTAATATAGCTAACAATTAAAAAAGAATCTACTACTTAGTTCATTGGCTATTCACTTTTGATACCATAATTGATGTCTTATCCAGAGAAATAAATTTAAATGAGATAACAAAATTTTGAGTAAACTTCACAAGACTTAACTAAACAACAGAACATAAAAAGAAAAAGTAAGAAAAAGAAGAGAGAAAAAGAGAAGCAGATAAAATATGGCAGTATGATTGTGTTAAGTTGAGGGAGAAAAGCAAAGCAAACTGTAAACATAATAAAGGGATTGCTTTTTTTAATTGAGCAAAAAAAAAAAAAAAAAAAAAGTATCCAAAGTTTCTAACAAAAGAAACCCAGAATTTTTTTTCTCCCAATTTTTTTTCATTAACTGCATTAGAAAACTGTAAGACAGTGATTAGCAACACCAAATCCACAAAAATTAAAAGATCAAAACCCATTTACAGTAAATCTCCAAAATTACTCCTTTTTATTTTTTTTTTTATTATTTTGGTGTATTAAATTTTTTCTTTTTAAGCTTCAATTTCGAACCTTGAATATTTGATGGAGCCCATCGATATGTCGATCTCGATCAAATTCTCCTCCTCGTTGATGTCATTAATTTCAGCCCACAGCTCCACAAGATTCTTCTTCTGCTTATGAAAATCCGACAGTTTTCGACAACGAAACGACATGTCGTCTTCTTCTTCCTCCTCGTCGTCGACGTCATCGAACTTGTGGCTGACGTAATGTCCGGTCGGGAGCGCGATTTCGATCAGACTTTCCTCGTCGGAAATCGAACCGTCGTCGGACCGGTCCATGTTTTTCGAACTAAACCGGTCGAAAAACGGCCACTCCACTTCAGATTCCTCGGTGGTCGTGAAATTGTCACCGGCACATTCACTTTCAGACAACAAATCGCCGGTCGGCGGTGAGGATTTCCGGTCGGAGACAAAAGAACTCACTTTTTTTTCTTCTTCTTGAACAAATTTCTCAATGGGAAGTGAATTTCTTTTGGAGATTGAGAAATAAACCATAGACATAATCAGAGCAATCGAGGTGAGTAAAAAAGATGAGAATCTAAACCCCAAAAAACCCAAACAGAGGAGAAAAAAAGTGAGAGGAATGAACAATGAAAATGGGTTTCTCAAAGTAAGATCAGCCATTTGATCCTCAACTGTGATTTTCAACTTCATAGATCCAAAAAAGAAAAAGGGAAAGGCTTGAAAAATAGTAAAGTTTTAAAAAGAAAAAGAAAAAGAAAAAGAAAAAAAGAAAATAGTAATAAAGGGAAGATTGAAAGAAAAAGGCTCAACCTTTATTGAGAATTTGATGTAAGGAAAAAATAGTGAAAAGAAAAAGGGTATTAATGAAAAAACCCCATTGTTATGAAGAAGAGGTAAAAAAGATGAAGATTGAAGATTGAAGATTGAAGATGTGGGTTTTTGTAAAGTGTTATTCCACCAGTGATTCTCTTGAAAACCCCAAAACCTTCCCCAAGTTTTTCTTTCCACAAATAGGTAACATTTCATACATTTCATATTGGGGCATAGGAATTAGAGAAAAGCCATGTGCAAACCTCTGAGCTCACCACATGCCCATTTTTCCTCCCCTCTTATTTCAATGCATTACAAAATAACCTTATTAAGAAAAACAGAGATCAATCCATATTATTTTATTTTCCCTCTTTCTGAATCTGCCATTTTTCTTTTTTAATAAAAAAAAGTTTGAATCTTTACCTGCTACACCATCAACAAAAGAAACCCCATTTCGTTGCGGGCCTTGGAATAGATCATTATATCCAAATCTCACTTTTTCTTTTTCCTTTTTCTGTGATTTTTTTTAAGTAGAGAGATAAGTAAGGAGGTGTTTGGGCCACCAAGAATAGAGAAGAGAATGAGAAAATGAATGAGAATGAAAATATTTTCCGTGTTTAGATTACTATAAATCATTTTTTTATAATCACATTTTTTAAAAATCATTTTTTTTATTCTTTCATTAACTATTTTTTATTCTTTCTCCAACAACTTTTCATACATCGGGTCAGTATTTTACATTCACATCATTTTTATTATTTTATATTTTCTATAATCATTATGTTTATCTCAAACAAAAATAAATATTCTCTCCATAATCATTATCTTCACCCCAATACAAATAACCATTATTCCATAATTATTCTCCTCCTTATTATCATTCCCTCCTTAATTATTACTATTCCCCTTACCTCAAACATGCTATGACAGAGAATTAATTCTTCAATTACTATTTCCCTTACCTCAAACACGCTATGACAGAGAATTAATTCTTCAATTGAATCCATGGACAATGTACAGATCTCTTAAAAAATTTCAATATTTCACATGGGATTTTTTACTATTAACAGTAATCACATTTCACAAAAACCAACTTGCAAGTGAATCATTGCACCTTTTAAATTTGTTGCCATTTTACCTGAAACCGCAGTTCATAAACCACAATTGAGTATTACTTGATTCTGGTTTTCGTTTCACCTTAATTAAAAAAAAAAGTTAAATGTGATTTAGAAGTGAATGGTTTACTAAAAAACAATTAATAATAAATTGAAACACATGCCGTGTTATTTATTTGTAAAGTTGGGGAATTGGACCAAGTATAGGCAAAGAAAAAGTAGCCAAGATGATTCTTTTATTATTTTTCCCCTTTTGAAATACTCGCATAACCATATTACTGAAAAAAATTCCACCAACTTTGTTCCAATAATGAAATCAGAAAATGAAAAAAATATCAAAAATAGTTGTAAGAACCAACTTTTAAATCACTCTAAATTGGTGTTTACCCGAAATGAATTAAATACAGTTATAATAGAAACAGTTGAAACTAAAAACTCCTTTATTTCAATTGATATGTATTTCAATCAGCAATGTAAACAATAATCGAGCATTTGCTGATATTATTAAAAACAGTTCAAACCTATAAAATAAAATGACTCACAAAAACAATACACAAGTCATCACATCATCTAGCATGTTAGCTATACAAACATGTCCACCTACAACCCAACCTTTTTTTTATCCACATAAGCCAAAATACAGGAATTTAGGGAATTTGGAAATTACCCAAATTTCGAACTTTAGAAATTAGGCTAAATCGATTTCGACAAAAGGCTCATAAATCGATTCGGAAGAAAGAAGTTTTCGTGAGAAATTCGGCAGAAATCGATTTCGATAGAAATTGGACAGAATTCGATTTGGGATATTTTGAGCAGAAATGGATCTGGATAGTTTGGGCAGAAATGGATTTGGGATAGGTTGTACAGAAATAATCAATTTTGGGCAGAAATCAACTAGGGATAATGTGCATAGAACTGATGATGATGGAGGAAAGAAGAAGAATTGATCACAAACTATGTGCTTTCTAGTTCGATTCGATGGATGAAAACCTTTATTTCCTTTTATTTTTCTTTTAATTTAATTAAAATTCTTTTTTCTAAATCACCAAACTAGCTTCATTTGACCTGAAAATATAGAAATAGCTCACAACTCATTAAATTACCAAACTAACTTAAGGATGTTACCAAAATATCCTAATGCTAAAACTGTAGTAACGGCTCAACAAACTTATCGAAGCAACTGAAAATAGTCCGAGTAAAACCTCTCGAAAATCCAAGTCGTTACAATAGTTGAGTAAGAAGTTATATGCTTGACTCTCTACCTACCAAAAGAACATAGAAATATATTGAGATACAAATAAAGTTCTCCACGTCGTTAATTAAAAAAAAAAATTGAGATAAAAAATCGATATTCAACTCTCATATTATTTGAGAGCAATTGTGTCATTTGTATAGAGTTTGTTGATCTTCCTTCCCCGAATTTGTACAAAAAAAAGTTTTTCCATATAAATATTAACCTTTGTTGATATAAAGTCTAAAACTAAAAACATAGTTATGAAGTTCTAAAAAAAAACATAGTTATGAAAGGAATAGTAGAATCTTTGAGGCCAATCAACTAGACACTTATAGAAGACAAAGTAATAATAATTTAACTGATGCCACCTGAATTGTTGTAGATAATATCCTCTCACTCCAGGCGCTTGAAACTCTAAATCAAAGTTTTTTTTTTTTTTTTAACGAGAAACTTCAAGACATGCTTCTTCGAGGTATCTAAGCGCTTAAACTAAACACCCTTCGAGGTATCTCTGTGCCACAGAGACGGGCCAATGATGCCTCGCGTATAGGAGAACAAAGCTCCAATTAGCATACCTTTTTCCGAGCTTACAATGTCTCATCAACATTTGGTTTCTTTTTCTTTAAAAAAAAAAAAACAGTTACGAAAATTATGCTCAATGTGGATTGTGTTCTGTGATAATCACTACTTTAACTTCTTCACTCTAAGATTTTTTTTTTCCTCTCGCACTAATGGAGCATTTTCATGGATGAAGATTTAAAATTATTTTGATTTTAAAAAAATGATAAACTTACGCACCCACAAGATAAAATTGTGACCTTTTTGCTGAAAGTTTGTAGCTTTAGGGACCTGTTGGGTTAAATTCAACACCTTTACTTATTTTTGGTCCATTTACGATTGTGATATGCAAATATTTATTGAGCTGTAATAATGATTTGGTCTTCTTTGCCATAAGTATGTCTCTACCAAACACAAACACAAATTAAAGCTTTTTTTTCAGGTCTCCATGGCCGGCCGGCTGCCCCTAGGTGGGGCACTTTGGCTCAAATTGGTAACCCTTTAATCATCTTCACTACCGAACTTCAATTTGACGTTTTTTTTCCCTAATTTGAATGGACAAAAGAAAAAGAAAAACAAAATAACAAAGTTGTAGCTTTTTTGTTGCCAATTTTGAAAGAGAGTTGTTTCAATTTTTTTGTCAAGTTGATGATTGATGGATGGATAAGTTCCTGAATTGTTTGGTTTTTGGATCAGAAGAAGAAAACAAAGGCAAGTTGTTGTGTTTTTTTGTGTGGTGTTAGGAGAGGGTCTTTTCATTTGAGTGAAAGGGCACACAAGAGAAGAAGGAAATTAAAGGGCTCTTCTAGTTGTAAAGTTTATATTAGAAAAGTTATGTTTTGTTTTATTATCAGAGCTGGACTATTTTGAATCATGGTTTTAGTTTGAAACTGAACCTTTGGTATATGTTTAGCTAATCTCTTGATTGCTTGATTAAAAAAATAGCCAATAATCCCATGTAGGAGATCATTTTTAATCTTTACAATGTATATATGCTTATTTTGATGATTCAAAGATCTCAGGTATATGAAGATTATTATCCTTTTTAAAAAAGATATTAAAATATCCAATATATATGAAGATCTAAAAAATCTGAGTATAAAAATAAAGATCACAAATGAAGAGGGGATTGAGAAAATGCTATTACATAAATAAGTTCCATGAGACTTTGTTTGATGCTCTAGTAGAGGAGAGATACATGAATGAACGGACACCACATTTAAATAAGAAAAATATTCAAAGCTATATGCAAGTATGGTTAGAATGACTTTGCCAAACTTAATAGTTACTATCAATATTAACCATGTGTGCATATACATTTTCAATGATTCAATCATAAAAGTTGATTTTGGTGCATCATATATGTGTTAAGATGACGTTCGAAAAATCATTTTGAAAGAAACGAATTGCGATTCATGTCGGTATATAAGGAACAGTCTTCACTCTCACAAGACAAGCGACAGATAAGACGTGTTGACTAATGATTTGAATTTCTCTCTTTATTTGGACTTTTGGATCAACCCACAACCCATTGTTTTAAAAGCATAAAAAAAGATATAATTTAGAAAAAATATAGAATTTTGAATGAAGCCATTTGTCATGTTATAGGTTTGAGGGTTTTGATTTGGATAGAGAGAGAGGAGTTGAAGCCACCTGTCGGCCAATTGCACAAATAAAGCAGTGCAATACCACATGAAACCCTAATTTAGCTCAACAAATTGAGTACAAGGAAAGAGAAGATGAAGAGGAGAGAAGACATTGGGGAACAAACTCAAACCCTAAAATTTAAACTTATTAAAATGAGAAATGGTTTCGAGGTTTGAGTAACTTTTCCTTGAAAGAAGGATTCTGATGAAGAAAACCAGCAACCTTCATTGGGGATTGTGACTTAGGAATGTTTTGAATGCCAATTTCAATTCATCAAATTAGGAGGGGACCATATATAGTTACTTGGTGTTGTGAAATGTTTCTTCATTTTTTTTTAATATAGTTTAATTTTCTTCATTTCTTCCATGATATATGTTTACTTCATTTTTTGCTTTGTTTCTCGAGAGCAATACTCTTTTCTCAAAATGACATTACTTTTTTCAAAATATATTAAGAATTGTTTAAATGAATATGAATGGATCGGATCACTTGTCACGCTATATATATTATCTTCTAGCATATGAAATTTGCATATTGTTTTGAATTACTTGTAGTGACAAGGGTTCAACAAATTACTTCCCCTCCATTCTTTTCTTTATATATATATATATATGGTCTACATTTGGACATGAATTAATTTATGACATTCTTCTAATTTTATTAAACTTTAACTATATACAAGTCTCACGTGGTTGAGAGATTTAGGTTAGAGGGATATTACCTTGTGTTGGGATGAAAACAAAATTGTTCCACATTAATGAGATGAAAGGATCATTAATGGTATAAAAGTGACGACACTCTTCTCAATTGGTACAAAATATTTTAGATAATAATAAAAAATAAAATCATAAGAGTTATTAATAATCAAAGTGGACAATATCATATTAAATATATAAAAATATATGTAAATGTTTATTAAGTAGTATTAGAGCCTGAAGAAGATTTGAATCATCAGGTGTCAAAGACAAAAGATGAGCCACAAAGAGGCTCGGCGGAATTATGTTTCCGGTAACCTGAGTTTATTTAAATCAAAAGTTAATTTAATTTAAAAGTTTATTCAATTTATATTAAGCGGCAAAGTTATTTAACCGAGATTTATTTATTCTATGTTTGTTTGAAGTTTAAACTTATTTAATTTGATTTCTCAAAAAAAAAAACTTATTTAATTTGAGTTTATTTATTAAAAAAGAGTGCTAGAATAATTTTGTAACGATTTTAAGAGTCCTAAATTAAAATGATGTTTGTCGAAATATTTTCGTCACAAAATGGTCCACGATATCTTGGGGAATGTTTCAATACTGCAAGATATAAAAATCATTCTCCTAAGTTTCTCAAAAAAAAAAAAATCATTCTCCTAATACCCCAATTTTTCTACAATAATTAAACTATATCGCAGATGGTTGAAAAATAGTTGATGAAGAATGTAATCTTTATAATCGTCGGTGATATGTAACTTGGAGAAAGGAAAATGATAATGATTAAAGGAGAGTAAGAATTAGGAAAAAATAATAGGGAGGATATAATCATTATTTGTGTTTGGAGTGAAGAAAATGATTATGAAGAGAATAATTATTTATTTTAAGGAAGGAAATGATTATTTGAGGTGTTCAAACAATCCAACAACTCGAATAACCTGAACCAACACAACCCAATTTAACCGATTGAGTTGAGTTAAATACATTTTTGGGTTGAGTTATATTCAAAATCATACAATTTTTATGGATTAAATTGGGTTAAGGGTTGATCTAAACTGAACTCAACCAACTCGAATTGATTATTTAGTTAAAAAAATATTCTTTTTAGCTATAACATAATTATATATGTGCATATTTATTTTATTGTTATTTTTAGATTTTTTTTATTTTTCAATATTTTTTTATATTTTTTTAAGTCTTTATAATTTATTTATCTAAATAAAAATATATAGTCAAATTATATCATTATCTTAATATGATGATGATTGAAGATTGTATTTGTTTACGTATGACTAATTTAATAAAAGCTATTTATATTTGCAATGTATTATGAACAGATGACCCAACCTAACTCCAACCTGGTTGAATTGAATGGTCTCTTTAATTGGGTTGAGTTGGGTTAGAAAAGTGATCGACCTGAAAATTTGAATTGGATTGAAAACTTCATCAACCCAACACATGTACACCCCTAATAATTATGACAAAAATAATATAATAAGTATCATGAGAATGAAAAATAATGATGTGATTTCTAAAAAGTTATTGTCATGAGAATGAAAAATAATGATGTGATTTATAAAAAAGTTATTGTCATGAGAATGAAAAGTAATTAAAATGAGAAAAAAATCACTAATGATTTTTTAAAAATGTGATTATGAAGAAAATGATTCTCAATGGTCGAAACACAGAGAATCGATCTTCATTGTCATCCGCACAAACACACCCTAATCACAAATGTTGCAATATCTGTTGGCAATGCTAAAGGTATCACCTACAACAAACATCAATCGTCAGCGATTACTTACACATCATAGACGACAATATACGTACGGCTGTTGCAAAGGCCGTTGAAAATAAGCCTTTCCCTCAAATCGAAACTATAATGCATTTTTGCAAAGACAATCGTTGAAGTAGGCTAGTTTAGGTTTTGTTTTATATTATGTTAGTTTTTCCTTTTATAGATTTTGACTTATGTAATTTTTTTTATTATTAAAGTTAGGTCAGGTTAGTTTTGATTCAGGTTAGGTTCCGGTTTATGTTCTGTTAATTTAGGGTAGTTTTATTTTTTAAAACTTAGGTTAATAATTATGATTTAGTCTAGTCTTTGAAATGTGATAAGCATGTTATTTTTAGAATTTTTTACCTAAATCTTGTACTGTTGTAGATTGAAAAATATTTGATAATGTAATGCAGTCCAAGTAAACGAGAGGAAACTGACGAGATACCTTGAATTGGAGTCATAAGGTATCGACCTAGCCCTTAGTTAGCAAGAGTTAAAAAAAGTGCAATGTACTCATCAAGCATGAGTTGTTGTTCATGGTGTATCCATGACCATGAGAACCAGTGATACACATACTGGAACCCACCCTTAAGCTGTTGCATTTTTTATATTGCAAATTAAACAACCAAAATGTTCTCTCTTTTTTCTCTTTTTCTTGGTATATTTCTCTTGTATAAATTCATAGTTAGATCAATTTATACCGCAATTTAAGCGTAGGACCCTAATATGTTTAAGGGCTGTTTGTTTGACATATTTAACTAGGAGTTAGTATTAGGAGTTATCAACTCCTCCTCGAAAACTTACATCCAAACGAGTTTTTATTAACTCTTCCTTTAAAAATAACTCTCATTTCTAACCACTCAATTTTAATCATTCATTTATAACTAGTAAATCATTTCTAACCATTTATTTTTAATCATTCATTTCAAATCAATCAAAATAACTCATTTTTAACCATTCATTTTTAATCATTTCTATTTTAACCACAAAAAATAACTACTTATTTTTAACTCTATATCAAAATAAGATTTTGACTCTAACTCCTCTACACAAGAACTATATTCAAACAAGTTTTTGATACAATTCTCAATTTTTAGTTACCCAATATAACTAACTCAAAAACTACCTAAATATGTGAAACAAACAACCCCTTATGCTCTAAGCGCCCAAGTGGTCTTAGTACATTTATAACACTAGAATTTTGTTAATTGAAAAAGATTTTACAACAATCATCCAGATTCCTTTTGTAATTTCTAGTTCAAAAGTTTTTTTTTTTTAATACATATTATGAGAGAAGGGACAAATATTGATTATCAAGCTCGAATTTATAGCGTTGATGTTGAATTGATTTACAACCAAACAATAAAATTATTACGTCATTCACGCATTCGACCCTACTGAGGCTGAGTTAATTCTGGAAAATTTGGCCGTATTTGAATTTTGAACGAAGATTTCGAAATTAAAGGAAACTAAAAGACAAAATTTGTTGCAATTGTTTTCTTCTTCTTTTTTTTTTTTAAATTAAAAAAAAGAATAAAAAAGGTTATTTCATTGTCAACAAGGGTAAGTAACAACGACTGTAGAAGATGACGTGGAGCCACCTGATTGGTGGTTGGAATGGCATGAACGACCAAGAAGAGTTCACAACTGTTCTTAACTTCTTAATGATGGTTAATAGTTTTCTTTAAGATATTAATTATGTTTAATTAAGGCAAAGGAAATTCCTCTCTTTTAAATGAACATCTTATAAATAGAGTCCGCCCGCCCCTGGTATCTTCCAAATTCATTGGAGATTAAAATTTTACATTTTTTTTCCTTAGGTTTAATTTGTAGATTATTTTTTTTTAAAGGAAAGAAAAAATTGAAAAACCCCACCAAAAAAAAGGAAAATTGGAAGTGTTCTTTGAACGAGAAAGAGTGTGGTGGACAGAATTGCAGTTCCTTCCAATTGAGTCATTTTATCGATTAAATTTGTGTAAAAAGTAGAGCTGATTCATGGGTTGAAGCCATGGTGCGTTCATCTCTTCACTCAATTCTCCATTTGGGTGCTTCTTTTTCTGCAATTCTTCTCTATAATTAGGTATCTAACCTAACTTCACGTTTCTTAAACCTGGGTTTCTTTGTTTTTTGCCTTTTCTTTTCTTGAAATCCATGGCTGTTCTTTTCACTTGGTGGGTTTCTTTTCTTTTGTGATTCTATCGAGTTATTTGATTTAAATTTCAACTGGGTTTTGCTCTATTTGTGTTTTTGAAGTTGTAGGGAAAGGGATTGAGAAGATGGGGAATACCCTTTTGCTGAATTGAGTTATGAGATCACGGAGAATTGTGGAGAAGCAGTTTTTTTGGTACCCTGCTCATAGGTTCTCTGAGCCCATAGTTGAGTTTTTATGTTCGTTTTGTTGGAATTCATATTGGGGTTTTCGTTTCATTAATAGAGGTATGCCTTTGCCTTAATTTGTTTCTTCAGAATCTAGATGCTGGGTTTCGTTGCTTTTATGAACTTTGAACAAACCAAAAATATGTATGTGCATATTAGACTTTGGGTGTTTTGCTTGCATGTCTAGTATATGCTATCATTGCTATGCTAGTTTTGAGTTATGGATTTTATAGGGTTGTTAGAGGCATGTTTCTTTTATTCTTTACTTTTTTTTTTGTCTCTGCCATTTCATGTGAATTATGGTGTTTTAACGGTAACAACTAGTTGCAAAAGTATTTGTGGCAGAAGTACTTCTCTTTTTTTTTACTTCTGAAAGTTTCACTTAATTCAAGGATAAGTACAATTGTTTCCTCTAGTTTCTGAGGAAAAAATGATTTACTCTCCATTGTTTTTTTGTCTAGAGATCAAGGTGTAGCTAGCTACATAAGGCTTGTACTTGATCACATTTTGGGCCGTTTTGTAGCAATAAGAAAGAGAATGATTATGAGGGAATTAGAATATGGCGAGAATAAGGGAGAGAATGATTATGTTTGGGATAAAAGGAATGATTATAAGGAAAATCGGTACTTGTATTCGGAGTGCAAACAATGATTATAAAGAGAACCACTATCTGTGTTTGGGGTGCATAGAATGATTGAGGAAAAAAAATTGTGAGTATGAGGAGAATGAATAGTGGTTACGAGAGAATGAAAAGTGGTTTTGGGGAAAATGAATTGTGATTATGAGAGGAGTGGTTTTCGGTGGCCCAAACGTAGGTAAAAGAATTATTCCTCCCTTATCATTCTCATTCTCCTTGTCCCACACACCCTCTATGTGATATTTTTGTTTGTTTTATTTCTCTGCTTTTAGGACACCTTAATTACTTTCTTAAGGTTGGGCAGGCGTTAATAACTTAAAGGTCATAATACAATGAATAATGATGAAGTGTCAAACACACCAAGGACATCTGTGAAGATCTCTTGGAACCATGGAGGCAAGCAAGTGGCTATTATTGGGTCATGGGATAACTGGGAGACAAGGTACTGCTTTGCAGTTAATATGTTTGATTCTGAACTTTTTTGTCTAATATAGAGCATTCATCTCCTTCTGTTAGGGAGATCTTGCAGAGCATAGGAAATGAATTTATTATTATCAAGGCGCTTCCCTCAGGGATTTATCATTATCGATTCATGGTTGATGGATGGGTGACATGTGCTCCAGATTTGCCATGGGTTTCTGATGATTCAGGGAATTCTTACAATGTTCTTGACTTGATGGTAATTCCTGACTTCTATTTCATCTGTAAAAACAATTGATACCTCATCTATCTAACAACTTTACGTTTATAGTAGCTTTGGATTATACGGACTCTCTCCATGTTTTTTCCTTTTCTTTTCATCAAAAAAATGATTTGATGATTTTGGATTTACTTTCAAGTTCAACCAAATTCTATGTAAATAGGAAAGGTCACACTGTGCTGTCTTTGTTCATTTTTATGTTAAGATAATATAGTGATTAAGATTTATACTGATTGCGCGAGCTTTACAAATGATAAAATATAAATGATTCGTCCGTATAGATGTTTAGAAGATCATAACGGAAATATCTCACTGAAAAGATTGTCCAAAAGAATGCCTTTTTTTCTGCTGGGATCAATTGCCTTTGCATGATTCCCTGACTATGTCCTTGAAAAGATATTTGAATTGGCCTGACCTTTCCCCTAAGCTCTAGGTTTCCCAATGAAGAGAAATCTGCGTAGTTTGTAAAGCTTGAAAGAATAACAAAAGTAGATCAAGGGAGGTTACTTTACTTTAAATGTTTTCCATGCATTCAACTGATAGGAAATATTGTCCCCAAGAGGTGGCAAAATGGTTGAATACTTGGGCTTTGTAGGTATACTCTCCTCAAGATCCCAGGTTCGATACTCACATGTAACATTACTTCTTCGATGTCTCATGATGCCTGGTCTAGGGACGGACGTGGCTACTCTTGTTTAAAAAAAAACTGATTGGAGATATTGAAAGTGAAACAAATCTTGGTACCTAGTTCTCGTGTCAATTGCCATGCAGGAAGTTCTGCTGTGCTGACTGAACAGCGCCGATGCTTCTTTTATTAGTTTTATCTCTTATTCACAGCTACTATGATATGAACCAAACTCTATTGATATTGAAACATAACATAAAATACGATAAATCAAGTAATTCGAGGTATTTGGACCGTTTCCCAACTTTTAAGATCGCTCAAGCCCTAACAATCACTCAATTCTTGAGATGATCATTCACTACCCCTACCCTACTATTTATAACCATATTATCTAACGCTTCAACTTATTTCCCAAATACCCCTATATTATCTCTAATTCTCATAAGGCTCAAATATATCATACTTTTTGCTAATTATCCTAAATCTTAGTAAAAGTGCACTTTGTCTGCTCATAACTATTTGACTTCATATTGAATTGTCTTACAGACACCTGCCTCAGAATTGCCCGAAAGCCTGTCTGAGTTTGAACGTCCTCCATCCCCACCATCTAGTTACAATAACCAATCCTTCAACGACGACGATTTCAGTAGGCCTCCCCCGGATCTTCCGCCACAACTGCGAGCAACTATTTTGAATGAACCATCTTGCTGCACAAGTGGTCAGCAGTCTGATGTGCAGCCTCGACACACTGAATTAAATCATTTATACCAAAATAATGTTGGAGGTGAATTCATGGCACTTGGCTCAACATTCAGGTTTTGTGAAAAATATGTCACAATGTTACTTTTCAAGCCCTTGCTGAAAAGAAATTGATCAAATTTGGTCAACTGTTTTTTCCCCTTCTAAAATTTGTGGCCTGCCCTATTGTATTCGGATCTCGTGGTTGGGATTAATTGAGCAAATGGTTATTCATGTGAAGATTGTCATACAGCATACTAATAGATTGAAGAGAGCTTGAAATAGGATTCATATCCATATGTTCTAATATCTATACATTATGGACCTTTTCATCATCAATTAGGATTGAGAAATTCGAACACTTGACCTCTTAATCATGGCCACATACTGATGCTGGTTGAGCTATTATTTTTGTTGGCCTGTTCTTTAAGGATCGAATTCTCCATTTACCATTTTTTTTTTTTGGAATTGTGAAGTTCTTTATATATTTTAATGTATTGCTAGTGACCATACTCTCAAAACTAGTTTCTATGATCTGCTAGAACCAAAAGAGGTTTTGGATCAAATCAACTACTAGGATATGTAAGTTCTATTCCTTTTACATATGTATTATGCTTCAAGCCATTGGAATTGAAATGGTGATTCCATTAAATTGTTCTCAGATGTTTCTGCTTTTCCCTAGATTTCATCTTCATTCTCTCCATCATAAGGGAATTCTTCATTCTTTTTTATGTTCCTTTCTTACTGAACTGATCATTGCCTCCTGTAAACGAATTGAGTTATATGCTTCACTTTGGTTTCCTCATTAAGCTATCTATTCTCCATGAAATTAATATCACACATATGTTGCAGAAGCACATCCGTTCTTGCTCCAACTAGTTTTGATTCATTTCTCTGTTTTTATTTTGAGTACAACAACAAGGAATTGAGGTCGCGGATACATGCTAATTACCACTAGGCTAAGCCTGTTTTGACATCCCTATTTCTTTTTTCAGCCACCTGTGATTCCCACATATTATTGAAAAGATACCAACAACAAATTTTTGTATTGAAATGGAAGGGAAAAGAATCCGAACTTATATGGACAGGCGAACAGCGAATCCAACTGAGTTACTATAGTTTGTATTAGATTCTGGAATAACATTACAACTCAAAAGCAGGCATAAACAGTGGGTATGGTGGGCTGTTGAAGAAGATTATCTCAGGTTACTGTCATCATGATGATTCCTGGCATTTGCACAATGAGGTTAATCAGATTCATCTAACAGGTACCTTAACCCAGCCATTGGCAAAAGCAATGGCTAAGATCACGAACGGAGTCGACATGCCGAAGATGATGATATAAGGAAGAGGAGTCTTCATGGGATTCTCCCCTTCCCTCTCCCCTGCTGTCTGCCAATACCTGCACCAAATTCAATCAGATTTCCATCTCAATGTCTGATGATATCTTCATAAACTCGAAAAACGACTCCATCGGTACCATTTTTCGATATCTAAAAAAGGGAAAGAAAGAACTACTCACTGCTCTGGCTCTTGTTCCTTGGTTATAAACTTCCTTTTCTCTCCCTTCTTGACATCTGCATCTCCACCACCTGAAAAATAGCATAACCACCATGTCAATCAAAACTCATCAGTATTTAAACACAGTCTCAATCATCAAGAGAAAGAACAAAAGACAAGAGTGAAATGCAGATCCAAGCAAGAGTAATACAAACAACTTTTTACCTAAATTTGCTAGAAGCCTGAACTGAGAAGCTCTGTGATTGTTGCTGGGAAGAGGAGGGAATAAGGAAGATGGGTTTTGTTGGAGTGGAAATCTGATGGTGAGTGAAGAAGAAAGGGGGAATTTGGCGGCCATTGTTGAAGCTGGTGTGAGCTTTGTTTGGGTATTGAATATATCAGAGGAGAGATTTGGATATGGTTGTTGTGGCACTCATATTTGCTCATCTTACCCAATGCTTGACATGACAGCCAATCTAAGGCTTTTGTTTGGATTTGTGGTCACATTTCATTCGATAGATTGTGGTTCTTTGAAGTCATAAACTTAAGCTTTCAAAAAAAAAAGTCATAAATGTATTTATTGTTGAGAAACTTTTTTTTTTTTTGAGAAACAGTTATATGTGTGGTTGGAAATGGTTAAGGTTTTTTCTTAGCCTTTTTATCCTATAATATTGTTTTACCCAAAAATTGGATAAACAGATCTTAAATGATTTGGGATTTGCTGTAAAAAGTAAGTATTTTTCTAATATTAAATGGGTTGGTGGTGTTAATCTATTTTTATTTTAAGGTCACGAGTTCAATTCATTTAATCCGTATTTGTAATCCCCTTTTCTTCAATTTATACTTAAAAAAAAAAAAGTTCTAATTTTTTTATTAACAATTTGTGTTGAATTAAACAAAATGATATTAAGTATTGCAATCACAACATCTATGATTTTTTTTTTTAATTTAACTTAACTCATCAAGTTTAGAACAGCGATTACAAGGATTGTGATTGGAAATCTAAATAAAGTATAGGATTTGACTGATCGATTAAAAAATTTATCATTGCAACACTTAACTAAAATGATTAAAAGATTAATGGGTCAAATTGAAAATTCTAAGGTTGTGATTGTAACAAATCTTGTAGTTTAAAAGTGATATTTTTTGCAATTATCTCGGTCCTTCCATTTAATCTCAAATCATTAAAATTTGTGAAAAATGGTAAAATAAACTTCTAGCTCGACAGGAATATCATAGCCCTTTCATTGTTTGTTTACTTCATCTTTGTGTTTGATTCTCTTCTGAAAATGATCACTCTTGTGGCACCTTGTTTTAGATTACATTACTAGGCTTATCTCCCAAATGGTGAATAATGAGTAAATAAAATTACATATGTGAATCAACAAATCAATAGGGTTAGTTTTGGGAATCTGTTTTTTTTTTTTTTTAATTTGAAGAAACTCTAACCACTTCTGCCTCCGGAAATTAGCCACAAAACATTAGGCTGTTAAGTTATTAGTTATCCATGTAATTATTTTCTAATAATTGGTCTCCATCGAGAACGACATCGACATCGACATCGACATCAAAATCCCAGTTGCTATCTACTACCCTCATCCCCTGAGAGGAAGGTAAGGTGCAATAACTGCAGTGGATTACAAAATGCTGGTTGAGTTCTGTTTTTGATGCATACTTACAAAGTGATGAGGAGGATTGGAATAATAAGTTATCACATTATATGGAAATGTAGTTTCAAAAACTCCATTTTGTTAATGGCTAATAACATTGTACTGTTAGACTCTCAATTCTTATATCCTTTTTCATTCTTCTTATGAATTCCTCACACTTTCTGTGCAACTCCTCTAAGCTGATGGTATCAATGGTGGCTCCTTGTTCTTGCTCGTCGTCGCCATGAGTTTCCTTGACCATGATTAGAGTCATATCATCATCTTCCATATCTTCTAATTCATCATCTTTAGTTTCTTCAACAACTAAGGCAGCCTTATCATCCTCCACCATTTCTATTTCATCATCTTTAGTTTCTTCAACTACTAAGCTAGCCTTCTCATCCTCCTCCATTTCTAATTCATCTCCTCGAGTTTCTTCAATGACTGAAAGAGTTTTATCATCCTTCGCTTCTTCTAATTCTTCATCATCTCGAGTTTCTTCCACAACGACAAGAAGAGTTGTATCATCCTTCACCGCTTCTAATTCATCATCGTCTCGAGTTTCTTCGACTGTGACAAGACGAGTTTTATCATCATCTCCGGCTCCCTCTTCATCACAATCATCACCATAACTCTCTTCACCAACATCGAATCCAGTTTCGCCAGTCTTCTCATCAACATGTAACAATCCCAATTCTTTCTCATTTCCAACTTCAGCAACTGTTCTATTTATTGATCCACTCTCACAATACCCTGCAGCTTGTTTCTTTCTAGCCAGTTCCTGGGCATTGTCCTTTGAATATAGACAAATGAAAACTAGAATGCCATTGCAGAATAAGAACATGTAGTTCTTGTGGATTGTTGCAGAGAAGTAGAAAATCCATGAGTAAGCTACAGAGAGTGAGAAGAAGAGGAAAAGTGTAATGGAAAATGCAAAGATGGAGAGGAAGATCTTCATGGGTGTTGAAGGAAGGGATATCAAGTTTAATGTGGATTGGAACCATGTTTAGGAGTTGAGCATATTTAAACAAAACTTGCATTCCATTCACTGTTGGAAGACAATTTCCTGAGTCTTTCTCTGCATTTTCTACATACTTTTGGAGACACTTTTTTCTAATAAAAAGAAGCAAGTTGACTTGGTCACGAACGCGTTGTTCTAAAGTCTCAATGGTGATTTCCTATCATTTGCAATGAAGTTTCTGTTTGTTTGTGGTAATTAACAAAGTATTTGAAAAATTACAACATTATATGTTCCAGTTATGTGCCTATTTATTATAGATGGGTTCCCGATTTGATTTAATATTATAATGGTTGAATTAGAATTGTACATCCTTCAAATTCAGTTGAGTTAATTAAAATAGACCACTAAAAAACTGTCATCCGAGGGATATGCCTGATTACAAATAGATTCTTTAGAACTAATTAACTTTGGATCTAGAAAATTTTGTCGAAGGTCAAATTTTAATTATTTTGAGTGAAATCTACTTTTACATGAATAATATGTTTCAAATTTTGAGGGGTCATCATCTTATTTGCAGGTAATAAAATATATGTGACGTCTATTTTTAGTAACTAATTTCAAATTTTTGGGAGGTAACCCCATACGCCCCTGCCCATATATTCATCATCCATGATTTCGCTCTACAATAAATCATGGGGATTTTGCATGTATAACAAAAAAACGCAAAATATTTCCATCTATAGCACAAAATCTAAAATAATTTTATTTGTAGCAGAAAATCCAAATTGACTTCTATCACTTGTTGAGTTATATTAGTAATAAAATTCAATCAATGATAGACTCATTCTATCACTCCTTAAGTTTTCTATCAGTGATAGAAATCTAAATTGAGTTCTATCACTAGGTGAATGATAGAAATAAATATGCTATAGATGAATTATTTTAAAAATTATGCTACAAATATAATACAAGAGGTAGAATGTACTGCTGATGGTAAATTCTCATAAATAATCCCACATGTTTTATTTTTATTAAATAGCAATATGTTGAACTTAAAAAACTTCAAATTCCGAACAATGTAATATCGAATCAGCGATTGGCGCAATAGTTTCATTATTTAGTGATAAATCAATTCAACACTAAAATTATAAGTTCGATCTCGAAAATAAGTATTTGTCCTTCTTTCTTTCTTTCTTTTTTTTTGAAAAGATTTGTCCTTCTTTCCCGACATGTACTAAAAAAAATTAAAAATTATAACAATGTAATAAATATGCTTATGTAAATTTGATTTTTTTTTTTTTTTTTTTTTTAAGAAAATGTAAATTTGAATTTCAACCTCAAGAAAATAGAACACGCTAATTACCACAATTATACCCACCTTAACCGGAAGATTCAAGTAACTTTTACGCAGTATTGGGTTTTTTTTTTTTTTTTTTGGGAAATTATAGTGAATAGTTACTTCTAACAAAATATTTACAAATCTGATCAAAATTTGAAAAAATGTCATCTATATTTATTTTTTTTTTATTATTTAATTAATACTTTTCTATGTACCATTTTACCCCCAACTTCCCCACCGTTCAATTCACGGAAAATTGTCTTTTTTTTATGTCCGATATTTTTTCTTCTTCTTGTCAATTTGGCCTGCAATTCACCACCGACCCAATATCTAGAAATTTAGGAAAACAAAATCTCTTATTGAAATTATTATATTGATAATATTGATGTTTAGGGTTGTTAAGATTTTAATACTCTTTTTTAACAAAATGTATTATTGGAATCATGATTATTTAATATGATATATTATGTACTTAAATCAAATTAATATGGTCTTTTATGTAATTAATTGTTAAATAATTTTTAAATAATTAATAAATATAAATTTCCATGAGGTAATATTTATATGTCTGATAAATAAATAAATACATATACATATATATATATATATATATATATATATATATATATATATATAAGATTTCTTAGTCCTAAATACAATACTAATTCGTTACTTATACAAGTCAAATCTAGAAAACAATTAACCAATTCAAAAAATAATTAAAAATGTACTCATTTATATTAATAGGTATAGCCATATTTTCTTGTATTATTGATATTCACGAGTATTTATAATACAATATTAAAACATACTAATTATGAATGAATATTTATAATACAGTATTAAAATATATTAATTACTAATGAGTATTTCAATATTAAAACGTATTAATTATTATAGATTCAAATAATTTAGAATTTGACTACATATTTATGACAAAAGTTGTGCAGTACAATCTCTCTAAAAAAATATAGTACTTATAAATAACATGATTCATACTACAAAACCTACAAAACCAATAATAATCGGTACTCTTATTTATTTGAAGCATGTATTTATAATATAATATTAATAATTAATACTAGTATTAATGAGTACTTATAATACAATATTAGATAGGGAAACTTATAAGATTAATATCAAAAAACAATTTCAAGGATGATCACTTTGAAAAACATTTGGCAATAATAGTTATAAGTATTAATATTAATACAAAATTAATAATACATAATATTGTATTAATACATAATATTGTATTAATAACATATAATACTATATTAATAATACATAATAATAAATTAATAAAATAAAATATTGTATTAATAAATACAATAAATACTGTATTTATGACAAGGATGAAAATATTTTTAAATCTGACCACATGTGTAATTATTTTATTAAAATGGATCATTCATTACAAATTTTCAATTAATAATAAATGTTAATATTGATGACTATTTATAATACAATATTATAATTGATTAAAAAAATAATACATATTAAAATATATTAATAATTATAGTCAATTTTAAAATTTTCTTACATTTATGATTAAACTTTCCATAAAATTAGGCTTAAAAATAAACTTTCCATAAAATTTTCTTTTTTTAAAAAAAACCCTCCAAAAATACACAGACAAAACAAAATGATTTTAGAAAGGGAAGTTGAAGTGAAAATAACATTGACAAGTTGAAAAGACGTAATTTAACATTTTAAATTTTTTATTTGTTATTTTATTAAAAGTAAAGGCAGCTGTGAACATAAAGGATATTTTTGTCATTTTACACTAAAATGAATTTGCTTAATTCTAATGTCAGACTACTTTTGTTAAAATTTTAAATTCTGGACACTTTTGTAAATATTTTTTCCATTTAGCCTAATCCCAGTAAAGCGCTTTTTTTTTTTTTTTTTGAGAAAATGTAAATTTGAATTTCAACCTAAAGAAAATAGGACACACTAATTACCACAATTATACCCACCTTAACAGGAAGATTAAAGTAACTTTACGAGTATTGGGTTTTTTTTTTTTTTTTTTTTTTGAGAAAATGTAAATTTGAATTTCAACCTCAAGAAAATGGTACACTCTAATTACCAAATTATACCCACCTTAACCGGAAGATTCAAGTGTTTTATTTATTTATTTTTTTAATTTTTGTTTTTAAGAATTCAAACTTTTGGGTTGGTGAATTCATTAACCGGTCCAATTCATGGTTGGTAACTCAACCCAGTTCAATTCATATATTTTTTTATTAGGTTGAGTTGGATTATCGAGTTGGTTTTTTCATTTTTAATTTGAATCTATATTTGTTATTTATTTTCAATTTTTATAGAAATCATTATAGGGGTGAACATGGGTTGGGTTGGGTTAGGTCCCATAGAGAGGTTTTCAACCCAACCCAAAATTTCGGGTTGGTCATTTTTCCAACCCAACCCAACCCAACCATTTTATTTTCGGGTTGGGTTGGGTTATCGGGTTCAATAATAAATTATAATTATAAATATCTTTTATCAAATTAGTCATACATTATATATAAACAAAATATAATCTATAATATATATATATATATATTAAGATAGTACAATATGTAAATATCTTTGTCATTTAGAAAAACGAAAATAAAAAATAGAAGCATTTTTTCCCTGTGTTTTCGTAAACTAAGCCAAAGGTTTCAAATCTTTTTTATTTTCAAAAACAAGTTTTTGTTCTTGTCGTCAAAATTAGACAAATATCTCAAATATTTTTTTTATACTATAGATGAATTATTTTAAAAATTATGCTACAAATATAATACAAGAGGTAGAATGTGTTGCTGATGGTAAATTCTCATAAATCATTCCACATGTTTTATTTTTATTAAATAGCAATATGTTGAACTTAAAAACTTCAAATTCGAACAATGTAATATCGAATCAATGATTGGCGCAATAGTTTCATTATTTAGTGATAAATCAATTCAACACTAAAATTATAAGTTCGATCTCAAAATAAGTATTTGTCCTTCTTTCTTTTTTTTTTTTTTTTTTTTTGAAAAGATTTGTCCTTCTTTCTCGACATGTCTTGAAAAAATTAAAAATTATAACAATGTAATAAATATGCTTATGTAAATTTGATTTTTTTTTTTTTTTTTTTTTTAAGAAAATGTAAATTTGAATTTCAACCTCAAGAAAATAGAACACGCTAATTACCACAATTATACCCACCTTAACCGGAAGATTCAAGTAACTTTTACGCAGTATTGGGTTTTTTTTTTTTTTTTTTTGGGAAATTATAGTGAATAGTTACTTCTAACAAAATATTTACAAATCTGATCAAAATTTGAAAAAATGTCATCTATATTTATTTTTTTTTTATTATTTAATTAATACTTTTCTATGTACCATTTTACCCCCAACTTCCCCACCGTTCAATTCACGGAAAATTGTCTTTTTTTTATGTCCGATATTTTTTCTTCTTCTTGTCAATTTGGCCTGCAATTCACCACCGACCCAATATCTAGAAATTTAGGAAAACAAAATCTCTTATTGAAATTATTATATTGATAATATTGATGTTTAGGGTTGTTAAGATTTTAATACT
Organism: Sicyos edulis; assembly: GCA_036507275.1. Taxonomy (NCBI): domain Eukaryota; kingdom Viridiplantae; phylum Streptophyta; class Magnoliopsida; order Cucurbitales; family Cucurbitaceae; genus Sicyos; species Sicyos edulis. Next base: position 40,911,641 of record CM071850.1, read on the forward strand.
CTTTTTTAACAAAATGTATTATTGGAATCATGATTATTTAATATGATATATTATGTACTTAAATCAAATTAATATGGTCTTTTATGTAATTAATTGTTAAATAATTTTTAAATAATTAATAAATATAAATTTCCATGAGGTAATATTTATATGTCTGATAAATAAATAAATACATATACATATATATATATATATATATATATATATATATATAAGATTTCTTAGTCCTAAATACAATACTAATTCGTTACTTATACAAGTCAAATCTAGAAAACAATTAACCAATTCAAAAAATAATTAAAAATGTACTCATTTATATTAATAGGTATAGCCATATTTTCTTGTATTATTGATATTCACGAGTATTTATAATACAATATTAAAACATACTAATTATGAATGAATATTTATAATACAGTATTAAAATATATTAATTACTAATGAGTATTTCAATATTAAAACGTATTAATTATTATAGATTCAAATAATTTAGAATTTGACTACATATTTATGACAAAAGTTGTGCAGTACAATCTCTCTAAAAAAATATAGTACTTATAAATAACATGATTCATACTACAAAACCTACAAAACCAATAATAATCGGTACTCTTATTTATTTGAAGCATGTATTTATAATATAATATTAATAATTAATACTAGTATTAATGAGTACTTATAATACAATATTAGATAGGGAAACTTATAAGATTAATATCAAAAAACAATTTCAAGGATGATCACTTTGAAAAACATTTGGCAATAATAGTTATAAGTATTAATATTAATACAAAATTAATAATACATAATATTGTATTAATACATAATATTGTATTAATAACATATAATACTATATTAATAATACATAATAATAAATTAATAAAATAAAATATTGTATTAATAAATACAATAAATACTGTATTTATGACAAGGATGAAAATATTTTTAAATCTGACCACATGTGTAATTATTTTATTAAAATGGATCATTCATTACAAATTTTCAATTAATAATAAATGTTAATATTGATGACTATTTATAATACAATATTATAATTGATTAAAAAAAAATAATACAGTATTAAAATATATTAATAATTATAGTCAATTTTAAAATTTTCTTACATTTATGATTAAACTTTCCATAAAATTAGGCTTAAAAATAAACTTTCCATAAAATTTTCTTTTTTTAAAAAAAACCCTCCAAAAATACACAGACAAAACAAAATGATTTTAGAAAGGGAAGTTGAAGTGAAAATAACATTGACAAGTTGAAAAGACGTAATTTAACATTTTAAATTTTTTATTTGTTATTTTATTAAAAGTAAAGGCAAATTGTGAATATAAAGGATATTTTTGTCATTTTACACTAAAATGAATTTGCTTAATTCTAATGTCAGACTACTTTTGTTAAAATTTTAAATTCTGGACACTTTTGTAAATATTTTTTCCATTTAGCCTAATCCCGTAAAACGCTCTTTTTTTTTTTTGAGAAAATGTAAATTTGAATTTCAACCTCAAGAAAATAGGACACACTAATTACCACAATTATACCCACCTTAACAGGAAGATTAAAGTAACTTTACGAGTATTGGGTTTTTTTTTTTTTTTTTTTTTTTTTTTGAGAAAATGTAAATTTGAATTTCAACCTCAAGAAAATGGTACACTCTAATTACCAAAATTATACCCACCTTAACCGGAAGATTCAAGTGTTTTATTTATTTATTTTTTTAATTTTTGTTTTTAAGAATTCAAACTTTTGGGTTGGTGAATTCATTAACCGGTCCAATTCATGGTTGGTAACTCAACCCAGTTCAATTCATATATTTTTTTATTAGGTTGAGTTGGATTATCGAGTTGGTTTTTTCATTTTTAATTTGAATCTATATTTGTTATTTATTTTCAATTTTTATAGAAATCATTATAGGGGTGAACATGGGTTGGGTTGGGTTAGGTCCCATAGAGAGGTTTTCAACCCAACCCAAAATTTCGGGTTGGTCATTTTTTCCATTCCAACCCAACCCAACCATTTTATTTTCAGGTTGGGTTGGGTTATCGAGTTCAATAATAAATTATAATTATAAATATCTTTTATCAAATTAGTCATACATTATATATAAACAAAATATAATCTATAATATATATATATATATATTAAGATAGTACAATATGTAAATATCTTTGTCATTTAGAAAAACGAAAATAAAAAATAGAAGCATTTTTTCCTGTGTTTTTCGTAAACTAAGCCAAAGGTTTCAAATCTTTTTTATTTTCAAAAACAAGTTTTTGTTCTTGTCGTCAAAATTAGACAAATATCTCAAATATTTTTTTTATACTATAGATGAATTATTTTAAAAATTATGCTACAAATATAATACAAGAGGTAGAATGTGTTGCTGATGGTAAATTCTCATAAATCATTCCACATGTTTTATTTTTATTAAATAGCAATATGTTGAACTTAAAAAACTTCAAATTCCGAACAATGTAATATCGAATCAGCGATTGGCGCAATAGTTTCATTATTTAGTGATAAATCAATTCAACACTAAAATTATAAGTTCGATCTCGAAAATAAGTATTTGTCCTTCTTTCTTTTCTTTTTTTTTTTTTTTTGAAAAGATTTGTCCTTCTTTCTCGACATGTACTGAAAAAAATTAAAAATTATAACAATGTAATAAATATGCTTATGTAAATTTGATTTTTTTTTTTTTTTTTTTTTTAAGAAAATGTAAATTTGAATTTCAACCTCAAGAAAATAGAACACGCTAATTACCACAATTATACCCACCTTAACCGGAAGATTCAAGTAACTTTTACGCATTATTGGGTTTTTTTTTTTTTTTTTTTGGGAAATTATAGTGAATAGTTACTTCTAACAAAATATTTACAAATCTGATCAAAATTTGAAAAAATGTCATCTATATTTATTTTTTTTTTATTATTTAATTAATACTTTTCTATGTACCATTTTACCCCCAACTTCCCCACCGTTCAATTCACGGAAAATTGTCTTTTTTTTATGTCCGATATTTTTTCTTCTTCTTGTCAATTTGGCCTGCAATTCACCACCGACCCAATATCTAGAAATTTAGGAAAACAAAATCTCTTATTGAAATTATTATATTGATAATATTGATGTTTAGGGTTGTTAAGATTTTAATACTCTTTTTTAACAAAATGTATTATTGGAATCATGATTATTTAATATGATATATTATGTACTTAAATCAAATTAATATGGTCTTTTATGTAATTAATTGTTAAATAATTTTTAAATAATTAATAAATATAAATTTCCATGAGGTAATATTTATATGTCTGATAAATAAATAAATACATATACATATATATATATATATATATATATATATATATATATATAAGATTTCTTAGTCCTAAATACAATACTAATTCGTTACTTATACAAGTCAAATCTAGAAAACAATTAACCAATTCAAAAAATAATTAAAAATGTACTCATTTATATTAATAGGTATAGCCATATTTTCTTGTATTATTGATATTCACGAGTATTTATAATACAATATTAAAACATACTAATTATGAATGAATATTTATAATACAGATATTAAAATATATTAATTACTAATGAGTATTTCAATATTAAAACGTATTAATTATTATAGATTCAAATAATTTAGAATTTGACTACATATTTATGACAAAAGTTGTGCAATTACAATCTCTCTAAAAATATATAGTACTTATAAATAACATGATTCATACTACAAAACCTACAAAACCAATAATAATCGGTACTCTTATTTATTTGAAGCATGTATTTATAATATAATATTAATAATTAATACTAGTATTAATGAGTACTTATAATACAATATTAGATAGGGAAACTTATAAGATTAATATCAAAAAACAATTTCAAGGATGATCACTTTGAAAAACATTTGGCAATAATAGTTATAAGTATTAATATTAATACAAAATTAATAATACATAATATTGTATTAATACATAATATTGTATTAATAACATATAATACTATATTAATAATACATAATAATAAATTAATAAAATAAAATATTGTATTAATAAATACAATAAATAATCATATTTATGACAAGGATGAAAATATTTTTAAATCGACCACATGTGTAATTATTTTATTAAAATGGATCATTCATTACAAATTTTCAATTAATAATAAATGTTAATATTGATGACTATTTATAATACAATATTATAATTGATTAAAAAAATAATACAGATATTAAAATATATTAATAATTATAGTCAATTTTAAAATTTTCTTACATTTATGATTAAACTTTCCATAAAATTAGGCTTAAAAATAAACTTTCCATAAAATTTTCTTTTTTAAAAAAACCCTCCAAAAATACACAGACAAAACAAAATGATTTTAGAAAGGGAAGTTGAAGTGAAAATAACATTGACAAGTTGAAAAGACGTAATTTAACATTTTAAATTTTTTATTTGTTATTTTATTAAAAGTAAAGGCAGCTGTGAACATAAAGGATATTTTTGTCATTTTACACTAAAATGAATTTGCTTAATTCTAATGTCGACTACTTTTGTTAAAATTTTAAATTCTGACACTTTTGTAAATATTTTTTCCATTTAGCCTAATCCCAGTAAAAACTCTTTTTTTTTTTTTGAGAAAATGTAAATTTGAATTTCAACCTCAAGAAAATAGGACACACTAATTACCACAATTATACCCACCTTAACAGGAAGATTAAAGTAACTTTACGAGTATTGGGTTTTTTTTTTTTTTTTTTTTTTTTTTGAGAAAATGTAAATTTGAATTTCAACCTCAAGAAAATGGTACACTCTAATTACCAAAATTATACCCACCTTAACCGGAAGATTCAAGTGTTTTATTTATTTATTTTTTTAATTTTTGTTTTTAAGAATTCAAACTTTTGGGTTGGTGAATTCATTAACCGGTCCAATTCATGGTTGGTAACTCAACCTGATTCAATTCATATATTTTTTTATTAGGTTGAGTTGGATTATCGAGTTGGTTTTTTCATTTTTAATTTGAATCTATATTTGTTATTTATTTTCAATTTTTATAGAAATCATTATAGGGGTGAACATGGGTTGGGTTGGGTTAGGTCCCATAGAGAGGTTTTCAACCCAACCCAAAATTTCGGGTTGGTCATTTTTCCAACCCAACCCAACCCAACCATTTTATTTTCGGGTTGGGTTGGGTTATCGGGTTCAATAATAAATTATAATTATAAATATCTTTTATCAAATTAGTCATACATTATATATAAACAAAATATAATCTATAATATATATATATATATATTAAGATAGTACAATATGTAAATATCTTTGTCATTTAGAAAAACGAAAATAAAAAATAGAAGCATTTTTTCCCTGTGTTTTCGTAAACTAAGCCAAAGGTTTCAAATCTTTTTTATTTTCAAAAACAAGTTTTTGTTCTTGTCACAAAATTAGACAAATATCTCAAATATTTTTTTTATACTATAGATGAATTATTTTAAAAATTATGCTACAAATATAATACAAGAGGTAGAATGTGTTGCTGATGGTAAATTCTCATAAATCATTCCACATGTTTTATTTTTATTAAATAGCAATATGTTGAACTTAAAAAACTTCAAATTCCGAACAATGTAATATCGAATCAGCGATTGGCGCAATAGTTTCATTATTTAGTGATAAATCAATTCAACACTAAAATTATAAGTTCGATCTCGAAAATAAGTATTTGTCCTTCTTTCTTTTCTTTTTTTTTTTTTTTGAAAAGATTTGTCCTTCTTTCTCGACATGTACTGAAAAAAATTAAAAATTATAACAATGTAATAAATATGCTTATGTAAATTTGATTTTTTTTTTTTTTTTTTTTTTAAGAAAATGTAAATTTGAATTTCAACCTCAAGAAAATAGAACACGCTAATTACCACAATTATACCCACCTTAACCGGAAGATTCAAGTAACTTTTACGCAGTATTGGGTTTTTTTTTTTTTTTTTTTTTGGGAAATTATAGTGAATAGTTACTTCTAACAAAATATTTACAAATCTGATCAAAATTTGAAAAAATGTCATCTATATTTATTTTTTTTTTATTATTTAATTAATACTTTTCTATGTACCATTTTACCCCCAACTTCCCCACCGTTCAATTCACGGAAAATTGTCTTTTTTTTATGTCCGATATTTTTTCTTCTTCTTGTCAATTTGGCCTGCAATTCACCACCGACCCAATATCTAGAAATTTAGGAAAACAAAATCTCTTATTGAAATTATTATATTGATAATATTGATGTTTAGGGTTGTTAAGATTTTAATACTCTTTTTTAACAAAATGTATTATTGGAATCATGATTATTTAATATGATATATTATGTACTTAAATCAAATTAATATGGTCTTTTATGTAATTAATTGTTAAATAATTTTTAAATAATTAATAAATATAAATTTCCATGAGGTAATATTTATATGTCTGATAAATAAATAAATACATATACATATATATATATATATATATATATATATAAGATTTCTTAGTCCTAAATACAATACTAATTCGTTACTTATACAAGTCAAATCTAGAAAACAATTAACCAATTCAAAAAATAATTAAAAATGTACTCATTTATATTAATAGGTATAGCCATATTTTCTTGTATTATTGATATTCACGAGTATTTATAATACAATATTAAAACATACTAATTATGAATGAATATTTATAATACAGTATTAAAATATATTAATTACTAATGAGTATTTCAATATTAAAACGTATTAATTATTATAGATTCAAATAATTTAGAATTTGACTACATATTTATGACAAAAGTTGTGCAAGACAATCTCTCTAAAAAATATAGTACTTATAAATAACATGATTCATACTACAAAACCTACAAAACCAATAATAATCGGTACTCTTATTTATTTGAAGCATGTATTTATAATATAATATTAATAATTAATACTAGTATTAATGAGTACTTATAATACAATATTAGATAGGGAAACTTATAAGATTAATATCAAAAACAATTTCAAGGATGATCACTTTGAAAAACATTTGGCAATAATAGTTATAAGTATTAATATTAATACAAAATTAATAATACATAATATTGTATTAATACATAATATTGTATTAATAACATATAATACTATATTAATAATACATAATAATAAATTAATAAAATAAAATATTGTATTAATAAATACAATAAATAATCATATTTATGACAAGGATGAAAATATTTTTAAATCGACCACATGTGTAATTATTTTATTAAAATGGATCATTCATTACAAATTTTCAATTAATAATAAATGTTAATATTGATGACTATTTATAATACAATATTATAATTGATTAAAAAAAAATAATACAGTATTAAAATATATTAATAATTATAGTCAATTTTAAAATTTTCTTACATTTATGATTAAACTTTCCATAAAATTAGGCTTAAAAATAAACTTTCCATAAAATTTTCTTTTTTTAAAAAAAACCCTCCAAAAATACACAGACAAAACAAAATGATTTTAGAAAGGGAAGTTGAAGTGAAAATAACATTGACAAGTTGAAAAGACGTAATTTAACATTTTAAATTTTTTATTTGTTATTTTATTAAAAGTAAAGGCAGTTGTGAACATAAAGGATATTTTTGTCATTTTACACTAAAATGAATTTGCTTAATTCTAATGTCAGACTACTTTTGTTAAAATTTTAAATTCTGGACACTTTTGTAAATATTTTTTCCATTTAGCCTAATCCCGTAAAACGCTCTTTTTTTTTTTTGAGAAAATGTAAATTTGAATTTCAACCTCAAGAAAATAGGACACACTAATTACCACAATTATACCCACCTTAACAGGAAGATTAAAGTAACTTTACGAGTATTGGGTTTTTTTTTTTTTTTTTTTGAGAAATGTAAATTTGAATTTCAACCTCAAGAAAATGGTACACTCTAATTACCAAAATTATACCCACCTTAACCGGAAGATTCAAGTGTTTTATTTATTTATTTTTTTAATTTTTGTTTTTAAGAATTCAAACTTTTGGGTTGGTGAATTCATTAACCGGTCCAATTCATGGTTGGTAACTCAACCCAGTTCAATTCATATATTTTTTTATTAGGTTGAGTTGGATTATCGAGTTGGTTTTTTCATTTTTAATTTGAATCTATATTTGTTATTTATTTTCAATTTTTATAGAAATCATTATAGGGGTGAACATGGGTTGGGTTGGGTTAGGTCCCATAGAGAGGTTTTCAACCCAACCCAAAATTTCGGGTTGGTCATTTTTCAACCCAACCCAACCCAACCATTTTATTTTATTTTGGGTTGGGTTATCGAGTTCAATAATAAATTATAATTATAAATATCTTTTATCAAATTAGTCATACATTATATATAAACAAAATATAATCTATAATATATATATATATATATTAAGATAGTACAATATGTAAATATCTTTGTCATTTAGAAAAACGAAAATAAAAAATAGAAGCATTTTTTCCCTGTGTTTTCGTAAACTAAGCCAAAGGTTTCAAATCTTTTTTATTTTCAAAAACAAGTTTTTGTTCTTGTCGTCAAAATTAGACAAATATCTCAAATATTTTTTTTATACTATAGATGAATTATTTTAAAAATTATGCTACAAATATAATACAAGAGGTAGAATGTGTTGCTGATGGTAAATTCTCATAAATCATTCCACATGTTTTATTTTTATTAAATAGCAATATGTTGAACTTAAAAAACTTCAAATTCCGAACAATGTAATATCGAATCAGCGATTGGCGCAATAGTTTCATTATTTAGTGATAAATCAATTCAACACTAAAATTATAAGTTCGATCTCGAAAATAAGTATTTGTCCTTCTTTCTTTTCTTTTTTTTTTTTTTTGAAAAGATTTGTCCTTCTTTCTCGACATGTACTGAAAAAAATTAAAAATTATAACAATGTAATAAATATGCTTATGTAAATTTGATTTTTTTTTTTTTTTTTTTTTTAAGAAAATGTAAATTTGAATTTCAACCTCAAGAAAATAGAACACGCTAATTACCACAATTATACCCACCTTAACCGGAAGATTCAAGTAACTTTTACGCAGTATTGGGTTTTTTTTTTTTTTTTTTTATAGTGAATAGTTACTTCTAACAAAATATTTACAAATCTGATCAAAATTTGAAAAAATGTCATCTATATTTATTTTTTTATTATTTAATTAATACTTTTCTATGTACCATTTTACCCCCAACTTCCCCACCGTTCAATTCACGGAAAATTGTCTTTTTTTTATGTCCGATATTTTTTCTTCTTCTTGTCAATTTGGCCTGCAATTCACCACCGACCCAATATCTAGAAATTTAGGAAAACAAAATCTCTTATTGAAATTATTATATTGATAATATTGATGTTTAGGGTTGTTAAGATTTTAATACTCTTTTTTAACAAAATGTATTATTGGAATCATGATTATTTAATATGATATATTATGTACTTAAATCAAATTAATATGGTCTTTTATGTAATTAATTGTTAAATAATTTTTAAATAATTAATAAATATAAATTTCCATGAGGTAATATTTATATGTCTGATAAATAAATAAATACATATACATATATATATATATATATATATATATATAAGATTTCTTAGTCCTAAATACAATACTAATTCGTTACTTATACAAGTCAAATCTAGAAAACAATTAACCAATTCAAAAATAATTAAAAATGTACTCATTTATATTAATAGGTATAGCCATATTTTCTTGTATTATTGATATTCACGAGTATTTATAATACAATATTAAAACATACTAATTATGAATGAATATTTATAATACAAAGATTAAAATATATTAATTACTAATGAGTATTTCAATATTAAAACGTATTAATTATTATAGATTCAAATAATTTAGAATTTGACTACATATTTATGACAAAAGTTGTGCAAAGACAATCTCTCTAAAAAATATAGTACTTATAAATAACATGATTCATACTACAAAACCTACAAAACCAATAATAATCGGTACTCTTATTTATTTGAAGCATGTATTTATAATATAATATTAATAATTAATACTAGTATTAATGAGTACTTATAATACAATATTAGATAGGAAACTTATAAGATTAATATCAAAAAACAATTTCAAGGATGATCACTTTGAAAAACATTTGGCAATAATAGTTATAAGTATTAATATTAATACAAAATTAATAATACATAATATTGTATTAATACATAATATTGTATTAATAACATATAATACTATATTAATAATACATAATAATAAATTAATAAAATAAAATATTGTATTAATAAATACAATAAATATTGTATTTTATGACAAGGATGAAAATATTTTTAAATCACCACATGTGTAATTATTTTATTAAAATGGATCATTCATTACAAATTTTCAATTAATAATAAATGTTAATATTGATGACTATTTATAATACAATATTATAATTGATTAAAAAAAAATAATACAGTATTAAAATATATTAATAATTATAGTCAATTTTAAAATTTTCTTACATTTATGATTAAACTTTCCATAAAATTAGGCTTAAAAATAAACTTTCCATAAAATTTTCTTTTTTTAAAAAAAACCCTCCAAAAATACACAGACAAAACAAAATGATTTTAGAAAGGGAAGTTGAAGTGAAAATAACATTGACAAGTTGAAAAGACGTAATTTAACATTTTAAATTTTTTATTTGTTATTTTATTAAAAGTAAAGGCAGCTGTGAACATAAAGGATATTTTTGTCATTTTACACTAAAATGAATTTGCTTAATTCTAATGTCAGACTACTTTTGTTAAAATTTTAAATTCTGGACACTTTTGTAAATATTTTTTCCATTTAGCCTAATCCCGTAAAACGCTTTTTTTTTTTTTTTTTTGAGAAAATGTAAATTTGAATTTCAACCTCAAGAAAATAGGACACACTAATTACCACAATTATACCCACCTTAACAGGAAGATTAAAGTAACTTTACGAGTATTGGGTTTTTTTTTTTTTTTTTTTTTTTTGAGAAAATGTAAATTTGAATTTCAACCTCAAGAAAATGGTACACTCTAATTACCAAAATTATACCCACCTTAACCGGAAGATTCAAGTGTTTTATTTATTTATTTTTTTAATTTTTGTTTTTAAGAATTCAAACTTTTGGGTTGGTGAATTCATTAACCGGTCCAATTCATGGTTGGTAACTCAACCCAGTTCAATTCATATATTTTTTATTAGGTTGAGTTGGATTATCGAGTTGGTTTTTCATTTTTAATTTGAATCTATATTTGTTATTTATTTTCAATTTTTATAGAAATCATTATAGGGGTGAACATGGGTTGGGTTGGGTTAGGTCCCATAGAGAGGTTTTCAACCCAACCCAAAATTTCGGGTTGGTCATTTTTCAACCCAACCCAACCCAACCATTTTATTTTCGGGTTGGGTTGGGTTATCGAGTTCAATAATAAATTATAATTATAAATATCTTTTATCAAATTAGTCATACATTATATATAAACAAAATATAATCTATAATATATATATATATATATTAAGATAGTACAATATGTAAATATCTTTGTCATTTAGAAAAACGAAAATAAAAAATAGAAGCATTTTTTCCTGTGTTTTCGTAAAACTAAGCCAAAGGTTTCAAATCTTTTTATTTTCAAAAACAAGTTTTTGTTCTTGTCACAAAATTAGACAAATATCTCAAATATTTTTTTATACTATAGATGAATTATTTTAAAAATTATGCTACAAATATAATACAAGAGGTAGAATGTGTTGCTGATGGTAAATTCTCATAAATCATTCCACATGTTTTATTTTTATTAAATAGCAATATGTTGAACTTAAAAACTTCAAATTCGAACAATGTAATATCGAATCGATTGGCGCAATAGTTTCATTATTTAGTGATAAATCAATTCAACACTAAAATTATAAGTTCGATCTCGAAAATAAGTATTTGTCCTTCTTTCTTTTTTTTTTTTTTTTTTTTTTTTGAAAAGATTGTCCTTCTTTCTCGACATGTACTGAAAAAAATTAAAAATTATAACAATGTAATAAATATGCTTATGTAAATTTGATTTTTTTTTTTTTTTTTTTTTTAAGAAAATGTAAATTTGAATTTCAACCTCAAGAAAATAGAACACGCTAATTACCACAATTATACCCACCTTAACCGGAAGATTCAAGTAACTTTTACGCAGTATTGGGTTTTTTTTTTTTTTTTTGGAAATTATAGTGAATAGTTACTTCTAACAAAATATTTACAAATCTGATCAAAATTTGAAAAAATGTCATCTATATTTATTTTTTTTTTATTATTTAATTAATACTTTTCTATGTACCATTTTACCCCCAACTTCCCCACCGTTCAATTCACGGAAAATTGTCTTTTTTTTATGTCCGATATTTTTTCTTCTTCTTGTCAATTTGGCCTGCAATTCACCACCGACCCAATATCTAGAAATTTAGGAAAACAAAATCTCTTATTGAAATTATTATATTGATAATATTGATGTTTAGGGTTGTTAAGATTTTAATACTCTTTTTTAACAAAATGTATTATTGGAATCATGATTATTTAATATGATATATTATGTACTTAAATCAAATTAATATGGTCTTTTATGTAATTAATTGTTAAATAATTTTTAAATAATTAATAAATATAAATTTCCATGAGGTAATATTTATATGTCTGATAAATAAATAAATACATATACATATATATATATATATATATATAAGATTTCTTAGTCCTAAATACAATACTAATTCGTTACTTATACAAGTCAAATCTAGAAAACAATTAACCAATTCAAAAAATAATTAAAAATGTACTCATTTATATTAATAGGTATAGCCATATTTTCTTGTATTATTGATATTCACGAGTATTTATAATACAATATTAAAACATACTAATTATGAATGAATATTTATAATACAGTATTAAAATATATTAATTACTAATGAGTATTTCAATATTAAAACGTATTAATTATTATAGATTCAAATAATTTAGAATTTGACTACATATTTATGACAAAAGTTGTGCAGTACAATCTCTCTAAAAAAATATAGTACTTATAAATAACATGATTCATACTACAAAACCTACAAAACCAATAATAATCGGTACTCTTATTTATTTGAAGCATGTATTTATAATATAATATTAATAATTAATACTAGTATTAATGAGTACTTATAATACAATATTAGATAGGGAAACTTATAAGATTAATATCAAAAAACAATTTCAAGGATGATCACTTTGAAAAACATTTGGCAATAATAGTTATAAGTATTAATATTAATACAAAATTAATAATACATAATATTGTATTAATACATAATATTGTATTAATAACATATAATACTATATTAATAATACATAATAATAAATTAATAAAATAAAATATTGTATTAATAAATACAATAAATAATCGTATTTATGACAAGGATGAAAATATTTTTAAATCTGACCACATGTGTAATTATTTTATTAAAATGGATCATTCATTACAAATTTTCAATTAATAATAAATGTTAATATTGATGACTATTTATAATACAATATTATAATTGATTAAAAAAAAATAATACAGTATTAAAATATATTAATAATTATAGTCAATTTTAAAATTTTCTTACATTTATGATTAAACTTTCCATAAAATTAGGCTTAAAAATAAACTTTCCATAAAATTTTCTTTTTTTAAAAAAACCCTCCAAAAATACACAGACAAAACAAAATGATTTTAGAAAGGGAAGTTGAAGTGAAAATAACATTGACAAGTTGAAAAGACGTAATTTAACATTTTAAATTTTTTATTTGTTATTTTATTAAAAGTAAAGGCAGCTGTGAACATAAAGGATATTTTTGTCATTTTACACTAAAATGAATTTGCTTAATTCTAATGTCAGACTACTTTTGTTAAAATTTTAAATTCTGGACACTTTTGTAAATATTTTTTCCATTTAGCCTAATCCCGTAAAACGCTCTTTTTTTTTTTTGAGAAAATGTAAATTTGAATTTCAACCTCAAGAAAATAGGACACACTAATTACCACAATTATACCCACCTTAACAGGAAGATTAAAGTAACTTTACGAGTATTGGGTTTTTTTTTTTTTTTTTTTTTTTTTGAGAAAATGTAAATTTGAATTTCAACCTCAAGAAAATGGTACACTCTAATTACCAAAATTATACCCACCTTAACCGGAAGATTCAAGTGTTTTATTTATTTATTTTTTTAATTTTTGTTTTTAAGAATTCAAACTTTTGGGTTGGTGAATTCATTAACCGGTCCAATTCATGGTTGGTAACTCAACCCAGTTCAATTCATATATTTTTTTATTAGGTTGAGTTGGATTATCGAGTTGGTTTTTTCATTTTTAATTTGAATCTATATTTGTTATTTATTTTCAATTTTATAGAAATCATTATAGGGGTGAACATGGGTTGGGTTGGGTTAGGTCCCATAGAGAGGTTTTCAACCCAACCCAAAATTTCGGGTTGGTCATTTTTTCATCTTCCAACCCAACCCAACCATTTTATTTTCGGGTTGGGTTGGGTTATCGGGTTCAATAATAAATTATAATTATAAATATCTTTTATCAAATTAGTCATACATTATATATAAACAAAATATAATCTATAATATATATATATATATATTAAGATAGTACAATATGTAAATATCTTTGTCATTTAGAAAAACGAAAATAAAAAATAGAAGCATTTTTTCCCTGTGTTTTAAATAAACTAAGCCAAAGGTTTCAAATCTTTTTATTTTCAAAAACAAGTTTTTGTTCTTGTCGTCAAAATTAGACAAATATCTCAAATATTTTTTTTATACTATAGATGAATTATTTTAAAAATTATGCTATAAATATAATACAAGAGGTAGAATGTGTTGCTGATGGTAAATTCTCATAAATCATTCCACATGTTTTATTTTTATTAAATAGCAATATGTTGAACTTAAAAAACTTCAAATTCCGAACAATGTAATATCGAATCAGCGATTGGCGCAATAGTTTCATTATTTAGTGATAAATCAATTCAACACTAAAATTATAAGTTCGATCTCGAAAATAAGTATTTGTCCTTCTTTCTTTTCTTTTTTTTTTTTTTTTGAAAAGATTTGTCCTTCTTTCTCGACATGTACTGAAAAAAATTAAAAATTATAACAATGTAATAAATATGCTTATGTAAATTTGATTTTTTTTTTTTAAGAAAATGTAAATTTGAATTTCAACCTCAGGAAAATAGAACACGCTAATTACCACAATTATACCCACCTTAACCGGAAGATTCAAGTAACTTTTACGAGTATTGGGTTTTTTTTTTTTTTTGAGAAAATGTAAATTTGAATTTCAACCTCAAGAAAATAGGACACGCTAATTACCACAATTATACCCACCTTAACAGGAAGATTAAAGTAACTTTACGAGTATTGGGTTTTTTTTTTCAATTTGTATAGAAATCGATATAATAATTTCAATTAACAATCCAACTTCAATTTATATCGTTCTAAATACTTTAAAATATATATTTTTAAAGGATATTAGAGAACAAAAGGTCCAAAAGGATTAATTGAATAAAATAACAATACATAATTTTGTTATCAATAAAAAAAGGTTAAAATATCATTTTAGTCCCTCAACTTTGGAGTTTGTTCTATTTTGGTCCTTAGACTTTCAAATGTTCATTTTTAATCCTTTGACTTTGTAGTTTGTTCAATTTTGGTCCCTTGACTTTGTTGTTTGTCCAATTTTGGTCCCTCGACTTTCAAATGTCCAAATTTAGTTCCTAGACTATAAAAAAAGTTCAATAATGGTCCTTTTGTCAAATAAATTTTTTTTCTCACTCCTAAATTATTTTCTCTCTCTTCCATCTTTCATCATTTCTTCTCCTAAAAGTTTTATCTCTCTTAAATCCACCTCTCTAATCTTCTTCTATTCTCTTTTTCTCTTATTCTCTCCTCAATCCATCTCATCAAATTATTTAACATGAGATAATTTTTCTAAATAATAATTTTCCTACTTTGATTTGTCACTTTTTGTTTTCTAAAATTCATAGTCTACCATAGAATAAAAAAGAAAAAGAAAGAAAATAACGAAGAAAAAAAGAAAAGAAAAGAGGGGACGAGAGGTGGATTGAAGAGAGGTAAAATTTCTAGAGAGAGAAAATAATTTTGGAGTGATAAAAAATTCATTTGACCAAAGGATAATTTTTGAACTTTTTTTATAGTCTAAGGACCAAATTTGAAAATATTTGAAAGTTTAGGAACCAAAATTGGACATTTGAAAGTTGAGGGACCAAAATTGGACAAACATCAAAGTTGAGGGACTAAAATTAGACATTTGAAAGTCGAGGGACCAAAATAGAATAAACTTCAAAGTCGAGGGACCAAAATGGTATTTTAACCTAAAAAAAATTATAAAAATTAATTATAAATTTGGATTATCTAGAATCAATCAAAACTAATTTTAGATCAATCTGAGAAATAATCTAATACATATTTTATTTATTATTTGAAATGAATCAACTCAACCCAACCTATCAAATTAATTAAATTGATTCGATTTGTCGAATAATTTAAACGCTCCTAAAAAGTAATATTTTCATTGTTCTCGTGAAAGTGAGCAAAACTATATCATGGTCTACATAAATTCAAAATTTTCGTTAGAACTTTCTTTTAAATATATGTATTTTAATTTTTCACAAAAATTAAGTTTGGAGATTCAAACTCATAGTACATCCTACATAGTATTAATAAGCGCTAATATGGGCAATTGCTTAGTAACACTATGTATTTTTTAATAACTAGAGATCTTTAAAAAAATATATAGTATCAGCAGCATGTAGCCGTTGATGTGGCAAGATCTGATCCTTTCATTTTTTTTTTTAAATGAGATTTTTCTAAATTAAAAATAAAATCCATCGATCAGATCTTGCCACATGCAACATGATTCAATTAGCTAATATGAGCCTAGGCAGCATGCAACATTTTTCATTTTATTTTATTGTTACACCAAAAATAATTAGGCTATATTTATTGATTATGAAAACTGGGTTAGAAATGAGAAATGCAATTACCAAAATATGTTTGGGAAATTGACATCAAATTGTGTTAATAGGGAATGTAGAAGAACATGAACAAACCTTGGCGCAGAGAGCTCGAAGATGAAAATCCTTCACTCAGAAACTAATTTTCAACTTTTCTACGATGGATCGGAGATCGGATGATTTCTATTTCATCATCCCAATTCGAATCGGTTAGTTGATCTTCAAATCCCCGTTTTTCGTTTTCCTTCGATTTTCCATCTGAATCAAGCTGCAAATGAATCGAATACATAGTTTCTTGAATTTAATTCTGTCTTAATACGTTCCAGTTCAGTCACAGAGCTCCGATTTGTGCGAAAATCATGAGGGTTTTGCGATTTCGTAGATTTTCCACTCTGTTGAGCTCGGTGGCTAGAAATTCAGCATCTGCAAACCCTAATTTGGATGTAACTGTAGGCAAAAGGAATTGGAATCAGATTCTAATTCCTCACCGATCAATTCCCGAACCTACAGGACAAGACCTTGATTTTGTTAATGTCGTACATAGTCACCTGATTCATTCGGATTGGACTAAGCTTCATTGTTTGTCATTGGGTCTTACAGCATTCAGAGTCAAACACATTTTACTGAAAATTCATAAGGACTATGTACTTTCTCTTGAGTTCTTCAATTGGGTTGCAACTCATAATCCTTCTTCTCATACCCTTGAGACTCATTGCATGATTCTTCATATTCTTGCTAAACATAGAAAGTTTAAATCTGCAGAATCAATTCTGAGGAGTATGTTACAATCTTGCTCTGTTGAGTTTCCATCTAAGTTGTTTGAATCCTTACTGTACTCCTACAGAGTATGTGATTCTTCCCCAAATGTTTTTGATCTGGTTTTCAAGACTTTTGCTCATTTGAAGAAATTTCGAAATGCCTCTGATACATTTTCTAATATGAAGGATTATGGATTTTTGCCCACTGTAGAGTCATGTAATGCGTTTCTGTCTTCCTTGCTTCAGTTCAACAGGGCCGATATTGCCTTGGTGTTTTACGGGGAAATGCGGCGTAGTCGGATTTCTCCGAATTCTTATACACTCAACTTGGTAATTTGTGCTTCTTGTAAATTGGGAAGATTAGACAAGGCTACTGAGTTGTTTGAGGAAATGGAAACCATGGGGTTTTCTCCAAATGTTGCATCTTATAATACTCTTATTGCAGGCTATTGTAGTAAAGGTCTTTTGAGCTCAGCCATGAAGCTTAGAATTTCAATGGCAAAAAAAGGGGTTTTTCCTGATACTGTTACTTTTAACACTCTTATTAATGGGTTTTGCAAGGATGGGAATCTTCAAGAAGCAAGCAAATTATTTGGAGAGATGAAAGCGATGAGTTTATCTCCTACTACTGTCACATACAACACTTTAATAAATGGCTACAGCAAAGTGGGCAATATTGACGTGGGAAATAGACTTTTTGAGGAGATGCCGAGGCTTCAAGTTAAAGCCGACGTCCTAACGTACAATGCCCTGATCCTTGGATTATGCAGAGAAGGAAAGACAAAGAAAGCAGCATTTCTGGTTAGAGAGCTTGAAGAGAAGAATCTAGTTCCAAATGCTTCGACCTTTTCTGCTTTAATTTATGGCCAGTGCGTGCGGAAGAATTCAGGGCGTGCGTTTCAAATATATAGAAGTATGATAAAAAGTGGTTTTAGTCCTTGTGATCATACCCTTAGGATGTTACTATCCACTTTCTGTGCGAATGAGGATTATGATGGAGCTGTCCAATTATTGAAGGAAATGTTGAAGAAACACAAGGCTCCTGACTTGAACGACTTATCTGAACTTTGTGCTGGACTTGACCGGTGTGGAAAAGTTAAGACAGCTATAATGTTATGCAGCGAGTTGGAAGCCCATCGTCTCTTGCCAGAAGGTTTTGACAAATACAAAAGTTTTGGTTCGCTGCATGATAGCAAAGAGGAAATTGGAGTGTGAACCATTTTATGATGTTCTGTTTATCTTTTCGATAGTCATCAACGTGGGATTTATGGAAAATCTATTATCGTTCCATGTTTCAAGAGGATCGAATTACCTTGTGTCACGGTCATGTTTATCCAATGCGTGTTGCACATGGCAGTATGCCTGTTTAGACCTCTTTTTATCGTACTTTTGTAGTGTAGGTTTTACTTTTTACTTGTTCGCCATTTTGATGTGCAAGCCTGCCACATAAAAAATTATCCAAAATGTACTATAGGGGGTATGACTTCTTGAATCTTCCTTTCTACCAAGTTATATGATAGATGTAATATTAGTTAATGTGGTCTTTATTGTTGCATTGTATAACATTTTCAAAGACTTCCAAAACATTCTTTCTCCCTTTTTAAAGAACTTTTTCTCCAAGACTCGAGAGAAAGGTTGCACCAATTGTGCCACTCACTTCACGTTTTCATTTGGCTGACTTGTTCGTTGGGTTAAAGCAGGTGCCTCACGATCGCTTTGCGAGGGCAATGAAGTGGGTCGTGACACTTTGCCAGCAGTACCTCACCTAAAATTCTTCTGTTGATGGCGAAACACAAAGATGAACGTAATATCCTACTCAAAATCTCGAAAAGGTAAGCATAAGCCTTGAAACAAACCATAGATTCATATTGTTTTGCAACAGCTCTATATCATATGATTCAATCAAGTCCGTAATCAGGATGAAGGAATTATGCATCTTATGTTATGCTCCAAAGGAACATTACTTCCGAAACTGTCATGTGATCAATGTCTGAGAATGGATGATTTATCGGTCGGTATGCTGTTTTTCTTTCTCAAAATCTCATTTTTCCATGAATGGTAATCAAGCCAGTCAGTTCTGTTGATCAATTTCCATTTGATTTGTTTGTACACTGAATTATTCGAACCATGTCAAAATTCGTGTTAGTTTAGTTTCTTTTTCAGCACAAAAATGCTGTTTGGTTTAGTTTATTCCTATTTGAACACTATTTTGGCTCTATTACATAATATCATCATCCCAACATCCATATTACTAAAAACTTAGTTTCAGTTTCTTTATTCTGGATTGGTTGAATCATTCAACCTTTTACAAAACTGTCCAAAGAAAGTACAATAATGAAAATAGAACAAAATGATGTTAAAATTTGACAAGCAAGTTCAAAGATTTCATGTCCTTATATTATCATATCTAAGTTCAAGAGTTGGAACCTTTTGTGTTATGATAGTTGGTAGGTCCCACATTCTAACCATGATATATATATGTGTGTGTATATGTCCTCTGTACATGAAAACAAAAACAAAAACAAAAAAAGGAATCATTGTATGATAGAAATATTGCCAAATTTTGACCAAGTAATACCTGCAGAGATAAATGTGAAATCATATGAAAACATAACTTGGAAGCTTATGAGAAAACTGGAAGTGACAAATAAAACGAAAATCAGTGGATCCAACCGGCGGTCCAGCAGAAGAAGACAACCACTCTACATACCTAAAAGAAGTCAAAAAACACATCATGATAATGATGATTAATGAACAAGAAATAAAGGCATGAGATTCTAATAATCATTCTTAATTACTCAATTAACAATGATAATAATTTACCCCTTGAATTATAATGAAAATGCATTGTTCAAAACAATGAATCCTATTCTTTCCATTTTTCCCCCGACAAAGAAATTGGGAAAAAGAATTGCCATATCTAAATCTCCCATAAACTCTTTTTTTATCTAAATCCCAACAAAAACGAATAACATTAAAGCATCACCATTGCAAGAAACCCAACATATTCCACAAGCTGTACACATACCGCTCAAAAAACACCCCCCAATCAACTACACTATCATGGTTAAATTATGCACCAAAATCCCACAAATGTAACCTTGCGTCGAATCCCGAGGCTGCCACGTACCGGTCGTTGATGACCATGGCTGTGGCGGCCCCAATCCTTTCTCTAAACCTGTACAAGAATTGCCCATGCTCTATTTCCCACACCCGCATAGCCCCGCCGGAGTTCATCACCGCATAGCCCATGTTCATGCAGCCTACTGCCCCTCTTTGAGCGGCCCCAGTCACTATGAACGTACAAACTTGTTCCATTGTATCCACTCTCCGTACCACAGCCACCCCTTGTCTGTCCACCACAATGTACATCTCGTTGCTTACATCCATGGATGTTACTATCCTTAACATCCGATTTTCCTCATTTAGTACCACTTCTTGATTTCTCAAGTCCAATACCATGAGCTGCAGGCTGGTGCAGGCCACTGCCGATTCCAAGTTTGAGACACGTACTCGACCCACTCGCTCGATTGGTTCCGCCAACATGTGCCATCCTGTTACGGCTTCTGGGTCAGTTAATGACCCACCAACGAAGACTAGCTCTTCCGTGTTTCCGTCCCATATGTGGAATGCCCGGCCAGGTACGCCTGCATAGAGTCCGATCCACCATCGATCGCACCCTGCAAAGTCAACTAACACGCCGTCATTCATCACGTTTCCCTCGTGAACCCGTCGCGTGAGGGATACAACAGTCGGGTCGGCAGAAATGAATCCAACGTGTATGTCACCATCTATGCTGGCAAAGACAAGGCGGGCCTCAGTGATGACAATGCTAGAGACAGCACGCGAGAATTGGCCAAGACGGTTGCGGTAGTGAGGGCGAAACGTCGTGACATGGAGGCGAGTGGCAAGATCAAAGAGGCGAACAGTACCATCGGCAAATCCACAAGCCAAGTGGCTCAAGGAGAGGGCAAGGCAACGACACATCAAACCATCAGGTTCGTCCACTTCAGATTGGTCAAATTGGAGGATCGTGTGTAGATATATACGTCTTTGAAAATTACAGGTTGTAGTATGCCAGTATACGTATTCATCTTGCCATGTGCCGAGCAGACGAAAGCTCCGACCCCATATCCGAGTGGTCAAACGATGCCACAACAGCTCAGACCGAGACACGGCACGCCAAGTGGTGCACACCTTGAGACCAATTAAGAAACAAGGGTTAGTATACACACTATGTCTAAAGTCAAAGGCCAGGAAAGCAGTCAATCATAGACAAGAAATCTAAAAGTACAAAGAAGAAGAATTCAAGATGAGATTTTTTTGTAGTATGATAACAAAAAACAAGAAGGGGACATCTTTAAAAGCGTGTGAAGAAAAAAGAGAGACCCCACAGATAAATCACGAGCACAGAATTTGACTGGATATATATATAATATATATATATATATATATTATCATTTAATCCCTCTGTCTTTCTGAACTGAATACAATTATAAAATATGGAGTCTCTGAAATGGAAGGGACTAAACGAGAGAGATACAAACAGAAAAGGAGTGGCATTCCATATGTAAAAAAAATAAAATAATAAAAAAGATAAATTTTTGTTAATATAATAAAGTAACAAATGTCCAAGACAGAAGGAGACTGTGACATCTATTATTTAATGATTCATGAATTGATATGAAAAAACAAGGGGTACATAAAGTACATTAATTTTTCAACATAATGTACATATAGAGTGACAGGCAGGGTCAAAGATATATGCACTTTTTCACCAGATGAACATGGCAGAATGCTATCCCTTTTCTTTCCTTTTTTCTTTTTTTTTTTTCCCTTTTGAAAACAACTGTGCTTAAGGAGATGTCTATTTGTCAGCCAGTACCTCAGTAGGAGGAAGGAACAAGAACCTAAAAATAAAATAACCCAAAAAAATGTACACACAAAAACACCTATGAATATTCATGGCCAGCTCAGGTGCACTATGCTTATTCTCACAAACAACCATGTGATCAAATTACATTCCATAATCAAAACAAATTCATTAAAAATTAACAAGAGTGTATTTGGATAGAGAGTTTTGTTCATGCCAATAATTAGACTGTGTTAGAATAGAGAATTTATTTAGGAATGGGTGATCTAACTCCATGATTAGAAAGAGTAGCTATAAAAATGTCATAAAACCTTACATAAACAAAAATTATTTGTCACAATCACATCCAAATATTTTCAATACAATTGCTCATTATTCTTCTGTCCAAATAAGAGGCTCTATCACAATTATTCATAACTCTTTAACATAAATAAGATTTAAAATTGATTAAACCTTTTATAACTACTCAAAATACCTCATAATTGTTTATCCAAACACATTCTCTATAGGTAGTTGGCCAAAAACCCCAAAAAAATTCTCGTTTGTCTTCACTTGTGTTATGTGGTCCATGTTCACATAAATAATATCTAAGTTCATAATGTTTTTTTTTTCTGGTTAGGCTTTGTAATATAATAAAGGTTATTAAAAAAACATGGGATATTCAAAAGCGTGCTTCCCCAAGTATTTATATTTTCATTTCCAAGAAAGGTGTGGACATTGCCCCTTCTCGTTAAAGGCACAGAATCTTTCTTCTTTTTATATCTTTCTCATTTGTTTTTCTTTTCTTTACCTTTTTTTTCTATTTCTCTTTCATAAAAAAGAAACTTTATTTCTGCTGGCTTTAACCTGGGCTGCTTATTCTATCCAATCTACGAATCTTTAGTAGTTTTTTTTGTATGTTACCATGGCATAGCACAGCCCATGAGATGTTTTTTTTCTTTTAACAAGCGTAATCATGCTCGTCTCTAAACCAAAACAGGCATGAGACATTAAAGGAAAGTAATGTCATCTACTACTGCGCCACCCTTGAAGACGGCGGATGAGTTGTTATTTTACATAAAATGTCACTATATAAGAGCATAACTTTTCAAAATTTATGTTTGTATAATTATAAGCTTTGCATGGCATGATATGAAATGTGTAAGAAAAATGAATGTAAATTTGACAAAAAAAATCGTATTACTATACTAAAGCTTCTCTCTCATCCTTAAATTACAAGGCAAATATATTACTCACATGTGAAGGCACTGTTTGAGTTTTAAAGTTGCATCAAAAGTCATTATTTGCATTCTAGTGTTAGTGCCCACAAGGGCCTTTTGAATAGATTTGTTGATAGTGAGCCCCAGATAGCAAAAGGTAAAAGAGGGAAAGAAAACAAAGTTTGTTCAGTCAACAAAGTAGAGAGGATTTGAAGAACAGAAAAGAAATCCATGCCAATAAAGGTTTATTAAAGGCAAATTCTAAGCCAAAAAGGCCCTTTTTCATGAGATATTCAGAAGGGCCCCAAAAATAGACAATTCTCAAGTAGTAAAATGTATATGCCAAACCAAACCAAACCAACATTTCTCTCCCAAAAAAAACCCACATTGAAAAGGACTTACAAAAACAAGTCAAAATAGGAAAAACAAATCATAATTATAATATATCCATATGAAACCAATCTCTTACAACAACTACATACACCCTCTTGCCTTTTTTTGGAACTAAACCCATTTGGTCAAACTTTGCATAAAATTCAAAATTTTCTCATACCCATTTAAAAAAGGGCAAAACTTTGCAATGTGTGGGCATTTTCAAGACTTGGGTTTCAACACATAATTACAAACACAAAAGATTTCCAATGATCTTGCTAAATTATTCAGATAATTATTGTTTTTGTTATAGTAAATTCCATTTTTCCATACTCAAAAGTCAAAACTAGTGGTCAAAATTAATTTCTTTAAAAAAAACACTCATTTGGAAACCAAAAAGAAGTCATTTTCATTCATCAACAAAATTCCAAGAAAAAAAGTCACCTGGAAAACATTAGAAAGAGCAGCAGCAGCATGGATTCGGCCAAGAGAATGAGAAGCATCAATGGCGACTTGTGTGGCAAGTGCTTCAACAAATGGCTCCGGCCAAACCTCATTGCCGGCACGGCGGCGGGAAGAGGAAGGACTATAAAAATCGCCACCGCCCCTCCGCCGCCGGCGGCCGCCGGAGGAGGAGGATGAAGGGGCGGAGGAAGACATAGGTTTAGGAACAACAACAATGAGAAATGGCACAAAAAAAGAATTGATTTTTTTTTAGTGTTTAAATGACAGAAAAGGAAAATAAATAAATTTGGGAAGATTGGAAGAAAGAAGAGAGACAAAAAGGGGTGGAAAAGACACGAAGTGAGGGTCCCAAAAAAGAGTGTTTGGGGATTCTTGGATATATGAACACAAAAAACATACCACTTTATATATTTATATATATATACAGAAAAAAGACTCGATTTTTATGTTATGTTTAATAGTTTTTGTGAAATGGGGTTTGATTTTGGGACTGCAAAGACGGCTGATTTTGGAAGAAGAAAGGAGCGACTGTTGTGTTTTGTAAATTACCGTAGTTTTTTCGGGTGCCTTTTTATGCTGATTTTACTCTGGGATATTGCTTTCAAATATTATTGTCAGTTTTTTTTGTTTTGTAATTTCATTTTATTTATTTATTTTACTTGAGAGATATGATTACCAAGGAAAAATCAGAGACTACGTACAATAATAGATGGGAAGTGTCATCCTCGATTTGGGTTTTTTTAGAGGAGAAAAAGAGAAATATGTTAAGTTATACATTTTGCCAATATGATATATATATATATGTTGACGAAAGTTAAAATTTAGTCACCCCTCAAAAAAAAAAAAAAATAATAGTTAGCATAAATTTTACAATTTTACCGCAGAGCTCACCTTTGTCTAAATATAATACATTTTCATGATCATCAGATAATAAATTTGAACCTTTTCTTTGAATTTTTTTGTAAATGGTAAGGTTTAGCATCTTTTTAGAAATATTTTATACATAAAAAAATATTTCAACTTTAAATTTCACTTGCTTATTTTTTTATGAGTTTAACTTAATTAAAATTGTGATCATCGGCTCGATTGAAGTTATCAACTTTACTACCGAGGTTCAGTGACACAATTGGTTATCTTGTCTGGTGTTAATCCATTTTAACTCCACGGTCACGAGTTCGAGCCCGAAAATTGGTATTTTGCCCTCTATGTAGGGTTTGTTAGTCCTCCTCCCCCACTATATACTAAAAAAAAAAAAAAAGATGTTATCAACTTTACTTCTTTATATGATTGAAGCAATAGTTTTGTAAACTTTATTGAAGCTATCTGATATATTTTATTATCATTATTTTATTTTTTATTTTTTTTCTAAAATTTTCACTTTTTTAAGAGGAAAATGGGAAGAGGGGTTGGGTTAAAGTTTACAACATATTTTTTTAGATTAAAAAAAAATCAACCTTAACTCTAAATAACCTTTTTCTAAACAAAGTTTTCCTTTAATTCCTATTTCAAACATCTTTTTCCTAAATAAAGTTTTCTACAATTATTCCAACAATCTAACTTTTTTCAAATAAAGTTTTCTTATAACTACTTTAAACCAAAAATTTCTATGATCTTTCTTTCAAACCATCTATTTTAAACAAACTTTTCCTAAATCGTTTCCTCAAAACCCTTTTTTCCAAACCACTCTATTCTTTCCCTCTCTTCTCTTCCCACCATCCAAAATGTTTTAGCTATTCACGTGTAATCGAAGTAGTCTTCATATTTTGTTGATAGTATCAATTAAATAGTTGATTGAATAAAATATTAATTTAAAATTGACAAATTAATGCAATTTTTTTAAAGAATTATCATCTTATTTTTTATTTAATCAATTAGTTAACCTGCATTTTCCACCTCATTGTTAAAAAAAACAAAGCCCCATTTTTTATAGACAACTTTTGTTTAGTGGAACAATAAGATAGAAATAAGACTTTTAAATTTATAGGTATATATTAATATGGTTAAACTTTATTCTTATTGCTATATATAGATAACTAATTGTTGTTCTTACTGGTACATATATAAATAATTAAATTGTTATGAATTTAATTCAAACTTTTAATTAGATTTTTTTTTATGGATTAAAATCTGTTGCAGTACTAAAAAAAATTATATAGAGTAAAATTTTTGTCAACCATTGACCAATATTTGAAATTTAAGCAAAAAATATTATTATTGTTATTTTTTTTGTTAGAAGACAAGACAGGAAGACTAAAAACCTGAATTAAATTTTTCTATTGTTGGTAGATACTACGATTTTCTCATTTATTAATGCAACAGAAGATCTTTTGCTTTCTTTTCCTTTGTTTTTCCTCTCTCTCACCACCCAACCAAACAATAAAATGTTTTTTTGTCTTTATGTCAGTGTAAAATTCACCGTTGGTACTAAGATTTTGAACCAGTTTTTAGTGAAATTTCGAAGTTTTGTCCCACAAACTTTTATATTAATGTTTATTTAGTTTCTCGATTTAAAAATCTATGGAATAAATCTTCAAACTTTCAATTTTGTATTTATCATACTTTTCAAATGTTCAATTTTGTAATTGATATGTGAATCATCTATTTGACATGAACTAAGATAAATTCTATTTTAGATTGTTAAATTTACAAAATTTAACTTTTGGCATTCCAGAGGATGTTTGGTTTTCGAGAAGTTTAGGGAAAGTGAAAAA
This sequence comes from Sicyos edulis, assembly GCA_036507275.1. Lineage (NCBI taxonomy): Eukaryota > Viridiplantae > Streptophyta > Magnoliopsida > Cucurbitales > Cucurbitaceae > Sicyos > Sicyos edulis. The sequence continues at coordinate 40,939,164 of CM071850.1, forward strand.
ATTGAGTGGTTTGAACTATCAGTTAGGATGAGCTTGTAGCCAAGGGCGAGACGATCGATGCGCTAATTTGCTGGTTAGACAGGATGTTTTTTCGAGAGTAGATGATCATGATAAAGAACTTTGAAGATAAAGTCAAACAATCTAGTAGCTAAAAGCATGGAAAAAGATCATCGAGGTATGTTGATTGCAAAAATGAACGCGTTAAATGAAATAGCTCATATGATGTCTAAAGAAATGAAAGTTTTCATTCGTGTTGTCACAACAAAGGTGGTAGATTGAACACTCGGATTAATCTCATTATGAGAGCAGCGATAAGTCCAACCTCAATTAGAGGCAGAGTCCAATTGAATAAATTCCAAGTGTCTTAATTGAAGTCGTGTTGTGTGGTTCATAATGCAAAGGCTCTGGAGAATTTTATATACAATATAGAGCAATACTTCAAAGCCACAAATAAAGTGTAAGAAGACATGAAAGTCACATTAATGACAATGCATTTGGTAGATGTCGAGCTATGGTAGAGATAACATTATATGGACATCCAAAAGAAAGATATATCATTATGAATTATTGAGACAAGAGTTGCATTCGCAAATCTTCCTTTAGAATGTTGAAGTTATTGCAAGTCGTAGGTTAAGAATGTTGAAGTAAATTGGAACAATTTGAGAGAATGTCAAACAATTTTTCGGAATTGATAGTTGATATCTGAGACATGATAGTGAAAGATAAGATTTGTAGTTTTGTAGAGGGATAAGTCACATCAACCAAAACAAGGTAATATGAACACAAAGTATAAAGTTTTACATAATTATATGACATCCTAGTGCAATTATTTGATTTGATTAGTGAGTCATCACAAGAAAAAACTCGAGAACAAATAAATAGTAAATCATTTTCATCTCATTATTGTTTTTTTATAGACTATCATTACATTTTTCATATGATTACTATAGAGACTATCTACCTACACCTTGAAGTTATGGAAGAGATCGTCCAAGTACTATAAGCGGGCAAAGGTCACATCAGTAAAACAAGCATTACCAAAGATCATGATTCTCATCTGATGGAGTCCACCAAGTTTATGGGTATTCGAGTAGAAGGATCATTAATGATTACCAAAGATGAAACTAATGTGATCCCTCGTGTAAGAGGCGTAAGGTATTTATTTTCCCTTCAATTTATTAAGGGCATAATCAAATGTCGAAACAAATTGTCCCATGTGAACGTTTATCATTAGACAAAAATAAGATGTCAAGAGCACAACCTCATGTGAAGATTCATCTAAGCCTTCCTACCAATTATATGTTAATATAATATTGTTGATGTTGTTATTCCATATGGTTGTGACACATGATTTTTCTCTCATGTATATAATACAACTTCTCTCAAAATGTGCATGGAGGTTGACTCATACAATCAACATTGTCTGCGAGTCTGATACCAAATTTGAAAAGCATGACTTGCTCGTAGAATTGTAACAAGTATCACACAATCATCATTCTATTGTTTTAGAACTGCGACTATGACCCATATTTTTAGTGTACTGATGGAATTCTGAATGTTAAGTGTAAACAAAGTCTTAGTTAATATCTTTGATTTTTTTTTTTTTTTTGAGATGTTGACTCATATAATCAACATTGTTTACAAGTCTATACCAATTTTGACAAGAATGACTTACTTGTAGAGTTGGAGCAAGTATCACACAATCCTCATTCTGCTGCTTCAAACGTGCAACTATAACCCGTGTTTTTAGTGTAATGGTGGAATTCTAAGTGCTCAATGTAAATGTACTAAAATAAAAAAGTATTAAATGTAAACATAAATGTAGTGAATGTCTTGATTTTTTTAAAAAATAAATTTATCTACAATTGATGTTGAGGGATTTCAACCTATGATCTTCTAATTCATGTCACACTAATGCCGTCAAATTATTGCTCTTGTTACACTTTTGATTAATCGTTGTTTGAAATATAAATAAATAATAAAATAAGTTGCAGTAACTAATTCATAATAATCTCCCTTATTTGATAAAATTAGCTTGCTTTAGTCAATAAGTTATCCGTTGAAAGTAAAATATATACTAAAAAAACATATTTTTTTGTAACTAATTAATTAATTATATATTTGTAATATGGTATTTGTATCAAGACTATGAAATATAAAATAATTAAAAAATGAAAAATGAAAGTATAAGAAAATATCAAACTAAATTATTAAAATATAAGATTACATTTTTTTAAGTTATATAAGATTACATTTAAAACCCCAAACAACTATTAAGTACTCAATTTAAATATGAGATTTGAAGAGTCAGAAATAAAAATAGAAATTAAATTATTGACCAAAACTATATTTTTCACTTACAAAATCAGGTTAAAGTAAAACTTTGGTTCCTATGGTTTTTTTTTAAGAGATAGAATTTAGACTAAATTATTTTTAAAATTAATCATTATAATTAGATAAAAACTAATAAATAATATTTGTCATTAATAACCACGATAAATTAAACATGCGATGATTAATTATCCATAATTGTGTTGGACGATACCCGTTATTGGATAAAAATAAGTCGTCAATTTCAAATAAAGTTAATTAAAATTTTAATATTTGACCTTTTGTTAGTTCAATTAACTACTTCAATTCACATTCTCAATCAAATAATAAATCACTCTCGGTTTACAAATTTAGATAGCTTTTAGGTTAAGGAGTTATATTGATGAGTTATATTGCTTTTAAGTTAAAGAGTTATATTGATGAGTTATATTGAGGAGTTAAAAATTGAGCGTGGTGCCAAAAGTTGATTTGGATGTAGTTTTTGTGTAGAGAAGTTATAGTCAAAACCTTGTTTGAATGTAGATTTAAAATGAATAGTTATTTTTAGTAATTAAAAAAGGAAATTATTAAAAATGAGTGGTTAAAAATTAATCATTTTGATTGATTTGAAAGAAATTATTAAAAATAAGTTGTTAGAAATGATTGAATAATTATAAATGAATGATTAAAAATGAATGATTAGAAATGAGAGTTATTTTCAAAAGTAAAATTGAGGAGGAATTAATAAAAACTCGTTTAAATGTACATTTTTAGGAGGAGTTAATAAATCATAATCTTAATTTTTAATTAAAAACGTCAAACAAACAACACCTCTAAGTTGGGTCTGTAAGGTCTCCCAATTTATACTTAAAAATATAAAGGTCACTTCATTTGACACACAGATAAGGAAACTGATTTCTAAATTTTAAGACTGTAAAATAAATTTTAATAATTATTTTCAAATTATACATGGACGATTTAACAAAAAAAAAATTCATCATATTATTATTATTAATGAACTTCTAAAATTTTAATTCATTAATGTTAGGGGAATTTTTTTTTTTTTTTTTTTGATAAAAGGGAAAATTCTTTTTTAATCCGTACACTCGGTTGAAGTTTCACTTTATTATTTATATTTTCAAATCAAACACCTGACATTTCATTAATGGTGCTAATGCAGAAAAAAAAACAGCACTCTCTAAACCCACATATGATAACTAAGTAATATTTTGAGAGCCTTTAAACGGATGTTTATATGGGTAATTGTATAAAGAGTTATTTTTAAATAATCAAAATAGAAATAACTAATTTTGATGTGAAATTTTATTGAGGAGTTGCAAATAGTAACTAATTTATATGCAAATTTTTGTAAAAGGCATACAACCATAATTCGTTTAAATATGTTTTTTAAGAGAAGAAAAAAAAACTATTAAAAATGAGGGATTTTAAAAAGAGTAATTATTTTAAGCGGTTAAAAATGAGTAATTAATTTAAGTGGTTGTAATAACTCGTTTGAATATGTCCTCAAGAGGTGGCGCAGTGGTTGAAACTTTGAATTTTGAGAGTATGCTCCTTTCAATGTCTTGGGATTGAGACTCATCTATAATATTACTCTTGCGATGTCTTTAGTGCTTGGCCTAGGGACGGGCGAGTTTTAAGAGTATGATCCGCCTCTCTCTTTGAAAACTATTTTTTAATTTTTATCAAATAATAAAGACTAAATTATAATTTTTAAAATTATAAGACTAAATTATTTGGGTGATTGGATTTAGGGTTGGGAGAAAAGAGAAGAGGAAGATATCCCAACCCCGTGTTCATTTTTTATACGTCACAACCTCTCTCTATTCCTCCTCAAATCTCATCAAACTTATTTAATTCTATCACATTTCAAATCAAACCTCATTATAATTTAAAATAAAAATCTTATTTAAACACCTTTTTTCAACATTTTTTCCAAAACACAAATTCTCAAAACGTTATCTCTTCAAAACACCAATTTTCAAACACATGTTTCATCCTTACAAATCACTTTACTTCCTCCTCTGCTCTCCTCTCCCAAGTTCAAAAATCCAATCACCCCATTGATTCTTCTAATTTTGAAATTACAAAAACTAAAACCTAATTTTCTTAAAACTAGACTAAAGTTAAATTTTTAGGCTTAAAAAAGTGTGTGTGGGGGGGTAGGGGGGGGTTAGGTTGAGATGTCAAAATCAGTCCTTTAAAAATGCAGCTAAGCTAAGGAGGCTATGCCATGGCTAATTCAGTCTCATGGCTGCCTGGCTAGTACTCTCCTGACTGCTTTCATCCATTCATTCACTTTTTTTGAATCTCAATCCCAATTCAACTCTCAATTAACTTTATATTTACACCCTCCACTTCAAAACTTACTTTTCCAGTTTTCCTTTCAGTTTACACAACTCATCACTTCTAATATATATATATATATATATATAATTCCATTGCTAATAGATTTACCCATGTATAATTTACTCATCCAAAGACCCGCTTAATTATTTAGGGCACATTTGATTCATCGAACTCTACAATCGAGCTTCCCTTCCTTTCTCTTCCCTTTGAAACCAAATAACCCCTATGGGTGTGTTTGTTTGTTAATTTTAAAGAGGATTTATATTGAATATTAATTAACAATTCATAAAAATAAAAAAAAAACTCATTCAAACGATTATTGTAACTACTCAAAATAACTCCTCATTTTTAATTATTCGTTTTTAACTATTCGAAATAACTCCTCATTTCTAACCACTCATTTATAATTATTAATTTCTAACTACTTAAAACAACTTATTTTAACTACTTTATTCATTTTTAACTCATAAAAATAATTTAATATATCAAATTTACATCTAAACAATATATTATCTTTGATTTTTTTATATATAAAACAAAAATAACATGTAAACGAATTATTTGTTGCAACTCCTCTATAAATCTACATTTAAACAAATTATTTATAAAAAAAAACTTCAAACTTTTAACCGTTAAAAATAATACTCAAAGTAACTCATTCACCAAACACCAAATTGTAAACATACTGAGGCCACTGACAAGATGGTTTAATTAAAATTAAAAATAAATAAAATAGATAGAACTGTTGTTTTAAAATTAGACAACACCTGCCCAGCCAACAAAACGCTATGATTTGTCAATTTCTGATAGGTTTATGTAATAACAATTTCTGATATTTTGTTTTGACATTCAACTGTTATTTGTTTGGCCTTAGAAAACAAAAAACTGATTTCAACCTTTTAAAAAAAAAAAAAAAAAAGTCTTTCACCTATTATTGATTTTATTGAAAAGTGTCTTTCCCCTATTCGATGGTAGACCTTCTAATGACATACATGCCCATGCCCCCAACCCCTATCTGCATTTACTCTCAAATTTCACTTTCCAACATGCTTCTTCTGCCTTCATTTATTTTGTCTTTCAAACTTTCAATTTTATGTTGTTGTTATGAAATGAAACCATTCATTAACCACCAAAAATCACCCTATTATAATCTTAATAAAAATGAAGTAGATCCACACATTTGGACTAACAATTATAGTTGAAAGAACTTATGATTTCTTAGTCATGTATAAACTTATATGATTTAGCTAACACGTGGACAACAATTGCTAGACTTTAATAAATAGAAAAAAAGAAGAAGATATTTTCAATAGAGAAATCACATCTTTGATAATATGGTTGAATTCAAACAAATCTACAAAAATAACAATTGGAGCATTTGATATCATCAGGATCAGGAGGAGGAAACAATTAACTTGATCTAAAAGATGAAAAAAATCTTTTCCCTAATAGCAATTCTCTTGGGATGGGGTGTGTTTGTTTTTTGTTTTTTTTTAATGTATAAAAGCGGTAAACAACTACCATTCTTGAAAGGTTGTTTGTATTTAGAGGTAAACAACTACCGTCAACCACTCATCATATCCTATATCGAAACTCTTCATCAAAATTCAAATAAAAAACTTATCACTCAACTACTACTAACATCATTCTCCAATGAATATTCAATTACCTTAACCACTACTAACAAGGATTTTCAAATGAGTATTTAATTACCTCAATCAATGTTAACACTATATCTTCAAACAAGAAGTTAAATAACCAACTACCACTAACCCTTCCACTCCCCTCTTCTTCACTATTTTCTATCAAATTAAAATACACTCTTAGATAGAGGATTTTAGAAAGAGGGCAATTTGGGTGGCTGCACCTCACTCATAATGTCACACACACATTTTAATATTTTTATATATAAAAAAAAAAGTGAGCTGAGATGTGTGGCACCAAAGGTACCACATATATTGACATTATGGGTGGGGTGCAACCAAATTGCCCTCTTTTAGAAATGTGGGATTTGATGAAGATAAAATTTTGTTTGGATGAAGGGATTATGAGTGATTGTGACAAAAATGTTCGTTTGGTTAGATGAGTTAATAAATAGTTGTGACAAAAAACTCTGGTTTGAATTAAAAAGTTATGAGAAGTTAAAGTTCAAATAATAGTATATGTGGATGGCGTATGAAAGTTTATGAAGGGTTTTAGGGAAGTATTTATGGGGGCTTTTGAAGGATTTGTTGAATTAGTCTATCCAAATGTGTGGTTAAGTCAATTCCTCAACAAACGGTCACAAACCTTCTATCCAAACACATCCAAACACATCCAAACTTAATGTCCATGTGAATAGTTAAATAAAATATTGTTTAATAGTTTATACAAATTATTATGTCAGATAAGTTGGTCATCGATCAACTTTACTGTAAAAAAAAAACATCATCGTTCAACTTGATAAATTATTATTATGTAAAAAAAATATAGTTCACAATTTTTTAGTTAAAGACGTGCCAACTAAGGAAAGTTGTTCATAAATACAGTTTTCTAAGGCTCATTGCCTCATTCTGGTAACCTTTTGATGAAATTATGTTCATTTCCCCACAATTTCATACAATAAATCGTATTACATTTAGGTTTTGCTTGATAACTATTTTGTTTTTTGTTTTTTGTTATTAAAATTTAAGCCTACAACAATCATCTTACCATAACTTTTTTTATTAAGATATCTACCTCTTACCTATATTTTAAGAAATAAAACTAAAATTTGGAAGAAAAAAAAAAGTAGCTTCCAAAATAAATTTTAATTTTTAAAAAATAATAATAAAACTAGAAAATGAAATGTAACAAATTTTAAAAGTTTTAAAATTAAAATAGAATTTTTGAAAATTTAAAATCTAAAAGGATTAAAATAAAACCTAACTTATCTATCGACTAAAATTAAAATTTTGAAACTTTGAAAACTAAAATTCCAGAACTAGAGATCACCAAAGTACTAATTTAACCTAAAATAAATGATAGGCGAGAGGGATTATCCAAAGAGGAGGGCATAAATATTTCATTGTAAAGTCTTTTTTTTTTTTTTTTTGAAGCATCATTGTAAAGTCTTTATGTTAAGTTAGAAAACACATTCGTTTTTTTATCGTGCTTATTAATTATGGATATGCCTGTTATATGTGCAGCATTGGGGTGAGATGATTGTGAAAAAACATACATTTTTCAAGTGGAGAAATGGGGTGATTTAATTGGCTTAAGAGGAAGAAATTTCTAATTGTAGCATTAGAATTTTGGTATCAATCATTAGTCTTTGTCATGAAAGTAATAGCACATGACAATCTTTATTTCTAAATACCCATCCAACACAATTAAATTATTTTATATAGATTAGGTTTTTTAAAATACATCATTAATCACTATCTAACAAATTCTAATAACTCTAATCAATAGTAAAAAGAAAGATTCTCTTTCAAAAAACTGTTAGCTCGTTCTCAAATAGATTCATAGTTATCTATAAAAACCTAAAAATCTTTGCTTATCAACAAACTTGTCACAACACTAAACGATTTGCTACAAAAAGAATAAGTTATATTCTCCATAAGATATAACTCACATTTAACACCAAAGATGACATCGTTGAATTAAGACAAATCAAGAAAATTCATCGTTAATAACTTTTCTAACTAGTGAAGAATTAGATTCTACCAAAATCAATTGGATTAGACTACTCTCAAGTTCAAGGATGTGAAAAATTTCCTAAAGCTCGCTATTCAAGCTTACCAACTTGGGAAACGCTTCCAGTATCATACTATCCAACTAATCCATTATTTATTTAAAAAAGACAATTTATAAGCATCAACATTAACCTTCCACCACCCACACCTTCGATTGAATACTCCTATTTTGCCAACCTAAACTCCACGTGCCTTCAAAAGTTTAATTTTAGACATTGAACTTTTATGTTTGTCTATTTTGGTTCATACATTTTCAAGCTTGTAATATTTTAATCGCCGTTTAATTTGAGTTCATAAATTTTAAAAATAAATTAAATGTGATCCATATTGTAATTGTTTTGTTGATTTTTCTTAAAAAAAATATTGTACTTCTCTATAAATTTAGAAATAGATTCACATATTTTTCTTTACTTATATTAAAATTATTAATATCATTAAATTAATTTAATAAATATTCATTTCACATTAATTATAAAATTAAATTTTAGAAGTCAGAAACTAAAATTAAATAAATTTAAAAATTAATGACTAAATTTAAAATTTTAAAAGATTAGATATGAAAATGAAACTAACTTAAAAATTTATAAACCAAAATTAAACCTTTAAAAATTAAAATCCTAAAATTAAACAAAACAAAATTTAAATATAAAAGTGATAATAAGTGTGAGAAAGACAAGGGTGGGGCCAGGGAAAGACAGCAGTTGTTTTTGACTAAAGGGCAGGACATGCTCATGTCTTATCAACTGCAATATCTATTTATATATATATATATTTGATTTTATTTTCTAAATTTAAATATGATATTTGAGATTGAAGGAAATAAAGTACAGAGTTGGGGGAGTTGGTGTTGGAGAGGTCAGGTACTATTTTCCTCTCTCAACGGTCCCCTACCATTCTAGCCCCTCACCTATATATACAACTTTCTCATTCCATTTCTCACTTTTTTTCATATATATATAAAAGTTAAATATATATTTTTAAAAAAGAAAAAAAAAACTCAAAACAGTACTTGTTTGTAATCCCTATGACAATTACTTATCCATGTTTGGATGACTTTTTCTTTTTGGTACTTATTTTCTGTGTGATGAAGCTTATTGAATTAAACAAGATAAATTGAAAATTGACAACTCATTTATTTCTAATCCAACAATAGCAAATTGTAAAAGAACACAAGAAAGCTAATTGTCCCGTTCTTGATTCGTCATGGATTAGAATGAAATGTTTTATCGAAACATAGAAACTATTTCAAAATTTTAGTAGGCAATTTATAATTTGGAAGGTGAGTTTAGAATTCGTTTAGGATTTAATTAGGAACCCAAATTTTTAAATTTAGTTTGGAATGCCAGTTTTGGATTAGAAAGTTCTTTTTTCCTTCCTTTAAATCGAGAAATGGAAAGATTTTACAATTAAACTCACTCAATATGCTTCATTTTCTTCATTATCAAGTAAGTATGTCAGCCAGCTCTGTATGCAAAACCTCAGTATGCTTCATTTTCTTCCTTTCCCTGTTTCACAGTTGGTGAAAAAATTTGCAACTGTGAATGATTTAGATAATTCAAACCACAAATAAGGAATTATTTAAAACAAAAATTTGTCAACAGCTCTTTAAGGAATGATTTAGATATCATTAACATTTATGCCTTCTTAGGTACTATTCATGTTTGAATATATATACACAAATATATATATATATATATATATATATATATATATATATATATATATATATAATGAAGGATTATGATATTGGCATGACCTTCAAATCTGGGCCTTGATAGTGGCCCAACATCATTGGGTCAGCCCAATTTAAATTGAGCCCTTTCCAGACCCATGGGTGATTGAGCTCCTTCAACTAGACTTTCCTAAATGAACCAGGTTGTTGAGAGTAAATGATGTGCTTGTTGGTAGCAGAGAAATAATACAAAAAATATTTAGGGTAAAAAATTTGATGGGGTTAAGGAACAGGTTGTGACAATAATTGATTCATCAACTCCAACAACTAAAACTCTAAACTTTCCCTAAACCAACCAGTTTAGGCCTTCCTTTAGGATTCCATTATAAAACTATTCATGCAAATCTCAGGCGTGAAATCAACAAGGGCAGTAGCTAAGTGGCCTCATTATAAATTCAACGACTAAGAAATTATGAGTTGAATTTTCCTTCCTTCCATGGTTATGACCCAAAATAAATATATAAATAAATCTCACACGTGAATGAGACCATCCCTAAATGTAGTAGTTTGACATAATAGTTGAAGAAGAAAAAAATGTTACAGTCACCATCGTGGTTATTTATATTGTTGCAATAACGTGTTTTGACGTTCATAATTGAAATAAATTGGATCCTGAGAATCTTTCTTTTGATAGGCAATTATAAATGAAGTCAAGAGAAGATAATAATAATCATTAAGGAGTCTAAATTGATTTAGCACTTCTTAGAGTTTAATTGATATAGATGTTAGTTTGAAGTTATAATAAATAAATAAATAAATTAGAAATGATAAGTTTGATAAATAAAGATTAAAGATAGAATATAAGTCCGTCCACTAGCCGAAAGGAAGAAAATCCATGGACAAGAATAGGCAACAAACAACACATGTTGTGAAAAATGAATAATTAATTTTGTTTGTTTTAGAGAAGAAGAAGGAGAAGCATGCAGTTAGGTTAGGGGGGGATGTGATTATAAGATTAGAGCATTTGATTTTAGAAGGGTTGATTGTTATTTGGTTGTTTGTTTTTGAAGTCGTCTTGTGTTTACCTTTTCTCAATACTTGCTTTTTCGTTTTCTTCATCTTGTTCCTAAGTACTTATCTTTATGTGTTTCCGCACCAACAACAAACTTCTCTCTCTCTCTATTATTTTACTCTTAACCCTTCCCATTCATAATCAACCATCATCCATTATTATTCACAAGTGTCCACTACTGCTAATGATAAAAGAAAACATACTCATTTGTTAATTATTTAGCACATACAGATGTCCATGGAATAGAGCGAGAAAAGAATAATGCCTTTTCTGTACCCATTCTCACTATCAAATGCAACCCACGCCCTTCCAAAATTGGGAGATTTCCCACAAAAAATTATCAAGGATCCAGTTTTTTATGAGAAATTTTTTTACATTAATAATTTTCTTATTCTTATTTTCTAATCTTAATCTTTATAAATGAAAAAATTATTAGTTTTCAATTCAATAGTTTTAAAAAAAATATATATTCATTTAAATCAATATTTCTACCAACAACAAAAAAAAATCTATAGATTAAATAGATATAAAGAGATTAAAAAAAATAAAAAAATTAAATATAATAATGTAAACAAAAGAAGAGCATTTAGCATGACTAAGCTAAATAAAGAAAGAATTTGCAAAAGTATACATTTACAGAGAATTTAGCTCACGGCATTTTAATAAAAAAATTTCATTTATAGGTAAAAAGACATAATAGCCCCCCTATTTAAATCAATCTCTTAAGAAAAATTTCCCACCGTCCTTGATTTTTTCAATTTCCATCTAAATTGCCTCCTAAAAAATTTCACCGAACCATCCTTGTTTTGCTTTTGTTTTTTTTTAAAGTTTGTCAAAATATTTAAAAACTTTAATCTTTTATTAATAAATAAATGCGAAATTATGAATTGACCTTGTCTTTGTGGTAAATGTATAAGTACTATATTTTTTTATAATATCATATTAATGGGTATTTATAGTAAAATATTAAAATGTATTAATGGTGCAAATGGTTTAAAATTTATAATACTATTTACAAATACAATATTATTTTTTTATAAATACAGTATTATATAAATACAATATTTTTTTAATAAATACGGTTTTTTTATAAATACAATTTTTTTTTTATATATAAATACAATATTTATCTATAATTAATACAGTATTTATTTATTTATAATTAATACAATATTTATCTTTAGCTTCCACAATACCAAAAAATTAAGGTTTCGGGTTGATTTTTTCCTTTGATTATTGAAAAGGTTAGAGAGGCGACGATAACAAACAAAACACAAAGAAATCGAAGAAAAATCACTGAAATATAAAGAGAATCAAAGAAAATCGTCGAAATCGAAGAAAAACAAAGAAAACACCAAAAAAGAAGAAGAATTGGTCAGAAAACACAATGCTCCAAAAAATGTCGGATAATCGAACAAAGAAGAAGAAGACGAGTTCATCTTGGAGCTTGATTATAATGCAAATATTTTTCAATTTGACTATTTTTTGGTAATTATTTTATTAGAATAGTCGTCCATTATAATTTTCCAAAAAATAAAACAATTAAAATCATGAAATTTTAAATAAAATGTGACCAATAACACAGCTCAATGACATACACGATTGATAAAAAAAAAACCTTACGTTTCAAAAAATAATAAATCATACGAAATTAAATAAAAAAAATATTTTAAAAACATAATTGCTTCAGAAAAAAATATAAAGGAACTTAAAAAAAAAGATTTACAAAAACAAAAGAATACTAAAAAAAAAAAGAAAACAAACAAGAAAACCAAAAAAAATCATAAATATGTAACGTGGCATTCGCCACGTGGCCACCCTAACTAGTCAATAACAAACACTATTTGTAAACAAAAAGAAACAAACGTCAGACTAGATATTTGGCTAGGGTATAATAGGTATTATAAAAAAATATTATTAATTAAATTTAAAATAAAAAATAAATTTGCAAATACTTTACAAGATGACTAGATTTGTAATTATTTTCTTAAAAGTAGTTATCCACTACAATTTCCCACAAAAGAAAGAGGAGGAAGAATACATTCTCATCCTCGTTTCAAAAATTTATATCTATAGATTAAATAGGTAATTTTCAAAATTTTGGTTCAATTTTGGATGTTTGGATAAAAAATCGAATTATTACATGGAGAGAGATGGAAACTATCATAGAAAAAGTTGGAGGAAACAAACTTACTTTTCAAACATCAAAATCTCAACATCAAATGGTTATAATTACAGTTCATTGTTTTTTTTTTTTTGGTAAAGATTTACAGTTCACTGTTAAACTTGTTCTAGTGACCTAGTAATGGTAGATTATTTTGGTTAATATATATAGTAGGTTTTGGAACTCGTTAGACAAGATTTTATGTTATATGCAAAAAGATCCAAAATCTACAGAACTTTTAGTACATAAAAATATTTATTTATCTATTGAACGGGTACATAAATATATTTAAATTCAAAATCGTTCACAAACAAATATCTACATACAAAACCAAATCACGTGCATATATTTGACATGAAAGATCAATTTCAAATAATTTCCGGGACCATGGATGGTAAAACATAGATATGAAAGGATTACCATTTTTCTATTTTACTGCGTAGGCTAAAGAATAATTTCAAAGGTAGAAAATGTAAATAGACGAATAGTGAGCAAATTATTAAGCAAAGAGGCAGTACACATTCAATTGAAGAGTTTTTTGTTTTTTTTTTTGATATCCATGAATGTCTAACCCGCAACTACTCTCGCGGAACATATTATCTGATCCTACAATAATTTAATGTCAAGAAAAATTAAAGAAAACTAATTCTTAAGAAGGTGATCACGATAGATGAACCCAACATCGGCCCTTTTCCCCACTATCCATGAATTCAGTTGAATTCGTGAAAGTACAAAAAGATAATGAAGATTTACAGCAAAATGGAAAATGCGACTGTTTTGGGATTATACAAATACTAAGTTTATATAATATAAGTATATCACTATCATAGAACGCAAATGTATGCAAGGAATTTTTTTAAAAAAAATTGGGGGATTGAATATCAAGCTAAACTGCGAAAAAGGAAAAATTACAAGATGTTGATGACAAGAACTCAAGAACAAGAAGGTAAGTACGAAAGGTAGTTTTTTTACACAGGGAAGGATAGGCAAGTGAGAAAGGGAAAACGTAAGAATTTGCGTTGGTTTTTGACTTTAGGGGGTTTCTTGTTGTATTGTTGCAATTATTAAGTTCTTCTCAGCAAGACTTGGGAACAGTGCTTTCACAGATGTGTCCAATAGACAAGTCCAACATGAAACAAAACAACTTCTTCAGAAACCCTAGAAAGAATATAATATAGAGGTGGGGGAGGGGGGGCCCTAAGAGAATCTTTCACTTCCTTCCCTTAGAACCCAACCTAAAGGGTCTTTTTATAAATCTAAATGTCAATTCTAACACCCAATATAATGATGTTTTATTATATGCTTTCTGTCTCAGAGGACTTGGGGGTTTGCTTTCTGTGATCAGACAATCAATCCAATGGCCACTACCCTGTCTATAATTTTCAATGGGTTTTCTCACACATATATTTAAATCATTTCTTTACTATTTTTCTGAGGAAACCTATGGTGCTTGTTTCCCTCTGACTTTTCTTCCTGCTCATAAACAACACTTCTCATTTTCAACCATTTTATTTAATGCATTTAGTCGTCTTCTGGTTCACCTTTTTCCCCCAAGTGCATAAAGTTCTGTCTATTTTGTTTTTAGTTTTTCGGCCTCCATTTCCTCAGTATGATGAGTATATATCACCGAATCATATGATATCCATATGAAAAGGCTGTGTGTTTTGTAATGGAAATGGACCATCCAACAAGATTTCACAATTATAAGAAATAATCATTTAAATTCAAGCACACAACTTTTTTGCTAACCTATAGATATCTCATAATCAAAGACAGTGCAAAATATATACCTCTATGATATTATTATCTGATTGTCAACACGTTTTTCATAGTCTAAAAGTTCCACCCCCCATCCCCCGGGTGTGTGTCTCTGGTCTGCCTATCCCTGTAGGTGAAAAGTTGAAAATCATTAAATCTCTCTTCGAGAGAGAGAGAATGACATGACAAAAAAATGAGAGTGAGCAACGTATAAGTCTAACATGCCATTTTCTTCAAATTTGCATCAATAAAACAGTGACTCTACAAAAAAAAGAAAAAAAAAGAAGATAAGAAATGGAAAGGGGGGAAAAGGTTTGAGAATCAGAATCCCTCTACTCTTGTGATGGAAAGACAGTAAATGGTGTGAGACTGAATACAATGGATAAGCATTCCCAGAAATCATGGGCAAAAAAAAGAGAGAATAATGATGTTTCAACTAAGATATCGTCAATAACATGTCAAAAGTTTAAAACTTCACAAAGGAACATAGATTACAAGGTAGAAAAAGAGTGAGTGTGAAATTGGTTTCCGGATAGGATAGGATTTTTAAATGAGTCACTTTTTCATTAATAGTTTTGAAATACATAGTTTTCAGGGAAAATAAAGTAACTTTGCATAATTTCAAAATTTTAAAATACTTTCCCATTTTACTTTTGTCTAACAGGTAGTGAATCTATTAGAATTCAAACATGTAACCTCTGAATTATCATATTATATATCATGTCCATTAAGCTCAATAAAATACACTTTTTATTTACAAGTTGTGACATGACAATTTCTTATACAAACACTCTTCATTTGCAAGTATTTCCAAAACACATTTGCAGACATCCCTTTTAATTCTTACAGCAGTAACACAAAATAGAAACATAATCAAGATGCATTGCACAACTCTGTGTCATGACATCATTGGCATTTTAGAAATCCATAATTTGATATGGCACTACATAGAATTAGTGGTTCATGATAGAGCCCAATGAACCATGTTTTAAAGGCATGGTCCACACACTGAAGTTAGGCATAAAAACAGACTCAAAGACAGTAACATATCCATGCTGAGGTGATTTGGAGAATCCATCTCTCTTTGAAAGAGTGGTTCCCATGCCCAAAGTCTTGGAATATGCACACACAAACACTCCCTAAAATCAACTACAAATTATAAAAAGAAAGCAAAGAAAGAGAAAGTTAAACAGCATTGGTTTGAGTTCTTATTTGGTTTGGATCTTCTTCCTTGGCCCCATCCCCTCCCTCCTCGATACCCTCTCTCAATCCTTCTCACAGACATTTTCACAAACACGCGGACTTCGAGACGCACAGCAACACAAATCCTATCTTACACTTTTTCTCTATATACCACAGAGGCAGAGCATTTCGATTATAATTTCCACCTACCAAATCCCTAATCGTTTCATTTCTAGGGCAAAAACATAAACAATGCTGAAGAAGAATCACGTACCCGATCCGAACGAGAAGCGGCGGAAGATCTCAATCAACGACAATCTCGACATTCTGATCGAGATCCTAAAGCGACTGGACGGACCGTCGCTGGGCGTCGCGGCCTGCGTTTGCCGGCTCTGGTGCAGGATCGGGCGGAGCGAGTCGGTGTGGGAAGAGGTGTGCTTCCGGCACGTGACGTCGCCGCTGCCGTCGTCGGTGAGATCGGTGGTGGCCGCGTTGGGAGGGTACAAGCGGCTGTATATGGTGAGCATTCGGCCGGTGCTGAGTCGGCTCCGGTGCTCGGAGGTGGTGCGGCGGCGGGTTTGGACTCAGGATGAGGTTCAGCTTTCTCTGTCGCTGTTCTGTGTGGATTATTACGAGCGCCTCGCTGGGACTGGCAGAGATGCGTCCGCATTGTCGCTCATGTTCCTCTGCAACACTGTGAACGTCTGATTTGATCTCCTTCGTTTTTTTTATACTTTCTCCACCGTCGGATTTGTAGACCAGAAATCAAGCAAGGTCTGGTCATTTTAGTCAACGGGATTAAATTTGCCTGGTATGAAGATGAATATTATGATGATTGTTTCAATTACACGACGATTCTATTTTTATGAAAAATAACACAACCATTCTTTTCAACATTTTGATTATTATTATTTCATTTACTTTATTGGTACTATCTTTTTTTTTTCTGGTAACAATGCATCAAACTCTTCTAGTTTTTATTTTCATGAATCTCTAACTTCATAATTATGATTATTAGTTATATAACATGCACTTAAAACTCTATTTTTATTGTCTTTTATTTTCATAAGTTAGAAATAACTTAGATTTATATTCTTGTTGACTTAATATTATAGTACTCTTTTTTAGACCTACGATAATTAACGGTTGAAATTCAAATTCATGACATTCTTTTTTGTCTTGTACTATAGGATTGGTAACAACTCACTCATACTCGAACACTCATGAATCGACCTCTTATAATAAATAGATTGGTCTTGGATTTCTTCCCCCCAGTACTAAATAAAAAAATAATCCTGATTCACATATTTATTATTATTGGTATTACTTTTGTTATTATCATCTAAATATCAATGTAGTGTAAAAAAAAGAGTAACAAAATTTGGGTTCACGTGTGTATTTAATCTTTTTATTGCCTTTTGTGTTGTTTTGGTCTTATGATTTAAGATGGACGTTATAACCTACTTTTTTTTTCCTTTTTTTCAAAAATCAACCAGTATTAGGCATTGGGGACATAATCTACTACCATTTTGTTAAAGTTTATTGAATAGCAAGTAATAAAAATAAGTTATTTATTGATAGCAAGAATTAATTAATATTATTTTGCATAAAAGCTTAAAGATATATTGAAATATTACTATAACTAGACGTGTGGTTCTAATCCTCTAACCTCATTATATTAAATTAAAAAAATAAAAAAATTGCTATTATTTCAATGAGATTTTATGGGTCAAATGACTTGAGACCTTTTAGATAAGGTCTATTAAAATTATTTTGGATGAAAGAGTGTAATTATTGATCTTAGCTTGTTACATTTGTGTTATATCTATTAAATTTCAATGAGAGAATATAGAGAACTTTAAAAATATATATGGAGAGAATAAATTTGAAGATTAAAATGTGATTTAACTTGAACTTTTGAAATTCGGTTATTAAAGTCTCGTTTGATAACCATTTAATTTTTTTTTTTTTAAATTTAAGCCTACAACAACTATTCATTATAGGTTTTTTTTACTCAGATATCTATCTCTCACTTATATTTGTAAAAATCAAACCAAAATTTGAAAAAAAAAAAAAAACTTCCAAAAGTTTGTTTTTGTTTTTAAAAGTGGGTTAGTATTGAGTCGAGGAAAGATAGATAGATTGTTGGAATGATGAAATACATCCTACGAAATTTGAGTGAAAATAGATTTAAATTTCAAAAACCAAAAACAAAAGATCAAATGTTTATTAAATCCGGCCAAAATTATATTGAATTGGGCGGAGAATTTAAAGGAAAAGAACGAATGTTTTTGTTTGTTCGGCTATGGGCTAGAAAAAAGTGATTGGGACAAGACAGAGATGTAATTAGCAAAAGTTGGTGGTCCAATAAATATTCGATCATTGGCCCATGATAAAGAGGCCCAATACATCAATTATTTTCACTGCTCATACACATATTATGAATATTATATGTACATTGTGTACATATGGGAAAGGAGATTCGAATACGACCTTTCAAAAAAATAAAATAAAGTTGTGAGCTGGTAGGAATTGCTGGCTCTCACCTATTCCAATAATTTTTCCAAGTAGATGAAAATATTTGAGAAGCCATAAAAAACTACACTAAAAAAGTTGAGGACACAAACAAAGTTTTTCGGAAACCTATGAATTAAGCTTTACTTTGACAGATAATTTAAGTTTGAAGTCAACGAAGTCTTAAATCTCTATCCTTGTATGGTAAATTAAATTATGAGGTAGGTTTGTTAAATTAAAAAATATTGATTGATGCCAGAAATTCAAATCGTAGTTTTTTCATCTGGCTAAGTACTTTCAATTTAGCAGGCTAACCACCTATTCCACCTTATATAGTACTGAGATTTAAGGAAAATAAACTCTTATAAACATGCATATAATTCTAGATCATAAACTCCACGATTTTATTCACCTGTAAAAAGCATATTTATATACCTATAAAAGAAATCATAAAATCTAACAAACCTAAATATTATAACAATAAATATTAAGTATAATAACTCTAATAGTTCTAAAATAGGAAAATATGCAACCTACTAAATTTAAATTTAATATTCTAATATTTCCTCAAGTTGATTGTTCAACTTGAATTCTAAGGAAAAGAAGGGAAGAAAGGATAAACAAATCAGAGAAAAAAAAAACAGTTTACTTATGCTCCATTCTAATAGAACTTTTGAAATATAAGTTTGATAAAAGACTCCATTTTAATAGAACTTTTGAAATATAAGTTTGATAAAAGAATAAAAGGATAGAAACGAAGATTTTTTTTCTTCACATTTTTTAAAGAAGGATGATTTGAATGTATAATTTACAAGTTATTCAGTCGATAGAGACTCACTAAAATAACACTTCTCTTTCCCTTTGCAAAATGATCTCCACTAAAATAATACTTCTTTTTCCCTTTGCAAAATGATCCACCTAACTTTTATTTACACATTTCCTTCAACTAAAAAAGTGAATCAAACTATACTTCTAAGAAATGGGCAAGCCTTTCATTGCCAACTTCAAAAAAAATAAGCCTTTTTTTTAAATTCATAACAATAGAAATTAGCCCTCTCTATTATCAACTTCTTTCTTCACAACCTTCATCACCATCTGTTTCTCTGTTTTCCTGAATCAGAACAATCCACTTTTTTCTATCTATTGAAAAATCAAAAGGCAAAAAGTATCGATTTCGAAACCGAAACCTCGAATTTTAGTCTTCTGTATATTGTTCTATAAATTGTTGTCAGGGTATGTGTTATCATTAACATCATTCTTTGGTGTTTGGTGTTGACATTCATCCCCTTATGGGGGATGCAAATGGGCTATCTGGTAGATTAAGTCCTTGTGTGCTGCATAATTTAAATAGAATTGTGTGAGAATAGAGAAACTTGTAAGGTTTTCTTTTTAGTTAAGACTTTTTAATTTAACAGACCTGTTATCATGATGGTTAGTCCAAGAATCTACAAAGTCATGGAGCTGCTCAGAGGATGAAGAAAACTCCATTTCTGCCTTCCATTGAGCTGAAATGGAAAAGTTCAATAAGAATAATAATTTAATTGAAAGAGAAAAAAAAACAACAACAACAACTCGACCTCATTCGATAACAAGTTTTCGAGAGCTCGCTATCAATATGTTGGCCTAAAAAAGTAAGAACTTTTTCTAGGCCTTTTCTTCCTTCCATAAGATGGAGTTTTGTAGTTTTTGTAATTTATTTTCTTTATTTTTAGAATGAATGATTCAACAGGTTTTTAAAATGTGGAATCATGACAAACATAAAAAAGTGAGAAAATAAGTTCAGTTTGCATGAAAAAAATTCCAAAATCAAAAGAAAATTTACCATAAGCGGCACATTTGATCTTTTGTATTATATTTGCAGCAAAATTTTTAAAATAATTCATCTATAGCACATTGATTTCTATCGCTCAACTAGTGATATAATTCAAATTTTGGATTTCTATCACTTATAAAAAACTCAAGCAGTGATAGAATGAGTTATCATTGATTAAATTTTATCATTAATAGAACTCAACTAGTGATAGAACTCAATTTGAATTTTCTGTTACAAATGAATTAATTTTGATTTTGTGCTATAAATAAAAATATTTTGCCCTTTTTTATTGTACATGCGAAATCCCTAAATCAAAAAATAAATTATGAACCATTGTAATCACTCAAAATTATCTAGATCCCAATGGTCAAAACACTTACATCACTCGACACCTACCAAATTCTCAATCATCATAAAACAAGTCAAAGACAAAAGTTTCATAAGTAAAAACCTGATGAATGTGCCAATAATTTGTTGGTTGAAAATCCCAAATAGGGAAGATGGGATGTGTTTTTGTATAGAAACTGTTCCGAGTGTTTTTGAACTTGAAATCTCTCTAAATTCTTTCTGCACAAACAAACCAAAAAGAAAAAAAAACATCTTTAAGATACAAATTCAACAAAAACGACTTCTTTTTTTTTCACAACGTTGTTGAGTAAATTTACCTGTCGGGAAGTTTAGATTTTTCCTTGTAAGGTTTAACAAGAACCTGAGCATCACATATGAAATGGGTACTCGTGGTTGAGAGAATTTGTTTGACTGTCTCCACATAAACAAATGTGACAAATCCATACATTCTACTGTGTTGGTACGGAATCCTAACATCTTCAACTGGTCCATATTTGCTGTAAATTGCCATGTAAATAATGATCAAATATGAGGACATTTGTAATTATTTTGCGATTTCTCAAATTTCTATATTGAAAGAGTTTATAGGGATTGGGTCCACAAAGTTTAATCCTAAACATTTCGAACATAGTGTTGCACCTTTAATTTAATAAAATTTCATAAACTTATTCAACTCCTGTTATTTGACTCTGCCCTTTAATTATATAGTCCTACTATCCTTTCCTACACTCAAGAAGTACCATATATCCATTATCTCTATGTCTCGAATTTCAGTTACCCAAAATCTTAATCGCCATACATAAATGTGAATTATACATAATTTGTATTTACCCCTTGTGGTGAGTTTATTGAACTTTAGGTTAGTTATGAAGTTCGGTTTATAACCAAATGATAGGTGTTTTAATTTAGCCTTTGGATTTTCTTTATCATTTGAGAGCAAGAAACCCTATCCACTATTTGAGTTCTTGAGTTCCTACAATGACAAATTATGAAAAGAATCTCTCTCTATCCTATTTTGAAGTCCTAATCACTTTTATCTGGTGTGCTATTTCTTCTCCTTTTGCCTTCTTTTATTTGCATTTGATTTCATCGCAATTGGTTTGGTATGAATTGGAGTTTAGATTTGTATTTTCTTTCTATACACAATGTGTGGCAAATATAATCTTGTGTTTTATTTGAAAGGAAAATTTATAAGAAAGAATTCTTGTTTTGGAGTCTTCGAGTATAAAAATATTAAAATTATGTTTTATACCAATAATAACCTTGTTAATCTTTAACTAATTTAATTGTTTGTTTAATATAATTTATATTTATATTTATGCATTTGGCCTTTAATCTTTATATATGTCAATAGCAATAGGTTAAAGAAGTTCTAAAAAACACAGGTATATTGAAATTCTCCCACTAACAATTACAGATTTATTTAACATAAAAATTGTATCATTCCATGCATCAAAATCTTCCAAAATTAAAGAGAAACATCCCTAGATACCGGAGCTTCCTCGCAGAAGAAACTACCCAAAGAAAAAAACTACCTGAAGTAGTTTGAAACATCAAGTTGAGTGAAAGTACTTTGAGCAGGAAACGTTAGATAAATCTGACGAGCACCGTGGTCGGAAAATTCCATGTTGTAATTTGGAGCATCCTCGGCTAAGATCACCGAATGCTGTCCATGTGGCCTGAAAATGTCAGAAAAAATCTGAAAGATTTCATTATCATTTAAAAAGAAACCTTCATTTTTCTATTAAAAATAGTCTATTAAGAAAATATGTTTTATATGTTATTCGAAATTTAATAAGATCATGAATTTAGTTATTTATTAGGAATGAGTTTCATTTCTTTTAAATTGATGTTTGTTTAAATTAACTTTGATGTAAAGTTAAATTTACGTTAAAATGAAATTCAACTTAGTCCTCACTTTATTGGAATACATTTGTCCATCTAAAATGTGTGAAAAAAAAAAAAACATTAAGATAGCTTGAAAACACATTCAAACTTATAGGTAAGGAAGGAGAAACTAATTTTTTCTATGGTAAAAAAACTTCAATATCAAAACTCATTTCTTGTCTTGAATCAAAAGGTTCTTCCAGTTGAGCCGGAATCACATTTTGTAATAATCATATTATATTATTGAAGATGTATGTATAAATTATCTAACAGAAAATGGCAAATACAATTCTAAAAAACGAGAGGAAACAGTGCAGAGAGTAAAAACAGAGCATGGAGAATGAACCTGTTAAGAACACAAATGCAGCTCAAATTAGCAAGAAGCTTGGTGAGGCTGAACCCAGCCTTGCCATGGCGTTGACTTTCCCTAACATACCCATCCGCTTCAAGACTCTTCCCATACGTTTCATAATAAATCACGGGCAACGCCGCAATCGAAATCGGAACTCGACCTCGCAATTTCAAAAGCTCCACAATCTCCATTTCCAGCTCCTTCCAATTCCCATTTTGATTTCCAGTCGTAACTGTATGAAAATACCCACATTTATCCCCATGTTTACAATACCCTTTCCTAAAGTAACGGCAAACCTTCTTCAACCCACTCCCCGCCCGGTCCGGGATTCCCAGCTCGGACTTTGCTTGGTTTATGACGCATTGGATTAAACCGCCCGGGCTGTACGCTAGCCGGATCATGCCCTGTTCCTCTGTGTTTAGAAGAATGTAGCCCATGATTTTCGAGACGTGATCCGGTTCCATTTTGGAGATTCTTTCGTATACAATCTTTGTCGACTCCTTGTCCATTGCAACTGAAAAAACAGAGCAACGGAACAACAACAATAAAGCAATGAAAGTTTGGGGAATTTAAGAATTGGTGTGGATTTTTAAACAGAAAACAGAAAGATTCGAAAGCAGGAAAGAAATTGAATTATCTTCTTTCTTCTCCTCTGTATTTTTCTTATTCCAACCATTATTTTTAAGAGAAAAACGAAATGACAGAAGGGATTGGCTCTTAAAGGCAAGGCCCTTGTCTTTCGTTTAAATCAACCTAATTAATTCTGTGTTTTATGTTTAATGTCGAATTTAAATCCTTCAACGTCTATCCCACTCTCTTAAATAATCACATGGAAGTGCAATGTGTGGTTCAATTGGTCAAATTAAAAAAAAAAAAAAAAAAGTGTTTCTTTGGTTTCGCTCACTATTTCCTTTTAAAATGTTTAGATTTTGTTTTATGCATTTATTTATTTTATAGATTTGGTTTTCTTTTTTTTCATTTTTCAAATTACAGGTTGTACTTGCCGTGATAGAAAATCGCCGGAAATTATGAGAAATGCGCCGGCATAATCCCACGTGTATCGTTTGGTTTGATTTTGCGAAATCAACGGTATCCAGGTCCCACTTTTTGTAGAAGATGAGCGGTTCGGATTCATCACCACATCCTCGGCTCAATCAGATGACGTGCATGATCACCACGTGTCATCAAGGAGCCACGTGTGTGTTACTATACGACCCACGTCGTCTAAATTCTATCGTACCTGGCAAGTCCGTGGGTCCCACTTCAAACAGTGTCAGCTCGGTAAAAGCGCTTATCCGTGATTGGTGTAAAATTAATTGTGGCCTTTGGTCTTTTTTTTCTTTGCCAGCAAATAACCAACAGCACAGGAAGAAGTGGAACTAAATTTTTAAATGTTATATTGAATAAAGTTTTTATATTTTATACTATATTAAACTTTGATAAAGGAAAGATCCAGTGCTTCGCGAGCTGGATGGCAATTGGCAATCAAATTGTGGGCTCCAGTCAAACATAAGGCAGCAAGAGGGTAAAGTGAGTATTACGATAAAGTGATAGGGACTTGAAGGTAAATAATGCAGCCTAACGGGATTCAGGGAATGAGAGCGGTTCAAACGGCAGAAAAAGAGGGACGGAGATTTCCAAACGGAGATACGAACGAACAGTAAAAGATTACTTCCGTTAGTTCAACGGTTACCTTAACCCACCCGGAACCAAAGCTTAAGTATATCTATTTTTATTGAAATAAAAAAAGGTATATCAATTTTTCTGTTTAGATTATTGATTTGATATTTCTTTTTAGAAAAAAAAAAAAGGAATTTATAATGAAAGGGGAATGGTGGGGTTGATATTTGAAGGTGTAGTGTTGAACATAGGAGCTAAAGAAAAAATCGAAAACAGAAAATCGATTTTTAAAAATGATATCAAATAATTTAGTTTGATATTTTAGAAAATCTCAATAAATTGGTTTTAGTTTGATTTTGATGAAAGAACGAATATCAAAATTGATATACATATTCATTATTTTAGAACGAATATCATATTTATTATTTTATTTTTTTTCATAATCATTACATTTTATCTTAAATACAAATAATCATTCTCTTAATAATTATTACATTTGCCCAAAACACAAATAATCATTCTTCTCTCTATTCTTCTCCTCATTATCATTCCTCCTTAACCATTACCAAAAAAACTCAAAGACGATAGAACCGAATTAGATTAAAATATAAAGCAAAAAAGCATTAGTAATATTGCGTTTAAATCAAAATAAAAAAATTTAACTAAACCAAACCAACAATTTTGTTTTTAATAAACATGACGTCGAACCCAATTATTAAAAAAAAAAAAGAGGATATCTATTCACTTTTCAATTTGGTACAAAATCAATAAAAAAAATCAAATCAAAATTATCTCTAATTGAATATAATCAAAATAATATAGATTTGAATGGTGTTATTGAAAAATCCTTATCGAGTTTTGTTTTAAAAAGTTATATTAGTTTTTATTTTTTATAAAGATGTAAGGTGTTCTGTAAGTTTTGTTTTTTGAATTCTTCAACTAAATGGGTAGGGGGATTCAAACCATATTCTCTTCGTTATTTAACGTATATTTATGTTGAGCTATTACTTTATTGGTATTCTTTAAACACTTAAAATCAATAACAAACAATCATCCTTAGACCCGAAGGCTTACCAAGAGAGAACTATCAAACCAAAAGAAAGAAAGAAAGAAAAAGTCGATCCTAGGCTCGGATGGATACCAAACAACAAGACAACAAAACATCCAAATAAATCTCACAAGAAAAAAAAAAAAAAAAAAACTCTAAATGGATGAAAATCATAAGCTAAACATCTGATAAACTACATCTTAAAGCATGTGTAAGTGCTAAATTTTATCACGCATGATCATAGTGCACACACATCACCAAGATTAACCATTGAGTAATTACATTTTCAAGTGCAAATTTGCACACCTCCGTTCTTTTTCCTAGTTGCCATTGTAAAGTTTGGATGAGGACACACAAAAATAAGTGGAGAAATAAGAATGATAATAATTAAGGTCCCGATTGATAGCTATTTTATTTTTCATATTTTATTTATAAAATTCAAGCTTACAACAACTACCTTACTATACCTTTTTTCTTATTTGGATATTTACATATTACCTATATTTTAATAAACAAAACCAAAATTTGGAAACAAAAATAAAAGTAGGTTCCAAAAGTTTGTTTTTGTTTTTGAAATTTGGTTAGTATTCACTTTGAAAATATGAATAGGAAAGATGGAGCACATGTAGAAAATTTGAGTAGAAATAAGCTTAAATTTTATAAACCAAAAATAAAAAATCAAATAATTATTAAACGGGGCCTAAATAAATAACTTTAGTTCAAGGGCTTGTTTAGAGTCTTCATCACTTAAAGTAATGTAATGTTAACTACAGACAATAATAAAATGGTCGTCAATGGGAAGAGGATATGTATGTATTTCGTGGAAGCATGATTAAGAATTGTGATTATATCTAAACATCCTTATCATTATCTGCCAGCACATTCATCTCATTTCAATTTACAAAAACTTTGACAATCACACTACCTATATTCCAATTTTACTCGTTTTTTTTTAATTGGGAGACTACAAGTAGAATTACCACATTATGATAATAAACTCGTTACCAACTTATTTGGTTATTTACACGTACCATGAGTCCCAAGCCTGGAACCTTGAGAAAAGTATATCCTCAAAGTTCAAGTCTTTAATTATTGTGAAAAACAACCATTTCATTTTTAGTTTTTTATTTTGAAATTTAAGCCTATAACAACTATCATAATAAATAATGTTTTCTTACATGAATATCTACATCATATCTATATTTGTAGAAAGCAAACCCAAATTTAGAAACAAAAAGAAGTAGCATCCAAAAATTTGTTTTTGTTTTTAAATTTGTTTAGAATTCACATATTTTTTTTAAGGAAAGTTAGATACATAGTAAGAAATATGAGTAAAGACAAGCTTAAATTTCAAAAAAAAAAAACAAAAAACAAAATGGTTATTAAGAGGGGCTTTTATTTATTTATTTTTTGTTAAAAAAATTTAAACTTATTTTTTACTTAAATTTCCGAATATGTGTTCTATATTTTCTATCATCTATCCATTTTTCTTTAGGTGAATGCTAATCAAATTAAAAAAAGAAAAGAAAAAGGAATCTATTTTTTTTTATTGTGAATTTTAGTTTGTGGATTTTTTTTTTTTTTGAAATTTGGTTTGGTTTTTAAGAATATAAAAAAAATGTAGATATCTAAGTAAGGAAAAACATATGGTAGGATAGTTGTCGTAAAAACGAAAAAATAAAAAATAAAATAAGTATCAAATGAAGCGTTAACCATTAGACACAACATTATTATTATTATTTTGTCAACTTTAAATTGTATCAAATACATATATATTTGTATATTCATAAAATTCAAATCCAGAACAATATTTTAGTCCTTATGGTGGACAATCCATCCTTCTTCTGAAGTATAGCTTAATGATTAAAAATATGGTGAAGTTTCGAATTATTGTATATGCGGCCCATAAAGATTCGGAGACGGCCCATTTATGGACATTCGGCCCCATAGGGAAATACCATTGGGCTGGCTTGATTCTTCTACAGAGCTTAGAAAACTCCGGGACAATTTTGCGGAACGTTGTGAATTGGAGAATCGCAGAGGGGAATGACGCGAACATCGCAACGAAATTGGTTTCCAGATTGTAATTTGGTGACGATCTGTTCAGAGAAACGGAGGATATGTATCAATGGAGGAAATTCGAGTTCTTCGAAGAGAAACTACCCGGAAGATGCACAGTTCCTGAAGAGATCAGGGAGAAGAAGATCCAGTGTTGCTCCAGCGGCAGAGGGAAGCTGGTGATCGGTTGCAGTGACGGTACCGTTAACCTACTCGATCGCGGCCTTAAGTTCACCTATGGATTTCAAGCTCATTCCTCCACCTTGTCGTTCCTGCAACACCTCAAGGTTGGTCATTGCTTTCTTTCTCTCCTGTTTTCTTTCCAAATTAACCCTACATACTAAGTACCTTCGCCTTCCAACTGCTGTGTAAACTTCACCATTTTCTCTTTGATCGACTCTCTCGAGGTCTCTGTACCAGTACTTATTTCGAGCAGTTCAAAATTCAGAAGTTGCAGCCAAAAATGTGGATTTGAAATGAAGATTCATTATTTTTTTTCTTTAGACTGGATAATCAAAGTTTCGGTCCCCTATGACCGAGATAACCATGCCCGTCCCTAGGCCAGACAATGGAAGATATCAAAAGAATGGAAACGTGGGAAGTGTCTACAAATTAATGTCACAGTTTAGTCTCGAATGTGGGGAGCTGACCTTCATAGCCGAGGCCTTCAACCATCGCGCCACCATTGGGGGCGAAATGAATAGTTATTTCGGGCAGTTACAAATGAATAATTAGAAGTGGACGTTTAAAAATGAGGAGTTATTTTGACTAGTTAAAATTGAATAATTTAAAATGAGTGGTTAGAAGGTCCCCCAGGGATGATACCGTGGTTGAAGACTTGGGCTTTGAAGATATGTTCCCTTTAAGGTCTCAAGTTCGAGACTTACCTGTGACATTAGTTCTTCAATATCTCCCGGTGTCTGGCCTAGGGACAGACATGGTTTCCCTTGTTTAAAAAAAAACAATGAGTGGTTAGAAAGGAAGAGTTATCTTGAGTGGTAAAAATGTGAAGTTGTTTTGAGTGCTTAGAATAGATCATTTGAATGTGATTTTTGTAGAAGTAGTCACTAAATACTAAATCATCTATAAATTCAACGATCAAACACCCCCTTTGAATCTGTTGTGTTGTGAACTTTACTAGTAATTTTTTTTTCCTGTCATTCTATTATGGCCAAGGTTTTAATTAAGTACCCGGAGATAGAACTATAGATGATATGTCCTTGACGTTTTTTTTATCTGTAAACTGATAATCAGCAAAGGAACTTTCTAGTCACTGTTGGAGAAGATGTGCAAATTCCTCCACAACAGACTACGTGTCTGAAGGTTTTTGACCTTGATAAAATTGAGCCGGAGGGCTCAAGTCTAACAAGCCCCGAGTGCATTGGAATCTTGAGGATATTTACTAATCAATTTCCTGAGGCAAAGGTAGTGTGGAGTTTTCATTTTATTCAGAGAGAGTCGCTTTATTATAGACTTGACATCTTGAACCATGAATGGAATTATGAGCTTTCTACTGCAGATTACGTCGTTCTTAGTCCTAGAGGAGGCACCACCAATACTACTTATTGCTATTGGCCTAGATAATGGTTGCATATACTGCATCAAAGGGGACATTGCGCGTGAACGTATCAATCGTTTCAAGCTTCGGGTAGATGTCTCAAACGAGAACCAATCATCTATTACAGGGTTGGGGTTCAGAGTTGATGGTCAAGCTCTTCAGTTATTCGCTGTAACTCCTGATTCAGTGAGTTTATTCAGCCTGCAGAGTCAACAACCAAAGGGGCAAACTCTGGATCATATTGGATGCGGCGTGAATGGTGTTACGATGAGTGATCGCTCAGTATGCTGTTCTAATCTCTTATATGTCATTTGTCATGCCATTATGTATGTTGATTAATGCTCTATCATAATGATAATGATTACCATGTTTTATGTAATTAGGAGTTGATAGTTGGTCGTCCTGAGGCAGTTTATTTTTATGAGGTCGATGGACGTGGTCCCTGCTGGGCTTTTGAAGGGGAAAAAAAGCTTGTAGGATGGTTTCATGGCTACCTTCTCTGTGTAATTGCAGATCAGAGAAATGGCAAGAACTCATTCAATATTTATGACCTGAAGAATCGACTAATTGCCCATAGTCTTGTAGTTAAAGACGTTTCTCATATTCTTTGTGAGTGGGGCAGTATTATACTTATAATGGACGACCAATCGGCTCTATGTATTGGGGAAAAAGATATGGAAAGCAAATTAGATATGCTGTTTAAGAAGAATTTGTACACCATAGCTATTAATCTTGTTCAAAGTCAACAAGCCGATGCTTCTGCTACTGCAGAAGTGCTAAGGAAGTATGGGGATCATCTATACAGCAAGCAAGATTATGATGAGGCTATGGCCCAGTATATCCATACTATTGGACATCTTGAGCCCTCTTATGTTATACAGAAATTTCTTGATGCTCAGCGAATCCACAACCTCACTAATTACTTGGAAAATTTGCATGAGAAAGGGCTTGCTTCTAAAGATCATACCACACTTCTTCTAAACTGCTACACCAAATTGAAAGATGTTGAAAAGCTGAATGTGTTTATTAAGAACGAGGATAGTGCTGGAGAGCATAAATTTGATGTCGAGACTGCAATAAGGGTTTGTCGTGCTGCCAATTACCATGAACATGCCATGTATGTTGCTAGAAGGGAACGAAAGCACGAATGGTACCTTAAAATCTTACTCGAAGACCTTGGAAGATATGATGAAGCCCTGCACTATATTGTGAGCCTTGAACCTAGTCAAGCTGGGGCGACAATTAGAGAGTACGGAAAGATTCTAATCTCGCACATGCCACGTGAGACAATTGAGATTCTCATGCAGCTCTGCACTGAGGATGGTGAATCATCGAAGGGAAGGGCCTCTAATGGCACATATTTATCTATGTTGCCATCTCCTATTGACTTTCTTAACGTTTTCATTCATCACCCACTGTCATTTATGGAATTCCTTGAAAAGTATACAAACAAGGTAAAGGACTCCCCTGCTCAAGTTGAAATTAACAATACACTGTTGGAACTATACCTGTCAAATGATTTAAATTTTCCATCAATGTCCCAAGTTAGCAATGGAGGAAGTATCAGTATTGTGGACAGATCAAGCGAAATATCAATGTCAGCTGAGTCCAATACTAAAGTAAGCTCTGAGAATAAGGACCGGCTTGAAAGGCAAGCGAAGGGATTACGCCTACTAAAGAGTGCATGGCCATCAGAACTGGAAAATCCTCTCTATGATGTTGATCTTGCGATTATTTTGTGTGAAATGAATGCATTTAGGGAAGGACTTATGTATTTATATGAAAAGATGAAACTATATAAAGAGGTTATAGCTTGCCATATGCAAACTCACGACCATGAGGGTTTGATTTCTTGCTGTAAAAGATTGGGCGATTCAGGAAAGGGAGGTGACCCTTCTCTTTGGGCAGATTTATTGAAGTACTTTAGCGAACTTGGAGAAGACTGTACCAAAGAAGTGAAGGAAGTTTTGACCTATATTGAAAGGGACGATATCTTGCCTCCTATTATAGTTATTCAGACGCTGTCAAGAAATCCATGCCTCACACTTTCTGTCATCAAGGACTATATTGCAAGAAAGCTTGAACAGGAATCCAAGATGATTGAGGAGGATAGGCGGGCAATTGAAAAGTATCAGGTTAGTAGTTACAACTATTTATTGGCAAAAAATATTCGTGAAATTTATGTTAAAGTGGAAAAATTAGCAAATGAGTACTGAAAAGCTTGAATGAATGAAAAAGATGTGGAAAATGACTTTCGTACTAAACTAAATTCAGAAACAAGGCTGCTGGAAATTAACAGCTTTCATCTTTCTGATTGAAAATAGACCAAATCTATTTGATGTAATCGGATGAAATTAGTTGAAGCACTTCAAAAGGAAAAATTTAAACTAAAGAAGATGGTGATGAAAGAAAGTTATAGCTTTCTTCTATAACGGAAGTTCTTTGATCAATGAACAAATATTGAAAGACTTGTGTGAGTACATTTGAAAAGCACCTGAAGTTTTCTTATTTCTCTTCTACATAACATGGATAGAGTAAGAACTTAGGTACATGGGTCCAGATATGATTTTTTTCATCTATTTTCTTCTGCCAATTAATGGCTTTAATTTATGTGGCTCAGTTTGATAGCCTATTGGTTTTTCGTTTTTAGTTTTTGAAATTAAATTTGTATTTACTCAAATTCTCTCCATATAGTTTCATCTTCTTTTAAGAACGTATGTGAATCCTAACTAAATTCCTAAACCAAAACAAGTATTTGGATGCTATTTTTTTAGTTTTTAAATTTTGATTTGGTTTAAAAAAAACACGAGTAAAATGCAAATATCAAGTAATGAAAATTATGTATTGAAGTAGTAGTTGTTGGCTTAAATTTCAAGAACAAAAAATTAAATGGTTATCGAACGGGTCTAAACTATTTGCTTTTCGGATTTAAGAAAGTTCATTAATCGTATTATCTTTTTGCAGGAAGACACGTGGGCAAATAGAAAAGAAATTGAAGATCTTAGGTCAAATGCAAGAATTTTTCAGCTTAGCAAGTGCACTGCATGCACATTCACTCTTGATCTCCCAGCCGTACACTTCATGTGTATGCATTCATTCCACCAGCGTTGTTTGGGGGATAATGAAAAAGAATGCCCAGAATGTGCTCCAGATTACAGAAAAGTTGTAGATATGAAGAGAAGCTTGGAGCAGAACAAGGATCAGAATCAGTTCTTCCAGCAAGTGAAGAATTCGAAAGATGGGTTTTCCGTGATTGCGCAGTACTTCGGTAAGGGAATCATTAGCAAAGCTAGTAATGGAACTACACATGCTACAAACTCAGAGAGTCCAACAAATGGTTTTTAATTATGGTTTGTTTGAGAAGGTGCTTGTTTGTAGAACTCTCCTGTTTTTGACTGGGAGACTTGTCTTATGCAACACTATAGCACTAGCTCTCAATAGTGAGGTGATTGATGGCTTGTTGGAAGGAACTTTGTTACGTCGGTGTCTTTGGGTTTGTTGACGTTGGTCGGGTATGATAGATATCCTATTCCATGTTCCACTTTCTCCCAAGTTTGATCCTTGTACTAAAAAGGCTTCATATTGTCTGCTTTTTGCAAATTGAGTTGAGCAAATAGGATGTATTCGTTTGTCAAGATCATTTTTTTGTTTCCACCCCCTCCCTCTATGCTGAAACCACTACTCTAAAGCTGAAAGTAGCCTTTGCCTCCCAGTTCTTGTCATCGCCTCTTTGCTTCGACATCTTTCGGTTGACTTTATTGCCAGACTCCTTTGCAGACGTGCACCCTTCAACGGTCGCCTCTGACTTCTGGCTCTGTTCAGTTGGAGAATTTGATGTATGTGTAAAGATGCTGAAGTTGAAGAAGACGCTGCTTGGTTGGATAGGAGGATAGTCACCGTTACCGTTACCTCAGTAAGCTTTCTCATAATTATTTTGCTACCGATTTTGTATAGTTTGATTGTTTATTCAACTTGTTTGACGTAGATTGTAATGTATGATTTTGATTGTCTGGACTCATTTGATGTTATTATATAACCTGGAATCCCGTTTTGGAAATGCAGTTGTGTTATAGTTATCATTGGCCGCTTCACCTTAATATCTTTTTCATTGATCGATTTGTCGTGGCAGTTTATGTGGTTAATGGTCCATTTGAAAAACTAGGATTTGCATCGACTTCTTAAATCGTCATTAGAAAGTTAAGGATATTATACATTCTGGTATAGGTTGCTTGATTATCAATTGTTAGGATGGTAAGATATTGAAACACACGAAATAAAACAATGAGTAGAGTACTAATATAATAGTAAATATAACATAATAATCAACAAGTTTGAGTCTTTCTATCCTCTAAATATGGTTAAATTCATAAAAACTATCTTTGACTGTAGTTTCTTCCTTTCTTTTTTATAAAAATAAATAAAGCCATCGATCCAACTTAATAGGGGAGTTTTCATGGATAAAAATAAAAACAAATATGGACGTCAACATTTAAGGGGAAAAAAAATCAAATATAGTACAAACTCATTCAAATGTAGCAAAAGTGAGGACATTCCACACATTTATGACATTTCAATTGAAAAATTGATGGTCTCAATTAAACATAAACAAATGAAACTAATTAAAAACAATCCATTAAATTGATGGAAAACAATAAAAGCATTTTATTATGAATAAAATATTTTAAAAAGTTATCAAAATAAAAATACTAAAATTTGCTACATACAACAAATATATATATATATATATATATATAGAGGTTGGGTTGCAACCTTGATTGGTGTCATTTGAATAGCAAATCCAGTCCATCTAAATTTTCTAGTTGGTAAAAAAATAACTATATTTCTAGTATATCCTTAAATAAATAGAAAAGATTAAGATATTAAAGGATGAGTCTCTTTTTCACCAAGTAACAAAATCCACTTAATCAATATTAATCTATTCTACTCTTTGTTGGTGATGCGGTTAAGATATGGGAAAATTTTAGTGCAGCTATTTTTTGGAAGATTTGGTTGGCTAGGAATGACTCTTTATTCAATGACACAAGCTATATGACTCTCTTACTCTATTTTGGTGTAAAGAAATGCAACCTTTTTTATAATTATAGCAGAAGTTACCTATGTGCTAATTGGCATTACTTCATACAATGCCCCATCTTTATGTAACTATTTCACACATCAATGAACTATTTTTGTTTCCTATAAAAAACATTAATATATTCTACTCAATGAGCTATGTATAGCCAGACAATGATACAACTTGTTCAATGAGTTAAATTGCCACTAGAGATAATTTGATTATTGCATAAAATGTTGATCTTCTAATAGTTGGAGATGGTTGTTACTAAATTATGAAACTTGGTTCAATGAATCAATTTTAACCAATGATCATTAAATAGCAACATAGCATATTGATTTTTAAGTTTAACATTAATAATCAAAATAGATTGTAGAAGTTTATCCTCATATTTTTATATAAATGAATAAATATAGATTTTTTTAAATAGTTCTTACAACTCATTGACACCAATATTTTTACTTCTTATCATTTTTCAAATCAAATATAAAAAATAACATAACATTTAATCCCAATACATGGCTGCTTTGGAAGTGTTTTCAAAATTTGTTTTTAAAAAAATCTAGACTAAGAATTCAATTCAAAACATATTTGATAACTATTTTTTAAATGTACCCTCTTTTAGTTTTTTTGTATTGTTCTCACAAACATGCTATTCTTTATACTAATTAAAATGAATTTGTAAATTATTATAAGTTTTTTTTAATCCATAAGTGTTTGGATCAATTTATACCCACTTTGATTATTTCACATAATGTACCATCTACCTTACACAATTTGAATGTCAAGAAAACTTGAACGAAATTCTTTTTTAAATTGATAATTATCATGAATTGAACTTATAATTTCTTAGATCTCCAACATTTTCCGAACCTGTAACACTGGTATTAAACTAGTTTACAAAAAAATAATGAAACCATTGTATCACTGACTTATTCAGTAGCTTTTTTTAAGTTATTGAATTCAAAACCAACAAATTAAGCTGGTCAATAAGTACTCCTAAATTAAGCCAACAACAAATTTATTAATTAGTTAAAAATCATCTTCTTTTGCATGAGGAACAATCACTTATATGTAATTTATTAAGAAAATGTTTCAAAAGAAATTATTAAGAAAACTTCTATATATATCCCTTTTATTTTCTTTTCACTTTCAAACTTCCGTAGTTATTCGTCTCCACAATTGGAGATTGGTTAAAGTTTTTAAATATTATCTTTCATTAGAATGACAAAATTATTGAAATTTCGATAACAATTTAATTTTTTACTTTTGCATTCTAAAGATTTATTTATTTTCATATCATTTGTCTTAAGAATACATTAAAATCCCTACTTATAGTCAAAAAATAAAAACATGTTTTCGAAAAAACGAAAAACTTCCAACCCTAACTTAGATTTTGAAATTATACATAAAAAAAAGGAATTATATAAAGTGTGCTATTCTCACAAAATAATTACAAAAGTAGACAAATTTAAAAGTATTTGCATCTATATTAATTAATATTATATTATAAATAATTGTTAATACAATATTATAAGAATATATTATTATTAAAAATGACTTTAATTACTAATTTTTTTAAAAAATGGATCATATTTATAATTATTTTATATTGCAAGTTTCCCCAAAAAAAAAAAAACAAAAAAACTTATAAATATATATATATATATATATATATATATATATATATATATATATATATATATATATATTGGAGAATACTTATAGGTAAAAATTAATTTTTAGAAGCATAAATAAAAAATAAAAAAGGGGCCCAGATTTTCAGAAATGTATTTCATGAATTATTAATTTTGAATAGTGTTTGAAAACTATATTAAAAAAAAGTGCTGTCCGATCATGTTCTAATATTTTATTGAATTATTTCATGAACTTGTGAACTATAAAAATGTAGATAGACATTAGAATTAAGTTCTTTCTATTATTTAATAAATCCAAGAACTTTAATGGCATCCAATGACTATTTAAAAAAAAAAAAAGGGTTCTCTATGTTATGATGAAGAAGAAATTGCATTCTCCCTTAAATAGGAAAATTTTGTTTCTGCTATGGGCGTCAATTTAGTGCAATAAAACTTACACCACCTCAACTAAATCTGAACTGAACCAATAAAAACATGATTATCCAAAGAAATCTAAATCTAAACTGATGTAAAATGTTATTATCAATCCAAGGACACCCCCCTCTAACATGGGACAGTGAGAGTGAAGCAATGACAAACACTAGAGGGATAGCTTGTTCCTGTAACAATCATTCTAATAGAAAGAAAGTTGATAAGAAAAGTACTTGATTCGAGTATTCGACTATAGTCAAGAGGGTCCATATTCGGTCGGGTTTTTTACCTGCTCCAATGTTCTTTATTATATGGCTTGTCTATTAGCTGAAGTGTACCCATGTGGGTTGTCCATTTGTGAATTGAGTGAAGCAGATGGATTTCCAAAGAGTTCAATCACAAGAGGGTGATGATTGGAATAGAATCTAATAACAATAGCAACTTTCCATTACATATTGTGATAAGAAACTGAATTATCAACCTTTCAGATTATGGGAGAAAGTGGGAAAGTTCACCTGAAACAAGGGGAAATCTAAAGAATGGAAAAAAGAAAGGCATTCACTTTTGATCAGACTTCAATTGAAAAATTTGTCTCCTACTTTTCTTGGAAGAAGAAGATGTTTGTCTTCTTCCATGTGAGTTTGTCTAAGAGCACAGGTGAGGAATCTCCCCCAATCAGCTTCCGAACAACTCAATTATTCTCCCCGAATATACCATATCCAAATGAAAAATCGTAAGAAATTAATTCTTAGCTAGATGACCTTCTTAATTCTTCAAAGCCCTCTTAGACTTAGTCCACTCCATCAAAGTTGATATTAAATGTATACTTTTTTACTATATCAATTCAATGTACAAACACTAAGTAGTGTCCAAGGTCGAAACTCGAAAGCTTCTTTCATTCTACTATATAACCATAAAAAGAAACCCTTCTGAAGAGGAGAAAACATATACCCTTCTAAAGAGAATGTTGACAGCAAATACATGTTAAAGGAGTTAGGGTAAAAATAGCAAAACTTGTATAAATTTGCAACAAGATCTTGGTTGCTTCATTGTTTTTTCCTCAAGGGGATCGTCACACTGAACACATAAACCTTGTATATATAAACATAGTTCTAAACAAAGGGAAAAAAAAGGACTCATTAAATTTTTTTAGAAAAGGATAAACTAATATGTTTCTTTTCTACCTTTATATTCATCACGCATAAAAGGAAATACACGAGGGGCGTACAAATAAGATGATCTCGCTTTTATGGTTCCAGCTTCAAGGAAACAACTCGAGATTGTCTGTTACGCTTAGCCACCTTGAGAAACACCATAGAGAGGCACGATGGTGCCCACCATGGCCGTCGTACCTTTTGCTCTCCTTTCAAGCAAGCCACTAAAAGTACATAACTTAAAGAATTAACAGCATGATCTTAAAGTCAACAGGAAAAGCAGATATATACATAGTTAGGGTGGGTTTAATATACTTATGAATGGTGATTTTGAAAATTCTAGGGTACTTTCAAGAGTAGAGTGAAGAAAACATGCACTTCTTTTATTGCATTGGAATTAAAAACAAAATTAAACAAGATTTTGAAAATTCTACAAATATTTTTTGGAAAACCAAAAATTCAAAAAAAAAAAAAAAAACTAGTACAAAAGTCATCTCAGACTCATGCGTTAACAGCTGGTGCATGCATCAATTTCTCAACTAGCACTCACTAAAAAAAAACATGCCAATGACAACCGTGGATTGCAAAAAAATCAAATTAGGAGTTAAATAGTTGAATCTACGAATTCGAACTTTTAAAGACAGATACAGATTGCTGTAAAAAGGATAAAAGGAAGCAAGGTACTCATTTTAAAATGCTACAGAAAAAGGCTGGCTGTACTTTCAATGTACAATATGCTAATTCACATGCTTTTAATTAAGCTTTGGGGCATTTAATCTTTTTAGTATGGCTAATTTAATTGATTACAAATCTTATTGATGTATATTTTTTTCCCTAAAATATGCAGACAGCAGCAAGAAGACAACCGTTCAAATTTTTTCAAATGAAAATTGAATAAAAAAGAGAGAAAAAGCTACATTACACACGGACCTTTAATTCGTCGGAGTTCCTTACAAAGTGTGATGAAGTCTCCCCATTTCATATGACATCGTCTAATAAACCTTAGAATCTGCTCGGTTGTGAACATTGACATGCCTTCAAGATACTCCCCATTGACCCCGTTTTCTTTAAAGATCTGACGATAGCTTCCAAGATTGATCTCTTCCAACCACAAACCAACATCCTGAAAAGAAATTAATTGGCATGCAAAAGGCATATTATAAATCAATTTTCACTAAATTTACAATTAATATTTAGCCCTAGAGATGTGATATGATGTGCAGTCCAAATGTTGAAAAACAGCTTATCATGTTTGCAACGTAAAAAAATCCTCTCCTACCCATTAAAAGAACAGAACCTATGCAGCATTCAGTTTTTCTATATTTGTACACAAATAATCAGTCAAGAGAAAGTTCCAAGAAAATCAAACAAAAATCAATCTAAGCAGTAACACACATGACCTCACCAACTTAAAAGGACAGAGTTCAGTCAGCAGTTTGGAACGATATTTTCACAAATAGAGTGATGAAACATACGGAGAACAGGGAACATAGAGTGATTAAATAGTTTCTTTAGTTCCATCAAATATAATTAGTATATTCAATTTTTTTTATATGAAACTTGGTAACCTTTCATCGAGGAAATGAAGCTATAAAAAAGGAGATCCTATCCAATAGATTATAAATATACAATTTTCATTTGATCATAACAGTAGTAAGAGTATAATTACAGAGGAGCCAATTTACACCATTAAGAATAAGGGTGAGATCAAAGAAATAAGAGAATGGGATTCTTTCTCTTTCACTCCAACCAAAAAGACCAAAAGAAAGTGCAAATAAAATTCAGTCAAAGAACCTTCTTCTCTTTGTTAAATGGATGACTAGAGAAGAACAAAAGGAGAAGATCCCTTGTACAAAAGGGAAAAACAACCTGACAATAAAAAGCTTCCAAAATGAAATCCAAGAAATTCCGGGGTAGAGAACACCGAATAAAAAAATGGTTTTCAGATTCAGCACATTTTTTGCACATAATATAACGGCTGGGGATATGCAAATCAAGGGGAGCGCCTCTATAGCTCGTCCATTGTATTTAAACACATACGACTCACCCCCAAATGAGAAACTCAGCATTTTGTGGGCAATGGACCTTCCGAATAAAAAGGTATGAGGCTTCACTACTCAGATCACCTCTAGATGCCAAGGTTCAGAAAGAGATTTGGAGGAAACGTCCCCATTTTTATCCAAAGTCTAGCCCCATGACTTACCACTAAGGACCACCACCTTATATTCAAAATTTCTGAGAAGAAAATTTAGGGGAGTTCAAGCTAACTACCAAGTTCAAAACTAAAAAGAGAAAAGAGAGAATTCCAATTGTCCTTTTAGGAAAAAAGAAACCCCAATGCAACAAACAGACAATTCCACGCACATATAAATTTCAGAGATTAATATTAGAGAATCGAGCTCTTACATGAACAAGCAATGGTGATAGATTCACTTATGTCATTCCACAACTAACAATTACTTGGAGAAGTTTTCAATGGCTAACAAAACAATAAATCGTATTCTCGACAAACACAGTAGGAAAAATTTACAATTAGGTCAACCCCATTGATCTAGTAATCATACCCTACCAGCAAAATAGAATAAGAAATCAATGAGAGAGGCTAGAGTAGCCACAAAACTCAAACGACCTAAACCGACACCTCTTGACACATAACCATTCAGACTTTCAAGTCGAAATCCAAACCATAAAGAATGGCAGTTCAAGATCTTTACACCAAAGATCCAAAATCAAATAAGATGCACCGAATTCGTAAGTACCTCAACAGTCCAAATGAAGAAATCAAGAGGTTCCGGTCGCTGTTCCTTGTTCATCTCACTTTCAGATAACCTAAAATCACAAAGCAAAGAATAACCGGTAAAATCCATTACAATTTCAGAACCAGATTCCAACCAAAACACCAAATACGGAGAGTACAAATCGAAGTTCAATCTCACCTTCGTGTTCGCTGAAAAATAACTAGGTCACCGACAAATTTCTCTACATTCGATTCATGACGGAATCGCCGGAGTAGATGAAGAACAGCGAAATCGGCGATTAAAGAAGCTCAATCGGGGCGTAGAGATTGGGGTTTGCCGATCATTTGACGAACGCCAATTTGCCTCTCTTTCTTCAATTCCATGCGCAGTTGTATGCTTTCCCTTACTGTGTCTGTAACTCTGTTCCCACGCGCTTCTCTTTTCTCGTCTACCACACGCGCCTTCTTCTTATTACCTCACTACTGACGTTGACTTATTTAAATTAATCATTCTTCTTAATTACATTTTTACAAAAAACTTTTTTCTTTCTTAACTAAATAATAAATAGCATATTTCGTTGTCATTATGTCACGTCAAGCTTATACGAAATAAACCGAATACAATCATGTTTAATAATATCCCATTCATGTGCATCGGTTTTATTTTATCCATAACTTTTTTTTTTTTTATAACTTAAATTTTGATAGCTTACCTAATTAAGGAATTCTTACATGAAAAATAGCGAATCATGAATGCATCTTTCAAAAAAATAAAATAAAATAATAATGGATATTAAAGTTGTGTATTCGAGTTTACACCCCCCATATGTTATTTTACTTAATAAAAAACGTTGGCAGGGATATTGTTGTATCCTGCAATTCTGATTTTGAGATTCAAATTCTTAATTAATTAATATAAAATAGGGGATTTTGGATGTATATAAAAAAATAGCAAAATATTTTTATCTATAGCACATAATCCAAAATAATTTCATTTGTAGCAGAAAATTCAAATTGATTTCTATCACTTGTCGAGTTCTATTAGTGATAGAATTCAATCAATGATAGACTCATTCTATCACTGCTTAAGTTTTCTATCAGTGATAGAAATCTAAATTGAGTTCTATCACTAGGGAGTGATAGACTATCATTAGGTGAGTGATAGAAATAAATATGCTATAGATTGAATTATTTTAAAAATTATGCTACA
Organism: Sicyos edulis; assembly: GCA_036507275.1. Taxonomy (NCBI): domain Eukaryota; kingdom Viridiplantae; phylum Streptophyta; class Magnoliopsida; order Cucurbitales; family Cucurbitaceae; genus Sicyos; species Sicyos edulis. Next base: position 40,980,847 of record CM071850.1, read on the forward strand.
AATATAATACAAGAGGTAGAATATGTTGCTGATGGTAAATTCTCTATAAAATATTTGATTTTTTAAAATACAATGGAGAGTTTGAAAACTCGACCCAGAAATTTTGTGAATTTTAATTCATTCAGAATTTTAATGGAGATGTATTTGATTTGTCATAATATTTAATTCCAAATTATAGTGAAATTTTGGCTTTTAACATTAATTTTTTTATAATAAGTATTAACATTTTCTATAACAAATAATAAGAGATATTGAAGAAATGAAGACTATTGTTTCATCCCTCAAGTTTTTTTTGAGTAAATAGTGGGAGAAGGAGAACCAACAAACCTTACATACATAGCACAACTACTCTCAAATAGTACGATAGCCAATATCAATTTCGAGACCCGAACTCGTGACCATGAAGTTTCATCCCTTTATAAATTTGAAGGATGGATAACTAACACAAATAAGAAAAATAATCTTATTTTAAGGATAAGTTTTAAACTTAAAAATAAGTAATAAAATTAATTTTTCAACCAAAAAAAGAATTATTTTTTTAAAAATTTAGAATTTTAACAAATGAGATTAATCATAGCAACGAATTTGTGAATATCAAACTAAAAACATTAATGTATTTGAATAATGTTTTTTAAATTTTATTTGTTTAATTAATAAACCATCATCCAATGATTTAATAATTAAAATAGACTCTTTTTTTTTTAAGGTTGTAATATTGTCACATGCTTAAAAATCAATTTTTTAGAGATTTTTGTTTTAGATATTATATGAATTTCGTAAATTTTAATACAGTTTTGTTAACTTTATCAATAATAGTTGGATTTTAGATAAAAAGGGGGAAAGTATTGATTAATTACGTGGAGAAACCATATTTAAAAAAGTAAATAAATCATATATTGATGATCGAGGTGCCAGTGGGGCTCACGACACGTGGAAAATAAATTTACGGTATTTTAAAGAACCACAGTTGATAGGGGGAAATATGAACCGTCAGATGAGAAATCCGGAGGAGTGGGAGGATCTTGACGGTGGAGGGAGGTCGGTTTCGCCCGTTGATTGAACGGACCCCCACCGGACCCCGATTATTTGGCAAAGTTTGCATGTGCAGCACGTGTCCACGACCGTCGCATTCGTTTCAAAATATAATAATAATGAAAAATCATGGTCTACATCCGCGAATAGTTTTTATTTTTTGAATACAAATACGGGAAAGAAAAATCGAATTATATAACTCTTCTTAAATATTATAAAAGTAAAATATCAATTTTTAAGTTTGAATTTATGATCGTAAAATTACATGAAATTGGTTATCTTGTCGACAGTATTTAATTATCATATTATATAAGAATAGTTGTGTCTTGTATATAGAATTTGTTGGTTCCCTTCTCTCACTTTATACTAAAAATAATAATAATAATAAAAATAAAAATAAATGGATAACACAAAATAAGACGAACGGTGTCACTCACCCTAGATTTGGGCTTTGTTTGAAATTATAATGTAATTTCAGCTTACAAGAATTAAGGATTGGATCCCTAGCCTTGAATAATAAGAATAAAGGTAGGAAATATCTAACAAATCTTAGACTTAAAATATAAATTTTATATTTTTCATTTTGATTTATTGATAAATAATTAGTTAACTGTGTCTAAAAATTTATAGCTATATTTATTTTTTTCAATTCGGAGATGGTACGGGGTAATTATGAAGTTGAATTGAATTATTATAAATTAACCAAATCACACCACCAATCATTTCAATTTTAATTATGTTGACTGTAATTGATAAGAATTGTTAATTATTCCTTATTCTCAAACCTATAATTTTAAAGTTAATTGATTCAAATTTAAATAAAAATCTAACCAAATTTGTAAACGCTCGTTTCTTTTTTTTGAAACACTGTAAACACTCATTTAAACTAACTGACATTAATGAATTTTTAAAATTCGAAATAACAAATAAATAACTAATATACAACACCATACTTTTTTTTTTTTTTTTTTTTGAAATTACAATAATTCAGGATGGGGGACGACTCGAACCCAAGACTTCTAGTCATTGAGCATACACTAGTACCGTTAAACAATTGCTCATGTTGGCAATACAACACCATACTTAATATTAATAATAAGAGCTGTTAAGAGATTGTACACATGGTTTACTAATATAATTGAACAAAACAATGAACATGCGAAGCTCAAATCACACTTGAGCTGCCTATTTATCATCAAAGTTTTAAAACTTAGCTGCAAGATGTAGGCATTGCTGATTATGAATAAAAAAATCTCCCAAACAAGTTATTTTGTGTTACTTAGTCTGATTGAAGCCCATGGGGTTTTTGTTTTTGCTAACAAATACACTTTTTAGACATTGTTTGTGCATTAGTCTTTGGCGGTTTGAAACGAATAGGTCTTTTGGTTCATGCCCATGTTATTGCACTTGGATTTGAGAGTGACCCTTTTGTTGTGAGTACGCTCGCTCAATTTTATTCTTTAATCATTTGAAGATTGCACGCGTACTGTTCGACAAAAGTTCTGTGAAAGATGTTGTGTTGTGGACGGCGATGGTTGATGGGGGATGTTGAGTGTGCCAGAGAGTTGTTTGATGAAATTCCTCAGAGAAATGTAGTTTCTTGGAGTGCTATGATGGCTGCTTATTCTCGGGTTACTGACTTCAAACAAGTGCTTTGTTTCTGTGTGCAAATGTAAGCGATGAATATTAAGCCTAATGAGTCAGTTATTGTTAGTGTTCTTACTGATTGTGCTCATTTTGGTGCTATAACAAAGGGACTTTGGATGCACTCCTACGCCAGGCGGCTTGGACTCGAATCCCATACTGGCCACTGCATTGGTTAACATGTATTTGAAATGCGGTTACATCGAACCCGCTTTATCGGTTTTTGAGGGCATTTCAAACAAAGCTGCTGGGGCGTAGAATGCAATGATTTCTGGTGTTGCAATGAATGGGGATGTGACTGAAATGATTTTCAATGGAACTCATGCCACAGAAGCTAAATTTGTAGCTATCCTTGCTGCTTGTACACATGCAAGGTGGTTGATAGGGGTCTTAAATTGTTTGACCCAATGTACACTGTTTACGGGGTTCGACCTCAGTTCAAACATTATGCTTGTTTGATTCATCTTATGGCTAGAGAAGGCATGGTAGAGGAAGCTAGGAAATTTATAGAGGAAAAATGGGATGCTTTAGTAATGTGGATGCCAATGTGTGTGGGCCAATACTTGGTGCTTGTACAAAATATGAGAATATTGAAGTTGGGAACAGAGTTTGGAAAAAGCTTGCAGCTCTGGGAATATCAGATTCTTGTACTCAAGTCCTTTCATATAACATCTATATGCTGAAGCTGTGTGGAAAATGGAAGCAAAGGAGGTAAGAACAAATTTCTCAGAAGGTAGAATGAAAAAAACACCAGGTTGCAGTGTGTTGGAGGTTGATGGTGCAGTTCAAGAGTTCCTTGCAGGGGACACAAGTTCAAGATATATGCAAATTGCTTGATTCTCTTTCTAGAATGGTCAAGTAATTTAGAAATGGTTTTCAAACAGAAGAAGAAAGCCTTTGAGAAGTTGTGCATACCATTTGGTTGCTAAGTTACTTTGCCTCAAACTTTATATGCAGCCAGTTATATTTCAATAAAGTTCACCATATAATTGCAACTTGCAAGTAGAGACGTTCATTTAGAAACCCCACGGACCGGTCTACATAACCAAAGTTTTAGCAGTTGAGACATTTGCTTCTTCCCTCAAGATTCAAATCCTCACCAACATTTAGCGGTTGAGACATTTGTAGGGTTACACAATCTATCCCGTGAGAATAGTTGAGATATGCATAAACTGATCTGGATATTTACAGATGTCCAAAAGAAAATTCAACCCAAGAAAAAGAAAGCAAAGAGTCATGTACTATCCAGCTAAGATATGATGTGGGCATGAATATTGACGAGCAAAATTTTATTGGTTAATTATAATTCCAATTTTGTGATTAATTTCCTTTCTTTTAACCGTCGACCACCTATACTTAAAAGGGCATCCAAGTGTCCTCCATTTGCACGCAGAAGCGAAAGAGAGACATTTGCATCTTATGAAAATCATCTTCACGGTAAACTTATATCGCTGATTTCAGTATATGTTCAACGGCTGTATGCTTGCAAGTTTTTCTGGACTAAATGGTTTTACTTTTATGTTGCACTCTGAGCCTGTCTTTATATAAAGGATAAAAAGAATACAAACTAACCAAGTTAGATAGGAACTTAGAACCTCTCTCTCCAAAGAAACCTTCTCTCGAGTCCTAATGAGATCACTCAATATTTGCATATCCTCCCTTCATCCAAACCTCTCTTATTTATAACCAAATTATCTAATAGTCTAAATAATTGCCCATATGTCTCGATAATATTCCTAATTTTTCTGAAGTTTCAACCTGTAAGTCTCGTAGTTTTTCCTTGTTTTGACAGGCTAGAGCCTATGCAAAGGCACTGAATGCGCCATTGTTCTTCTTCGGTGCAAACTGTAACATCAATGTCAATAAGATCTTCAAACGCATCAGAGGAAAGCTCTTCGACCTACTGTGGGCGCTTGGACGCAACTTGACCGTTGGAGAGCCGATAATAGATTTCTAGAGTTCTTCCACCCTAAATTTCCAAGCTGGTTCTCAAGAATAACGGTGTAGCGGAGAAAGGCAGAGGCGCAGAGCCCCGTCTCTGCAGTCAAGATGCACCTGCACTGCACCAAACTTGTAGTAAAGCAATCAGTCATTAAGTAAATGACCATATTTTTTTACAGTGTCAAGGGAACCAGATCAGGCATGCCATATAGCACATTCAGCTAGAATCCTTTCAGAAAGTTTAGCCTCCCAACTCCATATAAGTAATATCTGTATGTAGTAACGCTCAACATTCTCTCTTTGATGAGACAATTACAGTGCCTGTAAAATTAAACAGCACTTACATGTTCTTCTTGCTTGATGTGATAAAGTTTTGTCTTTCATTTTTAGACATGCAGTAATGGTAAGAAGTAAAAAGTCTCTTCAATTACAGATTGACCATCCCACAGGAAAAGTAAAGGTACAGTCCCTAAACACATAGTAGTTTGCTAATTGAGCCCCTTTACTTTTGTTATACATACATGGTGTCAAATATAAATAATTCCATTAATTCCACATCAATTCAGAAACTAAATTCATTTGAAAGCAATATTGGAATAACCCTTGATCTCTCATTACAGTGTATTCACGGTGATTCTCAGAGGTAACACAAATAAATTCCAATAAAGAAGTTCAACAAATGGCCGAAGTGCACTTAACCTAGCAGTAATTGACATGTATATCGACCTTAAGGTTTGAGGTTAGAATCCCCTAATCCCCTATTGTTTTAACTAAAAAAAAGTTCAATAAAATGAGATTGTAACAGGATATTGATTTAGCCCAATAACCAATGATATGCTTTCAAACAGAACCAACTACCCTCCACTTTCTTTCACACAGGTTGAAAGTTGACTAAATTCATGAATTAAGTGCGATATAAGATTCAACTCAATATGAAAAGGCTGAATACATTTATGGAAAAAAAAATATGCCTGTTTTAATGATAGAACAAGTAATTATTATAGGAGAGATGTCTTATATAGCCAAAAATTCAAGCACATGCATTGCATGAAAATATGAAAAAAAGGTACTGCTACTGTCATAAATGGTGTAGGAAAAAAATGAAACATAAAGTGTTAGTGCAAAGTAAAAAAAAGAGGATTAAATTCTATGTTGAAGCAATTGGATTATGACAACGATGACAAAAATTTGAAATATGAATATAAATTGAAACTAAATAAACTATAGTCGACCGGAGCAAATAAGTTACATTAATAGCTCAAAAAACAATTCTCTATTTTATGAATTTAGTTTTCATATATCTATTTTTCCTAAGATAATTTTTTGCGCAACCATAAGTTACATTGTAGCTCAAACGAAGAAGTTCTTTTTTTTTTTACTACAAATTGAGAAAAGGGGATTACAAATACAGATTTTACGGATCGAACCTGTGACCGTGAAAATGAATTAAAACTAAATCAGATAACTAATCGCGTCATCTACTCAAACAAACAAGTTCTTCCTTACATTAATGTTGTTTTTTTGACAACCACTAATGTTTTCTTAGGAGGGAGAGAAATTGATAATCTTATTTTTATAAAATTAAATGCATAATTAATTTATGAAATGAAAGTAGAGTATCGTTATTTATTGCAACCAAAACGGTCTCGTACGGAGTAATGCAACGTATTAAGCAATAAAGTGCACAAAAAACAAAATGGGAAGCTGTTATAAATATCTCAATCTTGCATTTAAGTTATTACAAAGCATTAATGAATATAATTTTAATTGTCCAAATACTCCAAACATACCCCCTCTTCTCAACTTTTCATTATTCAATTAAATAACCCGACCACGAACACGAACGGTCATTTTCTATTCAAAAAATTGTTTAAAAAATGCTTCAAAACTTTCAACTCTTATGTATTTATGACATCTTTATGTTCATTAATATTTTAAGTTTTGTTCCTAGTGTATATGCAATTTAGTGACAATCCTTAAAAATTTGTTCATTTAAGAAAAGTAATTTATTAAATAATTTGGTCTTACTTCTTTAAACATGGTGTCCTCACTCCTCATAACTGAATTTTTAAAAATTTGATTTCTACTCTCATGTTTTTTTTTATTAGACTTATATTTATCTTTGTTGTGTTAAGATTGAGTAATGAAATTCAACGGAAAACATTATTTTACTCTCTAAGTTTTTTTTTTTTTTTTTGAAGTACACAGTAACAAAAGATTAAGACATGAGACTCTCTTCCCTTTCTTGGACAAGAGAATTCGTCATTTTAACTATGTAATTTTCTCTGAGATTCTCTGGAACATCTTCCATCCAATTAGCATTCAAAACCTCTTATGCTGCCATACGAGCTAGGTGATGAGCAAGGCCGTTGGCATCTCTTGCACACCAATTACTCTCTAAGTTTTCAGCTGATATAATTTCCATATTTCAAAAGGTTACTTTTATATTTTTGACTTATATTTAATTGATTGCATTTCTAAATTTTAATATGTTACTGTATATGTTTCTTCATACTCAGCTTAGGTTTCATTTAATCTTAATATTCTAAGATTTTGTACTTGCAACGTTAAGTATTCAATATTATTGTTCATCATTTTTAGTCATTAGTTTAAAGTTTTCATTAATTAATTTAAAATATATAGATATAGGAAATTTTAATTAAAATTAATTGTAATAATAATAAAAAAATAATCGATTAAAGGGGAGAATCAAATCTATAAAACCTTGGTGATGATAATACAGAACTATAACTCTTGTTAAAGTCTGTCCTCTACCGTGGTTTCTATTAATTAAGGTAATGATAAAATGCAACATTTTAAAAACCAAATGATTGTATTCTAAAAAATTCAATGATAAAATGAAAATTTGAAAATTAAAGAAGACTACTCAAATTGGTAATGAAAAATTGAAGTTGTTATAAATGAAATTGCGAGAAAATGGAGATGAATGGAGAGTTTATGATAAAAATAAAGATATATAAGAAAGTCTTAGCTGATCCACAAAATAAAGAAAGTCAATGCCCGAACCCCTAAAAAACAGACTTCAGGGTGCGCTCTTGACTTCTCCCCTAAACCCTTTCCTTTCTTTGTCCCATCAGCCAAAATTTAACCTCAAATTCTCACACTCAAATATTTCACTTCAAACCCTTCTCTAAGGTCAAAACTAAATAAACTAATTTAACTAAAACTCACAAAAGTTTCCCCTTAATTCTTATGCTGTCTCACATGATAATGAAGCTTTGATCCTCTCCACCGTGCACGCGATCAGGTTGTTAACCGTCGCAACTGACCCGAGCGACAGTTTGGCAGTTGGCACCGAATCCACCAGAATCTGAAATGCAACCGTCAGGAGGGACCCGCCTGAGACCGTCTCTCCGCCGCTGCCGTTAGCTATGCTGGGGATTGCGGTGCCGTCGGGGAGAATGGCGAAGCCGGAGGGGAGGAGCGCGACGTAGTCAGGGTCGCCACCGTTGAGGACGAGGTTCATGGCGACAACGTCGACAGGAGCGTAGATGACGAATGAGGCTGTTGCGTCAGTGCAGCTTTCTTGTAGGATTAGCATGTTGGTTTGGCTTGCGTTTTCGCTCTGAAAAAAAGAAGTGTGTTTTTAAGAAGTTGACACATTATTAGGAGTAGTTAATATGAAAGAAATGAGAACTTACATTTACACGCAATAGAGAAACGCAGTTGCCAGTGTCACGGCCGTTGGCGATGTGAGCCATTTCTTGAACTACTCCACCATTCGAAAGAATGTCCCACTATAAACATCAAACAATAAACACACCCATTTATTCACCTTTTTTTTTCAAAAGTTTAGCAGATTACTAAGAAATATAGCTTCGGTCAACTTACGCACATCTCAACTATTTTCATATGAAAACTCCCATGATTTTATAACATTTTGTTGTCAGTGAAACAAATAGAAAATTAATTTCTAAGTAGGTGGTCAACTTGAATTGAATTCTTAACTTTTTAATTTCTCAAGATCATCTTAATTATTAGACCAACCTAAGATGGTTATATTTTTTTGTCATTTGTATCACAATAAACATGTATCAGACTAATAACCCTATGAAATGTGAATGTAGGTTATGCTCAACATTTGTATGTCATAATAAATAGACAGATATACCATACCAAAGTAACAATTTTTTACAGGAAAATAAGGCAAACTCATTTATGTGAAGGGTACAAATTTACAATTGCATAAACTTAATAATTTAGAATATCCTTGTCCATATCCTAGATATTTTAAAAAATAATGTGCCACTATGTTTCATGTTGTGTTATACCATATATCTTGTGTTTGTATCCATGTGTTTCTTAGACGGATGGGTATGGGATAAAAAAAAGGTTAAAACTTTGAAATATTAAAATGGGAAACTTTTGAAGATCACTCTACAAGGAAAAATGACATTACAAAATTGACAGGCTATGAGATCAGCTAAATTTCACCTAAATTAAAAAATTTAAACTGAAAAGTTACAGTAAGTTCGAATACCTCATTGCGAGAGTTCTCATCTCGGAGAAAATCGAAGATTCTCTTGGGTGGAACAGGAAGCCAGAAGGAAGTTGCAGCACTCAGGACAATACCAGGAGGTCTTCCCGGGTCATCGATGCTCTTTCGGGTCATGACCCGAACATCGTCCGCACCCGTACCTGATAAAGTAGTCCATGTGTGAGTTGTGGAGGCGCTCACTCCAGCACAGAAGCTTATCACCATTCTCTCAGCCAGCTTCAGCATGCTCTTTCTCCCTTCTTGATTTGTTATCACTGAGTTCAACATGAATTCTCAATTACATCTAAACAGCAAACAGAATGGAGTAGTAAAGAGAAGACAAAAAGGCTACCCCTGTTTTATTTATTTATTATTTATTATTATTATTTTATATCTATGACTGTCAGCTTGCATGTACTTTGACTAATGTCACGGACATATTACTTGACCCTATAAAATTTGGATGACGAGGAAACTTGTAGGAAATTAATTTTTAAGTAGGTGGGTACCATAGATTGAACCCACCTTAAGTATCTCAAGATCCTCTTTGACCACTTAACCACTCTAGAATGGTTAAAAGGTACCCCTGTTTTAGAAAACAGTTCCATTTGAATCTCATGCATCAGAAAAGAAAAAAAATATCTTGGTGTTCTAAATTTTTCCTTTTTAAGCATTACGACATTGATACTATGTAGTAACCTTAGTTGACAAAATCTTTTGTAACTTTTGTATGTTTTTTTACTTTTTGAATGAAGGCTCCTTAGTATTTTTTCCAAAAAAAGGACTTTTTTTATCAAGTTGTATAAAATCTATCTAATCTTTTCAAGTTGTATGACCCTAGTTTTGTAGCATTAAATTGGAGATCTTTTTTAGACTTTTTTAATTTATAATTGTATGATTTTCACTTTTTTTTTTTGCAATAAGGTACCTACACCCGTCTCTAGGCCAGGTACCGGAGACATCGAAAGAGTAATGTAATAGGGAAGATTTGAACTTGTGAAGTATATTTTTCAAGGAAAATAAAAACTGATCTATGAGTCGAAATTGAATTGGAACAAATCTAAGTTTTGATCAAATCATAGAGACCAAATTGGCTAACTACCAAATTCCCAAGTGTAACAAAAAATGTTAATTACCTCCAACATCACCGGTAGGTATGTTGGTAGCCATAGCACTGGCAAGTCTTTCACATTGGCGATCTAAAGTTGTAACCCAACGTTTGGCCCCAAAAGCTTGGCCAGAGCTCACCAGCTGCTTGTAAAGATTATGAACTCCTCTATCATCAACCTCAACATGCTCAACCCATGTAACCTACATAATATATCATCATACCCCAACCAATCAAAGTATCCCCCTTCATTCCAATCAAATAATCAAAATTAAACCTTAACTAAATAAAATTAACTCACCTTTGAATAACCATTTGGCATTTCTTGGATCAAACAACCAGAAGGTCTTCTTCTGCATCTTAGTCCCGGAGCAGGGCGAAGATCGTCCAATGAAACGTCCACCACTGCCCATGTCCCGTCCCCGTGCTGTTTGCAATATCGAACGTAGTAGCTCTCTCGGGTCGGAACTAGTGGGGATGGAACTTGGAATTCCGAAGTCATCTGGACAAATATTAAGCTTTTGAGTTTAGTAATGTAGTATAGAAAAAGTCGCCTAGGTTTGGAGCTTCCAAAGTATATTGCTTGGAAGTCTCAAATTCAAAATTCACTAGTTGAGCTTAATTGTAAAATCTTTCACGTTGTCTTCTAGATTTGGGATTTGGGAACAGTACACAAGAAAGCTCTTTGGTATTTCCCAATCATAAATAAAATATAGAGTATAAGGAAAAACAAGAATGTCACAAGTAACTAAGAAGTAAGGTGTTGGTAAACCATATCTATCTAGAAAATGATTTCTTACGAGTTCTCTTGATATTCATATATTGTAGTATTAGGTGGTATGTCTTGTGAAAATAATCAAGTTTGTACATAAACAAATCTGAACACTCAATGATATATAAACAATATATATATATATATATATATATAGAAACAAACAGTTAAATTTTCAAATGCTTAAAAATTCTTTTTGAAGTACTTAACTAGAAAGCGATTCTAAAACATACCACTTGCAAAGCTCCATTATAATTTCCTGCAACTCCAGTTGATAAGACCTCAAGTGTCATAGCTCTAGACACAATTCCAGAAAATAAAGTCGACCATTGATTCTATCACACATCATTCAGTAAAATTAACAATAGAATTAGTACATTTAAACAAAAATATGCCTAAAAAACCAAAATTAAATTACTTACAACATCCATGAGAATCTCAACAAGGTTAATATGATTCATGATAACAACAGCAGATTCACGAGAAGCTTCACTTTTAAACCCTGATGGCTTAGGCCCAATGCCTCTAGGAAAAGTTCTTAAGTACTCATCTTCATTTAGCATATAAGTGGACCCATCCAGGCTACTCATCCACAACGGCTCTCCCATTTGAGCCATTCTAGTAAGCTCTTCTATCGCTGCAACTGCGAGCTCGATGATCATTGGTTTATCGGCTTCGGCCGGGGCGCTTATGGACCGGATTAGGTCACCGGCCGAGCCGTAGATGTCTCCTCCGAGGCCTGTTTGGGGTCCAAAGTTGCCCATTCCGAGCTCTAATGGGCGAGATGGAACTGGTGAAGAAAGTAGAGGGTAGTTGACAACTGGTTTCCCCACGTATTTTGCAGCTATTGCTGAAATTCGATCGATCTAGATGGAAAAGAATTTGGAAGGAGATTCTTAATTAATCAAAAAACAATGTAAAGGGTTAATGTCTATGGTAGATTTATTGAGATGGAAATGGGGTTATATAAAGAGCAAAAATGTAGTTGGCTTCATTAAATTCTCTAATTTATTCGTTCAAATTTTGAGTTGATTGGTGATTTAATATAATTGAACATTTTTTTTTTTTTTAAAAAAGATACTTCGCATAATTGAACATAATTTAGCATGATATTAGAAAATGAGATCCTGAATTCTGTTTTTTCCCAATTAAAATTGAAGATCTATAGTTATGATTATAGTTATGATTCTCTTATTAATAGTTGGAGATCTATATTATAAGTAATTATGTATTTTGTAATTTCATATCATTAATGAAATTGTTTCTTATCCAAAAAAAGAAAATTTTGAAATACTTTTGTAGTGTCTATCAATGCACGGTCAAAATATAGTTTTTAATTTCTCTCCTCTATACCTCTTCGCGAAGGCGGGCATTTTCGAGTCTAAGGTGATGTTCATCGAAGGACATTTCTCCAATGGCGGTAGGGCCACCACAATTAGGGCACGAAGCATTGCTAAGAGCTTCTCTGTATCGCATGTTATCAGCTCGAAGCTTCTCGTTTTCGGTTCTAAGTTGAGTGTTCTCATGGCGCTCATGGTGATTCTGCGTTATAAAATGCAAACTTAATTAGGTCAACAAATGCAAAAAAAAAAAAAAACAAGATGTAGAAAATAAGGAAGGAGAAACAAAAACAAGGAATGTGCGTTGACTGAGAATAATGTAATGCAAATTTCCAAAAAGATAGCATTTTTACCTTCATTTGAGTGCGTTTATTTTGGAACCAGAATTTGACTTGCAACGGCTCTAACCCTAATTCCCTGCTTAATTCTTTCCTTTGTTTGTCATCAGGGTGAGGACATTCCTTGAAGAAGCTATCCAAAAAAACATGACCAAAAAATAAAGCTAAACTAGAACATAACTCAATTGTTAAAACGTTTTGGAACCGGAGAGGCTTACGATTCCATTTCTTGGATCTGATGTTGTGTATGTCGATGGTAACGCTTCTTTTTAGGACGAGGGTCCTGGTCGTCCCCGGAGGCGAGTTCAGGGTTGTTGTCGCTGCCGGATTTAGTGGCACTGTCGAAGTCATCGTCTCGGATTCGAGCAAGATCGCTTTCGGAAGTGTGTTGAGGCATGTCTAAGAGGAGCTTACTTTCTTCGAAAATGCTTGGCTGGAACATTTTTTCTACAGATCTTTAAGGTTCCGTAGTAGGGAGAGGCAGAAAGAGGCAGAAGAGAGCTATAGTTTTTCAATCTAACAATTACACAATGCAAAATTCAATTTCAACTCAACAACATTTTTTGTTCCCCATCAAAAAACAATTGTGCTTTAATTTACCACATTAGTACAAGAAGAAATAAAAAAAAAAAACCCTATTCATTTTCTCATTTTAGAACCGTTTTGTGAATTACTTTCAAGCTTTTTATAGTCTCCCCTTTCTCTCTCTCTCTCTCTCAAACAAAATCTTATTAAAAAAATAATTTTACGCGTTTTTCAAATATCGATGAGGATTAAAATGACGTATTAGCTTTACATAGAAATCGAAATTATGTAAATAATACAATAATTTTTGTAACAAAAAGCCTGAAATCAAAAAGAGGTAGCGATTTGAGACCCATCTGTCAAAAAGGCTTTTTTTTTCTTTTTCTTATTTCCCTCCCCCAATTAAGATTTTCACAGTTACCCAAAAACAAAAATGTTCTTTTACAAAGTCAAATAGAAATAATAAAGATTAAAAATTAAAATAAAAAGGGCATAAAAATTCTCAGATTTAGAGAGTAAGATGAATAAATTGAAACACAAAAATCACAAACCTGAGAAAGAACAAGAGGAGAAGTAGAACAAAATCCAGCAACATTATTCTCATTTCTTCCAATCATGGACGACATGTTTCTGGCCAGTGTCATAATCCCGGCTGGCATGTTCAAGAATCACTATTTTTCTTCTTTTTTGCCCCTTTTTTTAAAAATTATTTCTCACAATGGATTATAGAAACCAAAGAATCCGACAGAACAAGATGAGATAAACATAAACGCCCACGAAGATCTCGGACAATATCCTAAAATGCTCTCTCTCTTCCCTCAAACGTTTCCTTTTTCTATGTATAATATGCCCTTTCTCTCTCCTATCTGCAAACAAAAAAAAAGTAGTAAATAACATGAAAAATGAAACCTTTTTTTCTTAAGCCCAAAGATTATGAGAAAAGGTAGAAACTTGAACCAAAACTAAACTCTTTGGAGCCATATTTTTTTGTGATAAGTGTGTAGGGTTTTGTTACACAAAAGAAATTTTAAAAAATAAAAATAAAAAAGCGTACCAAGATTATACAAAAGGGGGCTCAGATCTGATCTGGGTTTGTGCCTTTTGGATGATTATAACCTTGCAGAAGTGGTATAATTTTGTGGGAGTGGAAAAAGATGGGATCTTGAGGGGGTTAAAGAAGAAGGGTTTTTTAGGGTTTTATTGATGAAGAAAAGGAAAAGAAAAAAGAAGATTTTTTTTTTTTTTTTGAGAGGAAGAAGAAGAAGAAAGGGGGGAAAGCAAAAGGGTAATAGATCATAGATGGAGAAAAATGGAGTGAAAATGGAGTTATTGCAGAGCGTATTGAGAGGGTGCAATTGCATTAAATGGAGAGGGAAATAGGTGTAATTGCAGAGAGAGAGAATTGTGGAGATTAATTTTGGAGAGGAGGAAGGAGTTTATGTGTATATGGTGCTCCAACGAATGACGGCTACCAAACCCTTTTGCTCTTTTTTCACACACTCACTCTTCGTTGTTTTTATTAATATGTATTTATGTTACTATATACCACAAATATATGTATATTTTTTTAAACAAAAATTTATGAGTGTTTGGGTAGCTTCATGCGCACCTAGATTATACGTTGATCACAAATCCTATATTAATTTCTATTTAAGTGCTTATCAGAATTGAAATCATTATCAATTAAGTTAACAACATTTAGAGGATTAAGGCTCAAACGAGTAACATTTTAGTTATTAAGTTGTATATGATCATCAAAGCTCTACTATAATTGGTTATAATAATCTAATTAGGTTTAGATTAGTACGCTGATTTTTATAAACAGTACGATGATCGTTCATCCATAAATTAATTCAATTTTTTCATGATGGTATATATTTTCGTCCTATATCTATATGTTTGATTTAAACCTCTATATATATATATATATATATATAAACGTTTTTTTTTTTTGGAAACCATATATATAAACGTTTTTTTTTGTTAAAAGAAATCGCAATTATATATACTTATGAAATGCAGGAAACGTTACATAGCCTTGGGTATACATTACCCCAAACATGTATTAATTCTGACTTTTGTTGTCTTTTTGAAAACTAACACTCTTCCGCAATGAACATCAATATTGAACATTTATTTTTTTTATTATTTTATAATTCATCGTTGTATTTACAATTTACAAGAAATTTAAGTTTTAAGGTACACTCTATCCTTGATCTAAAAAAAGGTACACTCCTTTTCAAAAAAAAAAAAAAGTTACACTCTATCCTAATTTATTAATTATTTAGGATACTTTTTTTAGTTCTCAAATTTGAGATCTAATTTTTCTTTGGTAAATCCAAAACTTTTACCTTTAATAATGCCCATTTTTAATTTTTTAGATAATGAATTGTTAATTACATAAAATAATGTTGATTAAAATGATGAATAGACTAATGTTTAATTTCAATATATTGATAGAATGATTATTTTAGTTTTTAGGTGAACTTAATTTCTCAACAAAAATAAAGCATAAAAGTAAACTAAAAACACATAGACAAATTATACCAAATTAAAACTAGATTCCAAATTGATGAATTTAATTATTGAAATGTTAAGTTTAAAAATGTTAAATTTTGAAATATAAAAATCAAATTGAAACTAGATCTCAAATTTAGAGACTAAAAATATAATTTTTTGTTAATTATATGTGGGATAATTGTAAGTTTTGCTCAGTATGATTTGCTTAATTTACAAGCTATATAATTTGTTAGGTGGAAACTAAAAATCATACACTTTTTATCATTTAATGTTTTCTTTTTAAAACTTTATCATTTAATGTTAATGAAAGTAATACACACGAAATATATATTAAATATTACGTGTACCAATGAAAAAAAATAATGGTAAAAAATATAAAGGATAATAGAATACAATAATATGATCTACGAAATAGAGAAACTACAAAGATACGATGGTTACTCTCTTTTTATTTCTCCATTTTTTTTGAAATATAGATGTACGTTAATTATACATGTTGCATATGTAGTTCATTCAAAGATTAATTATATCGTTCATCATTTTATTTTTTATTATTATGTTTTTTTTTATTAAATGAGTTAGTGACGCAGTTAATTATCTTGTTTGCAGTTAATCTATTTCAATTCCACTGTCACGAGTTCATGTCCGAAAATCGATATTTGACTCTCGTATTATTTGAGAGAAGTTGTACCCTCTATAAAGTTGTCTACCTCCCCCAATTTATACTATATATTTTTTTTAAAGATTATTTCAGTCATATTCAGCTAAAAGTTGTAAACCTATAATTGTCGGAAGGATTTGATTTTAATATCATCAAATTTTACTTTTTTTAGCAAAAACGATTCTTATTTAATATGTGATTGTGTTTTCTCTTCATATATTTTGTTTGGTTTGTTTATTTAAAAGAATAAATTAGTGAGAATCTCAACGTTTAGCGAGTTTATTAAAAGATATTATATTGATACGAAAGCAAGGAGGGATATTATATTGATAAGAAAGCAAGGAGGGCAACTCTTTTAGCTCTTGTGTATGTCTCTGACATACATTAATCTAAGTATCTTTTTTTGAAAGGAGTATACAAAAGCTATACAGGAAAATTTGAGAGAAAACTTTTTCAATTCAATTGGATTGATGAGACTTTTGAACATAAAAAATTGCATTAGAAACTATGTCATCTCTCATAAAGAGTTTTTATAAATAT
Source organism: Sicyos edulis (assembly GCA_036507275.1). Taxonomy (NCBI): domain Eukaryota; kingdom Viridiplantae; phylum Streptophyta; class Magnoliopsida; order Cucurbitales; family Cucurbitaceae; genus Sicyos; species Sicyos edulis. The sequence continues at coordinate 40,997,766 of CM071850.1, forward strand.
GGCATGGTGGAGCTCCTAAATTCTTTTATAAATATGTCATCCACTTCACAATTTCAAATTATGAAGATAAACATCATCTGAACTATCCTTTGGAGTATTTGGAAAGAGCGTAACTCTAGAACTTTTGAAAATAATTATAGTGCGAGATGCCCGACCTCAGTAGGGGAAGATAACATTATTTTCTTTGCTTCTTGGTGCATTAATCTAATTTGTATCATGATTATGACATTGCGGCCTCCATTGCTTTAAATTGGAAGACGTTCTTGTAACTCTTTTCTGTCCTTTTGTATGCCCCTGACATGCGTTAATCTAAGTATCTCTTTTTGAAAACATAAAAAGTTTTTTTTTTAGAAAAAGGGAGGTAGCATTGTCATCTCTCATAAAGAGTTAGCGGAGGTAGCAATGTTATTTTAAAAGTGAGCGCATTTTGTTCTTTTCAAACAAACTAGAAAATAGTTTCGAAAAAATTGTTGAGTAATAGATTTATTTAAGACGATTTACCGAACATGTCCCATAAAAAAATCTTTGGTAAAATCTCACTCTATATTCATAATATAATGAAATTTTATATCTATAATATTCTCCCTATCTTATGTATTTTTAAAATAATTTAATTTCTTCATATACTGCAATAAATGTACATTGTTGTAAATCGAAAAAAAGTTATGTCTTGGCATACTAAAAATGCACATTACATTTCATTACGTAATAATAAGATGTGCAAAAAAGAAACTATGCCTATATCGAAAATAATTAAACTTTTAGATAAAATGTAACGTACGATATTTATTTTATTCATAAATAAATATATTTTTTATAAATAAACTTTTAGATTTAATCTAATACATAACACTAAATTTTAAAAATATTTTAATTAATTTTAAAAAAAAATCTTTTCGAACAAACTCAATTGAGACGAAAATAATTTCATTTTTAAAAAATCCAGAAAAAAAAATTTTCAAACTCCTAATAGGTTTTTTTTTTCAATAAACACAATTTTTTAACTGAAAACCAAATGTAAAATATAATATTTTCAAAATTTGATATTGGCGTACATCGAAAAATATATGGGTAAAATGTAATTTTAGTTTAGAAACGTAAAATTGATGTGCTTGTAGTGGGTAATAAATGTGAGATAAATAGAATTAATTAAGGGGAGAATTTAGAAGATAATGGCTCATGTAAGAAATATTTTGGTGAAATAAATGAAGCCCAACAACATCAAATCTTGAAATAATGATTTGGATGTGGAAAAAAAAAGATGCAATATCGTTGTCAATCATGGAGAATGAAATGAATTTTGGGTATAAGTAGTTCTGCCCATTATTATTGATTCATATTATACAAATTTTGTATTTTGCATTTATTATTCACTCATAAATTAGAGAATGTAAGCTTTACTACTATGTTGTCGTATATTAAATTTGTATAATTTTTCTAATCCGAGATTATGAAGTTAAACTACAAATCATTATTGATCTCTGATTGTTTATAAATTAATGAAAAAAAATATTGGACTAATTATATAAACTCAAAATTAATTTCGTTTTAGGTCGAAAACTAGTAGAGTCCAAATTAAATATAGTTGAGCTTAACGGCCATTAAAGTATGTATCCACATGTTTATAGAAGTTCTATATATAAATAGATGAGTTCTTCTCTATTTAAAGTGTTCTAAATAAAAACAATTGAAATTTTTGTAGAAAAAATTTTGTATGATTAATTATTCTTTAAATCAAAATCTTGTTTTTTTTTTTTTTTTTTTTTTTGATATTCAAAGAAGAAATCATAGCCAACCAAACAAATTCTACTTTCCAAAACAAATTACAAATTTTTGAGAAAAATCTAAGGGCCTCGAAACGTTGTATGTGAAATAGAAGAATGGAATAAAAAATAAATTAGAAATTGTATAAATTAATTACCAAAATTGGTTTTCATGTATTTCATTTTCAATTTCTTGATTAAAATCACTAGTGATACATTATTTTCTACAAATCTTTTGTGTATAAGTTGATTAAACTTATATGTTTGAGAGAGTTAATCAGGATGTAGGAGACATTTTTGTGTATAATATATTTTTCTTGACAAAGTTAAGCTATATTTGCTTCAGTTAACTATTAAACTCACATTTATTTATTATTTTTTTAGAAAGATACTAAGATTTCATTTATAGGTGAGGCAAGAAGCAAGCAAAAAAGACAACAAAGTGAAAGAGAGAAAGATTCTCGAATTCTAAGCATTATTACAAAGTCATAAATTTGAAAATATTAAGATTTTTTACACTAAAAATTCATATTGCGGTCAATATTGTTCTTAAAAAAGCAACACTACACATTGTCACATGCTTTTCTACGACAATAAAATTCTTTATCGGCAAATACATGTATCACATATGAAATACAATTTTCGTCCATGATTAGATTAGATTTCTTGACGTATTTGGTCACTGTTGAGAAATCCCTTCAAATCGACAAAGAATGAAGAATTGTCGATGATTTAGTTTTTAGTGATTCTCATTTAAAATCCATTTATTTTTCTTCCTTCTCTGTAAAACAATATGCCCCTATAACAGTTGCTCGGCTGCTACTGCCTATCTACCAACATTACTGCCGCTATCTTATAGAGGAAATCAGCACAATATCTTACGAAGGAAATCATCAACTCGACTATTATATGGGCTAGTAATTAAATCAACTTTGTTTAAGCATTATGATATGCTATTATTACTCTATGTTACCACTATCGTCCATCCATTTTGTTGTTGCACAACCGTTTATGATTTTGTTCGGCAATATAATGTCGGGTTTTTGAGTGATTACAAAGTTTTTTTTTATATATTTTTATCTTTTTGGAATACAAAAATGTAAAAACTTGCTAAACATTCTATTCGATAGAAATAGGGGAAAAAAAACTTGTTATCTCTTCTGATCTTTCTCTGAGAAGAAAACTAGGGTTGTTTGGTTTAGGTAAAAAGTGATAAGATTTTCAAAAGGACCGAAATTAATTAAAAGGGTGTTTCATAATTTTGGGATTATTACATATAGATAATAGTGAAAGAAACAAAAAATGTGGGGATTGGGGGGTTAAATAGTGGGTGGCATTGGGCTCTCTTGGGTGTATTAAATGATTTTTCTGAGCAACAAAGGCTCTGCATGCCAAACCCTATTTACTTTCTTCATATGACTCTCCCCTTCCACTTTCCTCCAACACCTTCTCTCTTGTACACACACAAAAATAAATAAATAAAATAACACCTTTTTACTACTCCAAAAAATTGTTAAATGGACTCCTCATTTCTTAAATTTAGTCAAGATTATGAATGTATATTTATCAAGCTTAATTACAAATAGGTTAAAGTATTCATTTGGTTTAGGTATTTGGAACTCACATTAAAATTTAGTTAATTTTACTTTCAAATATTAAAATTTAGTTAATATACTTTCTATATATCTTAAAATTAGTATTTATTTTACACTTAGTTTATTTCAATTTGTTTTTAGAAAGTACTTTCTAATATTTTCTTTTCATCTTTAAATTTGAGAGACATATTTACATTACCTCTTTATTTTAATAAAAAAAAAAAGTAGTTATTTTACCAATTTAAATTTAAATTAACTCCAAACTAATAACAAAAAGAAACTTTACACCTATTTATACAAAAATATAGGGATTAATTTTGAATATTGAAAGTACACCATAACTAAAATGGATGAGACATAAGTAAATAATAAATAAAAAAAACTAATATAGTATTTAAATAAGAAATTATAAATTTCAAGGTTTTTGTTTACCTCAGAGATTTGAGGTAAATTTTGTTTAGTTAATTCTATTTTTATCATGGACAAAAAAAAATTGACTATATTATAAAACTTTAAAAAGATACCAAGAAATCAAACCTACAATTGTTCAGAATAATAAGGTAAAAAACTGTCTAAAGTTTACCTAAATTGTCTTTGAATGTTGTATAGAAAAGTTCAAAATTGAATTCTAATCATAATCCTAACATTTTTTGCAATGTTTTTTTAAAGAATCCTTAAAACTTTTTTATTAGGCATTTTAACAAGAAAATTGAAAATAAACAAACAAAAAATGAATACAAACAAAGAAAATTGAAAGTAGATAGCAACTTTGAAGCATTAAAAGCAAATTAAATGTGAAGTATACGCGTGTCATTTTCTGAATGACTTGGCCTAAATTTTTTGTATTAATCTCTTTAGTACAACATTTTTAAAAAATAAAAATAGTTTATATTTTAAACCGTAAGATCGAATTGGGCATCTTATGCTTTTAATGAAATATTGCGTCTGATTCAGTGACGTTGATTGAATTTAAAGCTTATATTAAAAAGTGAGAGAGAAAAAGAAAAAAAAAGTGATAAAAAGGTTTAAAATAATTCTCTTTGAATAGTAAGAACGATCGGGTGAGTCTCACGTGAGAACCAAGTGTCCGAGTCTCAATTCAAAGTTGAAAACTACCATTGTGGCTAGGGGTGATTGCGGTTCGGTTTTTGTCGGTTTTGTACCAAACCGACAATCGAACCAATATCTTCGGTTTTCAAAAAATGGATCCGATCCAATGTCCAATAAAATATAGAACCATTGGTTCGGTTTTTCAATGTCCAAAAATGGATCCGATCCGATCCAATGTCCAATTTTTTTTAATATATCAAAAATAATATTTCTCATATAAAAACAACATTCTCGTAAACAACTATTTTTTTAAAGGTTAGAAGTATTTTTAACTTATTTAAAATTATTTAAGGATATTTTTTACTTGAAATAGGGGTGAATTAAAGAAATATTAATGGAAAGAAGATTACTCTATATGAATTATTGACTATATATATATCGGTTTGGATCGGTTTTTTAAAATGAAAACCGGAACCGATCCAATATTTTCGGTTTTTTCAAATTACAAACCGATATGTCCAATTTTGAGATAAAAAACCAATCCGATCCATTGGTTCGGTTCGGTTCGGTTTTTCGGTTTTTTGTTGCACCCCTAATTGTGGCTCATTTAGAGTTTTATTTCGTTATGATATTATTTTTTTATACATAGTATTATTCTTGTTATTTTTATACAACCATCAAATAAAAATTTATACTTTAAAATTACTATGTATTTACTTCATCCGATTTAATTTGATGGAGAATGAAAAGTAAGGAGTAAATGGCCACTAAGACTCAGGGCATGGTTCAAATCTTGAGTTTGATATTGTCTAATGTCTATAAAGTATGGCTGGAGAGTATATACCCTAAATATGTAATATAATGACTCGAGGCATGATACCATGCCATTGGTTATTCATTGACATTATGAAGTTGAGATGTAACTACTACGGGTGAACATGAGTTCGGTTGGGTTAAGTTAGAGAAGTTTTCAACCCAATTCAAATTTTTTGGGTTGGTCATTTTTCCAACCCGACCCAAACATATCCTTATATTTTTTGGTTGGGTTGAGTTGGGTCATCGAGTTCAATAATAAATTATAATTATAAATATCTTTTATCAAATTAGTCGTACATTATATATAAAACAAAATATAATCTTCAATTAAGATAATTTTTTTTTTGAGATATCTTCAATCAAGATAATGAAATGAATATAAATATACAATCATGTTCATATAGAATATTCAAATTATAAAACATAAAACAAATAGATAATTAAAACAACAAAAATAGATGACATAATTCGACTTTTATAGAACAAATATATAATTAAAACCAACAAAGATGTTTTACATAATTTGACTATATATTTATCATGATATATAAATTATAAAGTTTTGAAAAAATACTAAAGATTATGGGAAATAAAAAGTCTAACAATAATAATTAAATAAAAAATATATATATACACATGTATAATTATGTTATAGTATAAATATATATATATTTTAAAACTAAATAATAATTTCGAGTGGTCAGGTTGGGTTGGGTTAATTTTAGTTCAACCCTTAACGCAACCCAACTCATGAATATTTCTTGATTTTCAATCCAACCCAACCCAAAAATTTATTTAACCCAACCCAACTGGTCAATTTGTATTGGGTTGGTTCGAGATGTTCGGGTTTCGGGTTGTTTGAACACCCCTAGTAACTACCATGATATAATTCAACTGGTCGATATATATAAAAGTCAAGAGGTAAACAATGTTAAGTTGAGATATGCCTTTTGATCAAATATGTTTTATTATAATTTTGTGAGAGTACATTATATAATTTTAAAAAAAAATCTTAATAAAAAGGGTTAGTGACGGTTAATTTCATTTTTTTAGTGAAATACAATTCAATATCTTAATTAGGATCTCGATCATAAAAATTAATAATTTATTCTTATTTATTTGCAAATAATAGTGCTCTAGATTTGTGGTGGTCTTCTTTTAAAAATGATAAACTAAAAACACAAGAGCATGTTGCCAACTTGAAAAGATGGGAAAGATCTCATATTTTTCTAAATTTTCACTACAAAATTCTTCATTTAATTTCATGGAAACCAAGCTGCGACTCTTCCACGAGGAAGTCATAGGGATGGGAGTTTTCCACATTAAATTATTCCCATATTAATTTATTTCAAAATAATTAATTAACTGTTTCAGAATTTTTTTTTAATCAAATGGTTAATAATCGTACTGTAAATGTTCATTTAAATTGTTAACTCCATACAAAAATCCTTGTATCGTGATTTCAAAAAAAAAATAATCCTTTTATTGTGTGGAACAACAAAGGGTGTATTTGGAGCACTAGTTTGATTATGATAGACGAAAGGTTATGATAAATTGTGAGTTATTATAAACAATGTTTGAGAGCCAATTTATTATAATCGAGATTAGAGATTATGATAAACGGTGTTTGAGGGACTGATTATGTAACAAAAAATAATATATGTAAGGTTTAGACAACGAACACGTAGTTTAGATAAATGAATATGCAAGTTTAGATAATTACAGTTTATAATAAACCGTAAGGCAAACATCGATTGAATTATTATAACAAATTCAGTCTTTTACATAGACAGAGCCAAACACATCCAAAGGGATAAAGGCAAATTCATTAACATGCATTCCAAAAATTCTTGAGTGGACTAAATTTGAAAAACCTTACATTCTACCACTTTTATTTTACGTAATTTCTTGCAAAAAAGAAAAAAGAAAAAATCTTTTATAAAAAAAAATTGAAAGAAATAATCGGTCGGATGCCCATAAGAAAACGACTTCCAAACTCACAAGATACTTTATCCACTAAGTATTTAATTAGCTAACTAATTATATTCATCATCGTCCAGTATTTATTTATAAAATGACCCTCCATTCCTCCACTCATTGATTAATTTATTGCATTTCAGCAATTAACACATTTCCTCGTACTTCAGACTTACATGTATTTATTGATTAGTTATAAAATACTTTTTGCTTATTTAATTTAAAGTTATTTGACATTCATTAATTCCATTTTCTCCCATAGTTTTTAGTTAAAAAAAACAATCATTAAAAAAAAAAAAAAAAAAACTGTGTTGGGTCCCGATGGAAAATTGAATAAGGGGGCAATGAAACGGGTCTTATTCGCATTAGCTGGCGTATGCCTGAGGGTAAAGGCAAGTTGCTTTCACCCATAACCCAAAAATATTTACCCCTTTATTAATTAATTTTCATTTTTTAACTCTCACAATGTTTTTGGACGCATCCGGGTGAAAATTATCAAGTAATGTCATAAAAACTTCAAAATGTGAAATATGGTAGAAACTTGTTTGAAGTTCACCTACTAATTTACTTAAATCACTAATTTATAAATCTTAATTAAAAAGTGTCAAACTAAGTATTTAGATTTTATATATTTATATTCGTGAGTGTTTGAAGTAGGTTAAATATTTGATCAATTGTTATTTTTTTAAAGATTTTTTTGTATCTATTAGGTGTTGATAGTTTGACATATTTTTTTCGATTTCACAAATACACCTTATGGAAAATTTAAATTTTAAAATTTGGAATATGTTAGAGATCTATTAAAAATGGAGACGTTAAAAATATATTAAATAAAAATTAAAAATTTAAAAATGTATACTTGCACCTTACATAAAATTTTCTATAAAAATTCTATCTTAAAAATCAGCACTGGTCATGACACTTTTAAATATATATTTACAAATTTAAGAACTAAACTTATAGTTTGATCCTACTTATTTTATTCCAAAAAGGATTTTCAACTTCTCTATAGTTTAAGCTATATCATTTTAATATAATTTATTTGAAATTTAAAGTAAGAATAAATTTTACTTAGATTTCTTTTCCTTTTAACACTAAATTTACTTTTGTTTTTAAACACACCATAAATTTTAATGTTGAGTTTTAAAAAGAATTAATCCGATTAAACAAAAAAAACTTATGGACTGAAATGCAGTAAGCGTGGAAATTTATAATCCAAAATAATTATTCTGAACAAAATAAAATGTTAGGATTTAAGTGGACGCTATCGTATCAAAATTAAACTGGAAAATATTATTTATAACGAAGTTGTTTGTAAACAAAAGTTAAAGTCTTTATGGGGATGGTGAAAATAGAGGTCAAAGTCAACTTCGGTGTAGTTGTGCTGCCTGCCTTACTGTTCATTTTCGACAAACTGCCAACTGGAATCTGTTATAATTTTTATTTAAAAAAAAAAAAACAAATTCTATACCGTTTGGTGATATTTGTTTTAGGTTCAACTACAAACGTAATCTAAATTTTTAGAAATTTTTTTAATTTGATTATGGAACTTTTAGAGCATTTCTTCAAATTTTGAATTATTAAGGTCCCATTTGATAACTATTCAATTATTTGTTTTTTTTATATAAAATTTAAGTTTATTTATACTCAAATTTTCTATCATATGCTCTATTTTTACTATATTGTATCTATATTTCTTTAAGAAAATAGGTGAATATTAACCAAATTTCAAAAACAAAAATAAGCTTTTGGAATTTTTATTTATTTTTTCCAAATTTTGATTTTGTTTATTAAAATATAGGTAAGATATCGATATCCAAATAAGAAAAAAATGTAGAGTAAGATAGTTATTGTAGGCTTAAATTTCATAAACAAAAAATAAAAAACAAAATCATTATCAAATGGGGCCAAATATATTTATCTAATCGATCATGTATCTTCATTTTTTAATTGTAGATTCCCAACATATCTTTTATAACTTTTGGATTGAATCACATTATATTAGATGTGATGAGAATTTATTTCAAAATTAATTAGTAATAAATTAATTAGCTCATTAATTATTTTATATCAATAATTGTCCGAATGTAGTTCATCAATTTCATAAATGTCGTAAAGTATCTTCACATTTTAATCTAGGATCTTTAAGAATGTTACTAATTTTATGTTAAAGTTTGATACAGGTATATTTATAAAATTAATGGAATGAATAGATTACCATGTCATAAAGACCAAATATTTTAGAAGAATAAACCAAAATTTCTGTAAATAAAACAATTTGTACAAGTCTAGCAAAGAAGGATCCATTCACTTCAGGCTTCGTGTTTTGTTACCACAATCTAATGGGCCTGTGTGGAGGCCGAAACGATCAAAAGATCGGCCCATCTGTATTCTCAAGAGAAGAATCTTTTAGAAAAAAAAAATAATAAATATTTTCCATCAATGTAATCTCTATAATAAAACACCTTGATTTATTTTTCAGCTCAAAATTATAAAGCTATATCAACGGGCTGTTTCTTTAGCATACGTAGAATTTAGTTTTAAGATTTATTAATTATTCTTCAAAAATTAATATTGAGTTTTTACTAACTTATTTTTATTTTTATTTTTAAAATTGACTCTCATTCTTAACCATTTATTTATACTCAATCATTTTTAACTATTCATTTTTAATCATTCTTTTCAAATTAAATTAACTCATTTTTAACCATTCATTTTTAATTATTCATTTTTTAATTACTAAAAATAACTATTAATTTTAAATTTATATATAAACAAGATTTTGACCTAACTCCTTTACACAAAAACTACATGGAAACTAATTTTTGACACAACTCTCAAATTTTAACTCTTAAATATAACTCCTTAATCTAAATCTTACATAAATATGTCAAACAAATACCCAAACACAGCACACAAAAAAAAAAATCCTACATCAACAAGCTAAGGGGCTATTTGTTTGACATATTTAGGTAGGAGTTGGTATTAGAAGTTATCAATTCCTCCTCAAAATCTACACCAAAACTAGTTTTTATTAACTCGTCATGTATACTTTTAAAAATAACTTTTATTTCTAACCATTCATTTTTAATCATTCATTTATAACTATTCAATCATTTCTAACAACTTATTTTTAATCATTCATTTCAAATTAATTAAAATAATTCATTTGTAACCATTCGTTTTTAATCATTTCTTTTTTAACTACTAACAATAACTACTCATTTTTAAATTTACGTCCAAACAAGATTTTGACTCTAGCTCCTCTACACAAAAACTACATCCAAACGAGTTTTTGACACAACTCTCAATTTTTAACTACTCAATATAACTCCTTAATCCAAAAACTACCTAAATATGTCAAATAAATAAACAGCCCCTAAGAAGTTGGCACTTTATTTTTACTACAACTCCCAATTTTTTATTATTCGAAATAACTCTTCAAACTAACTTTTCATCCAAAAAATTCCATGTTTATGCTGCTCGGATATTTCCCATCCAATTCTGGTTGAAATGTCCTAATTCCATCTTCATTTTGGAGACGATACACCTGTACGATGATTTAAAGTGGAAAATTTCCCTTTCTTTTTGATTCATTTCATTATGTCAAATTCCAGAACCTTGTAAACTATTATATAATGAGATCTGACCAAATATATACTCAATACTCTATAGATATTTTTGTTGCCTATAGCTTCTTTTCTTAAGAGAGCAAACTATTGATGAACTGATGAGTGAGGCGTTACCAACTTTTCCCAATCCCTAATTTGGTGTCCTAAGTCCAAATTATAAACCATATATATAGAGGCCAACTGCTAAACCATTGGATCATCATTGGTCTTTCCACAAAAAACAAAAACCAAAAATTCAAAAAAAAAAAAAGAAAACAGTTTGTGTTTGTGTTTGCAACTGCAAGATGATGAAATAACTTCCAAAGCTTGCATGGCCCACACCCAGATTCTAAATGAACTATAATGCTCTCCATTTTTCCCTTATAAAATCTCTCCTTTGCCTTGCTTTCTCAACCCCCAACCAAATTGAAATTTAATTTAAACCCCCCTTTTCCCTTTTCTTTTCTCCCTACACCCCTTTCAATTCTCACATAATATTATTCATGGAGAAATCTGTTTATTCCTCCACCTACCCTTTGCCTTCCTTCTCCTCCGCCGTCGAAAGCGGCTGGACCGCCTACCTCGACGAACCCTCTGAAGACGCCTACAGCTTCGCCACCTCCTCCTTGCTCTCCGACGCTGCTTCTCACGCTGCTTACAAACTCTCCACCGACCCCGACCGCCTCAAGATCCCTAGGAAGTTGTCTCTCAAGCCTAAACAAGCTCAGTTTTTTGTTGAAACTTCTTTAGAGGATACTGCTAGTTCTCCTGATAATAGCCCCAAGGTGAATAATTATAAGAACATCTTAAAAAAAGGAATATCTTTTGTTTTTCTTCTTATATATTTTGGTCATTTCGAAATAATTTGTGTGTTTAGGTTGCTGATTTGGGGCCTTTCGATGGGAATAATTATCGAAGAAAGAGTTCTCTGGTAATTCATAATTAGAAATAATATTTCTCTTTAAATCAAAAGGTTTTTTTTTTTAAAGAACTTTTTTCTGATTGAAATTTATTTGTTTTATGGTGCAGGGAAATGGGGGGACAATAATGGGAGATCATGAAAGAAATTTGGAGATGGGGTTTGAAAGGAAGGCTACTGAATATACAGACTTGAATAAAAGAGGATTGTGTTTGGTTCCTTTGTCTATGTTAGCCAATTACTTGGGTTAATTAATATTGTTTGTATGATATATTCAATCCAAATATAGTTTGATAGATATAAATCATCCACTTTCATTTTAAAGAAGGATGATTTTATGTTTTTCTTCACAATGGTTGAAGTTAAAAGGAAAAAATAAATTATAGCAATTTCCCTGTAATTAACTAGCAGTTGCCCATTTGGGTAAGTACAGTTGGCTTATATTCAATATGTAAATTTAATTTTATTTCAAGTAAACCATCACTTTTAATAGCCATCTGAGTTGATATCTAATTGATTACGAGTTCAAATCTTTTCACCCAAATAGGGTTGAACTATGAAAATAACATTAATTATATATGTAAGTTTTGATTTTTTGAGGACAACGCCGTTCAATTTGTCATTTTTTCCCTACCCTTTATGCAATAACAACAAGGTTATCCCTGCAAGAATTAGAGACATGGGGTTGCAAATAATATGAATCTTATCATATTCTTTTTGTTCGCAAAACGTCTTTGAGTTTATAAATAAATTTTGTATACTACAGACTACTGAACAACACTTCATAATTTTTGGTAGACGCTACATAATTAAAAAGACCAACAAACACACAGTTCAAATGTTATGGGATTGATTCTTTTCCTTTTAATATTGTTAAATTTTAAAATTATAATATTTATACCATAAATGAGAAATATTTCTTTTACTTATATATGTGTTATTATTTGATATTTCATAATTATTTTTCCTTTTTTATAAATTTATGTTTACAAAAAAATTATGTGGCATCAAAGTTATATATATATATATATATATAAAGTAGAATTACTTTACATTAATGTTTAAAAAAGTATCTCAATATAATTATTTCACCAAAAATTAAATTGATTTTTTTTAAGTGCAAGTTGGAGGACAGAAACACGAACTCTATAAAAGAATATTACTATCTTTCAAATAAATAAAAATTAAATATTAATTTTTGAAATCAAACATGTAATTATGACGTTGAACTGAATTACCATTAAACAATTACATCATCCATATATTAAATTTAAAGTTAATTGAGCAGAATTAGTCGCAATTATGGCCCTTTGAATGTTTTATTATTATTTTTAACAAAAAAAAAGTTTTATTATTATTATGGACCTATGAATGATTTAAACCAAAATCAAAATTAGCGAGAAAGTAAATGTCGCAAATTGTTTTTCCAAAGAGAACGTGGGTCCCGTCTCCACGACCAATCAGAGGGTTGACACTCAGTGTTATGCACGATTGTGATATATGTAATCTCTATTAGCTACCTATTTAATTTTAAATTCGCCCAAATCCTTATTTTTATTAATTAAATCAACAGTTTAGACGATTCAAAAAAAGAAAATCAATTATCTTTTTCTTTTTTGAAACAGGAAATCTGTTGTCTGATCCTCCTCTCTTAATTTTAGAGATCAAAATAAAATTTTAATTTTTATATATTTTAAGATTCATTGTTTTTAGGGAATTTGTGCTGAGCAACTTTTTTACTACAGTTTACAATTATAGCACATTTTTAAAAATAATTCTTTTATAGCAAATTCTGCCATTTAAAAAAAAAAATTATTTGTCTTTTTTATAGAAGACTTTGATAGAATCTATCATTCTCTAGTGATGGAAGTCTATCAATTTTATCAGTGATTGATTCTACCGGCTCTTATTGATAGACTCTGGATAGAATCTGAGGGAAGTCTATCGATTTATTTTATTTATTAGTAATTGATTCTATCACCCTTTATCGATAGAATCTATCAATATGAAGTCTATCAATGTACAATTTTTGCTATATGCGCAAATATTTTCATTATTGTGCTATTCATGTAATATTTTATCCATTTTGTAATATACATGCAAAAGCCCCTTGTTTTTATTTGTTTGTGTTTTTTAAATATTCAATATTTATTTTATATTTTTTACTACTTAAAATTAGTTCCTATAATTATTTTGAAGTTTTTTTTAAAGAGTTTAGTGACCAATTTTGAGTTTAGTTAAAAATGCATAACTATTTTTTCTTTACTTTTTAGAACTAAATTAAAATAAAAATAAAATGAAGTGTGAAGTAGATAATGATACATGGATAAAAGTGATAACTCAGTTGTATAAGTGTGACTTGTGAATTTATGAGTTCTAATTTCCCAATTGTGAATTGTGGTTGAACTCAAAAAATAAATAAACGGATAATGATATTTTATCCCATTTTTAAGTTGGAGAATATTTATGCAATCGGACGTACTATTGCTCTTTTTCTTCCAAATTACTCCTTTTATTTTTTAATGAATAAAATATGTCGCTCATTGGTATCGAATTTCAAATACCAAATCAAAAGTATAAATACTTAAATAGATTTTTCTGAACAAAAAAAAAACTTTAACAGATTGTTTGATATTTTTATAGTTTTGATCCATAATTTCTTACAAGCCAATGGCCATAAGTCTTTTTTTTTCTTGTTTCTTTTGTTTTTGTTTTGTTTAGGATTGACCTTCTACATTCCCTTTTAGAATTAGAAATTTTCTTAGCCTGTTTGATAATTAATTAAACATTGTTTGAAAAAAGAATCAAGTTTTATGTTTTTAGCTAAATTGCATAAATGAAAGTTATTTTATCATATATCTTAAATTATTGTTTTGTATAATTTTATCTCTAGATTGAATCAACTAATCAATATGCCAAATTATTATCACGCCAATTTGATTATGTGGGCGATTTATCGACATTGAATAGTTTTTATTAAACTATTAGTTTTTTTTTTAGACAAATTAAACTATTAGTTTATATCATATACATACATACACACACATATATATATATATATAGTGATTCCAATTTCATATTTTATTAGATACATTTTATTATCTTATAAGTATTGCAACATCATTTTTTCAAAAAAAAAAGTATTGCAACATCAATAGTTCATCTGGGTTAAAAGTTAAAATTTAATGCAAAAAAAATGTACACTACTACAAAAAAAAGGTATAGTTGACGCTTGATTATTTTAAATACTTGACGTTTTTTAGAAAAAACGTCAAGTAAGCATACTTCAAATATCAAGAGCGTCAATAAATGTAAAAATACGCGATTTTTTTTCTTCAGTTTTTCGCTAGGTTTTAGTTGACGCTCTATGCGCGTTAACTTTAACGATATTTTTGTTGACATACACAAAGCGTCAACTAACAGTAATTTAAAATAAATTAAAGAAAAATAATTTTATTTAAGTTTTTAAAAAGAAAGAGAAAACAAAAGTGTAGCCCTAGCCGCGACTTTCTTCCCCGATTCACTTGGAATCCCCTACACTCTGAAATGGACAGCAACTTGTTCGATTTCCTTTTGCAATAGCTTGTTCCCATGGGGATTTTCCTCTCTTGCTAGCACAATTCGGAGTTTGGAGGCTGCAATACGGTAAATCTTCAAATCCTTTTCTATCTGAAGTTGGTGAAAGAAAGATTAGAGTGTTGATGAATAGGTTTTTATGCAGAGAAAACAAGCAAATACAGAGTCACCCGCTTGAAGAAGGGAAATCGACCAAAGAAAGTGTGAATTTTTATGAGTTTTTGTTTGAAGGAGGCTAAGGATTTGGTAGAGAAGGCACCTACGCCTCTGAGGAAGGAAGTGATGAAATAAGAAGCTGATATGATGAAGGAGGTCAAAGTTTCAATGGAGTGAGGTACTGTAATCCTACTCTTTTTAAGTGTATTTTAGAATGAGTTGCTTGTTTCAAGATTTATGGAAATTGTATGAACCATTTTAATCGCCTTTTGTACTTATGCATTTGTCAAGAAGTTATCGTTAGTTTCTTATAACAATTGGGTATGTTTTAGGGTTCTAGTCAATGTATGGATTCATGGATAAGAATCTTGATGACCTTAAATCTAAGTTTTTATTATCTTGTATGTGTAGCTTAGCAAAAGAGTTTAATTCCAGCTCTTGAGGACCTAAACTTGACTTGAGTGTTACAAGTATGATGATTATAATAAGTTATGGTCCCCAAAGGGGGGTGGTGGTTGAAGGCTTGGGCTTTGGCGGTATGCTCCCTTTAAGGTCTCAAGTTCTAGATTCAAAGTGAGGTTTGGTTTATGGATATTATTCTAAATTGATGTTTGTTGGCCCTAAATCTTTTTTGTTGGAATTGTCCTACATTAAAAAGGTGAGGATGGAATACTTCCCTTTGGTAATGAGGTGAAACCCCAAATTCTCTCATATTTCTTTTTTCTTTCGTCACCATTCCCACTTCCTATTCCCTCAAATGCTAAAAACAATTCTCTATTTTCATATTTGTTATCTTTTCAAACCCTAATTCTTTCGTTCTTTGTGGTTTATGTTTGTTTTTTTCTCGATTAACTAAATGTAATACAATTTTTAAAATGATGGAAGAACATGCCTAAATTATAATCAGTATTGAAGGATAAATAAAGACAAATATAAAGAGAATTTTGGTTTTTTTACTCCCAAAATAGGGTGTAGTTCTCTTTATCATTTCTCTATTCATCCGGTTTATTTTCAAAATATTTATCGAGGCTTGTTTCCCTGATTAAGTGAAATACTCGCCTCATTTGAAAAGGGGTTAAAAAGTTTGTGTCATTAGAGTTTTATTAAATGATCACAGCTTGTTATTTCTTTTCTTCTTCTTCTTAATTCCTTAATTTTCTTGTTGGGTAAGTTTATATTATGGGAGGTAGGATTTATAAATTTGTTGAACTTATAAACTTCATCAATCTTGTGCTGCGTTTTTCATCTTTTTGAACTTATTCATTCTCTATTAACTTGGAAGAGATTGTGTTGCTTTCTCTTCTATTTCTTTGTTATATGGTTTTTCCTTTTGCTTTTGAACAAATTTCTGTTTTGAATCCTTGAAATTGAATGTGGCATATGCATTTTTGACTTGTCAGTGTCAACACGTTATTGTACTCTAAGATTTTTTATTTTATTTTTTATCACTGTTTAGCTGAATATTTTGTCTAACATTGTTGTTAGTTTAGCTTGTTTTGTTTGTCTTATATGTTAGGAAGCTCCAATGAAATTGTTATGGACTAATTTATGATGGTTTTTTTTTTAGTTTGGTTACTTTATATGTTATAAAAGATGGTTAGATATGAATGCTAACAGAAAAATGTGAGAATATAATGGATAGCAATGGTTTCTTATTTTAGACTTTAATTGAAGTTCATTAGCCCTAGAAGTAAAATAAAATGTTCTGTTTCGAAATATGATTTTGAATGGTTATGACCAATTTAGTTAACACTATTTGGAATTTTGTTTCGGTGTTAGATGCGATAAATTGTTCAAATTAAATTTAGGGTTATGACTTTATCTTCTTTCCTTCTTTGTAATTTGTAAAACCAACCATAAACTTCGACATGACCACCCTTAAAATTTTGAGGAAAGAATCTTGTACTTTGTTAGGTGCGTAAATTACCAATCTAGTAATTCAAACTTATATGTTTGTGTCTATTGATATTGGTTGAATCATGGATTGATCTCATTTTGAGTTTTCTCTCCATTTAGGATTTGGGACTCTATTGATATTGGTTGAATCATGGATTAATCCTCATAATTAATTTCATTCAAATCTTGTAGCATGCACACTAACATTTCAATGTTTATGGAAAAATGATTGTCTTTAATTTTTTTTCTTTTCACCTTTTTGCCCTTGTGTCTTTCTCTCTCATCGACTACAATAGATGAACTCGAAATTAACCTTTCATTGCATTTTTCTATTTCTTAAAGCCTTTGTTTGGGCTTATTGATAAACTTGTTTATCTTTTTTTTTTTTTTTTTTTTTTGTTTCTTTCTTAAAAATCCCAACTCTATTCTTTGCAAGCCCATAACTGCAACTACTGTGTCTAGGACTTTGCTAAAACATATACAAACCTTCTAATCTCCAGTATGTGTTTTTATATTAAGTTTTAAGTTTTTCAGTGGCGCGTTTTTGTTTTGGTTCTTGAATATCGATGGAATAAAACTCTAGTTTTTTAAACCATGAAAATTAAACTCTAACTTTTACCAACTATATGAACTAAACTTATATTTTACTCTAATTTTTATGTAAAAAGTTCAATGATATTATCAAGTCCATAATCACATTGCAAGTTCTGTGATTTTAAAGTAATTAATTTCATTATTTTATTTTCGTTCCTTTTTTTTACTAAGTTTTTCTCTCCTTCAACATACTTCAAAACAAACTTGTTTGTGTTTCTAGAAATTTCATGTCTTCTCCATATTAGTGTTTCTGTTCTCATTCACGATTTCTCCTTCAACAGCCCCTTTATTTCTCCTTCAACGTTCGTCCCTAAGGTATGTACACTTTTTTTTTTCTTTTTGATTTTGATTTTTTTTTAAAATAAACTTCAAAATAATGAGATATCTTTTGTTTTCTCTTTTGTGAAAAGAGAACACCATGTGGTATATGTAAAGATGATTTGTTGACTTTGGTCTAATCTTTATAACCCATTCTTATTAATTAATGTTAGCAGATTGATACAAAAGACTCATATGAGCTGGATCAAGTGTGTGTGGAATAGGCTGAATATGTCAAGTACCCTATATGTGAGCTGCATGAAGTGCGTGTGGAATGTGGTATTTTGTTCGTGTTCTTGAATATATTTAGGAAGACTACAAACTTTGTAAAATATTTCATGTTCTTTTTTGTGTATATAGCTAGTGATGGAAATAGTTGAGCTACTTTTTGGAATGAGTATTTTTTGTGTATATTTAGAAAGACAACTTTGAAAAATGTTTCAAAGATGAGAATGTGGTTCCATACTTTCTTTGTAATATGTAAAATATTAGTACTAAAAATATATATTAAGTTTATGTTACTTTTGTAAAAAAAATTTGTAATTCATAATTGGAATTGTGTCCAGTAATATATCATTTGACAGGATGAACATGAAATCTAGATACATTCAAAATGTCAACCAATACTTTCGTTGACGTTTAAAGAATGTCAATCCATGTCCATTTACTTGACGTTTTGAAACAATCTGCTGACATTTACGCGTAACGTCAACAAAACTCTCGATTGACGTTCTATAAACGTCGATTAAACCTTCACATGACGCTTCTAATATGTCAATCACTTATGGTCTTGACATTTTGAACATGTCAATTATATCATTGGATGACGCTTTAGCAAGCGTCAACTATAGTGACTTTAGTTGACAGTCGATTCGTTGACGTTTTCAAGAGCGTCAACTGTACTATATAGTTGACGTTCTATGCGTGTCAACTAACTCATTTTTTGTAGTAGTGGTAGTTCTAACTATAATTTGTATATGTTTTAAAAATAAACTATAATTTATATAATCTAATAATCATTAGAGAATTTACCATCAGCAGCACATTCTACCTCTTGTATTATATTTGTAGCATAATTTTTAAAATAATTCATCTATAGCATATTTATTTCTATCACTCACCTAGTGATAGAACTCAATTTAGATTTCTATCACTGATAGAAAACTTAAGGAGTGATAGAATGAGTTTATCATTGATTGAATTCTATCACTAATAGAACTCAACAAGTGATAGAAGTCAATTTGGATTTTCTGCTACAAATGAAATTATTTTAGATTTTGTGCTATAGATGGAAATATTTTGCTTTTTTTTGTTATACATGCAAAATCCCCTAATCATTCTATGTTCAAATCATATTTTCTCCCAATATTGTTCAATAAAAAAAGGTTGAAATTAACTATAATCTTTTACATTTAAAATGCCTAATGTGAATGCTACGAACAACCAATAAAATAAAATAATGATAATATTTGAAAATGAAGATGATAATGACAAAAAATCACGACAAAACCATTGATTGGGAATCTACGGGCCAAGCGTTTAGAGAAAGAGGGAAAATTCATGAAGGTTGTTGTTGTTGTTTTTTTTTTTTTTTTTTTTTTTTTTTTTTGAGATTAACATGTTAAATTAGTGAACATATAATTATTTCATCAATTTTTTATTTTTTAATACCCCATTCCTAGATCTATAATTTAATGGATAAGGGGTAATAATTTGGGTTCAAAAGGTCCCAAATTCATGGAGTGGTTTAAGTGGTCAAAAAGAGTATTAAAGTGCTTAAGATGATGAATACAATTATGGTAGTCACCTACCTAAGTCGGCGGTATATCTCATAATATTAATCGAATTGTATGCAAGTTGACCGGGACAATCACAAATATATATTAAAAAAATAATAAATACGTGCAAATTTCCCCAATTTAACTAAAATGATGATAAAATTCTAATTTTGATCAATCTTAATTTTTGAAGTTTTAAATATTTAATCTTAGTCTCGGTAATTTTAAAAAGAAAAATTAAAATTAATTTCTATAATAACTTTAAAGTTAATTTTAGTCGAAATTATTCACTAATAATAATATTTTTAATACAAAATGTAAACATATTAATATAATAAAATACTTTAATCTCAAAAAAAAAAAAAAAAAAACTCCAAAAAGGTATGTATATATAACAAAAAAATTAGTCCAAAAGGTATAAATGGATTTGCATTTGTAATGTAACCGTTTTGCTTTGTGTTGTGTCCGTTTCTTGTCATGTTCGGTTCAACGGCCGGCCGGCTGGCCTTGTTTTCCCCAACATAGTAGAAACGTAAAACATTATAAATTTTATAACCAAATTGGCCATTCATTATTTCTCCATTTCCCTGCCCTTCCTTTTATTTGTGCTTTCCACTTTGTTTTTGTTTTATATACTATACTCTCCTTTTCTTGTTTTCTACTTTTTTTTTTATTTTTTTTTTATTTTTAATTTTCTGGGGTTGTGATTTTGATCGAGATGAACGATTTGCTCACGGTAATTTGTGCTTTGGATTGTGTGTTTTCTGTATTTGATTATAGTGGGGTTTTCACTTTGGACTCTGTGTTGTTGTTCCAATATGAGAATTTTGGGTGTTTGTGTTTGCTTTGATTTTCAATGGTTATGGCATCGGTTTACATGAATTTTAGCCTTTAGAGAGGATTCCCACTTATTCTTTTTACTTAGAAGATGTAATATATTTGGTTTTTTTATTGCATTATGGGGCCTTCTTGCTGTTTTTTAGAGATCACTGTTGGAGAAATTAGAAAATGGAAGTTTGTACATTTTTGTGTCTGGAAATTTTCCATAAAGTTGCAATCAAAACATGGTTTCATTTCTTTCATTGATTGGTTTCGAGTTTGTTGCTCTTGATGGTGGTCAGTAACTTGGTGATCTCTTACTCAAAACTTCATATTTGACTTGTTCAATTTGAAAAGAAAAACACTTTATGATTTAGAATTAGGATGTTCAAGTTCAATGCATAAATATCATTGTTACTTGTTCTAAATTGTATTTTTGTCTTAGAAGGACTAGTTTGATTAATCAGCTAACCAAAGATATGTTATCATGTTATTTATCTTAGGACTCGTTTGTTAGCAATGCCAAAGGTGAGGCTTCTAGAGAAATTGATCTCGAGAAGGGAACGCGAGTTTTACTGAGCAATTCTGACATGGGAATGGAGGCTTTCAATAAGCAGGTGTAGTCATGGAGTAATTTCATTATGTTTTCCTTACTCTTGATCTCCACCTTTGTGGGACTTACAAAAGCATCATTCTTCTAGCTTTCATTTTTTTAATGTACTTTTTCTGCTCTTCTTTGAATTTAGATACAAGAGGTTGAAGTACAAGTAAATAAGCTATCTGGGCTTCTTATTAAATTGAAGGTAGGCACGAGTCAATTGGAGTTTGATTCGTTAATCTGTGAATTTAGATGAATTGAATCCAAGGAATGGCATAAAATTTTGTATAGGATGCTAATGAAGAATCGAAGTCTGTTACAAAAGCATTTGAGATGAAAGGTATATGTTTCTCCTTATCTTATGTCAAGGAGTACTAAGAAAAATGGAATAGAATTTACTTTTTGAATCACTTATCTACAAGTTTGGTTAAAGCTTGGACCAAACAACTAAGCATGTAGCCTATGGACATGTTCTAAACTTCACAACGCTTCATAATCATACAATTTCATCAAATGTTACTTATTGTTCTTAGTTAAGAATTTTCCTCTAAGGGCTCTTTTCATTTCAGCTATCAAGAAACGTATGGAAAGAGATATTGAGGAAGTGGGAAAAATTGCACGTAATATCAAAGGGAAGCTAGAAGCTATAAATAAAGATGTAATAATGGACTTGCTCCATGATTTTCCAAATTTGTTTTTGCTTCTTTATCCTTGAAGTTTTCTCATATATTTGAAGAACATTTGCATATTGATGCACTTCTCTTTTCTCCAGAACTTAACCAATAGGCAGAAGCCTGAATGCAGGAAGGGAACGGCCATCGACAGAGCAAGAATGAACATTACAAAGTTTGCTTCGAATAAACATTTTAATCTTCAATGCTTTGTTTTGGATTGATAATGTTGCTTATGGTAGAATTATGCTTCAATGGCAGTGCCTTGACAAAAAAATTCAAGGATCTGATGATAGAATTTCAGGTATCCTGAAATTGCCATGTTATTGTGTGATATGATTGTTTACTTTATCTTATCCTCATATCATGTTTCAGACCTTACGTCAAAGAATCCAAGATGAGTACCGCGAAGTCGTGGAAAGACGAGTTATTACAGGTTCAAATGCTTCTGTAACTAGATTGTCAAAATTGCTGGGTTTGATTGATTGTGGGCAGAAGTGTCATGGTTATGTACTTCCCTAATTTTTATTGATGAGGCTGATTAATTATCTGTTATGAACTTTGGCATGGTGGACTTTTCGAGCAGTTACGGGTGCCAGACCGGATGAGACGGTAGAACTTTCAAATCTAAACTTAAAATTTAAGAAGAAAAATAAATTTTGTTACCACTGACCAAAAGTTTGATGACCCTTTTAGATGATTGATCACCTTATAGAAACTGGAAACAGTGAGCAAATATTCCAAAATGCATTTGAACAAATGGGGCGAGGACAGGTACATACATCAAAATGTGAATACTGTTTTGGTCAGACCTTCAAGCAACATTCATTCTGTTTTTTGACAATCAGCATATACCGATGCAGGTTCTCAGTACCGTCGAAGAAATTCAAGAGCGACACGATGCAGTTAAAGAGATCGAGAAAAGGCTCTCGGAGTTGCATCAGGTATATATTCTTTTCTTGAAGTATATAACTAGCATTTTCAGAAGTGTGATGCGTTTCTTGTTTCTTGGTTAGATTTACCTTGACATGGCTGTTTTAGTGGAGGCCCAAGCAGAAATCTTGGATAACATAGAAAATCAGGTTGGTCCTACTTTAATATGGCCTCGTATGCATGCATAGCTAATGTTCATCCCTCTGTACTAGGTATCGATGAGCTCTCCTCGAAATCATGTCGGTCAAGGGCGACCTCACTTCAAAATGCAGTGAAACTGTTGAACATTCATTGTCATTTGCTAGCTTAGCTTAGTTTGCGTGGAGGGTGTTATGTAGAATTGGTTTTGTGCATGGTTTTGCCAAGTTCTCTGATTAAGTGGAAGTTGCTTTGAATCTGCGCAGGTAACGAACGCAGTCGACCACGTTCGAACGGGAACCGATGCACTTCAGACAGCGAAGAGCTTACAGAAGAGATCGAGAAAATGTATGATGATTGCCATCATTTTGTTGCTCGTTATAGCCCTCATAATTGCCCTCTCAATTCTGAAGCCATGGAAGAAGTAACTGATACCAGAAAGTGAACTCAGATTCATTGCTAGGATGTCCTTTGGTTGTAGAAATTACCAGTCCCCTCATAACAATTTTTATTCTATTTCAAAAAAGGATAGAAATTTATATTTAGTTCATAATATTTTTCTAAAGTTGAATAAAGGAAGGGCATGTTTGTTTGGGGCTAAGTTGGGCCATGGAAGGAAGGGATAGGTTGTTAAATCATGTTTGGCCCACTCTAGTGAGGAACTCACAGAACCAACAATAGAATACATAAACAAGATTGAGATGGAGATTCATATTTGGGGTAAAAAAATTGTGGAGTCAAATGTTGGTCATCTATTTGGTGGTGTTTCCCCATTTTTGTGTAGAAACAGTGAACTGGGTAGTTTGCAAAAAGCAAACAATCTTCAAAATTGTATTGAGAATTCTTTTCAAAACTTTGACTAATTTCAATTTTCACAAGTTTTATTTTTAAATCAATGGGTGCAATGTTAAGCTCAAAAAGTGATATTTAATTGTATTTATAAAATAGATAAATTTCCTTATTCATGGATAATTAATTTTGAGATGAATCAATATTAATTTAAAATAAAATCAATAACAAAATTATGCATTTTAATTGATGAATTGAGAATTTTAAGGGGTTTGTTATTGGCTTACAAGTTTGTTTTTTTATTACAATTGGCTTACAAGTTTTTAAACCACTAATACATGATCCATTCACTAAATCACTAACTAATTTTGTTGATCAAAATTTATTAGATTTTAAATTTCATTTAAAGAATAAATAAACCGAAGTAAATTTCAAAAATGATAATTTAGGAAAAAATATTAGTTTATTAACATTATAATTAAATAAATAATTATATTTTTTTATATATTTTTAATATATATATATATATATAAACACTAATTTACTATCTCTTTTCTTCTCATCTTTTCTCACCAAACATTAATTTCATATCAGTTCCTTTCCCTTCCTATCTCATCCCGTCGAAGCCAAAACTGACCGAAAAGGAATGCAGTAGAAAAATTTGAATATTTTACTAAATTATAATTTATTTCTCCATAATAGATTTAAGTGGACACGTTTGGGGCTGTTTGTTTGGCAAATTTAGGAAGGATTTAGTTTTAGGATTTATTAATTACTCATTGAAAACCTGCATCTAAACGAGTTTTAATAACTCTTCCTCATTTTTACTTTTAAAAATAACTTTCATTTCTAACAATTCATTTTTAATCATTCATTTATACTTAATCATTTCTAATTACTCATTTTTTATTATTTCTTTCAAATCAATCAAAATAACTCATTTTTAACCACCCATTTTTAATCATTTCTTTTTTAATTACTAAAAATAACTATTCATTTTAAATATATATCTAAATAATGTTTTAATTCTAATTCATCTACACAAAAATTACATTTAAATGAGTTTTTAATTATAATTCTCAATTTTTAATTACTCAATATAACTCCTCAATATAACTCATTAAGCAAAAAATTCTTAATATGTCAAACAAACAGCCCCAAGAACTTTAATTATTATTGAATGATGAGCGGCTATGTGCTCGGTGGCGGCAGTTTAAGGATAAGGCTGCAAAGGTTCACTTTGCTAAAGATTATTCAGGCGCAACATATTCCCAACGATGGATGGATCAAATTGTTCAAAACAGTTATGATAAAAAAATCTAATATTTGTGTGTATATATTTCGGTTCAGTTTTCAATTTATTTTTTTAAAATGAAAATAAATTTGAGATTTTTTTATTTTTTTTTAAATTACAAATTAATATATTCAATTTTGTGCTAAAAACGAGATAAATTTATTAGATCGGTTTAATTTGATTCGTTTTTTCAGTTTTTTGCCACATCGTTGTATAAGTTGGTGGCATGTTGGTTTCATTGTTTGGTAGTATACTCTATGAAATTTGTAATTTACTTCCCCAATTTGTAGGTGAATCAATTTGAAACAAATAGTATAAAGTAATGTAAAAAATCAATAGTTTCTCTAAAAAAAAAAAAAAGTAAAAAATCAATAAATTGATTTAAAAAAGAAAAGAAAAATCGCTAATTTATTTTTTTAATTGTTAGAAGCTGCCTGGGCAGCTCCAGTTACATGTAAAATTTTGAGTTTTTTTTTCTATAATGAATTTTTCCAAACTTTTTTCATTTTATTTGGGAGATTCACTTT
Source organism: Sicyos edulis (assembly GCA_036507275.1). NCBI lineage: Eukaryota > Viridiplantae > Streptophyta > Magnoliopsida > Cucurbitales > Cucurbitaceae > Sicyos > Sicyos edulis. The sequence continues at coordinate 41,023,584 of CM071850.1, forward strand.
CTTCTTTATTTATAAAAAAAATACTTTCCTTTCTTTTCTTTTATATATTTTCAACTTTTTTTTTTTTTTGAAAACATATATATTTTCAACTTGTTATACATATATATATCCATTTTTTACCATTGTGTTAAATAAATTGGTTTTAACTTACACTTTTAATTCATTTAAATATAATATAATCACTAAGAAAAACAATATAGTTTATGAAATCATCGTTTATACATATTTTTTATCAATAAAATAAATAAATTTTAATAAATGTAAACTCTATATATAAAGAGAACAAATAAAAATGGATTTTTTTATCTGCTGGCCCTCCTAGTCTCAACATATATATAAATTTATCAACTTAGCATCAAGTGTTTATTTTGAAAATAAATAAAAACTAATCCCAAATCAAAAATTAAAATTCAAACTAAAAATAAAACCTCAAACCTAAGAATTATTACTAGTTTTTAAGTATATTTTTTCATGATTGTGTATGGATTTCTTTAAAATCTTAAGAATAAGATAAATTAGTAGTAGTAATGTTTTGCTATCTATAAGCTTTGTATGTTTCTTAAAAATACTTTAGACATTTCCTACTTATATTTCAGTGGTTGGAAGAAATTAGGAATTGGAAGTCATATTTCTGATCTAGGCAAATAAATAAGGAGGCAAATTAAAGAAAGAAAAGGAGCAATTCAAACATATATATTTGAAGAGAGAATAGGAATACAACAAAATGACATTGCAAAAAGCTGGTACATTTGAAATTGAAACACATTAATAAAGCAAAAGAAAAACAATGGAAATGGTTTTGAGGAAATTATTATTATTATTATTATTAATCCCACAAAAAAGGATGATGATGCATGAAATATTAGAGAAATTGGTTTACATTCTCGACTTGGCTACCACCACGTTTCCTTCTTCTCCCAAATTCACTGCTCCTTCCCTCGTCCACGACTCTTTGAACTGCTCTTCCGTCACTCCTGCAACAACACAAAACTCAAATCAATTACAACCATATCCAATTTTCAATACCTTACTTTTTCAAATTTAAACAAATTTTTAAAAGAAAGATTTGGGCGGAGCCGAGGCTATCTTTCAGGTCACTCCTTTAAGAACCACAAAAAAAAAAATCTCTTATAACAGAAAAAAGTGATCCTTCAAGTGTGGAATGTGAGATGAGTGCTCATCCTAACATCTAATAAAAAATTCCTTTTATCTTTCCCATCCGATTTGTTCTTCTCCTTCTTCCCAACTTCTCCCATCCAAACATGCTCTCTAGCAAAAACTACAAAAACTATAGTTTGTAAGTTCAATTTTAAAATGGTTGTCAAACAATGTTAATTAAGTTAAACTTTACTCTAAACAAAGAAATTACCCTACATTCATTCTCCAAATTTATCCCTCATCATAGTTTTTTTTAGTCAAACCTTTTCCCATGGCGGCAGTGGAGGAAATCCCACCCTGAACAGTCTTCAGATACCGATCATAATAGTTAGCACCAGACCATTTCTGATGAGCCAAAGTATCAACTCCATTGCTCCTCTCTTCCCTCTGAATCCGCTCCACATAAGCCAACATTCCCCTCCTCGCATAGTCCCTCGCAAACGTATCGATCACAAGCGCATCCGCATGGAACCCAGCCAGCGTTATGAACTGCCAACAAAATCCGAGCCTCGCAATCCGAGGAATGAACTCCTCCATCTCCTTATCGCTCATCCCCGATGCATCCCAATTGAACGACGGCGACAAATTGTAAGCCAACATCGTCTCCGGCTGCACTGATTTCATCCCTTTCGCAAATTTCGTGCACTCAACCAAGTCTGGGCTCGACGTCTCCATCCAGATCAGGTCCGCGTGCGCCGCGAACGCCCATCCGCGGACTATTGCCGCCATTACCGACCCTTTGAACCTGTAAAGAGAAATAATAATTGAATACTTACTACACTACCTAGTAAAAGGTTATTCAAAGATAAAGTTATCATGAAGTCTCACTATTTTAAATGGATCCTAAAATACTCAAAACCAGGAAATCGAAATTTGGCTTTCTATACCCAGGGCACCACTACTCGTCCCTAGACTGTAGCACCGAGATACTTCAAATAGTATGGGCACCACTACTCGTCCCTAGACTGTAGCACCGAGATACTTCAAATAGTATTCTAGTTTAAACGCTTTCCAACGGACTCGAATCAGGAATCTTTAAAAAAAGCATGCCCCTTAAATTCCTTTACCTCAAGGGCTGGGCTGCCCCTTGAGATTTCTTATATCATATTAGATTGTGACTTTGATCTCAGAACCAATCTCTATGAGAGGAATAGTCGAATTGATTAGAGTTTTGCTTATATTAACTATAAATTAGTAAGTATTATTACTGACCTGTAAAACCCTTCTCTTGTTCTCGGCAAATCCCAGTCCCAGAAGAGATTTTTCAGCCCCAATTTCTCTGCAATTTCTCTCCCCTGTTCGTTGGATATGCATTTCTCGTAGCTCGAGTGACTCATCCATTCGTCTAGTTTCCTTCTCTTTTCGTTCTCCGTTAAATTCATGTTCATGATTGCGTCGATAACGCATTCTGAGAAAGTTTTCAATTTCGCCATTGAAATCCATTGATCTTCCAGCGATTGAAGCTCTGCCCCTGTTTTTCCACTGGCCATTGCTTCAGCCAATGCCCCGGACAAGCTTTTCCCTCTCAGATTTGGATTTGTTGCGCCCAGAATGAATTGGTGGTCTGTACTGTCTATGTTGGTTTGGATCAAGGTGGCGGCAACGGCATCGGTTCGAGCCACGAGGACGGTCTCGACCCCCATGACATCGAACTGCAACCGAGCGGCGACGAGGCGATTGATATGCTCGCTAACCGCCACCAGCACTTTGCCAGCCATGTGACCGCATTTCTTGGTGACAGAGGATTGATCCTCAATGTGAACCCCAGCCGCACCGCGCTCCACGAACAGCTTACAGAGCTTCACGGTAGCGGTGGCGCCACCGAACCCGGTATCGCCATCGGCTATAATTGGCTTGAGATAGTCGACATACGGCGTCTTGGATCGTTCTTCCCTGCTCATGCTCATTCTCGCCTCTCTCTGTTTCCGGTCGTGGTACTGTTGGGCGAAGAAGAGATGCTCGACCTTGTTTGGAACGGTGTCGTAGGGGTAGTCGGCGAGGTCGGGGCCGGGTTCGTTGGTGGAGGTGTGGGTGGAAGAGCACTGCCAGCCGGAGACGTAGATGGTGTCTAGATGTTTAGCCATCATGGTCACCTGGACCGGGTCCAGTGCGCCGAATGTTCTGGAGGCCGTGCCGTTGGCTTGGTGGGTTTTGAGCGTCCGCCATAGCTTTTTGGCCAGCTCGTTTGAGGCGTAGCTTTGTCTTAGGCTGCCGCGTAGGGACACAACGTCTTTGGCTGAGTAGGGCCGGCGTGTTAGCCGGAATCTCTCTGAATTCCACCATGCTTCTACCTCTGCAACTTCCGCTTCGAATCTCCCTTCTTCTTCCATTATCTGTTCATCAACAAATTCACACTCTCTACTGGGAATAACTATTTTGTTTTTAATTTTTTGTGTTCAAAATTCTTCAAAAAAAAAATCATTTTCAAAAATTTGTTTTTGCTCTTAAAATTTGATTCCACGTTCACAAAGTTTTAAAAGAAAAGTTAGATAAATAAAAAATATGAGTAAAAGATAAATTTGAATTTCAAAAATAAAAAATCAAATCATTATGAGAATTAAGATCCAGTTCAAAAGAGGGAAAACATTGTGAATCACACTATCCAATAAGATAATATAAAATAGATATTTAGTCTAACAAAATTAAAATTGACATCGAATTTAGGATTAATGAATCCAAATAAAAGTATTTCGAAGGGCATATTAGGATTTGAATTGAAAAAATTAATATATAAGAGAGTAGACTATTCATTTCATCGTCAATTCAATTGATTTTGAAGGAATGTCATACTAGTTAATAAATCATCCAAATTTGAAATGGGGTTTGTTGATTTTCTTACCATTGAAGGAACAGAGAAGGAGGCCATGGCTAGAACTGAATTGCTGATTATGGAAGCCCTGTTTTGATAATGAGGAGAAGAAGGTGAGCTGAATGGGAAATGTTTGTTTGAGAGAATGTATTTATAGAGATTGTATGTGTTTTGAGATGGGGTAAAAGTGAAATGATTATCGTTTTAGATAAAGAAAATAAAGTTGGGGAAACCAAGAAAGTTCAGGTGCAGTATTATGGATTTTCATTTTGGCTTGAACTTTTATTTGGTCTTTTTCATTGTTATCTTCAGAGGTTGATGGAAACTTGTCCGTTTGGAGGTGTATTTGTAGGGCACGTAAGGATTACCCATCCCTCTCTCCCTCCATACTTGTCCTTCTCTTCTTCTTCTTATAATTTCTACATGTCATTTTTCATTCAACTAATCTTTTTTAATCCTTTTCTATGACCAGCAAACTAGAATAATACTTAAAATTGTCCCGATTAGAATTTAATTCGCAATACCTTTTATATGGTATAATTATGACCACATTTTTTTTTTTTTTAAAGTTCTCTTTTTCTTTTTGAGTTCCAAAAAAATTTGTAGCCGCTTATAAAAATTAAGAAGGATTAGATCTTAGTATTACTCAAGCAAACAATATAGAAAGGTTGGAATGTCAACAAAATGTAAGAGTACATTCCTTAGGTAATCAAGTTATATAGTGAGAATAAGCATTTCGCATGAGAGTTGTGTTCAAAGTAAACAATATTATATTAATGCAGAATTTTCTTCGTTATTGTTTTTTATAAGTGGTATAAATCTTAATTTAGACATAATAAAATTCTTGGGCATGGAATAAAAAATTAAGAGTCTAAATGTAGTATATGACACAATTATATGAAAATAAGTGGTTAAGTGTAATGTGTGTTTTCTTGAGAATTACTTATGAAATGTGTACTTTATTGAGTGTTTCTTAAATAAGTGAGCTCGTAATTAAGTATATTTAGTAACCGAGGGTCAGTGGTGTAGTTGGTTATCTTGTCTGGTGTTAATTCATTTCAACTTCATGGTCACGAGTCATATTATTTGAGAGCAGTTGTGCCCTCTATGTAGGGTTTGTTGGTCTCCCTCCCCCCACTATATGTACTAAAACAAAAGTATATTTAGTATGCTATGTTTAGATGCTTAAAAAATGTGTTTCAATAAAACTTACTTTAGAATTGTGCGTGTGATTAGCATGTATGCTCCAATGAAAAGTATTTTTAATATGTACTCAAATATAATTAAAAAAAATGATTATTTAATGAAGAAGATTCGTATGGTACTAAATTATTTATGGAGAGGAATTATTAAACCTTTTGAAATTAAACAACAATACAAAATTATAAGAGCTTATACTCAAAGTGGTAATTGAAGATGTGTTGAGAATGATTTTTTTTTTTAAGATTACAAAATAGTTGGGAGTGGTAGAACTCGAACCTAAGATCTTATAGTCTTTAGGTGTAAATTGATGTCGTTTAGCTCTTGCTCAGGTTGACATGTGTCGAGAATGATGGTCCTAAAAAGAAACTAAAATATCATTTTAACACGGGTACTTGAAATTTGTTATATTTGAAATTTAATCCCTAAATCTTCAAATTTCCAATTTTAATCCATATCTTTTCGGACAAAAAAAATAAAAACTTAACATTTTTCTTAATTTTAAGTAAAATTTTAATTTAAGTATTTTTAAAATTTATAAAAGAGATTAATACTTTTTTATTAAAAAAAACACAAAAAAAGGTTACACGCGGTTTTCTTTGGAAGTACAAAAATGGAAACTACATTAAAAAAAATGATAAAGAAGAAATAAATCTGCGAACTAAAATGATAATTAACCAAAAAAAAAAAAATTGTAAATTTATGTAGTTTAAGAACTATTTACATCAGACATTTTATTTTATTTATTTATTTTTGAAGAACATCAGACATTTTATTGATCAAGTTTGGAAGCGATTACTTTTAAGTTCTATTAGAGGTCATGTTGCACCTCAAGACCTCAAAACGTTTGATCTTCACTTACCGATTCAAAACATTTCAGTATAATCGAATCAGCAAACCAAACCATCAAACTATCATAGAACTATCATAATTTAATGTTTATCTATTTAGCTATCTTATGATTATTCAAAATGGTTCCTATGGTTACGTATTTTTCTGTGGGAAATTGTTAAATTATACGAAAATGGTCAAAATAGGCGTCTGATGAGTAAATTATGTAGGACATTGGAATTTCCAATTTATGAAATCTAGTGATCGACGTGGCGGATTTATTTATCGACACGTTTGTAGCTGTTATAAGATGTACGTATGACGTGTCCTTGTGAGAGTGCAAAGCGGCAGCCAATTAATTTTCCTTTACAAGTTTCTGCATATGAGCTAAAAATTGGCATTGTTATCTAAAACCTTACTCGTTATTTTCTACATTTTTATATGTATAAAAACTATTAAAATTTTAGTTTATGTTTCTTTTTCCATAAAATAGATCAATACATTATGCATTAAAAATTGGGGAGTACTTTCAAAACGATTATTACTTAACCTGATCAGTTTAATGTATAGAAGACAATATCATTTGTTTCATTTTTTTTTTTTTTTGTGAATTGATAACATTTGTTTCGCTAGATATGAAAATATTTTACCCTCTATGGATAATAATATCTTAATAAGTACGCTATATTTATATTTATATTTATATGGAGAACATTAAAAAATAAATAAAAGTATAGAAATTATAAAACTGTTTCAGCTATAGTTTTACAGAAATGCCAAAAGTAAATACATGGTAACCAATGTGCTACGAATTTGAATTTCAAATATATAAAGTTCAAAATATATAAGTGTAACAAAAATATAATAAATCAATAATTACTGAAACTAAGACTAGGTACTAAAGAAAAAAGACAATTTATATAGCATAACAAAAAATTATAAGCTAAGATATTTTTGCAATATATATCTAAGTTTGTTACATTGTATTTTTTTCATATACTTTTATTTATTATATTCATGAGGATTTGAATCAACTTACGCCTATCTCGATGATTATTGTCATCAAAGAAATTATTGGATCTTAAGACATTTAACTATAAAAAAACTATGTACTAAAAAAAAGAAAAAAAAAACTTAAAATTTATTTCCTAAATAACCATAAAATCCATATGATTTCCAATTTTTTTGTCCTTAATCGGCAGTCCAACGGTTGAGGACTTCAAAGTATATTTTCTTGAAAGATCTATGGTTCGAAACTACTAGAAATCGCTTAAACTACACTATCCTTCCGATGTCATAGTTTAGGTATAGGTTAGTGGTGTCCCGAATATAAGGGAGCGAAACTCAAATTTCCCAATTTTGAAAAATGGAAAAAAAAACTCCCAAAATCTAAATGATGTTGTGAAGATTTGATTTTTTTTTTTTTTCAATTAACAATATTTAAATTTGAACACGTCATATTTTAGTTATTAAATTATATCCTGTTGTATTGAGTTATATTTCTATTTGGCAACTACTTGACCCGTTAAAGAGGTCGGAAAATAGAAAGAAAAAAAAAATATTTTAGAAGAATAGGAAATGGATAAAACATAGGTGTGTTTGAATTCTATCTTGAAAATGAAAATATTGGCGTCATATAAAATCTTCCGAAATTATTTTCAATTTTGTAATAAACTTTTGGGAGAAGGTTGAGTACAGAAATGAATAAAATGATCCGTATGGGTTAAAGGGATTGAAACGAGACGTGGATCATGACTGGAATTCATCAACTTACCTGATAAACTCAAATCTTAATTCACACGCTTTTTTATCAGAAATTACATGCACGGCATCTAATCTCTTCCTTCAAATATCCACTTTTTTAAAAAATAAATTATTTTATCATCAATCTTGTAATTTAAATAGACTATATCACATCACCATCTATGTTTGATAACCATTTAAAATTTAGAAAAAAAAAAAATTAAAAGTTTGTTTTATTTTTTAAAGTTGATTAGCATTGATATAAATTTTTAAGAAAAAGATGAACATAAAAAATTTGAATAAGAATATGTTCAAATTTCAAAAATAAAAAATAAAAAAATTAAATAATTATCAAACGTTATATAAATTTTTTCTTCCTCTCATACATCATTCAACAAGTGTAGTGTCAATACTTTTGTTATTAATTTGTGCACGCCATCATGTTTTGTATGCAAGTGTGATGCTTTTATTTGAAAAAAAGTTAAATGGTGGATCAATCAATGTTTAAAATGATATAAATGCTTATTGATAGGGTTAATGGTAGGTTTATTTATATGAATTTTTATAGTCCAAATTAATTCTTAAAATTTCACATATGAAAATAATAATTTGGGATGAGGATGTGGAAGGGAGCGGAGGAGGTAGGCCTCGGGAGTTTGGGAGAGTCAAATTGGGTTTATCCGAGAAGGAGGTGTGGAAATTGCGACCTTGGATATTCCGGATTAGATTGGGTTACACTTTTTAGCATTTCGAGGAATATTTCTGTTTTAGTTCTTTTTATTTTATTTTAATAATAATTGTTTACTTATTTCTTCTTATTTCTTACACCGATCTCAACTACGCCGTTTCAATATTATACTTCTACAAATGCTCTTTCAAATTCTTTGTTAATTGAATCAAAATTTGTCCACGGAGTAAGAAATTTGAACCAAATTTGACCTGTGGTAAATGTAACTAAAGTTATGAAGATATATATATATATATATATATATATATATATACTATGACCACGTCTTAATGATAGCTATAGTTAAAAGAATTTCAAAAATTTATAGTTATAGTCTATCTAAATTAAATTCATTTTCTTTTTTAATACCTTAATTATAATAACTTTAAAAGTTAAACTAATTAAATTTAAAATAATTTTAAATTGATCGATCTGAGTATTTTTTTAGAAAATAGTAAATGAAGACAATATATGCTAAAAAAAATTAAAAAATTAGGTTGAAACAACTTTCACTTTTAGGAGTCTAAGTCAAGTATGTAACATAATTATATTGTAGTGATTTATAATGGTTAAGAGAATTCGAAAAAACTAAGAATGAAGTGGACTACGTTGTAGTAAAGAAAAATCTTAATAAAGTTTCTTAATTTTGGACCACGTTATACTAAAGAAAAATCATAACGGCATCATTATTTTATTTTCCTTTTTTTGAGAGATTTGCATAAATAAAAGAACAAGTTTTTAAAACTGAACATTGTTAAAGTGACAAAGGTGTAAATTTGTATTCTCATTTAGAGTAGAGGACTTCCAAATATTCTTACCACGTCTTATACTTTAGGCAAAATATACAAGGAAAGTGGAATGGGAGTAGTTCTGTGACTAATTAACATACATGTAGAATCCTCAAGTTAGAACGAAGAATTTATGAGTTTCAAAATGTATAATATAAATATAATGAAAATTTATATATAGTTGAGCAACCTAATAAAATGTAATGGTGAAAGAGTGTTTATGAAAATGCTTTGATTAGAGGTAACTTATGAAATATGTTCGTGATTGAGCATATATGTAAAGTGTTCCAATAGAGGTGCCTATAAAAGTACTTTCAGTAAAGGGTGTTATGAAAGTATTCCAAGGGCGACTGTTGTGTGCTCAAACATAAACGAAGAGATTCATAGTTGAACTTTCCCGTTTATTAAAGTATGATTCATAAGGATCCGTGGTTAAGCTAAGATACGATGTTCAAGTGTAGGTTCGAAAAATGACTGGCAAAGCCAAAGCTTACAACATCATAAAAAATAGGTATCTTCAATGAGAATGGTTCAATGTAGTATTCTATAAAATGAAAGATTGCTCGAAATACAAACAAAATGTTATTCAATATTGATTGAAAAGTAATAAATCTTAAATTTGTGAGGCCAAACATTTTAATTAATATAATACCTGAAACCAAAAATAAATTCATAAGAATAGACATCCAAAGTCAACTATTGAAGGTTGGTCGTACCTTCATAGAATCCTTGAATTAAAATAATTTAAGAAGGAAAAGGCTAAAGGTGGACACTAGTTACTGTGATAATTGAGGTTGTGTAAGCTCTTTTTTAAAAGATGATTGATTACTCTTTTTGTAAGTTAAATGATTTTAATTTTTTTTTTCTTTTGTAAAATAATTTCAATCTCTTGTTTAATATAAACATTCAAGAGGAAAGTCACTTTGGCACCAACAAATAGTGATTTTGGGTATCGAATGGGTTGGTGACACATTGTTTATCTTGTTTGGCATATTATTTAAGATTATTTTTTTAAATGAAAACTCAGTTTCAATAATCAATGAATGTCCCAAAAAAAATTTATAATCAAATTTTTAACTGGAGACAAGTGAACATCTCTAACAGGTCATATAAAAAAGATCATATTGGATTAGATTTAAATTTGTGAATCGAAATATTAACTTTTGGATTAGATTTGAATTTTTGGAATCTATATTAATTTAAGTTTGTATCCATGTCAAAATTTGAAAACTATTTCTCAATCGAGTTGTACCTCAAAATCAAAATCAATTGATAATAAATAAAAAAACTCATATTTTGAAAACCCCTCACATTTTTAATAAATGTGGATATAATGTAAGTATCTTCAAGTTCAACGAGAATAATAATTCAACACCAATGAGTGTCAATATAAGAGAGTAAGCCAATCGAATGAGTTAGTAGTGTAATGATTTTATTGTTTGTTCAACACCTACGTTATAGATTTGAGCCCGAGAAAGGAATTGGTATTAAAATAAGAGGGTAAACCAAAGGCTAATAATCCTCACTCCCAAAAACAAAATAATAATAATGAAAAACAGGTTTGGCTCGGTTCAGTTCTTGGATTGGTCTAACTTTCTAAAACTAGAAAAATGAATGCTTCCGACCGGTCCGGTTTATCCTCCAACGCTGGTTCATTTGAGTCATTTGCCCTCGTTTCCCCTTTCGAAATCGTAGCTGCAAATCTTCAATTTGATCTTACAATTCGGCAGATTTGTTGTTCATCTCATCTCTCAAATTTCTATTCAATGAGATTCTTTATTGTTTGATTCCTTTTGTAAAAATCTCTCAAAAAATCTCATCCTTTGTTCCTTAAACCCTAATTATCACTCGCAGTCGTTGAATTCGAAGGCTTATTCGATTGGATTAAGGCCTTAATTTATGCCTTGGAGTTTGTGGGTTGGATTCGGCAAATGTTAGGGGCTTGCGCCTTGAGAGCTATGGCTTTTACGGCTCTTCGATGGAAGCTGAGCGAAAATGCTGTGCAGGAGTTCATGCTTCACCGCCACTACAGCTCTAAAATCGATCTTAAGAAGCTTCGTCCAATGATCTTGAAGAGAATTCAGAATCGGGCACATAACTATCCTGTAAAGGCTATGATTCCAGTGGCACAGAGGGTTCTTCAAGCTAGGGCAATACTTGTTCATGGAGTTTCCACTCTTCTCAAAACATTTCCGGTTTTCTCTTGCAAGTTAGTGTCCTCCGAACTCTTCTCTTTAATTTCTCATCTTTGTGTTATCATTTTTTTACTCTGTTTCCACTTTTTAATCTAAATTTCATATTTCTTGAACTCATCTGTGTATGGGGTAGTGCCATTTTTTTCACAAATACTGAATGATAATGATTTTTTCATAACCATTTGATTTTTTATTTTTTTGTTTTTGAAATTCAAGCCCTTACTATATATTTTTTCTTTTTAAATATCTACCTCTCATCTATATTCCTAGAAATCAAACCAAAATTAAAAAAAAAAAAAAAAAGTAGTTTCCACGTGTTTGTTTTTGTTTTTAAAAGTTGGTTAGTATTCACCTACTTTTTTTTGAAGAAAGATGATAAATTGTAAAAGAGGTGGAATACATTGTAAGAAATTTGGGTAAGAATAACCTTAAATTTTAAAAAACAAAAAACAAAAAACAAAATGGTTATGAAACGGTACATAAGAAAGCTATTTCTTCACAAATAGCAGATATAAGAAAATTCCCTGCCCTTTGACTTCAACAATTTACATTATGTAGATCTTTATGTACACTTGGACCGTTTCTGAAGTCTGTTCTTTCTGAAATTTAGATTGAGCCATAAGGCGTTAAATTAAATGGATGCATGCTGCTTTTAAACTCCTGAACCCTTTTTTATGATGAACCAAACTTTGTTGATGAAAGAATAATACAAAAGAACATAAGAGAAAACAGCTCAAACAAATTGGAGAACTGCCTACAAAAACAGGCTTTAATCTAGTAAAATAACTTCTAAAACGTAATAACAAAAAATAAATCTACTAATCGAAGCCAAAAGAAATATAGAATTTAATAAAGACTTGAATATCATTCGTACTTTGGTAAATCTCTTTGTCCATCTAAAAATTCTATTGTTACTCTCGCCTAGTGATCCTCACAAAATAGCAAAACTCAGCCTTTCACCAGAAATCTTCCTCACAGAAAGGGAGAGAAAAAAAAAAAAAATTCTAATCATCTTCCTATAGTTTTTATGTCTCACAATTAGCAAACTGTAGGCAGAACATGTAAAAAAGCTGACTTCACACCTCAATAGCCAACTCGAAAGGGACCGACCCATACTTACAGAATAACCTTTTGTCAAAGAGAGTTAGAATCAACAATTTGCTAAGGCTAACAAACAAGTTCTCAAATTGTCCACCTCTAAACTCCCGCTCATAAACTCATTGTGAAATCTGTTCTTTCTGAAGTTTGCACTCGACAACCTCAGCTGTTGACATAAATACATGTTGTGAATTCTGCTTCTAAAACTTTTAGGACCATTGTATAATTTTGTAGATTTTGTCCAGAAGTATATGTTGGTGAGAAAGGTCATCTAATACGGAGTTGCGGCGGTTATAGACACGGTGCCAAGAATCGGGTTCATGAATGGATCAGAGGTGATTTGAATGATATCCTTGTCCCAGTTGAATCATTTCACCTCCATCACATGTTCCAAGATGTTATTAAACATGACGATAGGTTCAACTTTGAACGTGTTCCAGCAGTTGTCGAGCTATGCTGGCAAGCTGAAGCCAATCCAAATGATGAAAATCTGTCTTCAAGCACTTGGAATCCAGATGGTGATGGCTCAGGCAGGGATGAACCATTGTCAAGTCCGGAACTGATGCTTTTAGCGAGTACAACTGTCAGGGCATGGGAAACACTTAGAACCGGCGTGCAGAAACTGTTAATGGTATATCCTGCTAAGGTCTGTAAATACTGCTCAGAAGTTCATGTTGGGCCATCAGGACACAAGGCTAGACTTTGTGGAGTTTTTAAATACGAGAGTTGGCGAGGATCCCACTTCTGGGAGAAGGCAGATGTAGATGATTTAGTTCCTCCAAAGATTGTATGGCATCGGCGACCGCAAGATCCTCACGTGCTCGTCGAGGAAGGGAGGAATTTTTATGGACACACGCCAGCAGTACTGGCTCTTTGCATTCAGGCTGGTGCCATTGCACCATCTAAGTATCATTGTATGATGAAAGTTCAAGGTTTATCACATCAGATTCAACTCAAACACTGAAGTTTTCTTGCGTTTATACTCATTTCGAGCTTTCTCTGACCAGAACACTCCTCAATTGCAATTCACGACCTTCAGGTGGCCCTGGCTAATTTCTTATTTATTCTTTTTCCTCTCTATCTGTTGAGTTGATTTTTCAAACATATAGATAGAGAAACATGATATGTTATCAAGCATGGAAACTTTTGGAGGTTATTGCAAAAAAACTTTAGCTCACAAAGTTGAAAATTTTGGAAACTCCAGATATCAGTAGTTGTAACTTCATAGAGAATGTCTTGTAGAATCGCCTTCATTATTTACATTAGAAGCACAAGTAATGGCAGGCACTTTATAGAAGAATTGTATGCAAGTTCATGATTTCTACCCTTTGAAATCGTTGTTCTTTCTGCCCATTTTTACGTACAAGTTTTTAAGTCTTTTTTTGTTTATTGATTGCAAGTCTTTGAAGTGCCTCTGCATGAAATAATTTTGTGGCTTCGACTCTCACATTGTTTTGAAGGGATGTTGAGGATTGGAGAAGTTAAAGACTGACCTCTGAAGATGGATAAATTACTCCTCATTATCGATTGGTTTAACATGGTATCAAAGTAGCAAATTTTGTGTTTAAACTCCTGTAAAGTAGGTTTTCTCTTCGATTAATGATTTTGTCTTCTTTAAATTTTCAAGTTCAGTGATGAGTATTAAAGTGTTTGATATAATTAAATTTATTCAAAGTCCCCAAGACTTGAGATGTGACATTAATTTACACATTTTTCATGTCTCCATTTCTTCAATGTCTTTTGGTGTCTAGCCTATGGACGGACACGTCTCCATTCTTTCTATATTCTTGGTTTCCAAAAAAAGTAAATTAAATTATTCCAAATGGTAAGTAATCATTATTTTACTTTAAAATCCATTAAGTTTAAAGAAATACTTCCCTCCTTATGAATAAGGGGGCTCCCTTCTTAAAGGTATATGTGGCACCATTTGGTGCCACAAAATTTTCTTTTAATCAATTTTAAGGAAAAAGTAAAAAACAAAAGGTAAAAATTTTGTGGCACCAAATGGTGCCACATAGACCTTTAATGAATAAGGGGAAGTATTTCTCTTTTATAAATTAAGCTTTTTTTTTTTTTTAATTTTTCTTTACCACGAATTTCAACTTTTTCAAGATAAGATTTGAGTTCTTATTCGAGTTCCAAAGATATAAGATAAGTTTCTTTTTCATAAAGATAAAAAATAGATAACAACACAATGGAAACCTATAAATTGAAATATTATTTATAAATGAGAAATATTTAAGTCATGTCTGTGACATAATATGAGTTAGATTTTATTTTTCTTTATTTTCTTTTTTTATCTTTTGAATTTAAAATAAAATAGAATATGATCTACATTGAATCACATAAGTGAGTATTATTTTTTAGGTCATGCTCGAGCATGATCTAAATATCTCTCTTTGGGTTATAAAAGAATGCCAACCTACTTGCAAGTTTTTTTTTTCATCAAACAATACTGTATTATTCTATATCAATTATTGATGTTGAATTTTGCATTTTGCTTTTCATATTATGATTTCCCTAGCTTAGTTCTGAATTTATTTGAATCAACATAGATGTAAGCATACCAAGCACGGTCATGGATAGACTAAAGTTAGATTAAAACTTTATTTGCAAAGTGATACCCAAAAAGTAATATTGATTTTCACAAATTTAAAAAACATCTTCATGGGCATAAGCTAACAAAGTCGATTGTTCTTTGAGAAACATTCCAAACATGGTGAATCATTTGTCTCCTAGATTGGCATAGTGATCGAGCACTTAAACCTTGAGGGTTTACTTCTCTTGAGGTCGTTTGAGGCGGTTGTGGAGATTAAATTTTCAGGTGATTCTCAATTTTGCTTTTACTACTATGAATCTTGATGCAATAGTCTAAAGACAAACCAATAACTCTTGAATTTAGAGGAGCAAAATTTTAAATTCTCGGATGAGTTATTTTGAAATTCAAAAGTAAACTATTTTAGCTTTATTTGGTTGGGACTTTTGCTTTTGTTATATAGATGAACACTCAATTAGTCCGCAACATAAGGGTCCCCTTGCTCTCTCCCTCACTTGAGTGTTTTTAATCATTCGATTCTGTTTGTTTTGCCGCAATGAATTTCTTCTCCTATTTTAATGCTCTCATGGGAAGAAAAAAAAAGTCAAAATTATATTTTCATTTCTAAAATTTTATGTTTTTTTTAATTACTAAAAAATTTTAAGTAAACTTTGGATTTGTAACAATTTATTTCTTTTTATTTTTTTGAGACACGTAACAATTTATTTCTTATATTTTAAAATTCCTAATCATTTAATCCATATTGCCATATTGGAAAAAAAATACCATCAATACTAAATGCCGATTATTAATATGTATATCTACAACGCAATCTTTATAATGTATACATATTTGGGGGCTGTTTTTTTGTAATATTTAAAGAGGATTTAGCTTATGAAATTATATCGAGTAATTATTATGAGTAGTTAAAAATTGAAGTTTGAGTAGTTAAAAAGCTAATGATTAAAAATGAGTTATTTTAATTGATTTGAAATAAACAATTGAAAATAAGTGATTAAAAATGATCGAATAATTATAAATAAAAAATTAAAAATTAAAAATGAGAGTTATTTTTAAAAGTAAAATGAAGGGTGGATAAATCCTCCAACTAAATCCTAGTTAAATATGACAAACAAAAAGCCTCTTGGTCTTCCATTAGTTTATTGTGCATAGATAAAAACATTTATTACATCCTAACAACATTTATTACAAGTAATTGTTACAAAATTTAAAAATGCAAAGACCAAGGCTTCAGTTGGTAAAGTTTTTATATTTTTATATTTATATTTTTTTTAGTTTATGAAAATTAGACTTTATAAATAGATTTTCGCCTATAATTTATTTTTATCTTGTCTATTTTGTTGATATATTTTTAAAAATTAATCCATCGTTTGGGATCTAAAAAAAAGTAATTTTCCAATTTTAGATTAAAAGGAAAAAAATTTTTAGATTAAAAAGGAAAAAGTGTTTTTTAGATTAATATAGCATCATAAAATCATCTACAAATAGATCACAATTGTGAGTATTATTTGGTAAAAAGGCTACACATTTATTCTTTTCAAAAAAAAAAAAAAAAAAAAAAAAAAAAAAAAAAGGCTACACATTTATTTCTTTTCAGTTTTCTTTCCGTATAACAAATCTTAAAATGTTTTTTCAAAAGAAAAAAAAAACAAAAACAAACATTAAACTGTTATTTTCAGTCACTATATTTTCTTTCTGGGATCAGGCAAAACCTTAGCTGGAGACATTTTGTCAAAGATTTATATTAAGTATAAGAACTATACCTAAACACTAAAAAGTAAAGAAGATTATGTCGAATAGCATAATTTTACTACTTAAATAACATGATATATCCAATTCTTAAAAAAAATGGTATACAAAATTATTCGTAGTTTTTTTTTTGTGAACAAATTATTCGTAGTAATTGATCGTAAAGGAAGGTCTGATTTTATCACGTTAAATTATCTCTAAACCAAAATAAGTTTTAGTTTACCTATAAGAGAATAATGTCACAATACCAGAATTTTCTCCTACATGTATTTGAGCCTCATATAATGAAGAATATTGAAAATATACTTTAAAATTTTGAATATGTCATTAGTCCATTATTAGGAGTAATTTTAATAACATGTTTGAAATGCAACAAATCATCATTATTTGAAGGAAAAGAGTTCAATAATACCAAATACCAAATACCACATAGCACTGTGTAAGAAATTCCTTTGCAGATCAGCTAGTCTCCAAGGTTTGGAACCATAATATCATTATCTATTCTAAACCTAATATATTCTAATCAACTTGACTACAACCTTTTTCATTCTTTATCCCATTTCTGGAGCCATCCTCTTTAATCAAATAAAGCATTTCTTTCTTTAATGAAATAAAGCATTTCTTTCTTTAATGAAATAAAGCATTTCTTTATCAGACAAAGATGTCCTCCTAAGTTTTCCTTCTTTTTTTTTTTCTTCTTTTCTTTTCTCTCTCTCTCTCTCTTAGAGTAAAATGTGTTTTTGAGCAATCAAATTTAAACTTATTTTCCATTAAGTTAATCAACATCGATTAGAGACCATTTAGAAACCAATTTCAAACTTCATACACTAATTATAAATCATATTCGAAACTTTGAGAACTCATTATGTAACTTTTGAAACTTCAATACCAAAACAAAACTTAAATCTCAAAAACCAAGCTCCCATATTTGATGACTGTTTAGTTTTTAATAAAAAAAAAATTTAAGCCTACAATACAACTACTACTCCAACATATAGTTTTCATTATCTACATTTTACTTATATTTTAAAAAACCAAACAAAAATTTGAAAGCTAAAAAACTAGTTCCCAAATACTTGTTCTGATTTTTGAAACAGGATTAGAATTTCACATACCTGCTTGAAAGGAGGTGAAATCATGTGAAGAGAATCTGAGTAAATAAAGCTTAAATCTCAATAACCAAAACCGAAAAATCAAATAGTTATAAAAAGGAGCCTAAAAGTGTTAGTTTTAAAATGTTAAGGGCCAAATAGAAACCAAGGCAAACCAAATATGTATTTTAAGTTTAGCTTTTTTTTCTTACCTCCTCTCAAAAGCACATGCTTTGGCCGTTAATTTAGCTCTGATGCTTCAAAATCAAAATTGGGAGGAATCTTTGAGGCTGCTGTTTACGGTCATTATCTTCTTTTCTTCATGATTTGGATTGGCCACGCATGTGCCTTCCACATGATTGAACCATTAGAACACCAAGTCAATTGATAATGAAACCATTTCTTTATCTTTTTCTCTGTCCCCTTTGTTAAGGCGGCTCTCATTATCTAGCTGCCATGCAAGAAGGCTATTATTCAATGAAAACTGTCCCATAAAACGTGCTTTGTTCCAGAGCAGGTGAGCTATCAAGTCGTTCATACTTTTACACATAGTTTAGAGCTGGGGCTGCTAACTTTAGTGACGCCTGCATCCAACAAAACCCACCATCAATTATTAACAAAACATTATAGAGATTTGATATGGTCTTATTGAACTCCAATATAAACTTTACAGATTTCATCTCATGAGTTTTTTCAAGTATGGGTGCAGATAAATTTTTGTGAAGTAGTAAATAATGCATGGTGAATAAGTAGGGAAAAGTACATTTTGGACCCTAGGTTTTGAGTGTGATTTCTATCTGGTTCAAGCACTTTTACCCTATATTTTAATAATCCACAATTTTAGTCCTTGAGATAACAAAATAGTTAGTTGGATAATGAAGACTAGACTAATTTTAAATTCCAATATATTGATAAAGTGGTTATTTTGGTATTAACATGAATTTTATTTTTAAAAGAAAATAAAAAAAAGAAAAGTATACTCAAAAGAGACGTAAGGACTAAAATAGAGTATTTTTTAAATGTCATGGGTAACCATGTCCGTCATTAGGCCAGACACCAGAGACATCGAAGAAGTAATGTCACATGTGAATCTCAAACCTCGAACGTTGAGGGAAACATACATTCAAAATTCAAGTCTACAACCACTGTGCCACCCTTTAGAGTATTATTTTGATTTTGAAACTACACCCAAGGGACCAAAAAGTAACTTTCCCATAATTGTATAGATCTAAGATTTTTCTAGAAAATCCCTATATTTAGCTGGATTTTGTCGTATGTGTTGAAATCAACTTTCCATGTAGGCCAATGATCCACGATTTAAAGATAATCATTGCTAACTACTGCTGTTCTGGAATCAAATATATGTCATTGCATTAAGTAAAAGAGAACAAATTCTAATTCTTTTCTGTGAGCACATTCTACCATAAACAGTGGCAGAATCAAAGGAACTTGTTCCTGTTGTCCTATAAGGAATGTATCTAACTGCTCAGGTCTATAATGCCTGCCCTGTAATAGAATATGGCGGATTAAAATATAGGTAACTGTAAAGCTTCAGCTAGACAATATTTTAATTGTGCAGTGGATAATTTCCAATTTTAGATTTTAGCTCCTTGTCTTGTTTGTTCTGTTAGGATATATAAACCTCTCCTCACTCTGTTATGGAACAGGTTGAAAACATACATAACAGAAGTAAATTCTGAGAATAAAAATGGGGCGGCTTACTTCTTTTGTGTTGGCCACTTTGGTTGGTCTTCTAAGCCTGATAGGCTCAACTCAAGCTCAATTGCAGCTTGGTTTCTACTCCAAAAGCTGCCCAAACGCTGAGAAGATTGTGCTAGATTTCGTTCATCAGCATATCCACAATGCCCCTTCACTGGCTGCAACATTCATTAGAATGCACTTTCATGATTGTTTCGTCAGGGTACTGTTTATTTTTCTTTCCATCTTTATCAGAGTTCTCAATCCTCATAACTAAACTACTCCTCCGTGTACTTGACAACAATTGTCTCTGTTTGATGTATTGTTTTGACAGGGTTGTGATGGATCTGTGCTTATAAATAGCACCTCAAACAACCAAGCTGAGAAGGATTCTCCACCAAATGAAACACTCAGAGGCTTTGATTTCATTGATAGAGTCAAAAGCTTACTTGAAGCTGAATGCCCTGAAGTTGTATCTTGTGCAGATGTTCTTTCCTTGGTTACAAGAGATTCCATTGTGGCCACAGTAAGCACCCACAAAATGCCCTCTTAGATTTTCACTGTTTGAGGCTTTCTTGTGAAAAAAATGACAAAAGAAAAGCAACCCATTTGGCTGGAGTGATAGACATGTTCATTTCAATGTGCAGGGAGGTCCTTACTGGGAAGTTCCAACAGGGAGAAGGGATGGAGTAATTTCAAGGTCATCAGAAGCCTTGGCAAACATTCCAGCCCCATTTTTCAACTTCACATCACTCCAATCCAGTTTCGCGGAACAAGGCCTTGATGTTAAAGACCTAGTATTACTATCAGGTAAGTTAAAAAAGATAAAACTAACTCAATTGTTCACTCAGTACTTTTCTCAAACACCTTGCGTGCAATCCCCATTACAGGCGCTCACACAATCGGCATAGCCCATTGCTCATCCTTCCGAGACCGGCTGTACAATTTCGCCGGCACGGGTGGCCAAGATCCCTCACTGGACCCAAGATACGCAGCTAATCTCAAAGCCAACAAATGCAAAACACCAACAGACAACAGTAAAGTGGAAATGGACCCTGGAAGCCGCAACACGTTTGATCTAAGCTACTTCTCTCTTCTCCTGAAAAGAAGGGGTCTTTTCGAATCCGATTCTGCTCTCACTAAAGACGCAACTTCATTGGGTCTGGTTCAGAAACTTGTTCGAGGATCCAGGGAAGAATTCATGGCTGAATTTGCTGCATCAATGGAGAAAATGGGTCGGATTAAAGTGAAAACTGGCACCGAAGGTGAAATCCGAAAGCGATGCGCTGTGGTGAATAGTTAAATTGGCTGAGCTGATTGGTTTTAAAATTACTGAATTGAATTGGTGTGTGTGTGTGTGTTGTTGTTGTATGTGGATTTTTCCTTTTTTGTTGGGGAGATTTGTGGGCTCGAATAATTGGAAATTCCTTTCTAATGTTCTTTATTTCTTTTTTTATTTTTTTATTTTTTTTTTTGTCGTATTGTATTAATAAGATGCTGATTTGAATAAGTTATCTGTGCATGAAAACAAATTTCAATTATTGTTCATGTTGGACCTTATCCTTTCCAATATGGAAGATGTATTTTCTTTTCCTCGTTTTAATTTCTTTTTACTCCTTTCACCATCTTCAAATTTTAAAATTGAGTTTTATTATTATTAAGATGTCAAGATTACAATTATTTTATTCCCACAAGAGCCGAGCTAATTAGTAGTGTATATTAATCTAATAATCAAGAATTTACAATTTTGAATCCCCAGTCTTAACATTAAATTAAATATGGACATGTATTACACACACTAAAAAGAAACTTAAAAAAGAAAAAAGAATGTGTGGATGGGAACTTATTATAAATATAAATACTTATTAATAAGAGAATTTACCATCAACAACATATTTTATCTTTTGTATTACATTTGCAGCACAATTTCTAAAATAATTTCATCTATAGTATATTAATTTCTATCAACAATAAAATTTAACTAGTGATAGAACTCAATTTAAAATTCTATCACGAGTAGAAAATTCAAGCGGAGATAGAAGAAGTCTTTCATTGATTGAATTATATCACTAATAGAATTTAGCTAGTGATAGAATTCAATTTGAATTTTTTGCTACAAATGAATTAGTTTTGATTTTATGCTATAGATGAAAATATTTTGTCTTTTTTTGTTATATATGCAAAATCCCTATTAATAATTAAATTATATTTTTAAAAATTAATAATTCAAATGATTATATTATTAACTAAATTATCAAAAGTTTGAATGAAAAGAAGTTCTATACAAAATTTTAAAGGTGATTCCATCACAAAAAAGTAAGGAGGGTATTCTTAGCTTTAACTCTTTTTTTTGGAACACTTAGCCTTTAACTTTTTAACCCAATGATTATTATATATACATTATCATATATATATTTGTTGTTTTTCCTTTGCCAATGTTACATTTAAGCCAATGATTATAATATAGACTAAAACTTTCCCTTTTTTTTTTCTTATAAAGGAATCTGCCCCTTTTTTTCGGTGTTCTTGGTCACCAGTACAAAGTTGAAAGTCAAACTTTAGAGACTTGAATTTTTGAGGCTTGGGCCTGTCTTAATGGGCTAGATTACAAATGATACAATCTTGGGCCTGTCGCAATTTCAAGGCCTAAACCAGTCGGCAACGAGAAGCCCTAATTTCTCTATACATATCCTATAAATTCACCCTTCGACCCTTTGCGGTTCCTGATCGCGGTTAAAGTTTCTGTTCGGAGGTTTGGTGCATTGTTATCAACGTTTACATCTCTCTTGTTCATTCAACCTTGATTCTCATAATTTCTTCTATTTGATTTGCTATTTAGTGCTGTGACGAAGCAATTTTTATGGATACAATTTCTGATCCGGGTGTAATTCCCGGTATCTGACTGATACACCCTTGGCTGTCTGAGCACGCTTTTGAATTTTGAGCATTCATATCAATTTCTTGATTTCTATCTTTTGTTTGTTGTTTGAATTTCGTGGCTGATTATGCTTGTGATGTATGTAGCCATATCCTGATTGGTGGTTAGCCTCAATCCCATTTAATCCTGGAAGCACCACACACAATTTTTTTTTAGTATAATTTTACCCAATTTAGTAGTATTGATTTGTTCTCCTTTTTATCGATGTTTGATCTAATGATTTCCATTTGTGCAACTTTGGATATTTAGTAGACTTGTTTACATGGGAGTTAGAAATGGTTGATATGAGCAAATGATGTGTTTATTTAAGCTCATCTCTGTGATGCCCAGAAATTTGTGTATTGCGGTTATTGTTTTTACTCAACCCTATTCTCTTCTTGATGAGATTCACACCACCCAGATTGCATCATTATCTAAGGCTAAATTTAAACTTTATAATATAATAACCCCATGTTGTTAGGTGTGTTCCCAAAACACTGACACAAGAGGCCCATCAATTCTTCGACGAATAGATTAGATTTAGGTGACAGTCCACCCATTTGGTCTTTGATTGCTTTGCAAATCTATCAAGGAAAATGGAAGGTTGTATGGAAGTTACAAAGAAAAAAAAATGTAAGAGAGGAGGACAGATAATTTTACCCTTATTAATATGCATAATACATTTAATTTTTTTAAGTACATATTGGGAGAGGGGAACAATACTGATTTCCGGGCTGAATTTATGACGTTGATGTTGAACTTGTACAACAAAACAATGAAATCATTGCACTATTGATTCATTTGGTTATAATGCATTTTAAGTTAGAAATCATAACACTTATCAAATATTATGAATTTAGTTCATCACATTTTAACTTTTTTTTAGGGTTGCTCACAAAAAATTATTCTCCCATGCAATTGATATGTTAGGCTCCCATGCCTCATAAAGAAAGAGTTTTAATTTGAAATTGGTTAGATTTTATGTAATCTCAAAATACAGGAGTAAGTCTTTTCATTATAAATATAATTGAACCGTCCTATAATTCTTTCAAAAAATAACTGTCCTATAATTGTTTCCTTTTTATTTTCAAAACTCGAACATAAATATGACCCGAATTTTTGTGAAATAAACCTTAATTTTTTAAAAATTATAAAAAAAATGTTTAAAAACTTGATCGACGACCAGACCACGCCACAATTTTTTTTTTTAATAAACAATCAAATTAAAGTTCTCACAAATCAAGAATTAGAGTTCAAATTAGAAATGGTGAAGTATTCAAATATCTCCGATTTCTTATTCCTTTCTGAATTAGAATAAAACAAACTTAGTTATGAGAGGAGCCGAAGGACATTCTATAGATTCAGTTTTTGGTATCATTTCCATGGCTTAAGAATTGAGAGGACAATTATGAAAGAAGGCAATCATCCATGCATTTTGCAGTTTGTGGAGCACCGGTTCCCATTCGAACATGGTCGTTACCTACATCAAATGAGTTGCAGATTCGAAACAACTTCTCTTAATCAAAGAACTAGGCAAGACGATGCACAAAACCTATTTAGAACACTCTCTATTCAAACTAAGCATACCGAGTCAATGAAGATTCTAGTTTTAAGTTTCTAAGCTTGCAAATGCCAATGCACATCCATTTTTAAGATGACCTCTGCAATTTGATTGCCTTTTGAAGTCAGGTCGCCCTCGACCGGCATGATTTTAATGAATATTATCAA
Source organism: Sicyos edulis (assembly GCA_036507275.1). Lineage (NCBI taxonomy): Eukaryota > Viridiplantae > Streptophyta > Magnoliopsida > Cucurbitales > Cucurbitaceae > Sicyos > Sicyos edulis. Next base: position 41,047,873 of record CM071850.1, read on the forward strand.
TCCACACTAGGAGATATAAGTAGTACCAACCTGATTTTCTAGGTCATCCACTAAAACTGACATATATGCATTTCGATTAGGGTCATATTCTATGGTTACGATTCTACCATATATGTCTTTTTCATTCCATCGAAAATCGATTTTACAGTATAGACGCTTATGACCACCCCCTCTATGCCTTGCGGTAATGATTCCTCTGGCATTACGACCTTTACCACAACGATGATGTCCATAGATCAAATTATTTCGTGGATTGGATTTTACTTTACTGTCTACGGCTCCATTGCGTGTGCTCGGAGTAGAAGTTTTGTATAAATGTATCGCCATGACAGTTTGAGAATAAGGTTTGATTTGGAATGATAGAATTGATGTTTTGGTAAAAAACTTTTGGGAGAAAGGCACACATTTTGATTTGGGTATTTCAGTGGCATTAATGTTGCTTGTTTTCTTTGTTATATTTTGTATTATTTATCAGTTAATTAACCAACTCAACAAACTAAAATCAGTTTTAAGCAAATCTGAGAACAAGAAATGAGTTTGTAAATCTTTGTAATCCATAGTGTTTATAAAGGAATCATAGACAACTCATTTTAATTAATACAAATTTTAACTCATTTCTTGAGTACCGAACCACCTATATTGTGGGGGGTTTTCTTCTCCCCCTTCACCTTTATGCAACTTCATCAGTTTCATTTTTAGCTTTCCCCAGGAAGCTCTCTGTTAACAAATAGAGAAGCCCTCACACTTGGCTAATGTGTTGGTTTTTATAAGTGGCAGTGCCTTTTTATTTGATTTTAAGCCCAACAAAGCAACACCCAACCAAGTTAAGAGTTTAAAATAAATGTCTAAACCTACAATTCTATAATTAACTAATTAAATAAATAAATAGATTGTAGTTGATTTTTTTGTTTGTTCAATATCATTATAGATTCACTTTAACAACCTTTCTAATTGATTTTTGGTTTGTTTAATAATAATATTATTGATTCACTTTAACAACCTTTAATATATCTTAATTTTAAATTAAAAAAGCAAACATGATGCCGCAAAGGAAAATAGAGAATGAAAAAATCTTTTAGAAATTAAAAAGTTTAAGGTTAAAAAATAATTTTAGAAATATTACTGACTCAGTTCACATTCTTGCTTGACAATGTAAAGTCAACTTTTAACACTCAGATCGTCAAGAGTGCATGTTCGTGTAGTACATCTCGATGTGTACGGATACAATCTCTGAAAGGATGGAGTAATTCTTATACACACCGGACAAAAATCCGATATATATATATAAGTGTGCATCTGAGTGTAATCACTTTGTGTTTTCTAAACCGTCTTTAGAGAGAAAGATGGAGGCTATCGTCAAATTTTCACCAATATCGTTTGCAGTTGCAATTAAATAGATAACTTGATTGATTGTTGTACCGTAAGTATTTCAACGAATGCACTCCTAGAGTTAGAGTAGATGTGTCTTTCATCCCAAACTCCATTGAAGACAATCATGAGGGGTAACTTCCATTGATTTGTTGCTGGTATCCTTAAGATATGGAATTTGGGAAGTTGTAGTCGGCTGGAGATTGTCATATGATAGACCCTCTAATATGGTGGTTTTTTGCGGGCATTATGGTTGTTAATGAGTCAATGGCTGGCTTGAAGTTCCAATCGATAAATCTGGTACGTTGTAGATGGCTGGAGATCGACAAATGATGAAACCTTCCGATATGATGATTTTCACTTGCGTTATGGTGGATGGTTGTAAGTCTTTGCAGAAGTTTTGATCGAAATTGGTGGTTCATATACTGGGAGTAGTCCGTCGTAAGAGTTCGGTTACTATGGTCACAATACCAACAATATATAATAAATCTAGATTTCCATCAATTCAGACAAAAATATATTCAAATCTTGTTATTTCGTTCTCCAAATCAAAATTACAAAATCAATAATTTAGAAAAGACATGCTAAAATATAGATAAAGAAATCTAAAAATCTGCAAATAACAAAAACAATGATAAAAAGTTTAGAGAAGATAAATTGACATCAATTTATCCTGGTTCACGCTACTTCCAATTGTAGCTACCAATTACATTGCAAGTTTCACTAAATTAATAGGAGAAATACAAGAATTTTACAAAAGCTTACACACAAAAGCTTTCTATTTTTCTCTCAATCTACTCACTGTTCTTTTTAATAAAACTCACCCAACACAAAGCTATTACCTTAATATTTTTTCCTTTTTGGTTTTGCCGACACTTACACACATAGATTTTTTTATTGTTGAATGTATGAAACGATAAAAAGTAAAATACTCACATAGATTTTATTGTTGAGTAAGAACATTATTTCATTTAGAATTTTCCTAATTGTATTGTTCTATGTACCGACATATAAATTCAATTTATTAAAATCTTTTAAGCTCTAATTTTTTTCATATTTAAAAGCTCTAATTTTGTCGTATTCAATGGATGATATGAATAATTGACTTTTTTGTTTTTAGTCATAATCGCTTTAGGATTTAAAATATGGAAAAATTAAATTTTATTACATTTAAAAATTAAATGCAATTTTGCCCTAATTAAACTTAGAAAGAAACTATGCCTAACAATATTTCATAACCTCATATGACTCCTTCATCATTTTGGATGTACACCTCAAATGAGGATAAAAAAAAAATCATTTTCTTTTTATCAAAATAAAAGCATTAATACAGAGGTTGAGAGGGATTTTGATAAAAAAAAAACTGAGTTTTTTTTAATCCTCATTTGAAGCGGACAAATGAGGAAGGAACTATACGAAGTTATGAAATATTACTAGACAATGATAGTTTGTTTCAAAAGTTAATTAAAACAACATTGTATATACTTCAATTTTAAATGTAATTAGGTTGAATTTTAAACACTAGAGCAATTATGATTTTAAATAACAAAAAAATTATCCTTCATATTGTCATTAAATATGAAAAAATTGAAACTTTTAAAATTTAATAAATTGGATTTCTATTGCTTGGAGCATATTCAATTAGGAAGATTCTAAACGAAATAATGTTCTACACACAATTTGTTGTAGATCAGTTTAGCTTAAATACTTATACAACTTAATCAAGGTTCAGTTTATTAGTAAAGTTCAAACAATCAATTTGTGACTGGCCTAACATTCTACATATATGAATTCGTTTCAACTAAAGTAGTTCATGGAAGCAACTAATAACAAACAAACAGTAAACATGAGAGACTAATTATAAAATGAGAATTCATAAGTGAGAGTGAGTGTAGGCTTGTGAAATGTGTTTGAAGCCTATGTTTGTGCTCTGCAGGTGAGATTTGTAACCCAACTTGAAGAAGAAAAGGAGAATGAAAAGTAATTACCTCTCGGCGGTGGATTATGCTTCAATTTGACCGAACCACTTTAACTTTAGTTTTGGTGTTGTTTTCTCTCGTGCCTTCTAGTGTTTGGTTATGAGAAGAGAAAACAATGTCACAGTTAGAGTTAAAGATCAATTAAAGTAGAGAAGAAATATTCAAGTGATCAAAAGATATCTTACCTTTCCAAGTAAGTTCTAACTTCTACCTAGCTTTTCTTTTGATGAAATATTTAATACAAGAATAAGGGGGTGTTTAGGCTACCAAGAATAAGGAGAGAATGAGAATGGAGATGATTCTCCGTGTTTGGGCTACCAGGAATCATTCCCTCTATAATCACGTTTTTCAAAAATCACTTTTTTTCTTTCTTCTCTTAATTACTTTTTATTCTCTCTCAAACAACTTTTTATACATCATATCACCATTTTTTACTCGCATCATATTCATTATTTTATTTTTCTCATAATCATTATTTTTATCTTAAACACAAATAATCATTCTCTCCATAATCATTATCTTCACCCCAAACACAAATAACCATTCCTCCAATAATCATTCTCCTCCCTATTCTCCTCTTCATTACCATTTCCCCCCTTAACCATTACCCTACCTTTGCCCCAAACACACCCTAAGAGATGGTTGTTGGTTGAATTTATGGAAGATTCCTAAAGAGCAATAAGTAACGACTCCTAAAAAATCACATCCAAGCAAGTCATTATAATTATTCAAAATAATTTCTCATGTTTATTGGTCAAAGTAACCTCTTATTTCTAATAATTTATTTATAACTACTTAAAATAACTCATTTTTAACCATATATATAATGATTTGTTTTTAACAACTCAAAATAACTTCTCATTTCAAATATACATCCAAATAAGTCATTATATCTAATTTATTTACAAAAAAAATAATAATATATATTTAAAGTTTTTTAATAACTCATCCATAAAATTTTCATTTAAAAGAATTATTACAAAAACTTGGATTTCTAATTCTTCGGACTAATTGCTCATCCAAATACCTCCCGAGAAATTAGTAAGATTAAAAAATAAGATGTAATTTAACCGAAACAAAAAAGTTGTGGAATTGCAAAAGTGTTTTTTTTAGTACAATTATTGCAAGAGTACTTTAAAAAACTCAAAATTATTCTTTTGCTTTTTGCCTTTCTTTTAAGAAGCTTAGCAAAAATGGATGTCACCCACGACAACAGTGATTGGCTATACGCAATTTCTTTTTCTAACTTTTATTTCCCTTTTAGGATAACTTCTTTTTCACGAAAAGTCTTTTATACCATTTGTTCCATCAAACATTCCAATGTAAATGCACCAGGTGGCCACTGATTCATAATTGTTTTTCAATCATTTTTTTTTCTGTTCAATTCCAATTATTTTTTTCAAGTTTTTATTACCATTTTAGAGAATTTTGCACGTATAATAAAAAATGATAAATATTTTTACCTGTAACACAAAATCAAAATTAATTCATTTATAATATTTAATTTGAGTTTAATTATTCATAAAAATCAATCACTGACATAGTTTTATCAGTTTAGTTCTATCACATTTATTTTACCACTAGTCACTAATATAAAATTATGTGTTATAAATTAATTATTTTAGAAATTGTATTATAAATATAATGCAAGAGATAGAATCCGAAGGTAAATTCTCTTATTTTTATTTCGCTTTTTTAATTTCTTTTCCAGCAATTTTTTTAAGTAGTAATAATTCAATACTTCTGTTTTTACAATTTTTTTTTATAAAAATTATTATGATATATGTTTATTTTATTTTATTTTATTATAATATTCTATAATTCAATTTCATAATTTAAAATTAATGATAGTTTTGTAATTTTTTTATTAATTTTTTTCATGTATTTGAATCTTAACTCTTTTTTTTTTTTTGAGAAAGTATTTGAATCTTAACTAATTTGTTGACAATCATTTTCATTCCCACGATATTGCATTTTCAAATAAATGTAGTCATTTAAAGTTAACCCTAGTTATGTAGTCAATTGTTATTGTCTTTTTAAATTTGTATTTAACTCGGTTCATCTATTTAATACTATAAATTTTTAACAAATTGATTAAAACTTTTCTCAAAATGGATATTAAAAATAAAAATAAATGAGATGATATTAAAAATTATTAACAATCACTCTTATAAAATGCCATCCAAACATCCCCAAACTTTATAATGTTGTTTTTCTAAAAATAAATCTCATAATTTATAATTAAATTAAACAAAACTAATTAGTCACTTACCAATAAAAAAATTAACTAACATATAAAAAGAAACATGAAAGTAAAAAAATCAATATATGTTCGGTTCGATTTTTATTGGTTTTTACAAATAGGAATCAATCCGATCCAATAACTTTCAGTTTTCTCTAAATAAAAACCAATATATCCAATATTATGTAAAAAAAAAACGAACCAATCTAATAAATGAGTTTGGTTCGGTTTAATTTTGTCGATTCTCGATTTTCATTATCAAACCTACTATTTTGTACCAAATAGTGTACATAATGCTTTAAGGAGGAAGGGATTGCCTCCTTATAAAAACACAAATATTCCTCTCATTAATTTTGTTTGTTCACACGTGTGCTATTAACTGGTTTTTTAGTCCAATCAAAATTTAAAATGAAAGATTGGAATTTATGATTTTTTTTTTTTTTTCATATTCATAAACATTACATATCGTTTAATCATATAATATTTAGTGAAAATTTATAAGAATTTAATTTATAGATAGGTAGTCAACATGAACTAAGTTCATCGCCTATTTGTTTCTTAAATACTCAATTTAATCACTAGATTACTTCATGATAATTATAAACACACAACTTTATGTCGGTTGAGTATGCATTTGTTGACATGTGCCATCAAACATTTTTTTTCTAATTTAACAATATTGCAAGATTTAAACTCACGATTTCTCGATCTTAAACAAACATTGAATGATCCTTCTATTGAATTATGCCACTAGACTTTTAAATTGGTCGAAATCAATCGATTGCACATTGCTTAAATGATACAACTATCATTATCTAATCTATATACCTAACAATTAAGAGTTCATAGATTCGAATCTCCCACATTCCCATATCATTGTAATCTTAGAAAAAAAACAAAAAAAAAAAATTTAATCTATACCGTTAAGACTGATTAAGTCTATAAACTTATTGATTTTAAACACTAAAAAGATTTATTATAATTTAGTTTTTGTGTGTACATACTCATTCTAAAACTAAATGTGTTTTTAGTCCTACTCATTATTTTTAAAACTACAAATAAATTGATCTATTCATATAAAAGTAATATTGAACAAAAATAGGAGACCTATAATATAAAAAAAGATAGGGGCGTTTGTTTGTTGAATTTGGGGAAGATTTAAAAATGAGTATTTATTAACTACTTCTAAAAGAACACATCTAAATTATTTATGGTAATTATTCAAAATAATTCTTTATTTTTACTATTCAAAATTATTCATAATTTCTAACTACTCATTTTTAATTATTCATTTTTAACTATTCAAAACAACTAATCATTTCCAAACAATTTTTAATTATTAGGCTGTCTTGGCATAGACTTTGGTGGGAAAGAAACAACCCTCTCGAAAGGCTATCGGTATGATATTGTAACGTCTATCTATTATTAATATATTATTCTTGTGTTCGGTGTATTTACCATTTTTGGTGTTAGGCTTTCTTGTGTATGTTAAGATTTTTGATATCTTAACACTATTGTTCTATTACATATGTTATAAAACTCAATTTGATTGTCCAAACTACCTTGAACAAGTGTTTGCTGTGGTATTGTCTGTTCTTGGGTAATTCCTATTGTGCCCAAGCCTCTGAAAACACTTTACGGGCTTATAATTTCCATCTCATTATACGTCCTCTGTGTGCTTTGCTTGGTCCTAGTTTTATATGAACGAATACTCGTTTGCCAAATTTGCAAGACTTGTCATTTTTATAAACCGTTTTTTTAATTCAACGACGATTGTAGTTGGGAAGATTTGAATTTAACACCTCTTGATCATGAGTCTTGTACTGGTTGAACTATTGATCTTGTTCGTAATTTTCTTACATTTACTCAACAGATTACACGAAGTAGGGCTTGGGCAAAAATGCCCCTTTGGCATAAGATAAAATTGCTGTACTTATACAGTTCTAAAGCGTTCTTTTTTCCAAGCACTAAGAAACTAACCAAAATGGTACCATTTCATTTCTCTCTATCCTGATAAGAAAAAATGTGTACGTTTAATTGTGCGGCAAATAGAAGCTGTTTCCGAAACTAATGTTACTGTATCTTCAGTTGAAGGATATGGACAATGTTGACAGGCCCACACTCAAATTTCAAAAGGCAAGCAAGAAGTTTCCCACATTGATGGACACCATTCTGCACGAGCGAGATCAGTCGGTACATTTTTACTTTTGTGCTTTTTTGAATAAAATACAACTGTTTGCTTCGGTATATTTTGTTTGGCATCATTTTTCTAATTCTTGCCTATTTTTTTGCCCCTATTTATATGTGTTTCAGGTTTATGTCAGCTACGTTGCTAAGAGTAGCCAAGGATCACCAATCAGTTGTCGCAGTAGTGGGGAAAGGTCACCTAAGAGGAATCGAGAAGAATTGGCAGCAGCCTGTTTCGGTAGGTTACACTCTCCCATTTTTACCGAACTCTTTGACGATCTACCTACGTTCTTTATATTAGTTACTCGAATGTTGCAGCTCGAGGATCTTTACGAAGTGCCTGAACAAAAACGAGTCCCTGTTGTGAAGATCTTTACCTCACTAGGGGTAGCAGTTGCTGGAGTTGCAATCGTATTGGGCATCTACCTTGCTTGCAGAAAATAACGCCGTAGATTGAATTACTCGCCTCAAAGGAGCGAGAGGACTTAAGCAAGCCAATGACCCATTTTCTGCAAATACTGTACATGATCAACAAATGTTCCTGAGATCTTGCTTACACAGAATGAGTAAACCACAATTTTGCAATAACAAATCAATTTTTCTCATTGTATATTTTCTTCTCTGAGATATTCATTCTTCCAAATCGTAACAATGGTGGAGACGCTTAATATTAGGATAAAATTACTGCTATTAGAAAATTGCTACAGCTAGATTCTTGAAACACTTTGAGTATAAAATTGTTCTAAACAGTAAATGTTCATTAGTTGACACGTTCATCAATGAGGTAATGATCAGCTTGTTATGGATGCTCTTGTAAGCACTTGGGGCACCTGCATTCAAATCCATAGTCTGCAAGCAATGCTCGTCTCTCTTCATATGGAAGATCTTCGTCTATATATGAAATTGTGACCTGAAAATTTGCACTAACTGCATCAATTTACTTCAAACAAGTTTCTTGATTGCGTTATACTTAATAAACTAACGTCAAGTCACAAATGTTAATCATTCTTATTAGAAAAGATTTAAATATTAATTTTTTAGCCAATGTATAAGTATGTACTAATTGATGGTATCTGCTACTCGTATAATATCAGTTTCTTCAGTTTAAAGTAGGCCTATTTGTTTTCAAAATATTGACCCATCAAACTTTATCTTAAAAATAATAATTATTATTATGATTAGATAAAATTAGCAAAAAAGTACAATTAATGAAAAAAATCAAGGATGAACAGACTGACTTACCTCCTCTCCTGGGTGGATGGGCCTCACTGCAATTATAGTTGCTTGTCCATCTTTATCCTGTCATCATAATAAAAAAAATGACTTACAAAATCAAAACACTACACCACTAAAATCACATAATTTCTTTAGAAACAAACCAGCTTTTGGAAGGAAAATGAAAGAACCTCCTGGTGCAAACAAGAGGAACCAAAGATATAACAAAAAAAAAAACAAGCTAGCTACATCCCGTTCAAAACACATTCAGTCAAATTTCGATTGTATCTAGGAAGTAGCCGTCTGTGGGGATGGAACTCATGACCTTTTAGTCATGAGAACACAATGTCAATTGAGCTATTGCTAGGAAGAATGGTAGATGTCTGTTCAGTGTTAAACAATTCATATTCAAATTAAGATAATTATGCATAACAGATAATAGTTAATTTGTTAAACTACTTCACGATTTAAAGCGGTCTTCCAATAAAATTTAGTTTGGCTGTAGTGTGGAACTGATTTCACATACCTCCTCTCTTTTAAATGCTTTTGCATTTGGATAGCAGGAATGATTCATGCAACTCTGTAAAGGGAAAAAGGCTGTACCTGAAATGATGACAAGCCCGTATGATTAGTAAGAATTAATGACTAAAGAAGAAAAAAGGACACCATCGCTTAAAAGAAAAACACAGCATCTCAAACTTCTATGGTTACATACCCTGACAACAAATTGAATAGCTGTCGCCAAGAGCATCTAGAAGGGGTCGGGTAATTTCCTCAGTTGTCTCCTGTCATTAAAAAACAGTCATCAAGGCTTACAATTGCAAGTGGATTGACCAAGTGATGAAAAAGTGCCTTGAGGATCCAAGAGGTTATTGGTACAATACAATCAACTGTCTAGAAAATAATTTCCTTTTAAGTTTTCTTGACATCTATATTTATTTATTTTATTCGTGAGTGTCCGGACGAGCTTATGCACACCTTGACTAATTCTCATGGGACACAACACCTGAACCTATCCTACAACATTTGGAAGATAATGGACATGCATTCTAACCTTGTAAGGAGATGGAAGTTCGTCAATATACAAGAAGTAATCCTCTACTGGTGATGCTACAACCAAATCACTAATCACAAAGAAAATTTTGCAGATACCAATCGAGCTCATTAGTTAGAAGTGTTGTAACGTTAAGTACCATGAAAATATACGCGTGTGTCAAAAGAAAGAGATGGAACGTACAGATTATTTAGCTCGAACATGCCAATTATATGCCCATAGATTTCAAGTGAGAATACTAGTAGAGTCAAGGATCTAAAATGGATTTGACAAAAATAAAGGACAACATATTTATACGCATCAATTCCTAACTTGCAAGGATACATGGTTCACATCCCTCGTCGAAAATTGCTTCCTTGAGGAGCTGCAATGACTGAAATTTTCAAATTGAATGGTTAGTATTCAAACCAGGCATTGGGACTAAGATTCACATGAGTAGTAATTACTAATTAGAAACAATATGCAAAATTAATATCATGGGGTTATTATGCATAACACTAGATGAAATTTAGGATAAGACCAGTATATTCAACACGAAGTGCATAAATAGGAATTTTTAAGAACTTTTAAAAAGAAAGTTATTTACCGTGAAAGCCATCTCTCTTATTTGCATACGGAACATAACTTCATTTGAAGGTTCGACATCATGCGGTAATGCAATGCAATCCCACCACCTAAGAACGATTGATTTTCAATACCATATTATCACACCAAGAAAAAGAAAAGACTTCCAAACACCTCTAGGCTCAACGAAATTGAAACTAAAGCCCCAACCCTGAAACATTTGGTAGTTGCAACTTGCAAATGCTAATAGTATAAAAACAGCCTGAAAAATTAGGAATCAAGTTGAACCACGAAGTTACACTATTGGATAAAGCCCACACGATACTTTAAATCATAGCTAGAGTAATTAATGAGCTCAAAAGGCTGAGTAAGTAGTGGCGATGGCGATGCTATAATTTGAACACTAAATCAGAAAATAATAACTTTCCACATGCTACATAGCAGTTAAAAGGACATTTCAATTGTTGATGACCACCATTCAATCCTTATGATTGCACATTATGAGAAGTCAGTTGAAAAGAAATTATGAGTAATGTGCAATCACATGCTAAAAACTGAGATTTAATGCATTTTCTACTTATTTAAAAGAACAAATATGAGAAGTCAGTTGAAAAGCAATTACCTACCTTTTCTTATGTCCCATTGAGATTGGCTTCCATGCCTCAAAAAGAATGGATAGATCAACACCGTTGAGAATAGGATACATGCTATATTTCATTTGTTCTTCAGAACGAGCCAACTTTAACTTCTTATACTTTAAAATAGTGGAAGAAATTGCCTGGAAGAAAAATGTAAAATTTAGTTGGCTCGCTTTGAATCTGAATCTATATCTTTCAACTATGACCTTCCCAGAATCCCAATATTTAGATATGGACAGAGAGTCGAACTGATATTCCATATTTAATTGACACATGAAATAAAAATAAAAATAATTCAACTTCAACATCAACACATTTGAATGAAATGAACCAAACTTGAAAACCAGAAAACAACAACAAAGTATATAATACACATCAAAAGAATGTACCTTTGCAGCAAGGAGGAATATGTCGTTTGTATCTATGGAAACGCCAAAAGAAAAATGGGCACATGTCAGAGAGTAATAAAAACGCATGATGGCTAAAGCTTAGAAGTTGGAGAATTACCATTAGCATGTTGTATAAATTTTAGCAAAGCTTCCCTGCGTGATGGTTCTGTTTTACCTCCAGTGCAAAGTAAGGAATGGAATAATTCCCAATCAGCATCTGCACACGATTTACTATAACATGGAACATTAAATCAATTGCTTCACTTCACTTACTATTCAGACAACTTCAAAATGGAAGAACAAAAAGAATCTCTCCTTTGAGAAATTATTAAATTAATAAGTAAAAATTTATGTTAAGCTCACAGCTCATTCACTTTTGATATCTAGCTATGGAATAAGACTTTTTTTTATAAAAGAAATAGTTAATAGGAGCAAATAGAACTTAGGAAAGATTAAAGAAGATAAATCACAAATAACTGGAGAACAATTCAAACATTGTTGGAAAGAATCCACCCGAAAAAAGAACCATTTAGATGATTCTTGAGCATTCAAGATTGTCTATACCTGCAGTAGAATGCCTCACCACACCCCCCAGAACATGGAATGGCTGGCGCCAGGGCAAACTCTTTGGAGTGAGGCAATGATATGCCGTTGTTCATCAACGATTCCACAAGCCCTTCAGGTAAAGCTGCACCTTTAGAATTGCTGGAAGAGCATCCTCGCATGCTTCCATTATTTCCAAAAACCATATCCTGGCCATCATCTGATTCAGTTTCGGAGCAATCTTCTGACATGGGTGATGAAGGCTCCATGTCACAATGATGATTAGTGGAAACTCCAAGATCTTGAAAATATAATTTCCTTCCAATTTGAAGTTCTATAGATCCAACAAAGCGAAAACAAAAGCTGCACACCAGACAGTCCATCTGAAAAGCAATCCAAATGGAGCATACAATATAAGTGAAGAAAAAAGCACCAAACTGATACATAATGGTCGTACTACAGATTAGAAAACCTTATTCGACGTATGCTGAGAACCCACAAGCATTTGGTCTTTCAGGACAAGTTCCCCTTCTTTGAAGACAGCATCAGCATAGACTCCTGCAGTTGCCCATCAAAAGTGATGAAAACTCTATATAGGGTGAGAGTGAGACCAAACCTGATCGTAGATCATAATAAGAAACAACATTTTGATCCTGAACTCAGGAAATCCAGAAAGGAAATTGGTGGCACGATGATAATTGATAAATCTCACTAAAAGTTGAGAGCAACTGAAGAAAGTATTTCAATTTCAAATTTTGATGAATTCACCAAACATGAATCAGGGTTCCATGATCCATCAAAGGTATCCAACTTCCATCACCTATTCAAACAATAGAAAACATACCCTTTCCCAAAACTCCATTCTGCTTCACTCGAAGGCCACGACACTGCCTTGTCCACACAAGCTCATCAAAATATTCCTGAAGACAAAAAAACTCACTCAATACAAACTGTATTTGGTTCCCAGCTGATTTCGAGCGAAGCACTACAAAAACATCAATTTTGAAAATGAGAGAGATGATTACCTGAACTTGAGGGGGTGAAGGAGAAGAAAGGAGAGCAGAAATTTGATTGGGGTACTTTGCATCAATTGGGCAAACCAACGCCATTGCGTTCCCTCACAATAAAAGACGACCGAAGCACACACGAATATGGCCGATAGTCGCCGCCGCCGCCGCCGGAGTGTGTGCTTCAGATGGGGGAAGAACAACAACAAAAAAAACACGCCGGGCTGTGAACCCCCAAAACCCCTTTCGATTTTTTTTTTTTTTTTTTTCTCTCGAGGGGATTTCTAATATAATCTCAATGGAGAGGGTTTAGGGTTTTTGACCTTTACCGTTGGGATTGAGTTTTAATCGAATTTCAAAAAGGGTATTTTCGTATGCAACTTTTAAAACAAATAATTATTTCCGTCGCTCAATTTTAAGAAGTTAAATTTCGAAAACATTACTATGTTGATTATTACAGATATCTTATTTTATCAATTCATATTCGCTTATCCAATACTTTATTTCAATCGAGATATCTTGAAGCTAATTTTGACTATGTTTAGCTAATTGAAGGTATTTATATTTGATTTTTAAAAAAAAAAAGTTTTTTTTTATATCTTACGTGTAAGATTTAAAATGTTGTCAGTAAGATAACAAAATTTCAATTTCATGAAATCAGAGATTAGATCAGATGGGATATCAATGAATATTTCTGAGAGAAAAAAAAAATCAATTAATAAATAAATATTTTATACTTTTTAAATGAATTAATATTTGTTAAAGTCAAGTTGTGGTGTATGAGACCTTCAAACCCCAATTATACTAAAAAAAAAAAAAAAAAAATCACAATTTCTTTTAAAAAACCATGGTCGGACATAATGGAAATATCATTTTACCCATGCAGAAATGCAACAGAAATGAATGTTGTTGAGCACAATATATTTTTTTTATTTTTCAAAGAAAATCGAAAATATATATTTGTCCAAATATAGTAATTAATTTCACAATTTAGCACGAATTTAAAGAAGCCTTTCCAAATATATAGTTTTATCCATCGATTTTCCAGACACTTAAAAGATCAGCCCAAGAAAAGTGACACTCTAAAACTGATGATCCAAATGGTATGCCATTTGTCATGGCTGAGATAAACTAACAATATTAATAAATTATACATCAGCTAAGTTAGGAAGCTTTTAATGGGAGATGAAGTTGCTATGTCAAAGATGAACACAAGATCAACCCAAGATGAAAAAGAAAAAAAGCATGGTACACCTATCTCTTTCTAACACCAGCAATGGCGGCCCTACTGCAAAATGCGCTTAGTTCCAAATAGGACCATTGCGCTAACACCCAACAAGGCCCAGATAAAATTGGAAAATATATGAAAATTAATTCCATTCTTGAACTGGTTTCAAGTCAAATGTTTCCAAAGAACTGTTCCAAGGATGAAGAACTGAAAACGTTAGTAGCGGTTCGCTCGTGTCTGGTTGGAGCAACGTGAAGTTGATATTTGATGAACCTCTGGTGATGGGTAGAGTAAAGATATCAGTGATTACCATCTATTTGCAGATGATAGAGAGCAATAAGGTTGCTAATACATGACGGGTGATTAACTTACAGCTAACTGAGAAATGATTTCAGGATTGGAATCTATATGCCAATCGGGTTCCAGTTGACGCACGAAAGACGTTCGCCCGTTATCCATGCTACAGAACAGAACCTACAGAAAATCCTCAATTAAATTAAAAGCAAAGTAAATTCGCAAATATGGCTGTCCCTATTTTTCACTAGACTAACACCAAACAATTCAAAAGATGATTTGCTTCTAATCAAAGCTTGTGCAACCATGTTAATTATCTATCATAGAAATCCAGTTAAGGGTCAGAGATACATAAGCTGTAATTTGTTGCATGTTTTAAGGGTTGGGTACTTGGAACATGCAGAGTGTTAAACAAAATTTTTACCGTTAGCTATTTCCTGTAATATCTTTTCTTAAAAACAGAAAAATTGAATGCCTGAAGTAAAAAGTTCCCTAACATAGCAATCGGAAGCCCAATGGTGACTAAAGTTTGTACTTTCAGTAATTCCAAGATGAGAAATAAAATCATCAGAAAATTGACTCAATACTACTATCAAAGTCGAAACAAGCACACATGTAAGAACCTTGTCTTTGACCAGACCACCCGATGTGAAAACCCCCGCTTCTTCGAGTGCCAAAAGAACTCTTTTCTGCATAAATAGTTTGTCACATTAGAAAGACAAATAACATATTGCTGAATGTGAGATCAGCACGAAGAAAAACAACAGGAAAATAAATATAATAAATCAAGGCCTATCTTTTAGGAGTTCAACAACAGTTGAGGATGGGAAGATTCAAACACATGACCTTTTGGTCATTAGTCTATATGCTTTAAATGGCAATTGAGCTATGTTTTTGTAGGTTAATGTATCAAGACCTAACAGTTTTATGAAAGCATGTTTCTACAAAATTTTAAAAGCTCTAAACGCAGCCAATTCTGCCCCCACCTTAAAAGTACAGCGAGGGGCACCTAGATACATTGCCAAGGCTGACTAGCCACAAAGAAGCATGGAGATGGAGGCCATGGGAAACTAGGGCCCTTAACACCAGAGAAGAGTGTTGGCACTAGCAATGCTGATAGAGATGTGTACTAGATAATGGGCAAGTAGCCTATACATGTAACATGATAACTGGGCAGTGGGCGTGGACTACAGATGGCCAATGGCATTGTTTAACGTGTGCACATGTAGTAGAAGGGGGCCATGGTGCACAACTTGAAATGAAACAGTGTGCGGGCATGTGTGCGTACTAATCAAGGAAGTGGCTAAGGAGGTTATAGCCAGTGCAAGTGAAAGAAAGGATGTTGTAAAAAGTAGAATGTCTAGCAAGGAGCAGCATGTGTGGTAAGCGTGCACAGAAAGTGCACATGCACAAACACAGGGTGGTGAGCAAAATGCACATGCATGACCTGACACTCAAGCAAAATGAGTTTGAATTTTAAGTTTCTATATTCAAGGAGATTTAAAAGGCATTCAGTTGGTCTTCGCAGCATAGACATATGTCAGTTAGGCCAGTTTGATTAATTTTTCGGCCTTTAATTCACACATGAGTGGAGGGAGAAAAATAGTCTGGCATCCTAATCATAAGGAAACATGAAAAGGCCAACTTATGAGCAGCCCAACTGCATAGATATATGTACACATAATTACAAATGTACATGCATATAGTCTGAAAAAATAAACTCGACTGAGGAGAGATTTTGACTTCAAGGTGCACCCTTTTTAAAAGCCCACTATTTTCGTCAAAGCTATACTGAAGCTCACATCAGAAATCATACATCTAAATTTATATAGATGTTATGTAGGAACAATCATACAAATTTATAAAGAATTGAACTCACTTCGCTCTCATCATCCAACACGGTTTCCATAAGATATAGATCACAATATTTTGTTATCTCCAACAGTACTTCCAATACTGAGGACCTCACGGTGGCTTGTTTCTGATGCAAATCAAAGTAGACCAAATTAGATAATCCCTAAAGCAGCAGAATTTGTTAAGATGAAAAACCTATATACCTGCAGATCTTCTGGACTGTTTTCCTCGAGAATTATTCCTAGCAAACAACATGTTACCTAAACATAGCACATTTTTCAGTACCAAAACTTCGACTCTTTCTTACCTTGCAACACTTACTTCATATAATGTCCTTTTTTTTCAATAAAAATTACCTCATGCAATGCCATTGACATATATTAATATTTCACCAAAATTTCACACAAAAAGGTAAAAGTAAAACCTCTGAGAAGACGAAGAAAAGAAGGAGTATATTGGTTACCTTTCTTCCTTCACTCAATTTTTGTCTCACTATTTGGCCAAGAGTTGGCTACAAGGAAAAAGTATGAGAGAAAATCTTCAAAAATATGTCATGTGAATGATACAAAGAGTAAAGAAGGATGAGAAGATATAGGCAATAATTTGAGTCAAACCTTAGCCGGCTGGAAGAACTCATCAACAACATTGCTCGCTTTTAAATCCTCTGAAGATGAACAAACCCCTGAAGTTACCGATTGTGCATTTGAATTTAATCCAACACTAGAAGTAGAACGAGTTGGTGCAGGCGTTTGCCTTTTTGGTTGTCGTCTCGGATGTCCATCAGATGATCTCAACAGCCTCCATGTAAAAATTATTGCAACAGCAAAACCAGCAATAGCCCCAATAGATTGTGAATCCTGATAACATTTTGAAGAATTTAGTTCGACACCAAATTACTCTTTTTGATTGGTAGCAAGAGACAGACAACACAATGTTCAGATAAATTAGAAACCGTCAGCATAAGATGTATTCAAGTTACTTATGACAAATCAGAAAATGAATCAAGCTATCGATTCTTATTTATCTTCAAACCAAACAAGACTAAAAGACACAAAAAATGAAGCAACCCATCAACTTAAGTTTTTGGGTTGATCGATGATTTAACGATCCAACACACCCAAATGAAAAAAGGACAATAAAATTTTGAATCAAACTAGACAAGCAAAAGGACTGAAGATGGCTTAGACGTCAAATTTATGTATTTTTTGGGGTTTAATGAACGATTACAACCCACTGAAAAATAAATAGTAGTAAAAAATCTAGTTTCCTAACACAGCTCGATACCTAAAAGATCCAAGGACTATAGTCTATTAAAAAGATCAAAAGAATCTTTGACATTTTTCTGTTTTCTTTGTTTTTCTCCATAACAAGAAACACTTCATTAAGAGAAAAAGATTGGGGAGTAACAATTGAAATAATAACCAAATGGCATGGACCTACATATGATAATTAAGCACAATATCCCATCTTCAAAGAGTAAGTACTATAGAATAAAAAAAATAGCAACCGTTTTGACCGGGCATATAACAACTTTGCAACCATGATCGAGTGGTGATGAATTTAATCAATTTCCAAGGGGTTTTATTGACAAATATTGTAGGTTCATGCTGTATATAAGTTGACATTAGTCGAGTTGGGCGCCAGTGGGATATTAAAAAAAAAAAAAAAAAAACTTTGCAGGGTGTATCAGTATGAACGCCAAGTTTGACCTAACTAACACAAAGCTCCAATTGGAAAGAGAAATGTTAGCATAAACTTTGTGAAGGCGCTGAATTATTGAATACCAATAACATAAACTAATAAGCAATGTAATTGAAGCGTAAAATTGATAAGAAACGAATCCTAAGCTGGAATAAAAAAGGGTTCTGTTGAATTAATTGGGTGGTAAAAACTGATCAGATCTAAGGAAAAAGAGGGGTTAGGATTAGGAACCAGAAGGAATAAATTAGAGATCTTGAGAGTGAGATAAGCCCCAAAGCGCTTGATGAGGTGGAGAAGCTCGTCTTTGGAAGAAGAAGTTTCGGCCATGGGAGAACTGGAACGCCACCTCGCCTATGAAGCTTCTTCTCAAACGACTATGGAAATTGGCACCGAGAATCGGATTGAAATGGTTTAGGGCGTCAAAGTTGGTTCAGCAGTACAGGGATTTCGAAGAACACCAGTCAATGCTGGATATTATAATTAATTCTTTTCTTTTTTCTGTTACTTGTATATATACCTCTTAAAAAAATAACTTTCAAAAATTAATTTTTATTTTTAAAAGTTAGTTAGTGTCCATCTATTTTTTTAAAAAAAATTAATAAATTTCAAAAATCAAATAATTATCTAATTAATTCCTCAATTTTTATTTTTTTCCATGGGGAGAGAGAGGATGTGGCCCGAAAATAACAGTTACTATTTTATTTATGGAAAAACTAGGAGATACTAGAATTTTAGCGCGGGATTGCACGTGATAATTTCTTAAATAATAAATTATATATATATAATTATAAATTATTTCTTATATTTTGAGGCTAAATTTAAATCATCAAATAATAATTTCAATACAATATTGAATTTTATAACCACTTTTTCACATTAGTTAAATTTATCAAAATTTACATTTATGTTAAAAAGTAGTTAATTATTTATTTTGACCTTAAAAAATAATAGGTGTTATTATTTAAAAAAAATTAATAAAATTTATTGAATTAAAATTAAATTTTATCTCTGATTTTTAAAAATCTATGCTCTTTAATTTTTTCTCAATTTATCTATTAATAGACCAATTACTCTTGAATTATAAAATTTATAAGAGTTATATCATTATTATAATTATAAATATAAATAAGCTAAATATATTTATTAGTATACATCTATGAACTTACTTTTAACCTCAAATGATAATTTTATCATTCTTCAAAAAAAATTCCCACATCTCCAAGTCAACAATTAAACAACAAAAGATCCCTACAAAAATTATTGCAACAAAAGAAAAGTTAGATGAAAGTTAAACTAAATAATCCAACAAAAATAAGATAACTAAATTTTTTATTATACAAAAAAAACCAAGAAAGTAACCGCAAGCATAAAGAAAGTTTCAAATGTGTTTGTAAACAAAATATAGATAACTATATATATATATATATATATAGTAGGAAATCATTGTTACCAATCTTTTGAAATTGAAGAATTCATACACTAACCTCAGATGATAATGTTATAATTCTTAAAAACTTTTTTTCTAGATCTCAAAGTATTTTTTTGAAAGGCAACAATTATGCAGAAAAATTCCTAAAAAATTATTGCACAAAAGAAAAATTAGATAAAAGTTAAGGTAAATAATCCAACATAACTTATTATAAAACAAAAAAACAAAACAAAAAAAATAAATCCAAGCAAACAGAAAGCGTTTTTGTAAACAAAATATAGACAACTATTTATAGGATTGGAAAATTCAATTTATTATTTTAATTAGAATATAAAATATCAAATAAAATCTATGAGATTTGGTAAAAATATCTTATTTTCTACACGAAAATTTAAATGATATTGTAAATATCTTCATTTGATTGTTGAAATTTCTTATATTCTAGCTTAGTCATAAAATTTATGAGATTTGATAAAAATATCTTATCGTCTACGGATGGAAATCTAAATGATATTATAAATATCTTCTATGCTATTTGAATTTTCTTTTTATATTCCAATAAATGACATTTTTGTAATTTAGGGTATGACTTAAGGGGTAAAATCGTCTAAAAATGATTTTCCCCTTAAGTCACACTTTAAAGTAGTATGATTAATCTGTAAAAATAATATAGACAATTATACCCCAAATTTTATCTTTTTTTATTTTTTTAATTATTTAACTAATAATTTTTTTTAACAACCAAAAGCAAAATATCTCCCTATTTAAAACAAAATCTTTTGACCAAAATCATAAAAAAGTTAAAATAATATTTTAAAAGATAACAAAAAAATGGTTACTCGTTATTTTTTAAAAATTTAATGATAACAATATTAATTATATGAAAAAGTTACTAAAATTAAGATAAAAAAACTAAACATCATGTTAAACTCACTTGCACCCTTATGAATACATGCTTGTGTGATGGACCTTTTTTTTTGTTGCACTGTTCTTGGTTATACATATGTACTAATAATACACACTGCTGAGATACACATCAATCTGTACACACAACTGTTTATAAACCCATTGATGTATGGTAGGTGTATCCTACTATGTGGGTTTATGCATGTATTGTTACTTTTTTTCGATTGAGCATCCATGTGTATATATATGGAGTCGTCATTTCAGCCAGAATGCATCAGTCATGCATACACTTTTTGCAACCTCATTGAATATTCATTCCACGCTTCCATCTTATGTTACCAATATGTCCTTCGCTTTTTTATTCTCGTATTTGTAAAGAAAAATACAAGATACTCGAACTTCCGTCCAATTCAACACATGTAGTGATGATGGATAAAAGTTGAGATATTGTTGGATCCATAGACGATGTCGACACATATTGTATTGTCATTGGAATATACATTTGTATCATCTCAAACTTCGATAAAAACAATTGTAATCGACGTTGCTTCCATTAACAAAGAATTGAAGAAAAAACAAACAAAACCTTGTGACTATCTTGGCTAAAATCCAACAAAAACTCAAGAAATACCTTGGATGCACAATTGTATCCAAGTAATTGAAAAATGTGTTAAGTGTGAGATACACTACTGCAAAACGAATAAAAGAATTAAAAAAAAAAAATCAATGGCCTCGAGATTGGGTGTTGAACGATATAAATATTATTTATTTGATTTAAATAATTGATGGGGATAGATATTTAGAGTATAAAAGAGCAAAATAATTATAAAAAAAATAAAAGAAAAATATAGGATCTACCTCCTTTATTTAAGGGATATATAATATATATCCCTTAAATAAAGGAGAGAGTTTAGAACCTATATTTTTTTTCTTTTTTATTTTAAGGAGATGGTTGAGGATAGAGGTTTTTATTTTGTTATATTTTTTAATATTAAAAAATGTAAAATAGGATCACTATGTAAATATGCACTTTTTGGATCGAGAAAGCCGGACTGTAAATATTATCTCTCCTCACCTAATTTTGATTTAGACAACAATTTAAAGTAAAAAAGTGTGAAATTTTATTAGGATACTTTATGATTTTAGATGTTTACTACTATTTCCCTTTATTTATTTATTTATTTATGAACTTTCAATCTTAGGGTTTATTTACGTGATTAACATGTCATAAATTTGAATCTACAATATAATTCTAACAAAAAAAGTATAATTTAATGTCGAACAAATTGTCAAAGTAGATTATGATCAAATTTATGATTGTGTAGTTAAAATAAATTACAACCAAATAAAATGATTAACATGTTACCAACCTATTCAATATTATAATTGTATTATTAATTACTCTATCAGATTATATCCAACTAGAAGATAGAAGAGCATGAGCTATTAACTTATAAGTTGTTTATTTGTTAATTTGAATATAAATTCAACTTTGATTATACATATATATAAAATTTAAATGAGTACTAAGTTTTTGAATTCATATAGTACCTCAAATTAAGGTAAATAAGTATTTGTAGCTACACTTATCGATACAACTTTTTTTTTTTGGAACGAAAATATGTTAAATATTCGATGTATACGTCATTTGTCAATGGATAAGTGTATACATAATGTACCAAACAATTAGTGTTTAGATGGAGTAAAAAAAAAGTAAACGAGTTAAAAAAAAAAGTTAATGAATAATATTAAGTAGATTAAAATTATAAGCACATTTTAAGCAAAATCCGACCTTAGCTCAGTTGGTAGAGCGGAGGACTGTAGTCGAAATGTCAGCTTATCCTTAGGTCGCTGGTTCGAATCCGGCAGGTCGGAATTATTTTTCTACAGACAAACCTTATAATGAAAACATTAAAAATGCCATCATTTAATAGCCCCTTATTCGAATCCCTTAAAAAAATTCGTTTATTTTAATTCAATAATATGCGGGAATGGTAATTGAGCTAACCTTTTTGGTTAAAAATATAATAATTTCACGAGTTTTTTTTTACGCACTTTAATATTTTCCCTAGTTAATAATGTTAATTTCAAACAATCAAATTTCAAATAAAGTCCGAATTATAGTAACCAAATATTTTCATATAGATATATATAGTAACCAAATTAGTAATAAACCAAAAGGTTTGGTTATTATGTCGATTTATCTTTTTTTTTTTAAGTAAGTATAATATATATTTAGGAATTAATTAACTAATAATACATAAATAACTTTTTAATCCTACTTTTCAAAATACTAATAATAAATTTAAGTTAAGCTGAACCCAAACTAATTAATCTAAAATAACATAGAAACTAGTTGGTGTAAAAGAAACCTAACTTCTATATCCTATGATCCAATAGAAAGGTTATAAGTTTGAATATACCAACTCCAAATTAATATTGATTTATAAAAAAAAGGAAAAAAAATTGGTAATGCACAAATTTAAGACCTAAGTTCCAACTAACCAATTAGAACGATTTCAACGACAACAATAATTGCATTTGTGCATCGAATGAGTCAATAACACAATGATTTCATTGTTTGGTTGTAAACCAGTTCAACACCAACGTCGTCGCAGGTTCGAGTCCGATAATCGGTATTTATCCCCCCCTCCCAATATGTCCTCAAAAAATAAAAAATAAAAAATAATTGCATTTGTGTAATGAAGTCAATCAATTTAATTGACTATGAATTAAAAAAAAAAAGTTTTGTATATATATTAAAGTTAGATATGTTAAATAAGTTTTTAACAATAGTGCTCGTGTATAATTTAATGATATCAACTAAATATTGTTGAAGTAAAAAACATATATATAAATTGAGTTATTTTATTTTAAATTAAATTGATGTTTTAGATAAACATAGCTAATTTGCTAAGAAACATATATTGATTAAAAGGACAAATTAGAGATATAATTCATTTCACATTTTTCACTCTCTCCTGTTTTTGGACCATGAAAATCTTTTCTCATGCTACATTTTTATATCTTAATGAATTTATTTAGTAACCTCTTTATTATTTCTCGTCAAACTCAGAAAACCTCTTGTTAAAAAAATAAAAACTCAGAAAGACTTTTCGTACAGAGTCGTTACACCGTTTCATAAAGAAAAATTATAGTTATACCAGAAATATCAAGGAAGAAATATTTATGGGATCCAAAGCGAAAAATAAGCGATTTCAAAAATTATAAAAAAAAATAATAATAATAATAAAAAGAAAAAAGAGAGAGAGAGAGAGAGAGAGAGAGAAAATAATAGGCGATTTAAAAAAGCGAAAAATAAGCAACACGTCACCGTGGGGAATGATGAAAAGGGCAGTAATAAAATAATGATAATAATGTGTAAAAAAAGAATATGCAGTGATATAAAACGAATAAAAAACTTGACCGTTTTATTTGTTGTGTTTATCACGTTTTCAGTTGGAAAGATAACCATAAAGCCGATTTACCGCCACGAGCTAAAATACGAATACTAAGTTATATAAGGAGATCAAAAAATGAAAATCAAAAGTAGATTGATGGATTGATTCAGGTTTTCAAATAGAAAAAGAAAAAAAAGAAATCGATTGCGTTTTTTTTTTTAATTTTGGATCTTTGAGTTGAAAAATAAATTTAAAAATATATATAAAAAAATAATAATAAAAAATTGATTCAAGAATTCAAACGGAAGAAGAGGTAAAATATGGAACCTCTCAGCGAGTTATGTGGAGTGGCTCAGTGTATATCCGATTGGGATGGTCCCTGTTCGCACTGCGATGGCAGCGTCCACTCCGCTAACTCATCATCATCATCATCATCATCCGAGCCCGCCATTGCCCGCTCTATGGACCCGCATTGTTCCTTCGATCAGCCCTGTCAATGGACGACCTGCGATCGCTGCTCTTCCGCGGCCCCCGATCACCTTCTTCATTCCTTCACCGGTTGCCACACCACTTACATCCGTCCCGATTACTCGAGGATCTGGTCTTCCGTCCTCGACGCCGCCCCTTCCTGTTCCACCGCTACCGCCTTCAATGCCCCTCCTCCTCCTCTTCCTCTCCCTCTCCCTCCTCCTCATTCTCATTGGCCCAATATTAATCCCGATGAGCTCGGCATCCCCGCCCCTTCTTCCTCCTCCTTTGCTCACAATCCTTCCTATCAATTCCATTTCCCTATAGCTCAACCGTCTTTTTTTTCTCATGACTCCAATTTCCCCAAGGTAGAGTTTCCCTTTTTCTTTTTTTTTTTTTTTTTTATAAATTCAATAGTTTGTTGCGATCTTGATTGGATCTTTGATGTGTAATTTGTGGAATTGTGTGATTGTAGGTTTTTCCTGATTTTAAAGATGTTGAAACTCATGATAATAATGATATTTGTGAGGGCTTGAATCTTACCGATGTTGGGATCAATTTGGATAATGGGGATGAGTTGTTTGGCTGTTCTCAGGAAGGTGCATTGAAATCCCATTTTGAGGAGGGTGATTGGCATTCTATAATGGATAAAACATTTCCTGTCACTGAATCAAATGGCCCTCCTGATAATACTATTGAGGTATATGTTAGATTGATGTGCATTGTAGGGCCATAATGGGGTTGGATGGAAGGTTTCACTGATACTAGTTTTCGTTTTAATTTAGGATTCGTCTTCTCGGCAACAAGAGTTTTTGGGATTTCAACCGTCTCAAGTCGGCCTTTCCATGAACACGATCCCGAATGGCAATTCAAATTGCCTGGTGATGAATTCTAGTTGCAATGGGAATCTCAACATTGGATTTCCTACCGGTCAGGTTCATTCAGGCATGTCACTTTCATTATCGACTATGACTGGCGAAAGCAGTGCTGCGGATTATCAAGACTGTGGTTTATCGTCAGCGTTTATGGCGGAAACGCCATGGGATCAGAGTATGGAAGCTATTGGTTCACAAGCAAAGGATAGAAATAGGATCAAAGCAAAGATGAGATACAATGAAAAGAAGAAAACAAGAATGTAGGTATCTTTTTTGTTGTACCATTATTTACATTCATTGATTTTGTAGTGTGTGATTTGGCATTTTATTGTTGAAAAATGTATTCTAATATGACCCAGTTTTGAGAAGAGATGTGGCTGTTCAATCGTTCAACTGATGATCTTTGAACCTCTTTCGTGTTCAGATTTGGGAAGCAAATACGATACGCTTCTCGAAAAGCCAGAGCTGATACTCGAAAAAGGGTGAAAGGTAGATTTGTGAAAGCAGGGGAAGCCTACGATTATGATCCTCTCGTGACAACAAGCAACTTCTGAACCATGATGAGCCCATTTCAGCTTCTGATTCCCAATATATAAGCCATATTGAGCAAGGTATTCTTTGCTCAGCACATGATAAACCTTATTTCTTAGTATTTGAATCTCTATATTCTCATGAATGAGTAATTGATTATAAAAGCAACAAAAGCTCTTTCTTGTCAATCAACAACTTTTTGGGAAAGGGTTTTCATTTCTGATCTTATCTCTTTTTTATGTTCCACATTCATATCCGTACAGCCAAAACAATTATTCTTTCTTGATTCAGACATAGAAGGGCTTTTCATTTTAGATGAAACTAATGAATAGAAAATAATGAAAACAAACCAGTGGTTTGATCATTAACAAGTTTATGCCTAACAGATTGTAAATAAAGATGTAGCCATAGCCAGAACAAGTTTCATAAGCAGCAGATTGTCAGCAATCATTATCCATACAGGAGTCGTTCTAAATTGCCCCGAAGAGGTTGGAATTTTCTTTTTATTTTTCTTTTCTCATGATAATTAGTTGCTTCCTCATTTGTTTAACCATTTTTTTCTTTTTCTGTTTTCTACTTCAGCAATGTTGTAAGATTTCGGATGATGATAAAGGCCTTCGGACAACATTAGTACATATCCTCTTTCTCCTCCTCACCCACGCAATTCAGTGCTAATCAGGCTGAGCTACAGCTTTCTTTTTTTGTTTTTTTTTCATTAGTACATAAATAAGTTTATTATGTTTTCAATCCCACGTTTATCTGTTTTGGTCACTTTTGGCAGAGTTAATAGTTTTTTGAGAGTGTAATAACACCAATTTTGAAGAATAATAAAAACAATTCTTCTCGTTTTCTGCATTTTCTACTCAGAAAACAACACCCGGAGAAATTTTCTGCCAAACATAGACCACCTTTGATAGTGATTTCCTTTTGAGTGATTTTTCTTCAGTAAAAAAGCCTTGTAATAGTCCATAGCAAAGTGATTAGCTCTTTACCAACCACAAAAAACGAAATTTAGCCCAATTAAAAGAGATTGATTTCCCATCACCTGCCAGATTTATTTTTTATATATCTGTGAATATCTCGATTAGCGTACTTGCACCTAGTAAAGTTTGAATGTCAAGCAAATCCTTAAAAAATTAATTCTTAGGAAGCTGTCTACTATAAATTGAACTTATCACCAACCAAACCACTCAGGATGGAGCAGAGAATCGAAGTCACAGACTCACAGGTGAGCAACTTTGTGTTACGACCACGAAATTCACTTTCAGTATGATTTCAAAAGCTACCATCAGTATCACTAACTAGTTTGATTTGCAGACTATAAATTGAAGATGAGAGAGAAATAAAAACAGAAACAGAGAAAGATGGGAAGACAAAAGAGATGAAAAGATCTTTAACCGTTTAGATTCATAAAAAAAGAAAAGGCCTTTTGAACATTGTTGAAGAACAATTGTCAAGACCGCCATTGTTACATTGATTAGCTTCGGTGCAGGTGACAATGGTGGGAAGAAGAACCTCAGTAGAAGTTCCCATGAGGTATTTTTGCGTAAGGTTTTGGCAACCATTACAGAGAATACATCTAATATGCCTTAGTGCTAAGAAATTAGCACCATGAACCATTTTATCACATTTTCTACATAGATAAGCATCATCTGCTTGGCAGTACAATGAAGCCGTCGAGTCGCAGAGCTCGCACATCACCACCTCCGCCGTATCGCCCTTCTCGGCCCCCGAAAACTGCCTGCAACCACCACGGTTTCCCTCTCCTACACCTTTACACATTTTCACAAAACAAACTGAAATACAAATCTTAATGTGGGAAGACTTAGAGGGATTAAAGGTGGTATATATAGCCACAAAATCTAGTTGTGTAAATGAAATTGATGGAGGACCAACTACGTCCTGCAAAATTACATGTTTGCCACTACTTGACAAACCCATGTAATCACCATCATTTATTTCCACACACTTGTAGATGAAGCAATCTACTTCCTTTCATAAAAAGGGTAATTGATAAATAAAAATGAGGGGTAAAAAAGCAGGTTAAAATTGATCACTATGATAAAATATCAATATATTTCTAAAATTTATTGAAAAAAAAGACTACTACTACTACTAATTGTTATTATAAAAAAATTTTTAAAAAAAACTACAATTGAGATTTTAAAATTTATATATATATATAATATAGATGAACTGAAATTGAATATTTACCAATCAAAGACTATGAAATATGAATGAAACAAATTTAAAATCATAGACAACTGAATGAATCAAGAAAAGAAAGAGGTGGAGGAAATTGAATTGAGAAGAAAGAGAAGAGGTGAGTGGTTTAGAATGAAAGTTCTAAAAAGCTAGGGACCCACAAAGACATATGAAGGTTGAAGTAAGGGCAATATTGGAAATTGAGAATCATAATAGCAATAATAATGTATGTTGGATTGGAAGGGAAGTGGTTGTCCACAAATTCATCTAGTGTTGAAATGAAAAGCCACATGTGTGGATGAGACATACAAAGGCTTCAATTTACAAAAAAAATAACATGTTATGGTACTAACATTCTTTCTTCACCACATTATTCAAAACCCAAAGTTTCCTTCCCTTTTCAAATATCTTAAGAAAGTCTATGGACCATATGCTTCCTCCACATCTTTCTCTCTGTCATAGTATGGTTTGCGTGTCCATCTTATTCACTAGACATGTGGCAAAAATTATAACCTCGTGTTTAATGTCATAAAAAAATATCTTGAATCAACATGATCCATTTATGTGAATCGACTCCAAATAATTCTAAACACAATCTTGTATTGCCTAACAAATAAGAAGGTATCTGTAAAAAAAATAAACGAGAACTTCCTAAAACATAATAATAAAATATTACCAACTTAGATTCAGGTAAGTAGCATTTAGGTTAGCCTCTATCCTTTGTTGATGAACCATAAACCCAACGAATTTTTTAGAGGTTAAACTAAAAAGTAAACTTTGTTGGATTTAGTTTTATTTTATATTTTTTCGAAGTATTGAAAAATGCTTCAGCTAGGTTGGTTTGATATTTGTCAGACATTTTCTGTTATAGTATGTCGTCTACGTATGTTTCATGTTGTGCTTAATAAGATAAGCAAACATTTTACAACACTAGCGTCATAGAATCGAGTCTAAGAATCAATATTTGTTCCCCTCCACTAATATGTATTCAAAAAAAAAATATATATATATATATATTCTTTAGTCTCAATGACATAAAATTATAAACGATTCTCTTTTATAAAAATTTTAATTTTTTTTTTAATTTTAGCATTTTTAGAAAAAAGCTGGTTATCTCTTAATTTTTCTAAAAATTGTTCATATTTTTTATGGAAACATTTAAATCTAAGTTTTTAAAAAAAATTTGGTTTACTTTTGAAAATATAAGTAAATAAGTAATATGTGTGGTAGATTTATTTAATTTTCAAAAATGAAATAGTTAGCATCAACAAATGTGTAGTTTGTTTTCTGACTCCATTTTTAATGGCCAGTCATCAACAAATGAGTGGGTTTCCAGTAAAAAAGTTTGAGATTTTTGCAAACCAATTATATGCATTACACGATCATAATGGAAGACAACATTAAGGTTGTTTGTGAATGAGATCATAATATGACTACTTATGTGGTCCTATTTAAATTAAGGTAATGAACTAGCTTAATATTATTACTATTTTTGTTTGCGATTTTCTTTCTTTGTTTTTGCTGCATTAGGGTTGTTATGAAACTTATTATTTAGAATTAAATGGATCTTCATCAAGTAGTATTGTGGTTTGTCTAATTACTAAACAAGAACCTAACTCTAGTGAATTATATAAGCACAGTTATTAAGACCCCGTTTGATAATCATTTTGTTTTTCTTTGTTTTGTTTATGAAATTTAAGTCTACGACAACTATCTTACTCTACATTTTTCTTTATTTGGATATCTATATCTTACTCATATTTTAATAAACAAAACTAAAATTTATAAACAAAAAAAGTAACTTCCAAAAATTTGTTTATGTTTTTGAAATTCGGTTAGTATTCTCCTACTTTCTTAAGGAAAAATGAATACATGTTAGGAAAGATGGAACACATGGTAGGAAATTTGAATAGAAATAGGCTTAAATTTCATAAACAAAAAACAAAATAATTATCAAAGGAGCCTAAATTATTCAAATCTATCATCCCTAATGTCAATGAATAAAAACAAATTAGGAAAAAAAAATACAATTTGGTACCTATGTTACAAAATTTAACATTTTTATTTTTGACATTTCAATAATATTTAATTTTAGTCCGATGACAAAATCGTTAATTACATAATATAATATTGGACTAAAATAATGATTATATTAATGTCAAAATTGAAGTAGGTCCCAACATAAAGTAATGTTGCACTCTAGAAAACTCTAATTAAACTGACTCTCATAACATGCTTTTAAAGCAAACTGACTCTCATAACATGCTTTAGTATTTTGGCATCATAGCTGCAGACTAGCTTGTATTAATTTTTTACTATCACTAGTGGGCACTTCAATTGTTTCTTGTATAATTAATCCTGCGTGTCAATTTGATCTCGTGGACCAGACAATTAAGCTTGGCCAAATTTCATGCATTAACACATGTTTAATGATACTATAATTGTTGAGAATGTGATGTCCTACGATTACTTAGTCACGAGTTTCACTGTATATACAGATTTCTACTTTTATATAATTTAACCTTTTGTATTATATAAACTCAAATTAAGCCTTATTCCCACTATTTGACATTTTATATTTTCGCTGACTCATAAATAAAACATTCTCTCATCTATTCGTGGATATAGCTAACACATGAACTATATAAATTATATGTCTTCTTCTTTTACATTTTTCTTTTATCTATTTACATTTTTCCATTTATTATTAATTGTCTTCTTCTTTTACATTTTTCTTTTATCTATTTACATTTTTCCATTTATTATTAATTGTCTTTTTCATAACAATAGTCGTCTACAATTTTATAAATTCTTTGTATGAATATTACTGTCATGTCAAATGAAATTATTCAAATTTATAACATTAAAAAGTGTTTGAAAGTAAGAATGAAAATGATAATGAAAGATATAATTTTCTCACTTAGGTTAAGGTTATCAATAATTATTTTTTCAAAAAAGGTTATCGATAATTATTCTCAATAATAGATATTCATTATTTTATAATTACTATTAACTCTTTCCTAATCAAAATTTTTGTTGTTATTTTTTATTATCTCTAAAATTATTTTTTTCACTCTCTAATAATAGCTTTCAGTTCCCCTTATATATTTACTATTTTGTTCTTCCATAATCATTCTTGTATTTCAAATACATATTATAGTTCTTACTATGATCATTTTATGAACTCCAATAATTTCTTTTTATAAATCATTTTTTTCTCTCTAAATATATAAAACCATTGTCTTATTAATCATTTTCTCTTAATTATTTATGATATTCTCATTCTTCATAATTTTATCCCGAACAACATCTGTAACAGAAGGTAAAAATGAAGTGCACAGCAATAATAGCTCTACTTATCGTCGCAATTTTACTTAATTTTTCTTCCCCATCAAATAATTGCACATTAATGGGGACAACAAACCACCAATTATACTTGGTTGGTTAAAAATAAAACTCAACAACTTGGGTAAAGATTTTTTTTTTTTTTTTTTGTCACTGAGAAATTTAAGAAGATACTCCCTACCAAATAATTAAAATTTAAAATATTTAATTAATATGTTTTAATAATGTATTATAAATGAATATTAGTATCATGTATTATTAATATAGTATTAATACATTACTATTATTATTATTATTATCATCATCAATGATTATGATTTCTATTTTTTTAAGTGACTATATTTATAATATTTTTTGAATTTGACTAATAATTTTGTAAGTTTTCCAAAATTAAAAATAATTTTTACAAAAAAATTATAAAGGATAATTATAAGGTAGGATTCAATTCTTATCCTTATTTATTTAGTCTCTAAAATTTAAAATTAGTCTCTATAGTATGATGAAAATTTAAAAATAATTTATATATTTATAAACTTTAATGAATAAGATATGTAAACATAAGTAAAGAGTATGATTTTTTTGTTAAATCAATCACTTAATTAATATAATTATATTGACACCAAAATAACATATTTAATTAACTCCAATTGTTATACGAGAATGACTATTTTGTAGATTTTTGTCAAACAATAGAAGAACTAAAATTAAAATTTAGAACCATTTAATTTTCTCAAAATTACACAGACTAAATCCTAATTTTAAAATTAAATGATTAAATTCAAATTTTACTGATTTTTTAAAAAAAAATTAATTTTTTTTTTTTTTTTTTTGAGAAGAAGGAAAATCAAATTTTGTTGAATCATAAGTATAGAATTTATAATTCTGGATTTGTGTGGTTGAAAGAATTTAGCCAATTTTTTTTCTAGAGAGTTTCAACCTAGATATTAGGTTAGACGGAAAAGAGGGCTAATTTTAAAAAAAAACTCTAGTGGTCATAATAACCATTCATGAGAATTGGAAATTTTGCTGAGCCAAACTTTATAGCATTTGCCCAACAATAACTGCTATATTGTCTTTTTTTTTATGACAAGCCACATTCAAATTCAAAATTAAATTTTGTTGGCTGCAGCTGCAAAAAATTAATTGTAACATCAAATTGAGTAATCATTCTTCCTTTCATATTTTGACAGCCCATTTTATTTCTGATATGTTGCTGAGATGCAATTAATGAGACAGGAACCCAATTAGTGTGCTGCTAAGATAAGGTTAGATGGAAAGATTTTGGGCCAAAGTGAACTTAGCTCAACATAATTATCATATATTATCGATAAAGAGATCGTAGATTCAAATGCTCTAACTTTCACTATTGTTATTGATCTAAAAAAGAAAACACAATCATGTTGGAAATTCGAAAAAGAAGCAACATCAACCATAACATCATTTCAAGTTTTCCATTCTAATCCTATTTATGAACAAATCTCTGCCCAAAAAAATGGATTGGTACCAAAACCCCGGTTATATTAGGCGCCTAATTATGCTTTAAAAGCATTGATTTGCTTGGGTTAAACAATTAGCTAAGATCTTGAAACTCTAATCCTCCCATATCTTTACTCAACACACATTTTCTTATGGTTCTTCTCTTGGATTTTCTTTTCATCATTGTAATTAAACTCCCACCAGAACTTGGCACATAAAATACATTAAGATCACTACAAAAAGAATGAGGAGATTGAAAACAACTCATCCCATAAACTGAATGGCTTGGACCTCAACTTTGTTTAGTATCTCATTTTCACCAGCAGAGAAGAACTTTTCCTTCCAATCTTTTAGGATGCTTATAAACAATGAGTTATTATAGCAAAATTGAGTTTTAAATTCTAATTATTATAATAAAATTTGTTATAACATACAAACATTTTTGTTTTATATTTTTTTTCAATTCATAGTCATTAATACGTTTTAATAATGTATTATAAATACTCAATAATACCATATTATAAGAAAATATGTGACAATACTCATTAATATTAATTATTATATTTGCTAATTTTTTAAAAAATTATCATATTTATAATTATTTTGTAGATTGATTAGTAGTACGTTTTTATAATATATAAAAAAAGATTAGTGGTAAGTTTCCCGATAATTTTTTTTTAAAAAGTAAAAAGAAATAAATAACAAATATTTGTGGCTACCATAAAAATATACGTGAGTCCACTTTTATAATCGATGGTATGTTTGGGAGCATGGCGTGGTTAGCCCCTCTAGATCCGTCAGTAAATGTATACAATATGGTTTCTCATGGCCAGTCTCATCTTAAGCATATAAAGTCAAAAGTCAGCCTTAAAAATGCTAGCAACTTAACACTAACATGGGTGCCACAAATCCTAACTCATATACGATCGGTTTTAGTTTAGTAATTTAGTCATTCTTGATCATCGTAAATTAAAGAACTAATTTTCTACTAGTATTTATTACAATTAAATATTATTAGATCAAACAATTTATATGGTGTAAAATTAATTGAGATATGCATAAACTGTTTTGAGCGAATTCTTTTCACAAAAAATTATAAATTAAGACAAATTTTAAAATATCTATATACATCGGGTATAAATAATTACTAATACAGTATTTTTATTAATTTGACTTACAATTTGTTTTCTCTTTTTATATAAATTTTCCACCAGGTAGAGACAGATCCAAAGCCATTTGACCAAGTAAAACAAAAGAATTATATTATACTTGAACAACTCACAACAACTCACCTGCGTTCGGTGGCCATTCGGTAAAAGACAACTTTATTTTTCAATACCAGAAATCAAAGTCTTCAACAATATTAAATTTCCTTGAACATAATTCAATGTCACAACACGACATTCACCTTATCATTGGCACGTCTTTTCCCATTAACAACGTTATATACACACACAAACCAGAAGCCAATGCAAGTTCATCTCTTTGGCTTTGACTTTCTGAAACTTGCAAGAACAGATCCGCCATTTCTGGTTGATGATGGCACCTTCAAGAATGCTAATGGCTTTGGCAATTGCAGCCGCAATGGTGGTTGAATTAGCAATGGCAGCTAATTATACTGTGGGAGATTCTGATGGCTGGGAACTAGGCTCCAACTTACAATCATGGGTTTCTTCCAAGAACTTCACTGTTGGAGATGTTATTGGTTAGTTGTTTTTTTTTTCAATTCTTCTAAAGCTTTCATCTTTTTTATCTGTGATTTCATTGCTGATTTCGGGTGTAAGTTGTTTCTGATAGTTTCTGGTTGAATCATTGACAGTTTTTGTGTACTCTGCAAACCATAATGTGGTTGAAGTCAACGAGGCTGATTTCAGCTCCTGTTCAGCTAGCAGCCCCATTGACAGTCACATCAATGGCAACACAGCCATCACCCTTTTGACCTCAGGCAAAAGACACTTCATTTGTGGGACTCCTGGCCACTGTCTTTCCGGAATGAAGGTTGAAATTGACACCCTTGCTGCATCGTCGCCACCGCCTTCTTCTACAGATATGCCTCCAGTTCCACCACCACGAGCAACTCCATCTTCACCACCACCTACTTCTACTCCGAAATCTCCTCCAGCGAAGTCACCCGCAAAGTCTCCTCTGGCTCCATCACCTGGTTCTAATGCGAGTCCTCCGGCCCCGCCCATTGAACCAACTCCACGATCACCAGCACCAACACCAGAATCTCCAATCCCTCCATTTCCATTTGACATGCCAATGATCCCCTCAGCAGCCCCTACAACTCCACCTCCACCTCCTTCGTCAGCTTACAAATGCAAGGTTCATTTCTCTGTTGGGTTCAGCTTTATTGTCATAATGCTTTTGGCCCTCTGAAAAGTGAAAACTTTTCATTTTCCATTTAAAGTTCCCTTTGATCCTACAATTTTTGCTCTGAAGTTCTTGCTCCACATTGTTCCAATGAATAAAAGGCTTTTTTTTTATATCAACTTATCCATTTCAAAATATCTTTAAGACATTACATGTTCTGCTCTGTCTGAAGAATAATTTCCAAATGATGTCCTGCATTGGTAATCAATGACATGCACATGACTTGAAGAAGAATATTAAAGAAGCTGTCATCTGGTATTCCCAAACATTTTATTAGTGGAAAGATTCTCTCTGTTGGCCATTCTTTTAGATATAAAGGTAATTAAAGCTAACCATCAAAATTCTCATGCTCCTTGTCAACAAGACAACTCCTGCAAGGATTACTGTGTTTGACATTTATAAAAGAACAATATAAAGGCTTGGAACTAACATGAAAATTACTTGCATCATAATATGTCTAAGTATTGATTTTTACACTGGTCTTCAATTAATTTTCAAGTAAAAGAATCTAGGTCTTGAGTTGATTTACTACATAAATATTAGTTTGAACTTAGTACCATAACTTATATGAGAAAACATATAAACATAGTTGCAGGCATTATGTGAACATAGTTGCAACAATATTTATTTTATATAAAGTTAGCAACAATATCTGCTACTCTTTAGACAAAGTGTTTATACCACCAGGAGCTTCTTCAACAGGTTAAAACCAAACACATGGTTGAAAAGAAACACAAACACATAAAACCATTGTTAATCATAACAGCATAGATAAACGAACCAAATCATTTGTCCTCCCCTTTAAGCAACCGGTGGGCGAAGCACATGATCCTGCGATATGTCGACTGCTGCAGGTGGCAAGAACTGCCACATGGCAATGCCAGGATAACCAATGAAAGGCATCAGCTTGTTACCAGCAGTTTGCCCTTGTGCTGTAAATGCAGCTGAAACTGTAGGGGGAGGATGCTGGATGTCAGCTGCTCGAGTTTTCACCGCTTTGATTTGCAGCTCCAACTTTTCTCTCTCTGCTCTCAACCTTTGCTTCTCATCACGAAGTTCATTTTTCTCAACCTGAATGCATACTGAGCTTAGAGATCAAGAAATAAGTATAATCCAGCTTGCTTGTGTATCAGATTCAATTAAACTATTCAACATTGCAGCTAATACAAGTATTGCTCAAATGTACATGAAAGAGAAGATAAAATTAAGCAAGTGTCAATTGAATTTCACGTTCAACCTCACCTTTAATTCTTTGATTTTTTCCTTCAAATCCTCCTTAGATTCTTTCAGCTTCTGGGTTTCAGTTTGTAGATCAGTCAACATTCTGATAGCATCACCTAAGATTGCAACCTTGTCTGTTTTGGGTGGTTTTCCAGGTTCCAGGACAGCAGCCAATTCCAAGAACCTTGAAATCATGGTAGATGGTGGATTAATAAAAAAAGAGATTGAAGAATAAAGTAATAATTGATAGAAAAAAAATATGATACCTCTCATTCAGCTTATCTCTTCTCAATTTCTCTCTGCAGGCTTTCGAGGAAGACACAGCACTAGATTCAGCCCTTGGCCTACATAACATTTGGAACTATAATTATGAAATACTGGAGATAGTTTACACCAATATACATCAGTAAAGGTAATGTTATCTATAAAACGGATGTAAGTAAGTTGATGCCGACAAAGTTCTAATCACCTAAAAAGCCATTGAAATATGGCGACTATTTCTATTGCTAATGGCAGGTTTTTGGAGGAGACATTTCTGCAATTCTGCCATTGCTCATTTCTTCTAGCTTGAGTTGGAAGGGATTGGGAATGAGATTATGATGAAGATGATGAATCTACTATAACATTTATGGTCAAGCAGAACTCCTAAAAGTCAACGTTTTCATTTCGATTTGTGAGTTAACTCGTAATTTCCAACAAGATAAGGAATCAGTGGCCAAGTTGACATTGCACCTCCTTGCAAATAATACCAGAAATATACTTCACCATGTTTAGCTATACACCAAAGAGATTCTGATATGATCCGGGATCTAAATTATATCAAAAGATAAAAGATTACAAGATAAACCAAGATTTGATAGGTCTTAGAACCTCCCCTCTCAAGAGAATCTCTTGAGCCCTACAATAAATCACTCAATAACTCATTCAATAATTTGGATGCCTAAACCTTAACCTAACCCACTCTATTTATAACAAAATAGTAACTTATTCTCCAAGTAATGGCTAAGTAGAGCCCTAGGCCCAACCTTATCAGATTCCTATTTATTTGACGGATTTTCAGGAGTACCTAATAAAATTAAAAACTTACCGTTTGCGACCCACTTCCTGTAAGCTGTCCAGATCTCCATAAGAGCAGTCTACCTCCAGGCTGAAAAAAATGAATATCCAACCAATTACAATGAAAAAATGAGATAAAAATAATCTCATTTCATGCATGCATCTCCAACATGGTAGGGGCTTAACAGATCCAGCCCCATTTCGTCACAGAAAAGAAGTAACTCAAATATAAAAAAGAATAAATTGTTTGAAGACTTATCCTTTTACTATGAGATACAGTGATGAATTAAGGATTCTCTACACATATGAGACAGAGTTAGCGGGTAATTAATGAAATAGAAACTCTGAAATATTGCCCGTAGAATTTGGAATATTTTAAGCTTAAGCCAAAAACAGCATGAATCACCCCATACAATAACGTGATCCACAAAGAGACAAATTAAATTATTTCCTACAAAAAAAAAGAAAGAAAAAGAAAACCAATAATGGTTAAGATCTACCAATTGTTATTGTATTATATATGCTAATTTCCACTTGAATATATTTTCAACCTGAATCCAACTGAATCAATATAACCCCACTGGGTAATTTATTCAACATCAAGTTTGAAACAGAATAAGAGAGACTTAAAGATCTTGAACACAAAAAATAGAGACTCGTAGATCCAAAAAGCCCACCAATTAAAGTTCAAGTGGGGTTAAGGGGAATTTGGAATGCTTAATGGATTATGAACTTGGTTGCCAAAAGATTCTCCAGTTAGTCACATGCTATATAGCACAGTAGAGAAGACCAAACCAAAATCCACAGCTAATAAACTTTGCTTCCATATACAAGCATCCCAACACCCAACAAGACTGTTCATTAAAAAAAAAAAAAAAAAAAAAGAACACCCAACCCAACAAGCATTGAAAACAGTTCCAAACGGCACAAAAACAGCAAAACAAACCAACTCAATCTTTCCCTAAAATAGCATGGCATTTCAGCAAACAGTTACCATACACAGAGAGCACAAACTTACAGCAATCTTATCACAGATGATAAACAGTCTCCCACTAATACAACAAGAGAAATTCGTCAATTTCTATTTCGTAACAGAAAAAGAATCCTAAATTGAAGCTGATTGAGTGATTATAGAGAAATAAAGGGTGTCCAAATTTTACCCATGTTGAATAAATCGGAGTTAAGACCCCACCTGTCTTTAGATGAAAAGTTGATGGAGGGGTTGGACCAGGTGAAGCTGGCGGGCTGCGGCGGCGAGAAGTGGCCGCCGGCGAGGGCGAGATCGTTGGATGCGGAGTAATCGAACAGCCAATTCCAGTTTCCGGCGGAGTAATCCATTAGTGGTGGTTGTTGAGAGGGTTGAAGAAGGTGGTGATGTATGAACTAAAAAAGCAGAGCCACCACCATGGATGGAGAATACTAAATAACAGTTTAATTCTGGAACAGTGTTGGGAATGTGTGGGGGCCATGGCCCTCATTTGAAAAACTTTCTGCTCTGTTTTCTCTGTTAATCAATTCAAGGGCTACGAATTTAGCGACTTAGATTGCAATTTAATTTAATTTTACAATTATGAGTCGGTATAAAATTATTTACATAGGATTTGTTAATTTCTTACCAATTTGAACTAAAAAAAAAAATAGTCATATGTTATATAACTTAATAATCACCTTCTATGTATCTTTCACTATTGTTGAATATTAAAAAAAAAATTAGTATTTTTAAGAGTAGGTCAAGTTAGAAAAATATTTCAAATATATATATATATATATATATATATATATATTTATTTAGCAATCTTAGTCGATATAAAAATTATACGGTATAGTTAATCCATAATACTATATTAATATATACTAATGTACTAATAACATAGAATATTGTATTAATAATACAAAATATTATATTAATACCCCAAATTATACTGTATAATGAATATTAGTTATACAGTATATTTGAATATGGATACAAATATTTTTAAAATTTACCTCTACAATTATTTTTTGAAATTTGACTATCCACGGCAATTTCTTATAAAAATCATACTTTAATTATATTAGGTAAATACTTGTTTTCTTGTAAATAATGAGGAAACCCTTCTTTGTTATATATTAATAATTTTTTTTTTTTTTTTGAGAATACATATATAGATTTGGCTTCTTATTCATTAGAAGCAAGTATTTCATATTATTGTAACCACTACTCCAATAATCTATGATCTAGCTACCATCATACAAATCTTTTCTATTAATTAATATATGTATTTGTGTTTTAGACCATGATAAACACTATCCATATTTTGAATCCTAAATATCAACAATAATTGTTCAAAAAAAGAAAAGCAACAATAATTCTCTTAAATATTATTTGCATCGTAAGTATAAATAATTATTATTTACCAACGATTATTATTATCTCTTACCCCCTCAAAATTGAGAGATTTGAAATTTTAACTTAACAAATTTGAAATGTTAAGTGATTTTAAATGGTGTAATTTTAAGTAATATATATATATATATATATATTAGTAAAAATGAATTCCTGAAAATGATCAGATTGTTTATAAAATTTAGACATGATAAATTACTATTCAATGATTTATATTTTACTATTTTTGTATTGATAAATCAGAGTTGAAACTCTGAATTAATAAGTTTCTTTTTCTGTTATCATTCCAACACAAAATTAAAAATATATTATTTCAAACGATATAAACAATACTTCTTTTTTTTTTTTTGATAAAAACGATATAAAAAATACTAATAATTGATGGAACTTTCTTAGCACATTCCCATTAAATTTACTTTTCCCAAGATTTTCTCTTTTCACTCTTTCACTGTAAGAAGATATATTCCGATTGTTTTGTTGTCAGCACTAAAAATTAATAATTCACTATTTATTAGAACTTATTTATTCGAACCCAAAAATTGGGTTTTGAGATAAGATTCTATTTGAACCTAATCATGATAAAGTTAAACATGAGATCCAAAACGAGAGACTTAAAAAATTAGTTCAATGTTCCTGTGAGGGCATGTTGGTAATCTCAAACGGATAGATATAAAATAAATAAATAAACAAGAGTTGTGCAACCGGACATATAGAAACTTGTCTTTAAGATACATATTTGTAACGGATAATTATGATAACAGTAGTTATTATAATATGACATAAGATTCTTACAGTGTTATTATAACTTGTAGCCAAAATAGGAATTTTAGTGATTATACCTCTAATTCACCAATGAGTTGAATAGAGAAATATGTTTATTAAGAGTGTATTTGGCGTCGCCCAAAGATTACAATATATGAAGTGTTATTGTAAACGATGTTTGGGTGTAAGTAATCAATATTTTTAAATCGAGTGTTTTTTAAGTGCAAGTTTGGAAATTGAGTTTTTTAACAAATAGATAATTTTTCTTATTTTAGCTTACATATCTTGTGTGTTGGTATAGTGTTATGTGTTTAGTTTTAATTTAAAAATCTTGAATAAATATGAGTTAAATAAAAAATATATATTGAGGTTAGTTTTTATTTATTGAATTTTAATTTATGGCTATATAAGAAAAACTATATAAAGCGTAAAATATTGTTCTCTTATAATATTTATCATTATTTTTTCAACTAATCACGAGTTGATTTTATAAAAAGAATATGAATTGAGTAGTTATATCATGTATTGAAGAACACTCTTTATTTATAATAAATCTAAAAGAAAATTCATTGCCAAAATTCATAAATAATATTAAAGAAAAAATAATTTAATCAAACGAGCCCACACATTTTGATAAATACACATAATTTCATATGAATGCTACACAAATTTAATCTACCAATTATATAACTATCGAGCCAAACATGGTTTGAATTATGATAATACTATATAAAAGATGTCTTAGACACATTTTATAAAGTTATGAAAAGTTATAAGGTGATATGAAATATTTGTTTAGCTAAAAAAAAAACTAGTTATGTCAAAAAGTGCTAGTTTGAAGAGAAGAACCCCCAATAAAAAAACTCCAATAAAAGGTCTCTATAGTAGAGATATTCATGGAGCCACCAAAATCATTTCATGTCCTCGCGAAATTCACCGTTTTTTCTTTTGCGGGGATCGGATTCCCCGGAATTTTTTCTCCATTTATTTTTTTTCTCTTCTTATAATACTAATTTTTATAAGTTTATTTTTAATAATATTTTCAACTAGTTAATTTTCATGAAAAATATTTATTTATTTTTCAATTAAATAGCTAATTATCAAATAAAATATACATTCAATTGCATATTTCTACATTTCAATAAAAGAGTACTCATACTTTTTTGTTTGTACAAATAAATTTACAACACGTATATATAATGATAGTAAAGGTACAACAAGCAAATTCTAAAAATAAAAAAAAGTACGCAGCAAGCAACTATGCTAATTAGTAAAGGTAAATGTTGGAGATAATCATTTGTGGTGCAATTATCTCACATTGATAAGGTGAGGATTCTTCGACACATTTATAAAGGATATGAGTTACTCCTCTCAAAACTAATTGGCTATGACTAAATTATAACTAAAATACACACACATTATAACTAAATTATATATATGACTTTACAACAAATAACTGCTTTTGCCAACAAAAATGTATAGCTAAATTTCAATGAGTAAAAAAAAGGAAAAAATGTTAAAAAATGTAAATGGGGCATGGTTCAAAGAATCGAGAACGGGGAATACATTTATCATCTCCATCCTCATTTACCTTGCGAGGATTTTTTTCTCTCCGCTCACTCCTCCATTCCTCGTATAATCGAACCTCACACTAAAAATGA
This sequence comes from Sicyos edulis, assembly GCA_036507275.1. NCBI lineage: Eukaryota > Viridiplantae > Streptophyta > Magnoliopsida > Cucurbitales > Cucurbitaceae > Sicyos > Sicyos edulis. The sequence continues at coordinate 41,090,231 of CM071850.1, forward strand.
ACATCTATGCTCAATAATAGTACTCAAATGCCTCCCAACTGTTTATCTTTCGTCTCCAATGTCTACCTTTTTTGTTCATCTGTTATTAACAATTGATATAAGCGAGGATTGTTTTGTTGGCTCTTCTCTTGAGGTTAAAGTACTTGTGAAGGACAAGTAATAATAATAATAATAATAATAATAATAATAATAATAATAATAATAAACTATGAAAATGACTATGAAGTGAAGAATCAGTTTAGAGTTTGGTTTAGAACAAGTCGTCCCATGATGTAATGATAATGAAAGAAACAACTACCGGGGTGCTTTATATATGTTGGCTCATTTCATTCATGACACAATTTGATTAAGATTGCTATTTTTTAAATGTTTTTTCCCTTGTTCAACTATATCCACGGAAAATGGGATGAAGCAAATGTATTGTAAATTTATAAAACTATTGAAATATGTTACGAATGAAGTTTAAAGAATGATTGACTTGATTTGTAATTATATGGCAGGTTCTATTCATTCTTCTACTTCTTTCTTGTTTTTATTTTTCTTTTTTATTTAGCAATAGTTGAATATTTTTCGAACCCATAACATCCTCACTTTTAAGTTGTATAAATAAATTGTGATTTGAGGTCTGTTTTTTTTTTTTTCTTTACGTACATATTATTCACTTAACAAACTATTGGTTAAAAATTTGAATAGCATATATTTTCAATACCAAAAGCATTTCTCAATTTAGAATCATTGTGCTTTATGTTTGGGGCTATTGAACTCCTATTTGAGGATGAGTTAAATTATAGGTTAATTAATATAAATAAATTTATTACAACTCATCAACTTAATCTTTTAAAATAATTAATAATTTAACATGTTTTAACCATAGATTATAATAGTCAATAAGAACAATTGCTCACCCGTATTAGTGTAAATTCAACGACTAAAAGGTCATGGATTCAAATTTTCCCACTCTCAAATATTGTAATCTACAAAAAAACACTAGATTATAAATAACTCAATATGAGTGTTAAACTACCAATTGTAAAAATAATATAATTGATAAAAATTAACTTGTAACTTCTCATCTCAACAAAAAAAAATCGATTCGTCTTTTTATCTGATGCCCCCATTTGGGTGACAAGCTCGCATTACTGAGCTCGGCTCGGTTCGTCTTATTATAATAATCTAATAACTTGCAATTTAGCCACATATTTTCATAGTTTCATAACATTTATTATAGTAATATGTATTTAAAACACATATTGCTATAATTTTCATATTATAATAATTGATTGTTTATAATAATTCAATTCTCATTTCAAACCTTACTTGAATTTTTCGTATTGTTTTATAGACTACTATAAATTTAAAACTTTAATTAAAATATGTCGTTTTGTATTAAAAAAAGAAAAGAAAAGATTCACGTTGCGTATCCGCGTCTTTGAGCATTTATGGGCTTCATGAAGGCTTTTAACGACATTAATTCAGCCCAATAAATGATGGCCCACTGGGCTGCAAAAAAATTAAAAATTATATTAAAAGTAAATTGGAGATGCGGGGTATCGATCCCCGTACCTCTCGCATGCTAAGCGAGCGCTCTACCATCTGAGCTACATCCCCTGTTTTGAAAATTATAACAAGTATTAAAGATTTCTACTATTTGTTCTTCTTTTTCTTTTCTTTTTTTGACAATCAACCCTTTATGTACGAATTTTGAGGTATTTCCTAAAATTGACAAAACTATTTTGTAACGTATATTGAAAATATTTGGCCGGCATTGGAGCCATGAAAATATTTAAAAATATATAAAATTTCAATTCTTAAGTTTTTTTAATTCAATAATATTTTGAGATAGGATTCAAACTTTGATCAAGAGTGCATATGCGTACAAATATTCATCGTAAACTTAAATGAATACATTATGTTTGGTATGCCTACCCTTACTTCAAATATTCCAATCATAATTGACATTTACTTTTTCTATTAAAGATCAAAGATTCTAGTTTTCATTCTCCACATGCGTTATATTGAAATGGAAAAAGGAAAGATAGCCATTCTCATTTTCCACGTGTGCTATATTGAAGAGGAAAAAGGAAAGATAGCCAACTATAATTGCATACCACCATGTCAAGCCAAACTAGGATGCTTAATCCAACAATGTGCACATAAACATTTAAGAAATAAATAAGAATCATAGTTTTTAAAAAGTTTAACAATTTTTTAAAATACTCGCACCCACCAAAATTATAATTAAAATTGTGATCTAACGTGAGTAGAAAACTAGATTATTCTATCTCATAGGCATATTTAGCTTGAAATAAAATCGAAAGGTTAATCAAATTTCAAACTTTCCCCAAATTACAATATATTTCAGATGAAAAGTGAGATGTCAAAGGATCAAGCACTGTTTTAATATGGATTGGGTTGGTTGGAATTACTCAATCCAATTCCTCTTTTATAGATTTCATCGTGAGTGTGGTTCAATTGGTCAAAGAGGATCTTAGAGTACATAAGGTGATGAATTAAAACCCATGGTGGTCACCTACCTCCAAATGTTTGTAGGGTCAATCGGTATATTCAGTAACATTAGTCAAGGTGCGCACAAACTGACCCATCACAAATATATATAAAAAAATAATAATAATTACAGAGTAATACGGGATTAAAAAAACAAATTAATCTCTATATAAAAAAAAAAAATCTTTGTCGAGCGCTATCCAATTACTCCTGACAGCTTAAATTTTCTTTTCGTAGCCAAGAAACATTAGCCACTCAAATACAATTAGCAATTTGATAGGTTAAAAAAAACGTTAATTTAAAAAAGAAAAAAAGAAATTTCGCTGTTAATTTAGCTATTTGGAGGTGTAAATGTACCACATAGTTCTCGGCACGTCTGTTTAACGAATCATTTCTTTTCCTCCATAACAGGGAGGAAAAAGAAAGTTTCTGACTTTGAATTTCTAAGGAATAAAAGAAAAAACCCAGGGAAAATTCTGCCGAGGAAGAACAAAAATATCATCTGCAGTCCAAGATTTCAACCGCCGAAACCTCATAATTTTGTGAATTTTGACAAGGGTCGTGCATAGATTGATTCCCCCAACATTTTTGTGTATTAATCGTGGTGGACGATTGATTCACATGTTTCAATTCATGAAATTGTGAGCGTTTTGGCCTCGTAAATTCTTCTATTACAACTTTAGGTGGGTTATTGACAAATTACCTCTCGAATTCCAACGAATGGGTTAGGGATTTGAGAGGGGAAATTCCTTGGAGTTCGATCAAATGAGAAGACAAAAATACGGATGGAATAATGTTTCACAGAGAAATGGGATTTCGAAGAGCTGCTTATATTTTTTGTTTTGTGACTCTCCTCTGCGCATTGGCAATTGCAAGTTCAGAGGGCAGGAGGAAAACAATAGGAAAGGTTATCCCCAATGCCGGTAATTGCGATTTCGCATCAACGGAATCGGAAGCAAATATGGTAAGTGCATATTTTCTAGAATGTTAAGTCAATAAAAAAATATTTGATTTCGAAGATAGATCATCAGAAGAGGCATTTTTGTCTCTGGGAATGGTGACTCGTACCTTTTTGGTTGTTTGCCTTCATTTTCATTTGATCATTTGAATGCATATAAGCTCTTTCGCATCTGCAAAATAGAACTTAATTTTGATATAATAATAGTGTGATAACAGGACAAGCAGGCATGCACGAAAGAATTGGCAGAGAGGGAATATGGATATGAAGAATTTGTTCCTTGTATCCACAAGGAGAACATGGATGAAGCTATGACAACTCTGCCTCCTGGCATGAAACATGATTTTTTGGATTGTTTAAGAAAAAGTATGTTTCCTCGTGGTTCTGAAGAAAATCCTAGCTTACTCGATTGGTTTAGTAACACAATTGAGTACATTTCTAGAGGGCCTAATATTCACCTGACACATACAATTAGAGCAGCACGAAATTTACTAGCACAACACCCTGCAGCAGCTCCAACTTCATCCCCGGGGAATTCTCCATTATCATCTCGTAGTTCTGATCAAAAGTTGCTTTCACCAAATGCTCCAATGCCATCACCAAGCCATTCCCCAGCAAAGTCTCTGACGCAAAATCTTCATACCCCCGTCGAGTCTCCAACACCATCACCAAATCTCCATCCCCCTGCAGCACTAGCACCATCACCTTCACCAAATCTTCATCCCCCTGTCAAGGCTCCAGCATTGCCAAAGCCACGAGCCCCGTCAATGAACAATACCGACAAATCGCCAACAGCACTGCCAGTGGACGATACCGACACATCACCACGAGCACCGTCAATGAACAATACCGACAAATCGCCAACAGCACCGCCAGTGGACGATTCCAAAAAATCGCCACCAGCACCGCCCGTGGACGATTCCGAAAAATCGCCACCAGCACCGCCTGTGGACGGTTCTGAAAAATCGCCACCAGCACTGCCCGTGGAAGATACCGACACATCGCCACCAGCACCACCAGCACCACCCGTGGACGATACCGACACTTCGCCACCAGCCCTACCTGTGGACAATACTGACATGTCGCCACCAGCACCACCCGTGGATGATACCAACATGAATTCAGATTCACCTCTTGTAGTTAGTTCACCACCTCGTCCACGTGGTTCTTCAAAGAAGAATATTGAAGAAAGCCCGATGGCTATAGTTGCTGGTATTGTAGCAATTGGTATAGGAGTTGTTCTTATTGTTGCCCTACTTTTGTTTTGCCGTCGTGATGAGAAAAGTAAGGTTGATCTGAAGGAAGGGCAAAAGGATGAGAAACCTCTTCTTGTATCTATGAGTGAAATATCAACAGGTACTAACCTTTGGTTAGGTTCTCTCATTGTTTTTCACTCGTGATTTTCAAATAACTTGTGCAATTTGTATACTTTAGGCTCTTCACAGAAGTCTTACAGCATTGGAAATTCAGCTACCAAAGATGATTTTGGTGCTGATAATGGAAATAAACCACTCTCTTTTGTTACTAACGTATCGGTGAATCCTGAAAACGGGACCTCAGTGGCTGAGGCTCCAACATCTGACGATAAATCTTCAGTAATGCTGCCTCTAAACCTTCCTCCTGGAGGATTAGATTCACAGCCTCCTCCTCCTCCACCTCCAGCACCTGCTCCTAAGGCCCCACCTGCACCCCCCTCGAAGGCTCGTCCCCCACCAGCTCCACCGGGAGCAATCCCCGGTAATTCTAAAGCAGTGCCTGCGGTGCCACAACAGCGTGGACACGATGCGGATTCTGGAAACAATAAAACCAAGTTAAAACCATTCTTCTGGGATAAGGTTCTTGCCAATCCTGATCAATCCATGGTCTGGCACGAGATTAGTGATGGGTCTTTCCAGTAAGCCAACTTAAGCTCCTAATTCTCGATAGACACTATCATGCAAAGGGATTTGATGTATATGACCAAGTTAATCATTATAAATTTGGCAGATTCAATGAGGAAATGATGGAGTCTCTATTTGGATATGTAGCAACAGAAACTAACAAAGGTGACCGCAAGAAAGATGGAGAAGCTGGAGTACAGTTCATTAAAATCATCGACCCCAGGAAAGCTCAAAACCTTTCAATTCTCCTACGAGCACTAAATGTGACAACAGCAGAAGTTGTGGATGCCATTGTGGAAGGCACTATTTCTATTTTTTCCTCTCCTAATAACTTGAGTTCTAAGACATGCTTGTAATTAATGGAACTAACAGAAAGTTTCTAAAAAATTATGTACTAGGAAATCCTGATCTTCCAGCAGAACTTATGCAAACCTTGTTGAAGATGGCGCCAACATCAGAAGAAGAACTGAAACTGAGATTATACACAGGTGACCTTTCTCTAATCGGTCCAGCAGAACGATTCCTCAAAATATTGGTGGAGATTCCTTTTGCTTTCAAACGATTAGAATGTCTTCTCTTCATGCTCTCAATGTCCGAAGAAGTCGCGAACATTAAAGAATCATTCGTAACTCTAGAGGTAACGATTCCAAAATCCGAACATAAACTTGATGATAATCTTCATAAATTCATCAACATACAACGTTTAATTAACTAACTAACTACATGCTACATGCTAAATGTTAGGTCGCTAGCAACAAAGTTAGAGAGAGCAGACTATTTCTCAAGCTACTAGAAGCAGTTCTCAAAACAGGAAATAGAATGAACGACGGGACGTACCGTGGCGACGCTCAGGCGTTTAAGCTCGACACGCTCTTGAAACTGGCGGATGTGAAAGGAACCGACGGCAAGACTTCGCTCCTACACTTCGTCGTACAGGAGATTATCCGATCGGAAGGCATAAAAGCAGCCCGCTCCAACAGAGAGAGCCGGAGTGCATCCAGCATAGTCTCCTCCGCCGATATGACTTACGACGATTTCGTCGACGATTCGGCGGAACATTACCGGCAATTAGGTCTTCAAGTGGTTTCTGGATTGAGCACTGAGCTCCAGGACGTTAAAAGAGCGGCCGCCATAGAACTGGAGGGCCTATCGAAATCGATATCGAAACTCGGCCAGTCTATGGTGAAAACCAAAGGATTCATAAACGCGGAGATGAAGAATATAGACGAGGACAGCAAATTCCACCAATCGCTATCGAAATTTTTGGAGGAAGCAGAGAAGGATATTTCGTGGATTGCAGTGGAAGAAAAGAGGATAATGGCAGAGGTGAGAAGCGCGGCAGATTACTTCCATGGAAAATCCGGCAAGGAAGAAGGATCGCGATTGTTTACGATCGTACGCGATTTCTTGATTGTGTTGGACAAGACCTGCAAACAGGTGAAAGAAACGGCTGAAGCGGCGGCGAAGCAAGCGAAGAATGCGAAAAAAGAAAATCAGCCACCGTCGGCTACTTGTAAGCAGAGTTCAGATCTACGACGGCGGCTGTTTCCGGCGATTGTAGAGCGGCGGAAGGACGCGGAGTCGAGTTCTTCAGACGATGAGGACGGCGGCGGCGACGGCGATAGTTCATCTTCTTCATCCTAGATTTTACTGACTGTATTTTAATTTTAAAATCGGAATTTCTTGTTTGTGTGAATGAAAGAAAAATCCTCAAGAACTTTCTGTGTATTACTTTGTTGCTAGTAGATTTATCTAACACACCTTTGTTGTATTGACGACTTGATCCTTTTCCCCTTTGTGGCTTTATTTTATCCTGGATCATCATAGGAGTGGTAAAATCTGTACCATTCAAATAATGTTCAACTTTATTGTAAAAATAGTGTAGGATTTCAATTTTGGTTTTTCTTTCAATTTTCCATCTCGTCCAATTAAACCAATGTTGAGTTTTAAATCCATATCTGAATTTCCACTAAATTCACATAATGTTATAAAAAAAAAAAGGATCTCTTGAAAATCAATAAACTAAGATCTATGGATCACAAACTGCTGAATCATATATTTTTTTAAAAACAATAATAACTATGTCCATCTCTAGATCAGACAGACACTGGAGACATAAAAAAAATATGTCATACGTGAGTCCAAGATCTTGAGGGAAATACATCCTCAAAGTCCAAATTTTCATGAGATACGTATTAGACATGAGATTTTATTTTAAAATTATTTAATTAAGAAAAACCTAGTATATTTTATAAAGATTTTGAAGTATTCTTATCTTTCTCCATGTAAGATTGTCCCTCGATATGGCAATATGGCATTTCCTTGTGGTGTGTTCAATATATTCTTGACATTTTTTTTTACCAAATTATCGTTTAAATTTTATGAACTCGTATACTATATTATAAATATATGAGATTTTATCTTAAAATTAATTAGCTATAAAAGTAGTCATTTATGTCGGCGTGAGTATCACCAATGCAATGTTAGGTCAAAACTTTTTTGAAAAAAGTTAGACCGTGGGGCCCTTTTCATTTTACATTACTATGAGACAGTACATGATTATGTTTCCAAAATTTACTATAAGTATATTTTACATAAAGGTTTTGAGATTTAATTCTTCAAGGGACGACCTTATTTATAGAAATTTGGAATCTCTAAAGTATGCTTTTTAAGAAGTCCTAGACTTCAATTCATGAATAAGTTTGATTGTAAAATTTTTTGTTATCTTGTGAATCTAGATTTTGAGACTAGCATAGATATGTTAGTGAAGCAAAGTTTTGATTTCTAATTATGAAAAAGAAAAAGAAAAAAAAAGAATGGTGAACAATGTGCTTATTAGATGATTTTAGTACTTAGCGGAGCACTGATCAAACCCTATCAATTTTATGGAAAATCTGCTCGACGATTTACCGTATTCATGGAATGATGATGATTATAGTGCTTAAAGGGAACAATATTTCATATAGAAAGGTTCATTCCCCTGTTTGTTACGTAATGCCCTAAATAGATTCCAATATTTACGCCTTTACGGTAGAACAAGAAAATGCTTAATAGTGAAGAAAAGAACAATGATTAGATTAGTTTTTTTGTCTGATATGCAACACAATGAAGAAAAAGGGTCAACCTAGAATGAATGGGACAGACCATTCACCTTTAATTAGAAATAAAAATGCAGGTGACATATGATTTCCATTACTAAACAGCAGTGGAAGTAACATAATAAGCAACACAAAACAAACCATGAACAAAACACAAAATTCCTCCAATTGAAAAAAAGTGATGGTGTGTAAATCCACATGTTGCTCTCCGTTTGTTGTTCGCCAATGCCCCAATCACCAGCAAAGAAATTCCCACCGCTAGAATTATCCTAACAAAAACAAGAAGACATAGTTAAGACTTTGCTTTCGTTGGGAACAACCAATACCTAAATTATATAAGCTTGTGAAAATTGGAATCAACAATAAAAGAAAAGTGTGAGATAGACAAAATATAGAAATTTATGTGGTTCGTTAATAATATGTTAGTTGCATCCACAAATAAAATTAAAAAATATATTTTTTATTAGGAGATAAGAATAAAAAACGCGAAAACTCTGCTCACTAATCGAACAATAAGACTTTTGACTATTTAGTCGCGAGACATCATATATAATATTGTTCATTTTAGTATAAGATTTCATAATTTTGTTTTTTTATCGTCATTTAAATAATTAAAAGTATGATTTCTCAATTATGTATCTGAAATGTTTTCCTTTTATCTTAATAAGGTGGGACTTTGATCACTATACCAACTACTTCAGGAGAAATTAGATTTTAAAGTAAATTTGTGGGTCTCCTAAAACAAGTCACTCACCAGGTGAAAACAAGGCATGCAAGGGAGATTTGCTTATTTGGAGGAGATTTTTCAAGCTCTTCTTGAGAGCAAATGCAATTGCAGCCCCCCAACAAATTAGCAATCACATGGGCTAAAGCCAACAGCCCTGCTGCTCCCAATCCCAATTTGAAAGCCTGCTGGCTTGGATCTCTGCACTCAAATATCCATAGTCGTAATTGCTTCACCTACTCGACATTCGACAACACAATCATTAAATTACCGTCAAATTATCCATCAACCCAAAAGCTTAAATCAATATTAAAATATACCTTATTCTGTGCAATATCAGCTTCGATGGCGAGCACCCCAGCGACAATATCCATAGCCACAACGAGCAAACAAATCAACACGCCAACCAACTTCATGGTATCCTTGTCTTCTAAGTCGGATAACAAAATCAAAAGGGTTTGAAACAAAAGGTTGGTGAGCAGAGGAAACAAACTATTTATGGGGTTGAAAAAAGCAGAGTGATTGAAAAAGCTTCTTTACACACACTACAAAGCTTTAACTTTGGTCCTTTTTTTTGTGGATTCTTTTCATGGGGGAGCAAGGAAAGTAGGGTATAAACCAACTCATGCTCATGCAGATGCTGACCCAGTTAATTCTGGCTAACTTTCTTGACTTTTCCATGTCTATGCTTTCATTGCCTATTTACTACAATTACATGCTTCTTCAAATTTGGTTACATTGTTACTCAAGGAATAGGGCAGTGCTTTGGGATTCCAAATTTAAAAATGAGAAATCTGATTAGTTGTATTACCAATATAGCCAAATTTAATAATATTTATATTTATAATAATTAATACGTTTTAATATTGCATTATAACTTATTAATACACTTTTTGAAAGAAAAAAAAATTGTAGCATGTTTGTGTCAAAAAGCTATGTGGCACGTGAAAGACTTGGCAGATTTGTTGGAAATTTTGAGGCTTATGACTTACAAAAGGGATTAATGAAATAGGATCGCAGATTTAGGGATTTAATTACTATATTTGTGTATGCGTTATTATTAAATAATGATTAATATTCGTATCTTTACTTATGCTATTTTCTTTTCTTGTTTTTCAAGAATTTTTTATGAGGAAAGAAAAGGTGGATTCTCGAAGGAACCCAAGTTGTAGGGCATCTAAAGTTCTAAAGATTTTATTTGAAGAAATCCTAGTTTATTAGGTAGATATTATGAATTCCTTTGATTTTTTTTTTTTAGAGAAAAATACTATTTTTAATTCTTAGTTTGAGAGTGTAGTTTTTACTTTCTCTATTTTTTAAATTTAAATATTTTTATGAGTGACATTTTAATATTATTTTTTTAGATTCCAATAGTTGGAGATAGAGATTCAAATTCAAAATAATAATAATAATAAATATTTTTATCAACTAAGATAACAATAATTAAATATTGTTATCAATTATTCATTTTAGTTTGCATAACACGATTAAAATGATGAATAGATTAATTTTGCATTTCAATAAATTAATAAAGTAATTAAAATTAATTTTCATGTAAATTTAAATTTTAAAAATAACTAAAAATAAAAGTGAATATTAGTGAAATGGCAAAGTAAAAGTGTTTGATTTTGAAATATTGTGATCTAAATTGAGACTATCTTTCAAAACTTTACGACTAAAAATGTAATTTTTTTAATATAAAAATAATATTTAAGGATAGAGGAGTTATAAATTGTAGATATATATCAATGTATGATAGATATAACATTTGATGTTATAGGTTTTTTTTTTTTTTTTTTTTTTTTGAGAATACAACAATTGGGGGTGGGGGACTCGAACCCAAAACTTCTGGTCATTCGACATATACTGGTGTCGCTGAACAACTGCTCATGTTGACAAAAGATGATATAGTTAAGTCTCTTAAATAGGTGAGAGACTCGAACCCAAGACCTCTGGTCATTAGGCATCACTAATGCCGCTGAACAACTGTTCATGATGACGAAAGATGTTTAGTTAAGTCTCTTAAATATGAAAATAATTTCAATTTGTATCTTGTAATTAAAACTAATATATATTTAGAATACTATCAAGTTAAGTTAAGACTTTTTTTTTTTTTGAATAATAGTTAAGTTAAGACTACTAAAGGAATAAAAAGTATTTTGATGTCATGTATTCTTTTCCTTTTTAATCGCTGTCAAATGTTATAAACAATTTTATTATATTATGTCCTTTTTTAAAAAAAATGTGCATTTTCTGAGAGAAATTCAATTTGGCTAGAACGTTACGAAAGTGAAAAAGGACGATCACCCCAAAAGCCAAAAAAATTCCGACCTGCCGGATTCGAACCAGCGACCTAAGGATCACTGATGATTTTTCAACTACAGTCCTCCGCTCTACCAACTGAGCTAAGGTCGGTTTTGATGCTTTATTGACAATTTATTTATAAATAACAAACGGACATTCATTTTGCTTTTGAAAAGATGCGAATTTAATTAGCAATGAATTATTTTGTTTTTTAAATACTTTATCAAACTAAAACAAATGATGCCGCATAAAATCACTGAAAGAACGAAAAATATGTACTCTAAAATGAATTGATTGATTTATTAATTAAAAAAAAATTGATTGAAGGGTTAATACATAAAAAGGACCAATTTTACAAAATTGCCTTTGTTTTCTAAATTTTACAATCTTGTTTGATGGGGTTAAATAAGTTTCCTACTTATGGATCAAATGAAAGAAAAACCATTTACTATTATACTCCTTCTTGTACACCATTTGCCATGAAAAAAGAAACAAACAAACAAAAAGAAAAAACCAGAAAGGGAACTACTTAATAACAAATCACAAAAAGGAAAACTTCAATCAAAAAGGAAAAACCCAATCAAATTTACTTTTTACAAAAATCCACAGATCAATTACTTTTTCATCTCTTTCTCTCTTGGAGGAACTTGGGAAGCGAGTTTTAGAAATGAGAAATAGTGGTTAGGTAGAATTTGGTAATGACAATGTTGTTTGAACTAAACTCTTGTTTAGATAGCATTCATACTATGTGGTTTAAGGAGAAAATTATTTTTGGGCGATTTTACTCCTTAAGTCATATTCTAAATTACAAACATGTCATTTATTGAAATATAATATATATATATATATATATATATATATATATATATTTAAATAAAGCAGAATATATTTACAATATCATTTAGATTTTCATCATCTTTATTACGTAGAAGATAAAATATCATAGATTTTATGACTAAGTTAGAAGATAAGACTTTCCAACTTATATTATGAATAATAAGATATTTATGATATCATTTAGATTTTCATCCTCTTTTAACGTAAAAGATAGATATTTTTACCAAATCTCATAGATTTTATCTAAAATTTTATATTATAATTAAAATAATAAATTGAATTTTCCAATCCTATAAATAGTTCTCTATATTTTGTTTACAAATGCAAGGCTTTGTGTTTGCTTGAATTTATCTTTCTTTGTTTTTTTTTGTTTTATAATAAGTTATCTTATTTTTGTTGGATTATTTACCTTACCTTTCATCTAATTTTTCTTTTGTTGCAATAATTTTTGTAGGGGTCTTTTTGTGCATAATAGTTGCCTTAAAAAAAAGACTTGGTCGGAGAAGTAGAAAAAAAAAGTTTGAAAAATGATAAGATTATCATTTGAGGTTAAAGTCCATAAATTCTTTAGTTTAAAAAATTTTCTCTACATTTTGTTTACATACTTACTATTTATTGCACTCAATTGACATATTTTATTAAATATATATATATAATTTATTATTTTTGTTTACATACTTACTATTTATTGCACTCAATTGACATATTTTATTAAATATATATATATAATTTATTATTTTAAAAATTATCAGTTGCAATGCCGGTCTTAAAATTCTAGTATTATAAGTGATTGTTTTGCTTGGGTTGAGAAATTATGAATGGTTGCCATAGTAAACATAATTTAAATTTAAAGATTACGAGAGTAGTTAAAGTAGAAGACATGTTGTAATTTTATGGAGGATTTGATCTACACATGGGCTACGATCGACCTCGGACTAAATCCTCACAAACCCTTTTACTAAATACATCTATAGAATTCAATTTTTAATTTTTTTTTTTTTTTAAGTGGGATCCAATAAGTTGAAATAGTCGAGGACAGTTGGCGAATGAGACGGCTAGTCATTCAAAGTTGTTGCACACAAATTTTGCCAAAGATTAAACTTCTGTGGCAATTAAAAGTTTTTTTTTTTTTTTTTTTTTTTGTAGAAAGTAGAAAAGTGAGACTAATAAACCGGCACAATTATTTTAAAATAATATGAAAGTCAAATACCAATTTTCAAGAACTCGAACTTGTAATCGTAGAATTGAAATGAATTAAAAGTTTTCTTTTGAATCATACACGGTATATATTATGGTGATGTTTCTTTTTATCTAATCTTTTTAATGGGTAATTTCTTTTTTTTCTTCTTTTTTTTAGAGATAATTATGGAAAAAAAAAATTAAAATGTTAGTTATTCGTGGAGTTGTACGTACGTACATTAATAAATTATTTGAGATGTTTATCCGTCCTCGACATACGTCTCTATACAATCTATACATAAGAGTATATATAACGAAGAATTAATAACTAATATAATATATGTTCTAAATAAGAGTTACAAATCATAGTTATCAAATTAAAATCTATACAATGTAATAAATATAGAGAATTTAGTACATAGTAGTACAATTTACGGTAAACACTACCATACTAGAATTGATAAAATATAATTTTTTTTTAAAAAAAATTGATATAATATAAAATTATGAGAATTTGTTCTAGGTGGTAACTTTTTTATTGTCTATTTTAATTTAATAATTTTAAAAAACATTTCATACATAACACAATTTTAGGTGGTTTTTTAACAATCGGTCAAGAATAAGATCAATTATGAAAGAATCAAATAGGTTGTCACCAATACTTAATATGATCTATGATAGAGTCATAATAAAATTTTGTGCTTGAGCCTAAAGTGCTCAAATATACTCCTCCGTTAAATACTATTTATGAAATGTGCTATGGTGAGAGATGCTTATAAAATATGCTCATAAATCGAACATATGTGTATTTTAAATGTGCTTTGATTAAACTATATGAGTGCTACGATGGAGGGTACTTATGAGATGTGTTCATGTGTGTATATATATATATATAGATTCAACGCATGAAAAGTGTTTATATGTTGTACTTAAATATAATTCAAAAAATAATTATTCAACATGCGACTCTACCCGGCTTTTTGGAGGATTTCTCTTGCTGGAATTTGGCTCAAGAATGCACCACACCCAGCCCCAAATTTATATCAAGCCCATCGCTAACACAAGCCCAACTTTTCTTTTCCTCTTTTCGAAAAAAACAACCCAATTTTTCTCCTTCTCTATTTGTGAATCAAATCAATCAATCCCATTAGGTAACTTTTTTTTAACTGAGCTTGAACTATAGAAAATGATACACAAACACAATCCTCCTAAATTTTCATACTGAAAAAAAGTTCTGTTCTTTATTTTTTTGTACAAACACAATAGTTGTTTTAAAAAAAAAATCACAATGCATTCAACAACCACCTACAACCAAACAATAATTCTCCAAAGCGGAATCAATGTCAGGAGAGAGATTTCTCCTCCAAAAAAGAGACTCAACCTCGACATTGAGACAATGAGCCTTCCAACAAAAGTCATCCACAAAATCTATCTTGGCTAACAAGTCAGCTATCTTATTACAGTCTATTACAATAATAAACTTGCTCAATACCAAAAAAAGCAATAAGATACCGGACATCAACGACTATGTTGTTGAATTCAAAAAGATTTGAGGATCCATTAACAACCGCATCGACAACACAATAGTTGTTTAAACATCAAGAAGAACAAGAGTTGAATAGAAGTATTGAAAATTGGAAAAGTAAATACCGTAAATCATTATATATTAACTTACTTCACATCTTAAGTGATTTGTGGAGTGATTTTATTTGAATTTCAAACTCCACTTTATGAGATAAAAATTTAATTAATTGAAAGAACCAGAATTCCTTAAATTTATTATGCTTTGACCTACCATAAATCATTGTATATATAAATTGAAGAAGGATTTCTTGAACATTAAAAATAAATAATGTTGACAACTTTTCTTGCTTTCTTAAAAATTAGTTTTCCTTAATAAATAAAGCTAACAACGTATGGCCATACATATTAGTATTCAGAAAAAATGGGGTGTTTGAAAATGATTTCGCATTTTTGTTTTTCGTTGCCTTTTGTCGTTTTATTCTCTTGTTTTGCTATATTTAAAACGAAAAGTTCAAAATTTTGAATGTCAATTTGGTGTGTAGTATGAATAAAAGGAATTTTGGGAGTATCGAGATTATCTTATTTATTAAATAAATCGAGATTGTGTCTAAGAGAATCGAGTTTTTACTTTATTTAATGGATGGTAGACAATTGTGTTTTATACAAAAATATTTGAAGAATATCGTCCAGAAAAAAATACACGAAGTGATATGTTCCAAGTGTAATAAAATGGTTTTTTTTTTATAATTATAATACAACAATGGAGGGTGATGAATTCAAACCTATGACTCCACAGTTATTAAATGTATGTTTATTAAGTGTATGTTGATATCGTTGAGTTATTGCTTTTGTTAGATTATAAAAGGAACTTATAGTTTTTTTTTTAAAGTATTTTAGTTAAAAGTACTTTAAACATGATGTATCAATTCGAGTTAATTTATTTTTTGTATTATTCTGTGGTGATTGTAGCATTTTTTAATTCATTTTCCTTTTGGATGAAACCAAAAGTAAAGTCATAGGGATTTATACTCAAAAGGGTCAATATTATATAAATGTGAAAATTCAAGTTTTTTTTAGATTACAACAATTGAAGGTGGGAGGACTCGAATCCAAGATTTCTAATCATTGGGCATGCACTAATGCCGGTGAGCAACGGCTCATATTGGCATGTGAAAATTCAAGTTAGATTGTCATCCTTATCGTATGCCTTATATATAGCTTTTTTTAAAAAAAACATATATTAAACTTATATACTCTTTTAAAACATTGGGATTTTGGGCTAACTAATTTTAGATTTGATTCTAATTTCAACTTTGTTGGATTCAAATATGCATTTGGGTTTGATAAAGTGATGTTATATTAGATGATATGAGATTTCATATTAAAAACTAATTAATTAGGGATAAAACGAAGTCATACATTTATGTTATGAATGTTCAGAGGTTTCTCTCTTTTTTCTTGCCTTTTTTTATTTTTTATTTTTACATTAAATCCCCTAGCATCTCAATAACAAAGGAGAAAATACTTGAGAAGATGAGCTCCTAACTAACCTCTCAATCTAACTAAGCTGGTTTATTACAAACCAACTCATTTCACTACGGTTAGTGGACAAACCTAATACTCATCATTCAACCGTGTAAGATGGAAATTGGAACAATGGAAAATATGACCTATTCAACTCTCGATTAAATAAGGTATTCTTAAGCATGAGAATGATCTGATTAATTTTATTTAAATGGAGTACATGCTATGAATTTCTTTTAAAAATTGGAATTTCAAATATCAATATAATTATAACGTTGATTGAAATTTAAATTATGTAAACTTAAACCGTGTTAGTTCTATTTGTTAATTTTGGCATAGTTTAATTAAGATGAAGCCTATCTCAACAAGAATATATATCATTCAACTAGCATATAAAGTGTATATTGTTTATGACCAAAGATTCATGAATTCGATTTTCTACCGGGTTAAACTAACAAAATTTGTAGGATTAATGGGACAAAGTTCTTATATGGTGAATTTTGTATTAGTGTGGAATGGAATGTGCCTCTACAAAACAAAAAAGAAGGGTGTTTCAAAGCCACTCGTCTCATACACTAAAGCCAGTCTCGAGTTTAAAAGTGCTTAGAGAGTAGTAGTGAAGTATATGAATTCTAACTATTAAATTGTATTATTTATAGTAGTTTATTAACAATCCTTATATAAATGAATGTTGCAATCATCTTGCAATCTTCCGCAACACTTTAAATATGAGAAGCGGTTATGTGATTGGGTCATTACCTACATCAATCCATCAATTACCAAATGGCTTAGCAAAACAGCTTTCTGAGGTATGACAAACCAAGAATTTGGTCCCAAGAGAACACAATATTAAGATTGAAAAAAGGAATCGAGGAACAGTGACTCAATTAGTTATCTTGTTTGGTATTAATTCATTTTTAATTCCATGATCAAGAATTCAATTCGGAAATCATTATTTAGCTCTCATATTATTTGAGAGCAATTGATATAAGCCATATATTAACCAAAAAATTCATACATTTCAAATTTTATTTTAAATGAGGAAACAAAAATGGTAGAGGCCATATATAAAAATGAGATTTGCCCCGGAATCTGTCTTGTTAGTTTGAACTTCGACAAGAAAAGGTTGATAGAAATCTCTTTTGCAAACATTGTATTAATACATAATCCAATCTTTCTCCTTTTTTATTTGTATAAAAAGTGTAGATAAAAAATCACATTCGTTCAAAATACTTCAACAAAATAATCATATAAACATTTAAGTTCAACCAGAGTTTGTTGTATAATTCAACCACCACAAATAATAATTTGTATACCCACATAATAATAATTATTGCACCTTTAATAATTTAAGGTACATATTCTAATAAAAAAATTAACTATTTATTTATATATATAATATTGAGAAAATAGATGGTCTAACATATGAGATGTTTACTATTTTTTTCTTTTTTTGTTTATTAAACTAACAAATGATTAAATAAAAAGAAAAAAAGGAAAATATATATGAAGACACGACTACAAATTATTGCTTATAATAAAGTAGACAATCAATTAGAAAAAAAAAACATTTGACAGCCAACCTTTGAATTATTTGAAAATAGAATTGGCCAGAAAAGGCGAATTATGAACACTGAACAAAAACCATTGATATGGTTTGATCTCTTTTCCATTGCATTTGTCTGGCTAAACCCTAACAATTCCAAACATGAAGCATCCAACGACGTCGTTTTGAACTTTTAACGTACACATATAATGATTAGACAAAATAAAACCCCAAATCATGTGACTCTTGCTATGTGTTTGTGTCTTCCCAGCCAACAGTACATGAACCAACGGCCATGCATTTCCCAATATGCCTGTCTCTGTCTCAGTTTCATGTGTCATTACTTGTTTCTATTAGGTGTAATCCTCTCTTGTATTTTATACTCATACATCATTATATAAATCGCAGCCCTATTAACTTTACTTAATTTCTTCCCAAAAATACATTCTTAGGTTTGAAATTTAGTTTCAATTTTGTTTACATATTTCCAAATAGAACACTTTTATCTTTAACATTTTAATAATACCCCGTTTAATTTTTAAGATTACAAAATTGTTAGTTACTTAGAGTAATTTTGACTAAAATGATAATTTAACTGTCCCCAAGCGCAACCCAACGGTTGAGGTTAAAGACTTCAAGACATGCTTCCTTGAGAGATCATTGGTTCGAGGCTGCACTAGTGGTGCTCCCGAGTATAGGGAAGCAAAGCTCCAATTTCTCGGTTTTCAAAAAAAAATGATAATTAAACTAATTATAAATGGTTTCCATGTAAATCTTTTTAAAAAAATAAATTAAAAAATGGGGTTTTTGCATGTATATTACAAAATGGATAAAATATTACATGAATAGCACAATAAAGAAAATATTTGCACATATAGCAAAAATTGTAAATTGATAGACTTCATATTGATAGATTCTATCAATAAAGGGTGATAGAATCAATTACTAATAAATATATTAGTAAATTGATAGACTTCCATCAGATTCTATCGAGAGTCTATCAATAAGAGCCGATAGAATCAATCACTAATAAAATTGATAGATTTCTATCACTAGAGAATGATAGATTCTATCAAAGTCTTCTATAAAAAAAGGTAAATAAATTTTTTTTTTTAAAACGGCAGAATTTACTATAAAAGAATTGTTTTTAAAAATGTGCTATAATTGTAAACTGTGGTACAAAAGTTGCTATACATCGTAAATTCTCTTAAAAAATATAAAAAGATTAGAAATAAAAATACTATATAGGTTAAATTAAAATTAGATAATAAATCTAATGATTAAAAAAAGGTAATTTTTCCTAATCTAAAAAAATGTCGGTACCCAAAGAAAGGCCTCAATGTTTATGAGAGCGACTGAAACAAACTTGAATGTTTAAAAATGAATCATCATAAATGCTAAGACTAGAAGCAGAAAGGGGAATAAATCCTCCTCCCACCTCCAGATCTATCCTCTGACCCGGGACCCACTTCAGAGGTGGGCTCCACACAGGGGCAATATCGTCGTTTCGGAATCCATTGGACAAATGGCACATTATATGAAGCACCCCACTTGGGAATTGGGAGAAGGGTACCGTGCCCTACAAAATTAATACCTATTTATTTCTAAATTAATTAAAATATTATTTTGATTAATGTGCTTTTCCATTTGGATGAATATACATTTAATTTTTTTATTATTATTTTTAAGATAATCAACTCTTTTTTTTTTTTTTTTATCAAAAGACAATTAACTCTTTCAATTATAATTGAATGGATGAGTGATGCAATTGATTATCTTATTTAGTATTAATTCATTTCAATTCCATAGTTATGAATTTGAGTCCGAAAATCGATGTTTGACTTTCATATAACTTGAGAACAGTTATGTCATCTATATAAGATTTGTTAGTTTCTCCAATTTTAAATTAAGAAAAGAAAAAAAACTCTTTCAATTATATTTTCTTCAATAAATTTTGAAAATACATTTATGTTGTGTCATGTCTCGTATCATATATATTAGAGAATATGGGGTTCTTGGGACAATTGAGATCTCAACATGGTGCCTCTTTTAGGCTCAAAAATCTTGAATCGAATCTCAATTTCATTTTTGTTGGACCAATAACCGTTTGGGCTTTTATGAGCTCTGATACTATATCAGAGAAATGAGGTTCCACCTCAAAACCAATTAGCAATGAGGGCAGTTACCCATATCTTTTTTATATTGATGTTGGACTCCCCACTTTTCCAATGTGGGACAATTGAGATCTCAACAATATAGTCTAACTTTTTATAAAAATTATGGAAAAAGTAAAATAACTAAAAATATACATTAAAACTAGGAATGAAAATAAATTAAATTTAAAAATATAAATATCAAAAGTATAGTCTAACCTTATTTTGTTTTATTTATTTGTAATCTCTTTTTTACTTTTTTTTAATTATAATTTTTTAAACTAATTTAATCTAGTAATTTTAGAAGTTATTAATGGATCTCTAATAATTTTATTCTTAAATTTTAGAAGTTGTTTTGAAATGATAGGTTAATAAAATTTTAATTGTGTCTACTCCTGGTGGTCCAATGTTATTCAATATGTTTAACATTCATTAGACAAAAGTATTTGAAAATTTTAGATAGTATTACATATACATTATATATCTAATTGACCGATTAATCACTTGAAATTGAGACATTTATTACACATTTTGAAGTTCGTTTAGTTCAACAACTTATGACATTTTGGTGATAAATACATACTTACATAAGTTGAGTTTTATTTTAGAGCAATTTAGGTGTCACTAAAATATTAAAATCCACCTAAGTGATTCAATGAAAACCATTATTTTTTTCTAACTTAAAAAAATAAAATTAAAAAATTAAAAAAAATTAAAGTGGGGTCTCATTGCTCTCTTATTATTTTTCTTAATGAACTTAGTAACATTTATTTATTTATATATATTTCTTATATATATTAATAAAAAAAATATAACCCATTTCATATAAAAAAATGTTCCTTTGATTAGAAAAATGTTAGATTCAAAATGTCAACTTTATCATTCTTCAACTCGAAAAAAAACTGTCTATAACAATAAAATTGAAAGTGGAGAGATAATGATGGATACTTGTAAAGTTAAAAACTTTTAATTTTTGAATATAAAGTTAAGAACTTTCAATACCAGCTTCACTAAAACTATAATTTATCTTTTTTTCATTTATATTTGAGGAGTCCTCGAGTTTATTATTAACAACTTTTTTTGGCGAAAGATTAATTTTTTTGGGCAGGAATGTCAGTGGTCACACTTACCTACACTTAACTGTTTCTCTCTCTTAGTATAATATATTTGACTCTGGATTGGTTGTTGTATTTCTATTTTCTACTGCTTGTTTCTTGCAGCAGAATTGAGAATCTTCTTTTTGTATATCTCAGTTTTATCATTGTGGCAGTGAAGTTGATACCCATTTGCTTAACCTGAACCCTCCCTTTTCCCTTCTCCTCTGTTTCTTCTTCTTCTTCAATTTTTTATTCAATTTTGTGGGGGTTTTTTTTTTTCTGGGCTATGGAACTTTGCTGCAATCTTCAAGTTGATGTCAATGGCGAACAGATCTTTTTTGTTGATAAGGTAACTCTCTGCTTCGTTAACTAACCCCTTTTTTTTACTTTTTTGTACTGTTTGTTTTACCTCTGTTATGGAGCAATTTTGTCAGCCTCGTACTTTTGCTTTAATTTTGTGTTCTGGGTTATTTCTGCAGAAAACTGTAGTTTCATACTCTGGAAGGTTGAGCAAGTTATTTGGTAGATCAAAGGCTACTTTAAGAGGTTTGAAGTTGATATTTCAGGACTTTCCTGGAGGGGCAGAGGCTTTTGAGTTGATGTTGAAATTCTGTTACAGCAATGGAGTTTTCAAAATGAGTCCTTCAAATGTTCCTCTTTTGTATTCTGCTGCAAATTTTATGGAGATGAATAGTTCAATCTCTGGAACCCAAAATTTGTTGGAGCAAATTGAGAAATACCTTGAAGATGTTAGAGATTGGACTTGGTTTGAGGTTTTGAATGCTTTGAAAAGATCTCAAGATTTGACTGTTTGCCCTTCAATTGTGGTTGAGAAATGCTTGGACTCTCTTGTTGGGAGACTGAATTTAGCTGTGGAGGCAAATTCTTGTCCTTCAACCTCCTCGCCCGATAGCTCGGCGTTGCGGTTTTCGTGTGATACTAAGAGTACTGAAAGCTTGAAGACAGGATTCTGTAATGGAGTATGGTGGTTTGAGGAATTGTTAGCTTTGACTCCTGAGTTTGTTAAAATGGTAGTGCAATTGATGCTCAAGAGAAATTTTGATGAAGTTGTTGTTAGTAGGTTCCTTGTTTACTACCTTAAATCGAAGTGCTCGAATTCGACGCGAGACGAAAAACAAGCGATTGTTGAGGTTGTTGTCGAAATGCTTTATGGTCTTGAGCACAATTCTGTTTCCTACAAGAGCCTTTTCAGCATTCTTCGAGTTGCATTGGGTTTGAACATAGACAAATGTATCCGAAATAAGTTGGAGAAGATGATTGGATCGCGGTTGGATCAAGGATCGTTAGACAATTTACTACTTCCATCTCCATCTGGGATGAACTATTTATATGATGTGAATCTTGTTCTAAGATTTGTCAAAGCATTTTTGAACAAGAAAACCAGCAGAACATCTCCAATGTCATTAAGAATAGTAGCTAGATTAATGGATTTGTACATGGCAGAAGTAGCTCCTGACCCTTGTTTAAAGTCCTCAAAGTTTCTAGCCCTTGCGAAAGCCCTGCCCGATTATGCTCGAAGCTCCCACGACGATATGTACCGCGCCGTAGATATGTACATAGAGGTAATGACTTGAACCAATGTAGCTCTTTTATGGTTATTTGAATCTTTATCTCTGAATTGATAATGCAACATGGGAGTTTAGTTGGGCTTTGAATTATCCTAAATTTCTTTTCAAATACATGGACTGAATCATGTTGGTTTATAGGTTCATACAGAAATGACAGAAGAAGAAAAGGTGAAGATTTGTTGTACATTAAACTATGAGAAGCTCTCAGCAGAAACCTGCATAATTCTTTCAAAAAACACAAGGTTTCCATCCATATCTTCCATCCAAGCTCTTGTTTCAGAGAAAGTCAAGCTCAAAAGCTTACTTCAAACTGCCTACGACTCGAAATCAATCACAAGCTTACCTCGTAAACTCGATGGATGCGGAAACAAGAGTACTAAAGGAGACGAAACCAGCAACCAAGTTGTGCTCTACGCCGATAAGCTCGATTTTCCAGACCACAACGAGGAATTCAAAGCACATATACAAGGAATGCAATGGAGGGTGATGGAATTGGAGCGTTTGTGTAAGAAAATGCAAACTCAAATGGGAAAAGTCATGAAATCTAAAGTGACAAGTCACAGTCAGCTGAAATCTTTGCCTTGGCTTTGTTCATAGTCTCATTTATCTTAATTTGAATATTGGTGTTTGTACAAAGTGAGGAAACAAATTTCCCTTTTGAGGGTAATTAGGTGTTGTTTTATCCATTGTAGATCAAAGATTTGGTTGTGTATAGTGACAGAAGATTGAAAAAAAGAAAAAGAAGAAAGCTTTTTCAGATTTTCCCATCTTTTTTTGGTTAAGATTTGCATCTTTTGATTTCCCAAAGGGGGTGTTTGTTTGACATATTTGGATAGTTTTTTAGTTAAAAAGTTATATTGAAGAATTATATTGAGTAGTTAAAAATTGAGAGTTGTGTTAAAAACTCGTTTGGATGTAGTTTTTTTGTAGAGGAGTTAGAGTCAAAATCTTGTTTGGATGTAGATTTAAAAATGAGTAGTTATTTTTAGTAGTTAAAAAAGAAATGACTAAAAGTGAATGGTTAAAAATGAGTTATTTTGATTGATTTGAAAGGAATGATTAAAAATAAATAGTTATAAAAATGACTGAGTAGTTATAAATGAATAATTAAAAATGAATGGTTAAAAGTGAGAGTTATTTTTAAAAGTAAAAATGATGAGAAATTAATAAAAACTCGTTTGGATGTAGGTTTTCAACGAGAAATTAATAAAACTTAAAAGTAACTCCTACCTAAACATGTCAAACAAACACCCCTTTAGTGCTCTGTCGAAATATATATCCTAAACGTGGAGTCCTTTTCCTCTGTTATGGTTCACATTTCCAAGACAATTTCCTAACTGCAAAAGACCATTTTCTCAACACTCTTCAGTGACAAATAATAGAAAAGGAATTTTAACCTAATCATAACCCTCTTTTATGTTTGTTTTTCATTAATTTACAAACTTAGTGTGGAGAAAATTAGAATTGAATCAGTTTTCAAAATTAAGATGTTTGACGAATTGAATTATCATTAAACAATCAAACCACTAGACCACTAACTCAAATGATAACTCGTAAGATATTAAATTTTAAGTATACGGTCACTATAATTAGAAACTAATTCCATAGTTACATGATCTTCAGCGAACAGTGGCCAACTACCGATGGTTCTAACTCATAATTAGTCCAAATAAAGAGAAATCAATACCAGTATTGTTTAAATTAGAGAAGTTCAAAAACTCTCTCTGAAGACAGCCATGTGTATCTTTTACCAAAATCTTTATAGAGAAAATAAGATGATGTCCCATAAATAAATTCAAGTCAAAGTTGGTAAAAGTAAAACAATTCAATAATTAAGCTTTCAACTAAAAAAAACAATTCAATAATGTCAGCTTATTGACAGCTTAGAAATTTGGGAACTGAAATTATCACCCGGAGGAGAGAATCCCGAAGGGAATTTGGCTTAAACGCCACTCTTTCTTATCCCATTTTCCAAAGCCCATTTGGGTTTCTGCCACGTAAACGGAAGTGCTTTTGGTGCAAGCTACCTTGATTTTTTTTTTTTTTTAATTCTTGAATATCCAAGTCAGCTTGACTATATTTTTTTTAAAAAATGTCAGCTTAACGGTATAAATCACCAATATTTAGTTGGAACAAAAATATTGAGGAAAACTTTTCCCCTAATCTTTTTATTTATAAAACAAATTTATGCGATTTTATTGTAAAATTGTAAGACTTTTCTATACATTTATATGTATAAAAGTCTTCTTTCAGATATAAGTTGTAATTTGTGATTGTTATGGATATAATGCCAAATCCACGATGATTAAATAATAGATAGTCTGGTTAAGAAGAATTTGATTCAACTAGGTTATAAGTTAAAATTTCTTTCCTTTAAATTTAAAAAAAAAACTTTGACTTTCAGCGTGAGGGGTTGTTTGTTTGACATATTTAGGTAGGAGTTAGTATTAACTCCTCCTAAAAAACCTACATCCAAACGAGTTTTTATTAACTCCTCCTCATTTTTACTTTTCAAAATAACTCTCATTTCTAATCATTCATTTATAACTACTCAATCATTTCTAACCACTTATTTTTAATCATTCCTTTCAAATCAATCAAAATAACACATTCTTAACCATTCATTTTTAATCATTTATTTTTTAACTACTCATTTTCAAATCTTCATCCAAACAAGATTTTGACTTTTAACTCCTCTATACAAAAACTACATCCAAACGAGTTTTTGACACAATTCTCAATTTTTAACTCCTCAACATAACTTCTCGATATAACTCCTACCTAAATATGTAAAGTGGTTTTAATAAATACTATCATAAAGTGGTTGGTTTAATCCTTCTACTTTACATATAGTGGCTTTCTTTCTTTCAATTCATACCCTAAAAAGTGGTGGGATATGATTTCAAAATTTGTGGGTTTAATATCTAAATTTGTTTTCTCTATTTTCTTAGGCCGGATAGAAGCCACTTGACTTAGGAATTTGAAAGGTAGTTTTTACTTGTTAGTATTAATGGAGGGTAAATTGGTCAAATTCAATATATCATAATCGTGTAGTTAGCATATTTTATATCTGTAAGTGTATGCACTAGATAACGCAACTCCTCAATTATAACTCTAAGGGGTTGTTTGTCCTACATATTTAGGGAGGAGTTATTTTTAGGTTTTATTAACTCCTCGTCGAAAACCGACATCTAAACGAGTTTTTGTTAACTCCTCATCATTTTTACTTTTAAAAATAACTCTCATTTCTAACAATTCATTTTTAATTATTCATTTATAACTACTCAATCATTTTTAACCACTTATTTTTAATCATTCCTTTCAAATCAATAAAAATAACTCATTTTTAACCATTCACTTTTAATCATTTCTTTTTTAACTATTAAAAATAACTACTCGTTTTTAAATCTATATCCAAACAAGATTTTGAATCTAACTCCTCTACAAAAAAAATTACATCTAAACAAGTTTTTGACACTACTTTCAATTTTTAACTACTCAATATAACTCATTAACTAAAAAACTACATAAATATGTCAAACAAACACCCCCTACATATTTGGTGGTCAGAGATTAAAAGTGACCACCATTGAATAGATTTATCACTTTTTTTATTCCCAAATCTCTAATTGGATTAGGCCAACCTTTGCTAGCGAGCGTTTATCTTTTTTTGCTTCAGTGTTTTTGTATGAAATTAGATGGTGGGGTGACTTTTAGAAACATTGCACCGATGAGGATAGATATGAAATGAACTAAATCGTAAATATATGTTCCGGTAAGAAACATTGCACCGATGAGGATAGATATGAAATGAACTAAATCGTAAATATATGTTCCGGTAAATAATGTTTTAGCTTTTCTGTGGATATGTGATATGTGATTTTTTATGTCTCAATGTTATTTTTTGTGTATAGCATTTTTTTACAAGCAAGCAAAACTCTAAACATTAAAAGGAACCAGCAAAGAGGGACTACGATCAATTCTTGAGATCATTCACCCATTCGATAATTTAAAAAATAATATTAATCATGAGTTCGAATGATAACTCATATGATTATTAGGTTATCCAAAATGTCATTAAAGCCATGCTCTTAAATATTTATAATAAGTTTGTCAATCATTAATATATCAATATTTTGATGAGTCAAACTTTTATAAAAATAATTAATTTCAAGTAAATTATGTTTTTTTTTAGGTTATCAATATTTTGAACCTATAAATTGTACAAAATATTGTTAGAGCTCTGTTGTTATTAACTTCAAGTAAATTATGTTAGTGCAAATTATTTTTGTTTACAAGTAGCATGTTACTGCATATAAAGCCATATCCAAATAGTAAATTTTAAATTAATGGATGAGTGTTATATTTATTTCGTTAAATTAACACATGGAGAAGTTCTCATTCAATTAATAAAGTGTATTTTGATGAAAAGTTTAATATAATATATATTTTTTTAATATTCATAACTCCCTGTTAGATTGTTCGCCCTGATTACTAAAAAAAAATTAAATAATAATAATAATATTGTGCCCTAGACTAATATTAAGATAACAACAATTAAAAAAATGGACCATACTAAAAGAAAAAATAATAATAGACCATTAAGGATCCTAATTATCATTTCTTCATGAAGGTGTCGGGGTGTAAACAGGTCATGAGAACATACATAAATCAATTAAGTTTTTTTTTTTTTTTTTTTTTTTGAGATAATACCAATTTAGACTTTTATGGAAGAAATAATAACCTTTTTTGCGGGCAATCGCTTATAATTAGCTAATTAGCGTGTGAAAAATTCGCTATAAAACAATGAAAACTAATAATTGAGGCCCCTATTTTGCTGTATTGCCCAAAAGATAAAACGTAAAGTTATGGGCTAGGCCGACTCACCAGTACAATGTGGGAGCGCTGATCTACCAGCCCAAAACTAGCTCCCTAATTGAAAAGGCGCCTCTAATTATTACCTTTCTAATTTTTTGGTTGGTTTAATCCAACTCAGTCTGAACTAAAGAATAAAATATGTATATGCATGGGTTTTTTATTAATTAATTAATATTTGTTTGAAATAATATAAATCAATTGATAAGATGTAGTCTTAACGTATTAACAAATAGCATACACTAATAAAATAAGCAGCTCAATGGGGATGGGCTAGGGGTTTCAATTGACTTGCTATCCAAAAAAATATATGTATAATATAGCTTCAAGTATATTATCCACCTTTTATTTTTTATTGTTTATATATTTAAGGAATATGAATAGAGTCATTATATAGATGAAATAGAATATTAACACAACCGAATAACTCAACCAAACCAAACCAAATCCAAATTTTTATTGTTGGATTGAATTGTGTTATTCTAATATTGAAGGAGTTGGAGGATTGGCCAAACTCAAAACTTAATCCTAACATTTTCTCTACCCTAACCCAACTTAAACCATATACCCTCACTTTTAATAGAAAAGAAAAAAAAAAAAGTAATTGCAATAGTGTCCGAGATTTAAAAAAATAACATCAATATTTCACGTATTTAAATTGTTGGCTCTTTCTTCCCTATTAAAATTTTCACAGGATTTCCGAGTTTGATTAGTTTTTCATCCATATTTCCAAAACTTAGATAATTTTTAAATATATATATATATATATATATATATATAATAAATTTCAAATAATATATCAAATATGGGATATATATATATTAACTATGTTTTAGTGCACCCTGAAATTACTCATTTAACTTTTCTCTCCTACCCAACAAACAGTCACTTCCAACGCTCATCAATTTGCTTGGCTTCCCTTCTTTTTCCTCTATTAGAGAATATGAGTTCCACTTCAAAATCAATTGGTGCTGAGGGGAGTAATTCATATCCTTTATAAATGTGTTGAAGAATCCTCACTTTATCAATGTGGGATAATTGCACCACAATGAATATCTCCAACACCATGTGTGCATTGAAACACATCCTAAATTTAAAATTGAAGAAACAGTAAAAATAAATAGCGAAAAATGAACAGAAATCGTAGTAAATAAAAATTTAAAATGGAAAATGGATGATAAAGGATAAGGGATTGAGGTGTTGTGATGTGGCATTACATAGAAATAGAAATCGATGTGATGGGGGAGGCAGAAAGCATATGATTGCGTGTATCGCAAATGATTTTTGCAGGTCGCTTGTCGTATTTCAATGGACTCCGTCAAAATAAATAATAACAAATTAAAAGAAAGCCTGAGGGGCCTTTGGACGTACATTTTCATTCACCTCACCTCATGTACCCATCCTTCACCTAAGCATGCATGGATAAGGGATAAAGTGAAGAGCGAATGGTGTCAAATTTAGCCTCTATTTCTTTAGAGGGTGTTAAGAATGAGTATGAAAAAGATAAGATTTATGGCAGCAAGAAAATTATTATAAAAAAAAATGATTATATGTATTTGATTGAACACAAAGATTATGAGGCTAATAAAATAATGAGTATGATATAAGTCAAAAGTAATTATGGAAAGAATAAATAGTAGTCAGTGAGATTATGAAGAAAAAAAAAGTTCCCCAAAAAAATAAGATTATGGAGATAATGATTCTATCCAAACATATCGAGTTATCTTCCATCTCATTCCACTCTTTTAACCTTTTTTTTTTTTAATTTTTGTTCCAAATACCCCACATTTAGTATAGAAAATTGTCATTCCAAGTCTTAACCTCTTCCAACCACTCCATTCATTCAACAAATCTGATTATCTTTTTCATTCATGTTACAATTTTACTTTTAAAATAACGTATAATAGTAGAACAAAACAAAGAGAGACAACAATTTGATGGATCGTACCACATGATCATAGAGTTAATTGAAAATTAACCAATTAAACAAGTCAACACCCTACCAACCATGTCCATAATTATATTCTTTTTCAAATAAATACACTTACTCGCTATAATTAGAAATATTTTCTATCTTGTATCTCTAAATTTATTAATTTTAATTATAAGTTTAGTTATTATGCTTAAGAGATATTGTTTAATTACTGGCTCGAATATTTGAATTTAAGAACCTTTTGTTTGATGATATTTATTAGATAGGTGATTAATTCTTAGGTACGTGACTCCCATGAAAATTGAAGCTATCACTTTATGCACCATAAAACCCCCTTTGACAATTGAGCCATCCCATGATAGTTTTTTTAATTTTTAATTATACTTTATGTTTAGGAGGGAAGCTCCAAATTTCCAGATTATATATATTTAAAAAAAAAACTAATCCTACCTTATAGATTATGTATGGGTGTGTTTGGGGCACCAATTTAGTTATGATGGACATAATGTTATGATAAACGGTGGATTATTATAAATAATGTTTGAGGGACAAGTTATTATAAGCGGACACGAAAGTTTAGATAAACAGACATGTAGGTTTAAGTAACAATCGTTTATAATAAATAGTGAGACAAACATGAGTTAAGTTATTATAATTTATTCAACCGTTTACATAAATGGGTTCAAACACACCATAACATTTAACTCTGTGTTGTATTTCCAAAAAATAAAATAAAATATTTGAATAAAATAAGTTTTTTTTTTGTAAACAAACTTGTTGACTAATGTGATGGCTTAAAAAGAAAAATAATGAGTCTAATAAACAAAAAGGAGATAAAAAAAAGTGTGTAACAAACACATTTTATTTTGTATTAGACTATTTAAAATTTAACATAGAAAAAAATGGTGACTTGTTCATAATTTCATTTTAGTGGAAGTCCAGCTCAAAACTATGATAATGGATTCGATTATGAGAATCGATACTTCACTCTCGTATATGAGTAGTGATTCTCTCGAAGTTTTGTGGTACTCATCTCTCGATTTATATTAAAAAAAATTATTGTATTAAATAAATCTACGATAAAGTATTAAATATGTTACAAAGTTAATGTTTAAGGACTTTTTAATAATGCTCTAATAAAAAGGACTTTTTAATAATATAATATAAATAATAATAACAGCGTTAAGAACTCAAATTTCAAATCCCTATTTGCATAATTGAATAAAAAAAAAATTTTGCATGTCAAGTGAATGCATGATACTCCTTTTTTTGTTGGGCAGCTTAATAATAAGAATTTCAAATTATATTTTGACTTGAAATACTCACATGTGTATATTATTTTAATAAATAAATTTATGATGATCGAAATAATGGTTTTTAAAATTTGAAAAACTATTGCCTTTTATTTTTATTATTGAAAACATTATAAATGATTTTAGTTGTTTCGTGTTGGGTAATTCATCGAAGCCTAGGGATCTGTGTATTACCAATCACCAACCACGACAGCCTGTGCAACTATTTTGGAGCCTGTGCAATTAAAGAAAAAGGTATTCTCTCTTCTTTTTTTTTAAAGCCGTACTATTTTTCGGTATATGGGCACGG
Source organism: Sicyos edulis (assembly GCA_036507275.1). NCBI lineage: Eukaryota > Viridiplantae > Streptophyta > Magnoliopsida > Cucurbitales > Cucurbitaceae > Sicyos > Sicyos edulis. The sequence goes on from CM071850.1 coordinate 41,121,559, forward strand.
AAAATAAGAAAGCTTACGAAGAACATTTTTATGCTACTTAAATATATTTGTTTTATACTTTTTTTAGTAACATTTTTAATTTTTTCAAATATGTATTAATGTTCTTCCATATTGTTTTATAAAGTTTATTTATTTATTTATTAATATTATTTTAATATGATATTATTATTTATTGTTATTGATATTATTTCTAATGTATTGTATGTATTTTGTAATTATTATATTTTTAATATGTATTATTTGTAAATATTTTATGTGTAGTCTCTAATACCATATCAATGTTTTATAATATTTCAGTGTTATCCGTGTTTTCAAATTTGAAGCTTCAATTTCTTCTCAAACGGGCAAAGAATGATTTTACAAAAGTAATTTGTAACGATTATGACGACATATATGTTCTGTTATAGATGAAATGAAAAACCCCAAACACTCAGAAAATATAAGATAAGTATTAAGGGTACAAAATAGCATTAAAATAAAATATTGACATATATATATATATTTTAAGTAAATAAGTATGGTTACAATTAGAATGGTCTTTTTTTTTTTTTTGTTATTGAGCACAACTATTTAAAAAATTTCAATTTGCTTTATAATATTATGTATGTTTACTATTTTTAGTTATACCATTATCATTCATAAATAATTATAGGAAAGAGAATTTTGACTGTATATTAGAAAGTTGAAAGTATTTCCATGCATAGTACAAAATCAAAATTAATTTATTTGTAGCAAAAAGTTCAGATTTAATTTTATCACTCGATGAATTTTATTACCGATAAAATTCAATCAAAGATAGACTCATTCTCCCACTGTTTGAGTTTGTTATTAGTGATGAAAATTTAAATTAAGTTCTATTACTATTTGAGTGATAGAAATTAATGCGTTATAGATAAATTATTTTAAAAATTTTGTTGCAAATATAATATAGAATGTGCGGCGTATAGTAAATTCTTGAAACATTTTTAAATATATAAAACTTAAATCAATACTACTAAACTTTAGGGGTGAAGTTGAGAGAACATTCAAAAATTAGAATCTAGAAGATAACTTCGTATGTGATTTTTTTTTTGTTTGTTTTGGAAACACTACACTTTGTGAACTTATACCTTAACTACATATATAACACTGTAGACATTTGATATGGAGTGAGCATGTTGTTGTTATAAGTGAGCATCTATTAGTTACTAAGCCATTTGACCTTTGCAATTGATATTAATCTAGTATTTAAAATGAACCTTTACATTTTACACTTTAGAAACAAAACACAGTTTTGAAATATAAAAATGCTACTAAAATGAATGGAAGTGTTGAGAATTCAGATTAAGTCCTACACCTAAAAAGGGTAAATATCTATTTCTTTCCATCTTTTTTTTTTTTCTTTCTAAAAGGAAAATCAATTGTGGGTTGAACAAAGTCATAAAGTGTGTGGACCTAAATTCTCTTTTTAAATATCCATACTTCAACTATATTACATAGTCTAATACATTAGGTTATTTTGTTAATTAAAGTTCCATCCAAATTAAGTTTGAATATCTTTTATTAACTTTTTATTCATCAAAAGACGTACACATAACATAGTTTTTGGGTCGCTGTCGAAAATAATACATATTATATTTAACATTTTTCTCATTGATAATTAAAAAAAACGTTGTTAATGTACATTTATTCGACCCCTACCAACTCTGTACCACCTTCAGATCTTCGATAATCATTCATTATAAAATCAAATTGATTTAAATATCTTTATAGTGGGGAACCACTATTGCCAGCTGGCTCCATAGTCAGCAAAGTAAAACAAAAAACAAAAGAATAAAACCGTGGTCCCACCTCCTCTGAATTATCTACTCGCATAAACTACGCGCTTCCATTGCCGTTGAGATTAGATCATGTGGACCACAGCGAGCGAGTAGGCCTATTTACGTAGTCGCGGGAGGGGATTTAAAACGAGAATCAAGTGCCTTAGCGAAGGGAAGGGAACCACAAGCTTTATCGCTGCCATCGCCAGTGACAACTGGATGGGTAAGGAAAACAGCTGTACTGCGACACGTAGCGGCTTCCCATTGGCTAGGACTGGACCCCACATTTCAGACACAAGGGACAGCTAGTACCAAGCGCCACTTTCACTCTGCAAAAGCTTTTCCAGCTGTTCGGGCCAATAGTAACGGCTATATTCCTTTTTTAAATATCTCGCTCTCTTTATACATCTCGGAAATTTAAATCCTACGTGGAGGCAGACGTGGCATGATTTCGAATACGTGGAAAATTAATATTATTTTGGGGCTTGTGTAAGAAGCCACAAGAAAATTGACTATAAATGGATTGCAGAGTGGAAGCTTCAGCTCCACTCCACACTAAAACAGTGACTTATTTTCTCTATTCCATGGCTGCCTCTGTGTCTTTTGCTTGTTGTTTTGCCTTTTTGCTGGGTTTTTTAATGGTGGGTTCTGTCGAATCGAGAGATTTTCACGAGCTTTTTCAACCGAGCTGGGCTTTTGATCATTTCATTTATGAAGGAGAGCTTCTTAAGCTTAGACTCGACAACTCTTCTGGTATTTGAATCATTATCTTCACTCATTAACGAACAATTTTTCAAAATGGTCTAGAAATTGATTGATACTAAGAAATTTGTGTATTGGCATTTTTAGGTGCTGGGTTTTCATCGAAGAGCAAGTACATGTTTGGGAAGGTCTCGATCCTTATTAAGCTTATAGAAGGCGACTCTGCTGGAACTGTCACGGCATTTTATGTAAGCATAATAATAAAATCTGGCATTTTATGTTTACTTTCATCATTATTAGTCTTAATTATGTGTAATTAATGTTACAGATGTCTTCGGATGGTCCAAATCACAACGAATTCGACTTTGAATTCCTGGGGAATACAACTGGTGAACCTTACTCTGTTCAAACCAACGTGTACGTTAATGGCGTTGGCAACAGAGAACAGAGATTGAACCTCTGGTTTGATCCAACCACAGATTTCCACTCCTATTCCATCATCTGGACTCGGCGACAAGTCGTGTAAGTAGTTTGTTAAATTACATTTCGTTATCCCCAATGAAATCCCACGAATTTGTTTGTCTTATGTGGTTCTGTCCCGAACCCATTTCTCTGCTCGAAATGTCGGGTTATACTCGGACGACTCTGTTTTCAATTTCTCTTTATTGCTGGTTCCATTCGCTACGAAATAAAACAAACCAAAATTCCTTCCATAATATTATGGGCATCGAATTTCGTGCATTTTGGCTCATTTACGACACTTTTTTTAAAAAAAAAAATTCTAAACTGAATTTTTGAAATTTGGTTAGGTTTCTTATCGATGAAACACCGATCAGAGTACATTCGAATTTGGAGCACAGAGGAATAGCTTTCCCGAAGGATCAAGCAATGGGAGTGTACAGTTCAATATGGAATGCAGATGATTGGGCCACACAGGGAGGTCGGGTGAAGACGAATTGGGCTCATGCGCCGTTCATAGCGTCCTACAAAGGGTTCGAGATCGACGGGTGCGAGAGCCCGGTAGCGATGGCGGCAGCGGATGTGGCTCGAAAGTGCAGCAGCGATGGGGAGAAGAAGTACTGGTGGGATGAGCCAACAATGTCGGAGTTGAATTTGCACCAGAGCCACCAGCTTGTTTGGGTTCGGGCGAAGCATATGGTTTATGACTATTGTACGGACAGTGCTAGGTTCCCTGTAACCCCGGCTGAGTGCGTTCATCACCGCCATTAGTGATGGGTTCTAGTGTTTGGCCATGGAAATGTGGTTGTGGTTGTTGTTCACTGTACATTTAGGAAAAAAAGGGGTGGGGAGCAGAATGGAGAAGAAGATGAAAGAAAACATGTGCTTCATGTTTTGTTTTTTTGAATATTATTATGGTTAAAATGCAGTTTTCTAATTAGTTAATGAAATTGTTTTTTGGTTAAGCTTGCGCATTTAAAAGGACGTATTGATTTGAGTTTATTACTTAGTATTAAAAAGAAAAGGTTGAAGATGGGCAATGAAAAAGAAAGGTTGATGAAAAGAGTGGTTTTATTATTCTTCAATATTAAATGGAACCTAAAAAATAAAATAAATGTTACTAATCATCAAACAAAACACAAATCATGGTTTACAATCAGTGCCACGGTTGATCCAATATAAAAGCGTAATCATCGTCCATTTAAAAAAGAAAAGACCAATCATCCTCTTAAAGAATTTTTATATTAATCAACTGGGAAGGTTAATCCAGCTAGATAAATGTATGTATAAAAGTAAATAATTTTTGTACTTTTATTAAAAAAAACATTTAACATGAAAAACAAGTTTTTTTTTATTATTTATTAGTAGTATATAATATGATTATGTTTGACGCATCAATGTATATTTAACATATCTCATGTTGTTTTCAAAAAAAAAACAAACAAACATATGATTATGTTTTTTATTGTATAATAATTTTGATGTTGATTTACCTAAACATTATCCACATGTCTTTGAGAGCTTTACATATAATTTTTTTATACAGTGTAGAGTAGTCAACATACTTTATATAATAGCCAACAAGAGCAGTTGCTCAGCGGTATTAGTGTATGCCTAATGACCAGAAGTCATGAGTTCGAGTCTTCCCACCTCTTGTTTTAAGAGAAGGTGAGATAAGGTGAGTTGTGTTGAAGTAACAGTTGGCCCAAGGTGTTCTTCACTTCATCTCATTTTTTTTTTTTTAAATTTAAATTTTTTTCATCTTTTTATTTATATATTTATTTACTTATTTTATGTTTGATATTTTTTTTTATAATAATATTATTATTTTAATATATCAATATATAATTATAATAATTATACTATTATTATATCAAATGTTTATTTAAATATATTTGAATTTTAAAAATTAAAATAAATAGATATATATTATATCTTAGTATATGACATTAAATTTTCATATTTTTATTCATTTTTTAATCGTCTTTAATAACAAATTTTTTTTATAGAATTTCAATTGTGTAGAGATAGACTATAAATATCATATATAAAAATTAATAATTAAAAGTTATGTGTTTTTTTTTAATATTAACAATAATTATATCAATTTATTATTAAAATAAAAATTAAATTTAAATAATTTATACACGTTGAATTTTTATTCGTAGTTTATAATAGATTTAAAAATATGAACTTATTTTCAATAAACTTAAAAATATTAAACTTATTTTGTTTGTTAAAAAAATGTGGTTCAAATTTTATACTTTTGTATTCGGTGTTGCACTTTGAAATAATAGTAAGAGTAGATATATTTTTTTCAAAGGATAAATTGATTTAAATAATTTTGAGAGTCTTGATTTTATATACAAAAACAACAATAAATTTCAATACTTGTATGAGTCATAGGGATTGAGATCTATTATACCTAATAAAAAAAAACAATAAATTTCAAAATTTGAGAGATATTTTATTACTTCCATGTAATAATTATTATCAAAATGTGGCTAAGTTTTCTTTTAACTAAAAAAACAATAAATAACAAATTTTAGTGGTGTCTATGGTTCCCTAGAAGTATCAATGACTAATAAGATAAATATATTTAATTTATTATTACCTATTAATTAGTGTATTTTTTTAACAATTCTTTGACCTTAGGTAACTATGAATATGAATATGAATGTATAAAAGGTATAAGAAAATAATTTTTTTTAAATAAAATAAAAATTGCTATCAAGATTTTATAATGACTAGTTGAACCAAATGATTTTATTTTTATTTTTTAATAAATAGAATCTTGGTATTTTTTAAATTTTTTATTTATTTAAGTCTAACAAATCTTTTTAAAAAAGTTATTAACGATGTACAAATATTTTAGATTAGTCAAACTTTATTTTGGTGGTGTGAATTTTTTTTTTCTCATAATTTTTTTTAATTAAACAATATTTAAGTATGAAAAATTAGAAACTTTTAACCTCATAATTATTATGTCGTACATAATATCATTGAAACTATGTTTTTTTAATAAAACATTAATATGATTAAGAGTGCTTAATATTAAATTTATAGTACTTACATTTTATTTATGATAGTAGTTATATTTACATACTTATTATATTAATAGCTAAATATTTGAGAATAATTATTTTAAAAAAAAAAAAATTATTGTTAAAAAAATTATAAGAACAGATCTTCTTTTAAAAAAAAACATATCTTAACATCTTATCTTCTCTCCCCCACCCCAAACAATGTTTTTCTGTTATCTCATCTCCCTACACCTCAAACAAGGGTTTTCTGTCATCTCATCTCATCTCTTCTAATCTCATCTCACCTGCAACCAAACACCCCGTAAGTATTTATATTTATAATTGTAGTATAGTTATTTGATCGTACAAACATATTATAATAAAGATTACCACTGTTTTTTTTCTTTTTTATCATACTATCTTAAAGTGTGACTTAAGGGGAAATCATTTTTTGACGATTTTACTCCTTAAATCATACTCAAAATTACAAACATGTCATCTATTGGAATAAAAAAAAAACAAATAATGTAAAAAATATTTATAATATAATTTAGATTTCATCCATAGAAAATAAAATATTTTTATCGAATCTCATAGATTTTATGACAATGTTAGAAGATAAGAAATTTTAATAATAAAATGAAGATATAAATTTCATATCTTTATAACGTATAAAATAAGATGTTTTTACTTAATCTCAATGATTTTATTTGACATTTTATATTCTAATTAAAATAATAAATTAAAATTTTCAATCCTATAAATAATGCTCTACATTTTGTTTACAATAACACTTTCTGTTTGCTTGGATTTACTTTTTTTTTTGTTCTTTGTTTTATAATATTTTTGTTGAATTATGTACCTTATCTTTCATCTAATTTTTCTTTTGTTGCAATAATTTTTGTAGGGATCAAATAATTGTAGCCTTTTAAAAAAAGACTTGGAAATCTAGGAAAAAAAGTTTGAGATAAGATTATCATCTGAGATTAAAGTGCATGAATTATTCCATTTCAAAAGTTTAGTAACATTAATTTCCTACTATTACTATATATATATATATAGTTCTCTATATTTTATTTACAAACACAATTGAAATTTTCTTTTTTGCTCGCGTTACCTTTCTTGGTTTCTTTTTGTTTTTTTTTAATAAAAAATTTAGTTATCTTATTTTTGTTAGATTATTTACCTTAACTTTTATATAACTTTTTTTTTGTTGCAATAATTTTTGTAGGGATCTTTTGTTGCTTAATTGTTGACTTGAAGATGTGGAAAAAAATTTGAAGAATGATAAAATTATCATTTGAGGTTAAAGGTAAGTTCATAGATGTATACAAATAAATATATTTAGCTTATTTATATTTATAATTATAATGATATAACTCTTATAAATTTTATAATTCAAGCGTAATCGGTCTATTAATACATAAATTGAGAAAAAACTAAATAGCATAAAATTTATTAAGTTTTTTTTTAAATAATAACACCTATTATTTTTTAAGGTTTTTAAACATAAATGTGAATTTTCATAAATTTAACTAACGTGAAAAAATGGTTATAAAATTCAATATTAAATTGAAATTATTATTTGATGATTTAAATTTAGTACAAAAATGTAGAAAACAATTTTTAATTATAAATAATATATATTTTATTATTTAAAAAATTATCACATGCAATGCCGTGTTAAAATTCTAGTAACTATAAGAGAGAAAAAATAGATTTTATTTTATTTTATTTTTTATATTAATTCCCCCTCTCTATTTATAAAAGTATTTAATATATTTTATATTTCTAAAATTAATGTTTAGATTGATAAGAAGTAGGTATAACTTCCAAAAAGTTCGAATTTAGTCTTAATTTTTAAAACTATAATTAAGTTAGATAGATGGAATGTTTCAAAAAAAAAAAAGGTTAGATAGATAGAAAATTATAATTTTAGTTTCCACCATTTTTTTTAGTCTCAAATAGATAATTTATTTACTAATACAATAAACAAGTTGAAGATAAAATTTGTATAATTATTAAGTCGTGAATTTATGATCGAAGAAACATACCCTTGAAACATAAGCCTTTGATCAAGACACATTAAGATATTTTCTATAGTGTAAGAATTAAATTATGATAAGAATAAGTTAAAAAATATCATTTTAAGGTTGATAGTTGTTTATTAATATTCTTAAACTATTGATGTCGAACTTTAAATGCTATTCTATTTTTATTTTTAAACTTTCATTTGTTCAGTATACCATTCTACAAAAATTTTCCCTTATCATTTCACTCCAAAAGATCTTACCTTGGATTGTTTAGTCGAGGACAACTTTGTAAATTCTTATTTTTAAATTTCTTTAAAAAGCCCATTTATGGAATCGATTTTTAATTAAACTCGAAGTGGTGGTTTGGGGCATAGGGTTCCCGGTTCGTCCGCTTTGTTGTCGTCAACCAGACCGTGTTTGGTCCATGGCTTCATAGAATCGGAATGTCCGTCCTTTGTTCCACGGCGCAAATTTAGGAACTTTCTTCACCGCAAACAAAACGAGGTATTTTTCTGGTTCTCTTTAGCATCAAAATAGAAATAGGGGATATTTGTTTCTGATCGTGAAATGAAAAGTGGGCTTTTTTTTTCTGTCGACTTTAGTTGTGAATGTGAAGCAACTGCTACACTATTGAATGTTTGCATTTTTGTTTCCTTTTCTTTTTCCATTTCCTGAAGCTTGTGGTTGTGTGAAAGGGCTTCTAAAATGGGATGGAAAAAAGTCAAAATAATCAAAATGGGGTATTGTTATGGCACTGTGGATAACAACATTTACACAACAATTTCTTTTTGTTACAATTACATTCCATTGTCAATTTGTATGACCCTCACCACCAATTGTTTTCAATTTTTGTTGGAAAGTGGGAAATTGGATCTTCCCTTTGGGTCCACCATAGGTGGGGTAATCGCCATTCCGTAGGCCACGCACCGGAGACATCAAAGGAATGAGAGATGCCTGGAATTGTTGTTAAATTCAGAAAAATAAAATAAAAAAGATATCGTTAGAGGAAGAAAATTTTGATGGTGTTTTTCTTAAATAGTTAGATAAATGTGTCCTGTTTCTTGGGCGTCAATGCCAATTTCCACTTGGTTGAATGCCTTAAAGATACCATAGCAGGGGCTGGATCGGACTTTCTTTTTTGCTATATACCTGAAGCTCAAGTTCTCTTTGTGGGAAACATGAATCTTGTGCATTATAGCAATTTTTTTTGGAAGCTGCAAAGTGCTGATAATTTAACTTAGTAATCACTGTAGTATAGTAGAGTACATTAATGAGTAAGTTAGTTGTATTATTAGTAATTTACCATATAAGGGTTTGGTCATCGTTTGATGCTATGTGTAATATTTTTAATGAGCATTAGGTGGTAGCCATGACATTTCTTCAAATTGGGCACTTGCTGATTCAGATTCGTTTGGTGTACATCTATAGCACGAGTAGTTAAAGCTAGTGAATGATTTGAAACTTTAATGATTTCATGGAAATTGGACTAACACTCACATATATGAAGCTTATATGTAATGTACCTAAATGAGTGTGTTCTTCGGCCATTGTAGGGAGGGCCAGAGAATTTGCAATGTAATTACCGAGGAATCAGGCAAAGGACATGGGGGAAGTGGGTCGCAGAAATCCGAGCACCGAATAGAGGAAGTCGGCTTTGGTTATGTACATTTCCATCTGCCATTGATGCCACTCTTGCTTACGATGAAGCTGCAAGGGCGATGTATGGCACTTTAGCTCGCCTCAATTTTCACAACATTTCAGTTCCTACATTGCTAAAAGAAAAAGAAACATCAACAAAGGATTCTCCTGAAATCAAGGGGTCTTCATCCTCACTTAGTTTGAGTTCCGAGTCCACAATATCATCTGATCTATCTGAGGATTGTGCAGTTGAAGAAGATGTCTAGCCAGCGAAAGGAGATATGAGAATCTAATCGAATGATTCCTCGCGGAAGGTCGGTTGTACTTGGTGGTCATGTTAGATTGAACTCTGATGTTTGCTAGGAGCTTGTCTAATGATCCACACACACACATATATATAGAGATTTGAACCGGTAATTTGATTGTTAAGTTGTATACCATCGAAACTTTGTTCTTATTGGTAGTCATTTATTTATTTTATCTTTCTCAAATTTTAAATAAACGTTTGCAATTTATTGAGGAGCTTAAAGAAAAAAATATCACTCCATCTTCCTCAAATCTTAAACAAACTGTTTGCAATTTATTGAGGAGCTTAAAGAAAAAAACTATCCCTTTTCAATTTCTTCCATCCTTCGTATCTCCTAGACTGCTGATATCAATTATCCAAGGACATATCCATCGCATAATCAAAACTTCACATTGTCTCATATTTATTAGTAGGTCTATATTCTTCAATCCAAAATGCTAGATATCTGCAATAATAGCTCAATGGCATCCGTGTAAAAGAAAATTCTAGATATCTTTTAAATCATACTTAAATGCAAGGTAACTTGTTTAGATAATAATTTTTTTGTTGTCTATTTTAAATATAACATTTTTTAAATAAATATTTAATTATATTAGAATTTTGGACATTTTTTTTTACATATTTTTATAATGTACTTTACCGTCCCTTGATTGAAAACTAACCATTAGCCAACTTATAGTTGATATCATTAGCCACTTTAACCTATGATCAAGCCGCCTTTTGATTAGGGGAGCCGAGGGGATGATCAGTAAAAGCAAGGAGTTTAACTGGAAATGGAGATACAAAATTGCAAAATTAAAAAAAAAAAACTATAATTAAAATATAATGCCCAAAAGTGAGTGAACTTCCAATAAATTAAAATTCCGATTACATCAACCATGTAAAGCTTCTATGCTTACTCAATGTAATCTTTTGTAGCATAAATTTCAAATATAGCCTTAGAAAGTTGGATATTAAATTAATCATGAAAATATAGAAAAGTAAAATTCAATATTGTGCCAACAAGTAATTAATCATAAATTACAAAACTCATTTTAAACATGTGCAGGTCAATGAGTTTTCTTGGTCGGATTTAGCCAACAAGGAATTTGGTGAAACTCTAATCAAGGGATTCTGTAGGGCTAATTCTTATTTTGCTCATCTTCTTTTAAAACACCCAAAATTTTATTCATTCTTTTTCTTTCCCACTTGGATTATACAACTAAACACAAAATAAACGTACACGGTACAATCAATAACCAATTTAATGGTCGGTTTAGAATGATTTTTCACTCTTTATTTAAACACGTAAAAAGTTAATCTACTTTTTAAGCACTTAAGAAATCATTCCAAATTGGTCTTAATGGTTTGCCGACCATTCTTTTTGACCCGGAACCCAATTAGGACATTTTGGGCTAAAATAATTGGACACAACGTACGAGTTCAAAAGGTCGAGAAACGGTGCATGTTTCACACTCCGAGGTGTCTTGTATTGGTTAATGGATGCTCCATGATTGATGGCATAGTCCATGACTTTGTCAAAAGTTCCATTTTCCACAATCTTTAGTTCCAAAGGACCAATTGATTTATCGGAGACTCTTCCTTGACGATACACGCTATTGAATGATTCTTCAATTGTTAGACAACAATTTTCAAATACCAAATGAGGAATAGTGGAGGTTTTATTTAGGCTAATTTCCCAATATATGACATAGTGGCCTGGGATTGTATGAGTATCAGCGTAGCTTGTGTACTCGAGGAGGCAAGTGTCATATGGAATTAGGTTTTTAGAAGCTTCCATGACTGCGTTTTGAAGTTCAATTTCGTCCACTTTGTCAGAATCAATGCTGAGAATGACGCTTTTTCGGCATACAAAGTTGAATTGTGGGGCATTGTTCTTGAATCCTGACACTCGAAGAATGTCGCCCACCCGAAATCGATAAAGCCCTGCAATATTGGATGAAATTGATTATCCCATACTCGTGAACTGGAAAAATACTTGCCTACACACATTGGTCAGCAATGACTACTTTTGATGAGAGTAGCAAAACGACAACCAAAAGATTCAAATTAAAGCAAGGCAAGGAAGGATCAACGTAGCAGGAAATGTTTCAACCAGATGTCCCACCCTGTCCCAAATTACACTCCTTGTAACAACAAACACCCCATGTGTCCTATGGACTTAATGTTATTTTTTTTATTAATTCAACAAATAGTATTACGATAGAGGATTCGAACTCATTACCTCTTGGTCATCAGATCATACATGAGGACCAGTTGTACTCAGCTCTTATTGGCATTGTTAAGTCTCTCAATCTTATAATTCTACACACCAAAGATTACACAAAATCCTTACATACCTAACACAAAACATTGAATTCTAGGAGAATCAAAGCTTCTCCAAGTATGAGGACGACAAAATAGTTGGAATATAATGGCTCATAACATTTTAGTATACTATTCTATAATATGTGGTTCAATCTCAAAAGTCAATTAATAATAAATAGCACACGTCATCTCTCATAAATATTGTAAACTGCCAACAAATTTTTAATGTGAAATCATCAACAAATCATTAGCCATACCTGAATAAGTGGTGAGAACGAGCTCATACTCTTTTCCTAACTTAACATCCACAAGATCAACCAATTCTTCATTCATCTTCTCACTTGCTTCTGTTTCACAAGTACTCAAGGTTTCAAATGATCCATTAGTCCTATCAAGAGGCATAAATTCAAAATATGCCATAGAAGGAATAAGGGTATAAGAGACCTCACTAGGCTTACACAAGGGGTTCAAATTAATACCGAAGTAGCACTCAGAAGAAGCATACATGCTACAAACAAGTGGGAGGCCATTACTATAGTAATCTAAAGTTGGAATGTACTGTGACATAGTACCTGTCACAATAACATCAACATACTTAGTATTTGGCCACAGCCTAGTTATGATACCACCCCACTTTTCTTTGCTGCACTCAAATTCAATCAAATCAGCAAGCAAAGGGTCAGGTCTCAGAATTTTCATAACAGATTCTCTCACCAATGGGTCAGTGATTCTAGGGTTTATGGTTCCTGTCCTGATATCATCAGCCAAAAGGCTCCAATGAGTTTCGAGAAATTTGATGGCTCGGATGAACCCGGATGCAAAAACTGCACCAACTCTAAGGACTTGCTTGCTGAGACATAGTCCACAAAGCAACTGTGAGTACATGCTTTGGAATGAGTCTGTACAAAGAATTGTTTCATTAGGGCTTGTGTAACCATTGTAGAGATTATATGGACGGTCCTTAAAATGTGAGCTTTTGTAGTAGCTTGTGAGAGCTGGACGGGCAGGTAACCCTCCAGGAGTTGTGGATTCAGATTTTACAAACAAAAAGTACATTCCTTTGCCTTTGTTTAAGCCTGGAATGAATTGGTTCATCACAGGCATTAAAAGGTCGTAAAAATATGATCTTCTCTTGACCACTTCTTCAGTTGTTGGCATTAACTTCCTCTCTCCCCCGGATGTCCGGAACTGGAATGGAAGAAATGTGATGAGTTGTCAATATTAATTGAGAAGAAAATAACATTACGAGATTCAACACAAGATTCTTCTACTTGCTAATTTTTCAAAGCTCAAACTGACAGGTTACGGTATATTTACCTGGTTAAGAATTCTAATACAGATTCTGAACTTAGTATAGGAGAAGCGTCGCCGTTTGCAATTCGATCGATATAAGATTTTAAATTCTCATAAGAGACAACGGGGATTGTCTTCTTGAATGTCTTCCTATCCGTACATCCATTAAGGCCATGTTGTTGCAAGTACTCGTCATCGGCGTTGCATGTGAGGATTTCGGTAAGAACTTGTCGTTGAACTTGATCGGCATGAGTTGTAATTTCTTCAATATGATGCATTATTGCAGGATCATCTTTCTCATGAGAATAATGATGAGTGTCAAAGCTTGGAAGTTCGAAGGGTCCGTTTGAAGCTTCTGACATCTCTGTTCGTTAACTATGTGTTATAAAAAGGTTCTTAGAAGGTACATAAAGAAGAGAATTAAAAAAACATGTTAGAAAAAAAACATAAACCTTTTTTAGATACACATATAATCTTTTAGGATGATTTAAAGCACCAACAAAATCAATAGCTCAGCTACACCAAACAACCAAGAGGTCATGAGTTTGAATCTTCCACAATTATAGTAATCTAAAAAAAAAACCCATCATACTATGCACATATTTTGTCTATGCCCTTAATTTACATAATTGAATGTTTTTCGTCTACGAATATTACCGCTTAAACAAAATGGGAGAGACCAGAAACTACAGCTCATAAGACGAGACAACAATATCTATAAGATATTATCCAGAAACGTAAACAATAAATCACAATAAACAAAAACAGATTTGATTCTGTTGAACTTTGAGTTTTTTCTTTAATTAATTTTCAGTTTTTATTTAAGGTTTAAGTTTCTTTATATTTAATATTGATTAAGTTTTTGTTTCAAGTTTTTTGATTTTATAACTCTATTGGAGTTATCTCTTTTAAGTTTTCTTATGTTTTGTTTTTAAATGTTGTAAGTTATAGGTATTAATTAGCTTCAACTTTTATACCTATATAAGGATGAACAATCCTTGAGAAAGTTTGTAACACCAATAACATACTTTTTTGGTACTACAATTGTGAAACCACATTTGAGTACACATATTTTGTGATACAATTTTTTAACAACATTTGTGTATCACCAATTTCCCCATTTCTATAGAAACATATTCATATTTGTTTCACTCTCACATTTTCTCTCTTTGTTCAACAAACATTGAGACTTTGATTTGACTTTTGCTTCCGCAATATTTCATTTCATATTCCATTTTTTTCCCAACAGATTCTATTAACAAGTAATCGTAACTACTTTAATCTTGGCCAATTGTTTCCAACAAACTGTTGTTGATGTGGAGATTGTGCCTAACAACAACAATATCTATAAGATATTATAGAGAAACGTAAATGTAAAAATTAATACATATGATTCAAAAAAAAAAAAAATTAATATCATAAAACAGAATTTAAATATTGAGTTTAAGCGTTAGAAATCCAAATTGCAGATTAAAGAATGGGAAAGTTAAAGCGAAGACTTTCTTTGGATTCGGTATCTCCATATCCATTTTTTTTAAAAAGATTTAAATCTACAAGAACTACTTTATCTATAGAATCACATTCTTTTTTTAAAGAAGGATGTACTCTTGGTAGGAAATTTGATTAAAAAAAATTTAAATTTTAAAAAACAAAAACAAACCAGAGACTTAATTTTCCTGTCAATTAAATTCATAATTAAAAGAGAATGAAAGCTAGTAGCACGGATGGATGGATGTTGTTGGCAAAACCAGCAAAAACTCAATTTAATATAATGCCATGCCTGCAATTTGGTGGCAACGTTTTAATTTGGCATTTTATATATTAGACTTTGAAGTGAACAAGAGTGATAATAAAAATCGAAAACATACAAAATCAAACTAAACAAAATTGATCTATAGAATTGGTTCTAATTTTTCACACTATATTTGGACATGTTTTTGTTTGGAGAAAACAGAAAACTATTTGATCGGTACGTGTAAAAACCAACAAAAATCCAAGATAATGATTTATTTACTTTCATTTTTCTTTTGGTAAATATCTATTATTTTTGTTTAATTTAATTATAAATTTTGAATTTCTTTTAGGAAAATTGCGGTAGATAATCCAATTTTACAAAATAATTGTTAATCTAGGCAAATTTTGAAAATATCTGTATCCATAGTCAAATATACGGTATAATTAATATTTATCATACGGTAATTTAGGGTATTAATACAATATTTTGCATTATTAATATATTATTATGTATTATTAACACAATATTATATGTTATTAGTATATTAATACGGTATTATGTAGTATAATTAGTGTAGATTATAATTGCTATTCTTTTTTTTTTTTAATATTGTAAATATTTTTTCAATTTGACTTACTCCTAAAAATAACCCTTTCTTTTATAAAATAAAATATTGTTGAGGTAAAATAGCAACTAAAATAGTAAAAAAAATAAATAAATAAATCTTAAAGGACCGAATCAAAGAAGAGGATGATTTTGTCTTTATTACAGATCGGTTTCGCTTTTTGCTATGGATCAAATAAATTTTCGGTTTAGCCTAAAATCCGAGAACAGTAAACGAATGATTTTACTTTTATTGGCAGTTTGATTTCTTCTTTTTTCAAATGGATTGGATGAGTTTGATTCTGGATTTGACCTAAAATCGAAAACTAAATCAATATCATCCCTAGGTGTGAATTATACCGGACCAACTCTAAGTATACACGATTCTTCAAATCAGGATAAAAACTTAAATGAGGATAAGGAAAATTACCTCGTTTTCTCTGTGATTTCCTCCAAGAAATTGACCAACAAATAGACTCAATCGGCAAACCAGAGACCGACCGTGGCTGAGAAATCAGTGCGGCAATTTTGACCGCCGGCACTCTTGCTCAAGGGCGGTGCTCAGGCGGCGACGAATTTGAGCTCCACTCGAGAAGTTCCTCCGATCTTTGCGATTCTTCCGAGCCGTTTCTTCTCGGGGAATGAAACCCTCACTTGTGAATTGACTTAAAAGAATCATACGAATTTAATACAAATGGATTCACCTAACTAAACCTAATTAGTTATACTTTCTCTCAAAAAAAAAAAAAAAACCTAATTAGTTATAAAACTAATTCTAACTTTTTTTCCTTTTAAAAAAATTATAACTCTTTTTTTTTAGAATTACAATAATTAGGGGTAGGGGGACTCGTTCTAAGACCCGTTGATGTTACATTGCCACTAAACTATTGCTCTTACTGAAAACTAATTCTAATTTAATCTTGAATTAGTTAATGAATCTTTTAATTAATCTTAGACTAAAATGATTTAATTAATCATAATCGAATGGGTTAGTGACGCAATGGTTTTAGTGTTTGATTGTAAACCAGTTCAACACCAGCGTCACTGGTTGAAGCCCAAGAATCGGTATTTGTCCCCCTCCTTCAATATGTACTAAAAAAGACACTTAATTCCATATTATTATTTAAAGTGCAAGCCAATTAATTATAACATATGCTAAAATACAGTTCATTCAAAATATAGCCTCATCAATATTTTTTCTTTAAAACAATCAAAAAAAAAAAATTGACACATACAAAAGTATATTTAATGCAAAATGCAAACTACTTATTTTCATTTATACCTAATTTTTAACCTAACCTCGATACTCTCAAACAAACAAAATATAAGTCGTTTACAACAAAATAATATTAATCCAGAATACACCAATAACACCATGCAAATCTTTTAATGAAACATTAACATTCACATGTTTAACACAAAAGTCAAGCCAAGGAAAATTAAATAGAGATGCATTTCAAATATTGAAGCAAAAACAACATATAAACACTACCATCTATACTGACCTCATACTCACAAAATGGTCAAGACCATCCACCCTCTAATAAACTAATAAACTACCCTCTTTATTCCTTCTTTTCCTTCACGCTTGGATTGTAAACAACAAAACAGCAAGTAAACATACACGATATAATCACTGACCAAACAAATCTTAACGATTAATGGACCATTCTTTTGGACCCGGAACCCAATTAGGACATTTGGGGCTAAAATAATTGGACACAACGTATGAGTTCAAAATGTCAAGAATCGGTACGTGTTTCATACAGCGAGATGTCTTGTATTGACTTATGGATGCTCCATGATTGATGGCATAGTCCATGACTTTGTCGAAAGTTCCATTTTCCACAATCTTTAGTTCCAAAGGACCAATTGATTTATCGGAGACTCTTCCTTGACGATACACGCTGTTGAATAATTCTTCCATTGTAAGGCAACAATTTTCAAATACCAAATCGGGAATATTGGAGGTTTCCTTTAGGCTAATTTCCCAATATATAACGTAGTGGCCGGGAATTGTATGAGTATTGGCGTAGCTCGTGTACTCGAGGAGGTAAGTGTCATATGGAATCAGGTTTTTAGAAGCTTCCATGATTGCATTTTGAAGCTCAACTTCGTCCACTTTGTCGGAATCGATGCTGAGAATGACGTTTTTTCGACATACGAAGTTAAATTGTGGGGCGTTGTTCTTGAATCCTGACACTCGAAGAATGTCGCCGACCTGATATCGATAAAGCCCTGCAATATTGAATGAGATAGATTATTCCAAACTCATTGAACTGAAAAAAAAAAATACCTTGCTTACGTTAAATTATCTTCATTATCCTTATTCAACTCAACAAAGATAACACAAGATCTGGTTTCAAAAAAAAGATGACACAAGATCCTTAAAAACCCCAACATAAAACATTGGTAAAAAAAAAGTAGCATAACAATCTTATAAATATTGTAAACTGTCCATAAACAAAATTTTAATGTGAAATCATTAATAATACCTGAATAAGTAGTGATAACGAGCTCATACTCTTTTCCTAACTCAACATCCACAAGATCAACCAATTCCTCATTCATCTTCTCACTTGCTTCTGATTCATGAGTACTCAAGGTTTCAAATGATCCATTATTAGTCCTATCAAGAGGTATAAATTCAAAATATGCCATGGAGGGAATAAGGGTGTAAGAGACCTCATTTGGCTTACACAATGGGTTCAAATTAATACCAAAGTAGCACTCAGAAGAAGCATACATGCTACAAACAAGTGGGAGGCCATTACTATAGTAATCTAAAGTTGGAATGTACTGTGACATAGTACCTGTCACAATAACATCAACATACTTAGTATTTGGCCACAGCCTAGTTATGATACCACCCCACTTTTCTTTGCTGCACTCAAGCTCAATCAAATCAGCAAGCAAAGGGTCAGGTCTCAGAATGTTCATAACAGATTCTCTCACCAATGGGTCAGTGATTCTAGGGTTTATGGTTCCTGTTCTGATATCATTAGCCAAAAGGCTCCAATGAGTTTCGAGAAATTTGATAGCTCGGATGAAACCGGATGCAAAAACTGCGCCAACTCTTAGGACTTGCCTGCTGAGACACAGTCCACAAAGGAACTGCGAGTACATGCTTTGGAATGAGTCTGTACAAAGAATTGTTTCATTAGGGCTTGTGTAATCGTTGTAGAGATTATATGAACGGTCCTTAAAGTGTGAGCTTTTGTAGTAGCTTGTGAGAACTGGACGGGCAGGTAACCCTCCAGGAGTTGTGGATTCGGATTTTACGAACAAAAAGTACATTCCTTTGCCTTTGTTTAGGCCTTGAACGAATTGGTTCATCACAGGCATCAAAAGGGAGTAAAGAAATGATCTTCTTTTCAGCTCTTCTTCGGTTGTTGGCATTAACTTCCTCTCTCCCCCGGATGTTCCAGAACTAGAATGAAAAAAAACACGAAATCAAATTATCGAGTTGCAAATATTAATTGAGAAGAAAATATCATATTTACTGGCCGTTTTGAAACTAGGAAGCAAGAATCATGAAAATAAAGTGAACTTTATAACAAAGCACAACGATTTACGTGGTTTTCTAATGTTATGTTAGCTATGTGTCCACAAGCAGATGAATCAAGTGTTTTATTAAGGGCGATATAAGAATACAAATACTTGTTAAAAAAAGAAGACAAGATTTTAAGAGAGCCTGTATAGTGAACTTTCGCTTACCAGGAAATGGAATCCTAAGATTAAATAATCGTAGGCCAATATAGTTTCAAATGCATCTCAGCACTAGCCTATGTAGTTCAAGAACAAAACTTCTGCCTGCCTTTAAAAGCTTAATATGTCAGGTTACTGTACCTGGTTAGGAATTCTGATATAGGTTCTGAACATAGTATAGGAGAAGCATCGCCATTTGCGATTCGATCGATGTAAGATTTTAAATTCTCATAAGAGACAATGGGGATCGTCTTCTTGAATGTCTTCCTATCCATACATCCATTAAGGGCATGTTGTTGCAAGTACTCGACATCTGCGTTGCGTGTGAGAATTTCAGTAAGAACTCGTTGTTGAACTTGATCAGCATGAGTTGTAACTTCTTCGATATGCTGCAATATTGCAGGGTCATCTTTCTCATGCGAATAATGATGAGTGTTAAAGCTTGGAAGTTTGGAGGGAGAGCTGTTTGAAGCTTCCGGCATCTCTTTGTTTGTTAATTATTTGTAGTGAAAATGTTTTTTAAGTTACTTAAATATATAGGAATCAGAGAGGGAAATAAAAGTTGGTTTGGAGACAGTTTAGGCTCACAAAACAACAAAAAACATGATATTAAGGTCCCGTTTGATAACCATTTTGCTTTTCGTTTTTTGTTTATGAAATTTAAGCCTACAACAACTATCTTACTATGCATTTTTTCTTATTGATATCTACATCTTACCTATATTTTAATTAACAAAACAAAAATTTGGAAACAAAAAAAAGTAGTTTTCAAAATCTTGTTTTTGTTTTTGAAATTTGGTTAGTATGCACCTGTTTTCTTAAGAAAATATGGATACAATGTAGAAAAGATGGAGCACATGATAGAAAATTTGGGTAGAAATAAACTTAAATTTCATAAACCAAATGATTATCAAACGTGACGTAAGTTTTCAAGGTGCCGTTTAGAAAAAGTTCGATAATATTGTTCAGGGTTTACATTATTTTAGTAAGAAAAACATAACCCTTTTCAAAATATGCAAATATAACCTTTTAGGGATGCTTTAACCCACCATGCTCTGAAAATCTTTTGTCTCTAATCTTAATGCCTTTAATGCACATAATTAAATGTTTTTTCTTGTAGGAAAATTATCGTTTAAACAAAATGGGTGATTAAAAACTACCGCTCATAAGACGAGTCAACGATATCTATAAGATAGTATAGAGATGTAAAAATTAATACTATAAAACAGAGTTTAAATCTTGTGCTTATGTGTTAGAAATCCAAATTGCAGATTGAAAACGTGGAAATTAAAGATATAAATAAATAAATAAATTGAATACAGCTAAGAATGAAAATATTTGAATGCAAAATCTCTTAATTATACGGTCATAATTCATATTAATTGAGCTCAAACTCTTCTTCTTACTATTAAAAGAGAAGTTACGAGTGGCGTGGTTGGATGTTGTTGGCAAAATCAGCAAACTCAATTTTAATATAATGCTGCAATTTGGTGGCAGCGCTTTAATTTGGCATTTTATATATTAAATCTACACAAGCTTTCCTTATGGCTACTTGAAATCCACTCAATATAACGAATTTTAGGCTTTAGCTCTGTTGGTATTCCAACCAAATGTTCCACATGAAAAGAAATGAGAAAGTTCTTTTGGTATAAATGGGATGACCACAACTTCTATATGGGAAATCATAGTATTTGTTTATATTCCACGAAGTATTTAAGTAAATGTCTAATTAGGAAAATATTAAAATTGATGTCTACTTTCAAATTTGGGGAAGGAGGGAGAAATTATTGTTACCATTCATGCCCTTCCCACTCCATCCTTATTTTTCTAATTTAAATAAATAATATAATCCACCATTTAGGAATTAGTTACACCCCACCTTTTTAGGACCAGCAACTACCATATTTTCTCCACTCTTCCTCTAGATCATGTTGGGAACCTCCATTATCGAATCTTAAACTAAATTCTCAGGTTCATTGTGAATTGAATTGTTTCATTTATCACAATTTTCCACATTTTGCATCCACCATTTCCTAGGTGTGCATCGGATCCTCATATCCCTATATTTTTCTTATTCCCATAATCAATTCCTATTCTATCTTCTAATTCTCTGCCAAATTTCAAAGGGGTAGGAAGTTTGTTATTTTAATTGCGAATGGATGTTACATTGGTTATGGTCGTCTTTGATGAGAGTTGGAATGAGGGAGATATTTACTCGAACTACAATACCGTTATGGTTGATATCACACATAACACCTCTCTATCCCTACTGATATCGTCTCGAGGGAATTATGAGGCTGGACGAAGATTCCAAAGTCATCAGTATAGCATTGTATAAAGATGGGGCACACAAAGAAAAGGAAAAGATATTGAAGGATGACATGGATGTTCAATGGATGTACATCAGAGTTCGTTGGTGGCATGTACAACAGGGTTTGCTAGTGGCATGTACAACGGTTGCATCCTGGCTGACATCGTCTAAAACACGGACTGAGATGTCCAAGCTCGAGTCGGAGTGGCGGAGACGTGCGGCGGTGTTCTTGGTTGGGCAGAAGATTTTTACCTGCGAATCACGATGGACAGGGGAAATGACGATGGTTTAGGGAATGACGAGAAGTTCGAGCTTCTCTTAGGGCTTCGTTTTGACGGTTTAGCTGCCCAACTTGAATTTGGCAAAAGGAATTAATGACTGTAGAGGTGGTACGTACGTGTTTATTGTTTTGTCATTTTTCACAACTTTTTGAAAACACTTGGGGGAATACTGACTGTTATGGACATTGGATGTACCATAATTGTGGAATGGAAAAATAATTCAAAATAAAATATGTTTTTAAAAAATTTCAACTTAGTTGTTTGTTTTAATTTAAAAAAAATTAAATGAAGATCTTCATTATTTTTAATTGAGTGTTTTGTTTAAAAATTTAAATCAAAATCTTCATATCTCAATTTAGTTAAAACAGAATGCTATTTAAAATAATTATAATTAAAAAATTGAAACAAATAAGATGGGGTAGTTTGAACTATTACATTTACACCTTAATTAATTACAGATTAAAAAAAAACTAAAAGTAGACATGAATTTAAAATATTTCTCATTTAGACATTTTCCTAAATAATTTCTTAAATTTAGACGTTTACCTAGTTTGCTCCTTCCATATTGGAATGAGGCTTTTTGGGAGAAGCAAAAAATAAATCCATGAGGGCCCAGACCCAAAGTAGTAGAGAATTATGAAAATGAGGGACAATAGTTTTTGAGAAATTTTAAAACGATAAAAATTTTGTTTGGATAAAGAAATTCTAGTTTGTATTGATGGATTATGACTGATTGTAACTGAAAATTTTCATTTAAATTAAGGAGTTGGAATAGACGTGATGTACTTTACAAGGGTTTATAAAAGTTTTTATAGAGCATTTTTTAGTTGCTCCATCCAAATTTATGGTTGGGTCAACTTCTATCCAAAATTCTCTTTCCAAACACTCCTGCACAATTTAGGGGTTGTTTGTTTGACATATTTAGGTAGGAGTTGATACTAGGAGTTATCAACTCTTCCTCAAAACCTACATCCAAACGAGTTTTTATTAACTCTTCCTCATCTATACTTTTAAAAATAACTCTCATTTTTAACCATTCGTTTTTAATCATTTATTTATAATTACTCAATCATTTCTAACCATTTATTTTTAATCATTCCTATCAAATAAATTAAAATAATTCATTTTTAACCATTCATTTTTAATAATTTCTTTTTTAACTACTAAAAACAACTACTCATTTTTAAATCTACATCCAAATAAGATTTTGATTCTAACTCCTCTACACAAAAATTACATCCAAACGAGTTTTTGACACAATTCTCAATTTTTAACTACTCAATATAACTCCTTAACCTAAAAACTACCTAAATATGTCAAACAAACAACCCCGAGAAGTTTTACGCTATTAATTTAAGTTAAATTACAAATTAAGTATTTATTATTTGAAGAAATGTAAAGTTTTGATTCTCACAATTTTATAAGTTAAGATTTAATTAATCGTTATTGGTTGGTAAAACGTAAAAATAGTCATCGATCTTTCATAATTGCAAGTGAAATTAAATATGTAACATTTAATCATCTTTTGTCAATAGGTTGAAAAATTAGAAATTGGACATTAAATTTTAATTCAATCACCCCATCGTTTACATATAAACAACTAATTATCATATATTTAATTTACCATCCATTATAAATTATAAAATATATATATATATATATGATCCATTTTTTAGATTTTATCATGCTATCGAATAAAATTCAACCTTAATTAAGTGGATATAATTAGAAAGTGTGGGAAATTTTGGAGCATTGAAGAAGCCATCACATTTGAGGGTTGAGTTTGATTGTTTTGGAACACTTAAAAGATTGGAACACGTGTTCGGATGTGACTGTTCTCGCCAGTTTGGGGACAGGCCGAGCCAAACTCGGGAAGGGACATCTAAGGTCAACTCCTTTCATTTGTTTTACATTATCTAAATCTGTTTAATGTTTGTGGTGCCCATTTGATTTTTAATTCCTGTGTCCTACGTACATCCAATACCATCAGGGGAGTTTTGAAATACAATCTTATCATTTGCATTTTCCAAGATTTGAATCTTTTGATCTAAATGATAGATATATAAGTAATAATAATATGGCTAATATCATACAACAATGTGTAGATATGAGTAGACTTATCATCTTTTTCAATTGATATAAAAATTTTAACCCAAACATAACTATATTAGTAAATCAATCTGATGTAGAATAAAGATGTTTTGGAGCTCAAAGATGAAAATTTATGCTAACTTTATTAGACTCGTTGTATATTTTCGGGAGAAACAAAGCTTGGTCTGAATATGAGTTAGACAAATTGAATAGCGATGTACTTTCAGGAGAAGATGAGTTAGTTGGATATAATACTCATTGCAGAAATTTGGTTTATCAGAGCAGCGGTGTATTCTCAAGAGAAGAGAAGTTGATCTGAATGTCATCTAGACGAATTGATTATTTGAGGGGAGACTTGGTCTTTAGCTGCTTTAAAGAGTTTAAAACGAAAGGAATGTAGACCACTTAATCGGTTAAAAAGTGTTTTTCGTTCATTATTTCAGTTCTCGTGAGAACATAAAATAAGATGATTAGAAAGAATCGAGCAGAATGCTTAAAATAGGTGAATTGCCTTTTCTTCTTCCATGAAGATGGGAGGCTCGAGTGCCGAATGTAGAAGATGAACCTACAAAGAGGTTCGGTGGAACTTTGTTTAAGGGGAGGATTGTTGGGATGAAAAAAAAGTTTTCCATATTATTTAGATGATGGAAAAATCATAGGTCTATAATTAATGATAAAATGTCTCCAAGAGGTGGCACAGTGGTTGAAGACTTAGTATTTAAGGTATGCTCCCCTCAAGGTCCCAGGTTCGAGACTCAGCTGTGACATTACTCATTTGATGTCTCCCGGTGCCTGGTGTAGGGACGGGTGTGACTACCCTTATTTCAATTGGAAATAATAATTTTGGATGAGCCAAAAAATAAATCCATGAGAAGTTATGCCAATTGGCCAATATAAAGAGAAAATGTGTTAAGGATCAAAACAACTTTTATAGAATTCCAAATTGATTTGATGTTACCTCTTACTTTAGTTATGATCTTTTTAAAAATCTAATCGATATGGGAAGTAGTCAAATTTCCCACAAAATTCATGCCCATTAGAAAGATTATGAACAATTATCTTTTGAAGAGTAAAATTATAACTAGATTCATTAAAAAAAAAAAAGTTTATGCAAAAACGAATAGTATGTTATATCATTGTGGCGTGGGGAGTTTGCCATTTTGTAATTTTATGTACCACACTTAATTTTGTAATAAAAAATTACTTCACTTTTTTTACAACAAATATATGTATGTATATATACATATATATATACATACATATATATATATATATATATATATATATATATATATATATATATATATATATTTTACGTACATTATACATAGTTACTGTTTCTTAAAGCAACAACCATATTGACATCGAGAGTGAAAATTTTAAATATGCGATTTTCTTGTTGAAATACATGTCACTTGCTCTTGAAATAAACCCAGTTTAGTGACATGATATACATTTATTAAAAAGGATTTTTCATGTATAATAAAAGAATAAAGAAATTTTTAAGAAGAATTCGTATATGGTAGAAATTCTATGAATAGTAATTTAATGGGGATTTTAATTTTTCAATCAATACAACATATAATTTTGAATTAGTAGAATATATAATTCTTTATCAATGTCACAAGCACTCTTCAATTACTATAGTAGATAGTTTTTAATTAATACTATACATAGTCTCTAATAAGTACAATATACAGTCTTCAATCAGTGGCATAAATATAGTCTTTAACGAGCATAACGTATAATCTTCAATCAATGCCCATGTCTCAACATAATATCCTTTCCTCCTAAGTTTTTATTAGTGTCGTTATCTCCCCTCTTTGTTGGTCGATGTAGAGGTTATACGGTCGATGTAGAGTTCGAGGTTGCTACGACATGTGATCTAGCGTCGTTATTTCCTTAACTCGGAAAGTGCTCTCGCACTCTGAACAGCTTTATCTATCATCTTTCCATGTTTATGCAAGGGCGGAATTTGAGAGAGAGTCGTTGAAGTTATGGGGGAGACGCTGAAAAGGTGAGGGTAGAATGAGAAAAAAGAAGAAGAGAATCCTACAATATTTTTTAGAAAAGTATTATAATTAAAATAGATAGCCAAAAATTGTCACCTACAATAAATTCTCTTGTATTATTATTATTATTTGAATAGTTCTGTGTTAAGGTGTCTTTATAATCAGCTATATTTTAATTTATTGGTATATAATTCATATACACGTTATTTTTTCTCCGTTGCTTTAATGATGATGTGCTCCTTAAGTCCATTCTGAAAGGGACATCCAAAAGAGAAAAAATACATAAAGCAATGCAATGCCTTCAATTGTGCTGTGTAAATAATGAACCATGAACTAACCCCACGATTCACAAAATATAAAAGAGAAAAGGAAGGGGGATTGAAAAACTAAAAGTTCATAGGTTTAATTTGTTTTAAAATTAATTTTATACTGATTTTTTTTTATATCAAAATATTGTAGGTTAAACCATATGTTTAGTAATAATAATTAAAATGCCACCAAACTGGCCTGAACAATATTCAAGAATATAAAAAGAAAAAAAAATTAAGTGTACAATTTTAATACAATCATGGAAGAAAACATAATTTTTTAGTCCAACACTATTTAGAAATTGGGGGCTGGAACCTATTATATCTTGTTTATATGCTGCTATAAAAACATAATTAAATTAACATGAATTGCAAATTTATGATTAAGGAGTTATAAAATCTTTTCATTAGAAAATATTATTTCATTTATTAGAGCACCTCAAAACCAATTAGTAATGAGAGCAGTAACTCATATTTCTTATAAATATGTTGAAAACTCTTCACCTTTTCAACGTGGAATAATTGCACCACAAGGTGAATATCTCCAACATCATTAAAAAAAAATCGAGTACAATCATTTTATATGTTATATGAAAAATGAATCACTTAAATTAAGCTAAATTAAATTCTCAGATGAAGTTAGAATAAAGTTTTAATTTTATCTCCACAAAAAAGTTAAAAACTAGCAAATTTTTATAACTTTTGTCATGATTCGATAATTAGTCAATTTTAAAAATGAAGCTAATAAATTTATTTATCTACTCTCTAAAAATATTTAGAAGCAAAGTTTTGAAAATTAAACCATATTATATATATAAACTAAATTTGAGTTTTTCTAATTTTTCTACCAAAAGAGTATTTGAATTTTTAGTGTCTAAACGTAGAAGGTAGTATTTATGTCTAATTTGACTTGTATAGGCTTGCATAATCAAGGACATGCAATCCCTAAGTTGAATTTATGTATGTTTAATCAAATTTAAGTAAATTTTAATTTTGCCAATGAAAACTATGCTCAACTAATATGATATATAGTTTAATAACGAATAAAATATGAGTTCGAATCTCTTACTCGTAAATGGAGTAGATTTAAAAGAAAAAAAAAGTATGCTTTGATTTTACTTAGTGAGAGAGAAAAGAAATAGTAGTGTGGCACAATCATATAGAAATTTTTTGTGGGTAATGTTGACTAGATTATGGTGCTAGGGATATTTTGTGTAAGATAACACGTAACAAGGATTTATAAAGGGTGAGACATTTTGTGTAAGATAACACGTGACAAGGATTTATAAAGGGCGAGACATTTTGAAAAAATAAAAAGATTGATAAATACTAATGTGAGTGAAGGCCAAGATTGTTTATCACCAACCATACAACTCTAACTTTTATCCCTTAGTTTATGCCAACATACATACTTTATAATCCTTCAAAATTTTCCACACTCCACTTCCACTTTCATCATGGGAGAACTGTGTTATTATTTTATAACTTTAAATTTAAATAAAATTAAGTGAGGTCATAATTGAAATATATCCTAAAATTTAGTGATATTTTGTATACATTAAGTTGAATTAAAAATTATAAAAGAATTATTAATAAACGAGTGTGGTAAGGATCTCACATTCAAAATATTAGAAAGTTTTACTATTTTTATAGGATAGATGAATTATTTTTATATTGTTCATTGATTTGAAATGAAAATCAATATTATCTAATTGTCATACAAATGAAAAATGATAGAAGAAAATAGTGTATGTTGTAACGTCGTGTCAGACCAAAAGTCTACAAGACATGAGAAAATGTGATATAAATTTAGCATGAAATGTAGCTTTCTATCAATATTCTCATGTACCCAAATTGGCCAACACAAAGCAGTGATGGAATGTCTATAAAGTAT
The DNA here is from genome assembly GCA_036507275.1 of Sicyos edulis. Lineage (NCBI taxonomy): Eukaryota > Viridiplantae > Streptophyta > Magnoliopsida > Cucurbitales > Cucurbitaceae > Sicyos > Sicyos edulis. The sequence goes on from CM071850.1 coordinate 41,150,063, forward strand.
ATCAAAAGATTATTTCCAACTTGATCACCTGAGACAGTCTCAGGGGAGGGCACAGTTGATCTCTAATGAACTGCCCTTTCAAACAGATTTCTCTATTTCCTTTTAATTTTTATTGTCTCTCTTTTATGATTTGGTGCCATAAATTTATAAATAAATAAATAACAGGTGATTGTGCAATTAAAAGATTCTTGTAGCACATCACCAAGTTGAAATTCAAACAGAGCCTGCCACATATTACTGTTTCTAATCCAATCACCCAAATAGTTCATAGAAGGCAAAAAGAAAAAAGAACACTAGTTTTTTGGTACAAAAGTATACTATTTTTTTAATGAAGTTTATCTTTTTGTTAAGGGTATGTTTAGGGTAATTTTATAGTGTTTTTTAAGATACAACAGTGGAAGAATTTAAACTCATAACCTTTTGGGGATTTTGTATGTATGGCAAAAAATGACAAAATATTTGCACCTATAGCACAAAATCAAAACTAATTCATTTGTAACAAAAAATTCAAATTGAGTTCTATCACTGATAGATGTCTATCATTGATTGAGTTCTATCATTAGTTATTGATAGATGTCTAATGTGCTATACATTCAATTATTAGAAATTGTTCTGCAAAACTAATACAAGAGGTACAATTTGCTGCTGAGTGCAAATTTCCTAATCTTTTAGTCATTGAATATACATTAATGTCGTTGAACTATTATTTTTGTTGACATAATTTTATAGTGTCTACACGAGACTAAAAGTAGTTTTAAAAGGTATATTAATTGTGTTTGATTAAAGTTTTGAAAAATTAACATAGTTCAACTAACATTATCATCTCAAAGTTAGAGGTTGGATTTCAAACTTTAAATATCATAAAAAAATATTTATAGAAAGAAGTAATTTTAGAAATTATAGAGTCAATTTAAGAAACGATTACCGAATTATTAATGAAACTCCACAAGTGTTTAAAAATATAAAATTTTATCATGGTTTTGCTTCATATTCATTTATCTTCTAGGGGCTTTTGGATGTATATTACAAAATGGATAAAATATTACATGAATAGTACAATAATGAAAATATTTGCACATATAGCAAAAAATGTAAATTGATAGACTTCATATTGATAGATTCTATCGATAAAGGGTGATATAATCAATTACTAATAAATAAAGTAAATTGATAGACTTCCATCAGATTCTATCAAGAGTCTATCAATAAGAACTAATAGAATCAATCACTGATAAAATTAATAGACTTCTATCACTAGAGAATGATAGATTCTATCAAAGTCTTCTATAAAAAAAGTAAATAATTTTTTTTAAAAAAAATGGCAGAAGTTGCTATAAAAGAATTATTTTTAAAAATGTGTTATAATTGTAAACTGTGGTAAAAAAGTTGTTATACAGCGCAAATTCCATATCTTCTATTTGATAACCATTGTACTCTTTCTTTATTTTATTTCTTTTTCACCATGAGGTAGAGGGAATCATATTTTCAATCTCGAAATAGTTTAGGTTCATTTCGACATTTTCAAAAATTAAACTTAATAAATACTACTTACATTTTTTTTAGTTTTCTTTGTCTTTTTATAACTTTTTACCAGTATTTTAAAAAGTAAAACCACGTTTTGGAAACCAATTAAAAATGGTAGTTTTTAAGAACTAGTATTTTGATTTTGTATTTCTTACTAATTTAAATGTTTTTAATTTTTTCTTTTGAACACAAGCAAACTTAAAAAAAATGATTTTCCATGATGCAATTTCATTTATTTATTTATATATTTTTTTTAAGAACTCGCATGTTGATAAGTTGTTTTTTTTTAACCAGTTCAATCACTTGTTTGATAGTTATATTTGAAGACTTTATGGTAATGTTTTTTGTCATAGAGTAGAACCATCGGATGTTTGTAGTAATTTTTGAAAAAACTAGAAAAAATCGTCCGTTATGATGCTCATTTATGTAGTTATCCAATAATTTAGTATATGTATCCAAAAAATTAAAACTATATATAATATAGGCTTATATAATCCTGTTGAAAGGTTTGATATATCCTTTCTCAATATCCAAAAAAAAAAAAAATCCTTTTTCAATAAAAAAGAGAAAGGTTTAATATATCCATGTAACGCCCATAGAGTAGACCCATAGATTGGAAATGGGCCTTGAGATTCGGCTGAGCCTGAAGAGCTTGGGCCTGGACCAAGCGCCTTACTTCTTTAGATCGATCAACCCAATAATGATAGTGAACTATAGCAAATATGGTGTGGTTGAACAATTGAAATATATTTTTGGAAAATTATTTTTATTTTTATTTGATATTCATATAAATATATTTTTATTGATATTCGTATTTTTTTTAGTTGATATGCGTATGAAATATTATTTTATAGTTAAGGAATTTTAGTTTCTCAACCTCAAAATGTTCAATTTTGATCCTACTTTCCATGAAGTTCAAAATAATCCCTAAGGTTAAACAAAATATCACAGACGTTAAATGGTGGAAAAAAAAAAATTGAACCCCATCTTCTCTTTTAAATTTGGGAATTTATCCTCTCTAGCATATTTATGCCTCTTCATTATAATTATAGCACATTTTAAAAATAATTTCATCCATAGCACATTTTTTAAAAATAATTTCATCCATAGCACATTTTTTAAAAATAATTTCATCCATAGCATATTTTGCCCAAAATTGCTATTCTTACATCATCAGACCTCTATCAGTTCAACTGACAGACTTTAGATTTCTATCAATTCAATTGATAGACTTCTATCAGTTTAACTGATAGACTTCAATCGATTTTGACTGATTGACAATGCAAATTGATAGACTTCAATCATTTTTGTGCCACAAATGAATAAGTTTGGGAACTGTGCTATACATGAATAATTATTTTGTTTGTTTTTTAATATACATGCAAAATCCTCTTATAATAATACTTTGGGAATTTATCCTCCATAGCATATTTTTTGCTCTTCATTACAATTATAGCCTATTTTTAAAAATAATTTCATTTATAGTACATTTTGCCCAAAATTCCTATTTAGACTTCTATCAATTCAACTGATAGATTTTAGATTTCTATCAGTTTAACTGATAGACTTTAGACTTCTATCAGTTCAATTGATAGACTTCTATCAGTCAACTAATAGACTTCTATCAGTTCAACTGATAGACTTTAGACTTCTATCAATTCAACTGATAGACTTCAATCGACAAATTGATAGACTTCAATTACTTTTGTACCACAAATGAATAAGTTTGAAAATTGTGCTATACATGGAATTATTTTGTTTTTTTATAATATACATGCAAAAATCCCTTTAAATTTTGTGCTATGTTTTTTTTTTTTTTGGAAACTTGGAGAACACCACGATCAAACCTCCTCTGTCATGACACTACAATAACTAACAATAAATCATGAAATGATCCTGAAATCAGGAAAACACCTAATTTAAGAATTTTGAGTTTTATTTATCCCAAGATTTTGAATCGTCCCCGCCAAGATCTATAACAAACAATGATTTGTTTATAGACAAAGAGAAGAATCTTGGAAGAACTTTATATAATTTGACTAATTTGAAAACCAGAAAAAGGAGTCTTGTTGGAAGTTGACATAGAATTCGGATTACTCGATTCCGCTATATTCCAAGCCTAACTCCACTCGGGAAAAAATCCAACCTAACACAATTCAACCGTGTTATATTTTGAGTTGGATAATCTGGGTAGCTCGTGTTGCCGGTTCTCATATACACCCGAACATGGCATTGTCAATCCAACTCTATCCACATCTACTGACAAATTGATAAAAAAAATCTAGGTTCATACATACAAAAGATGGAAGATGTAAAGAGTTCAATGGGGAGCGAGAGAAGAACAAAAAAGGGGAGAGAGAGAAAAATTTAACTCTCCTTAACTCTAAAGTAAGATGAATGATTATTTTTAAACTTAATTTAAAATTGGAAGATTAAAAATAGACATTTGAAAGTTTAAGGAGTAAAGTAGAATAACTCTCAATGCCTAGAAATTAAAATGGAACAGCTCTCCTAATCTAGGGACCAAAATAATAATTTTACCTTTGATAAACAAAAAGAAAAATGATGGTCTAATCTAATTATGGCAATAAAGATTAAATACATCCCAGCGACTTTTTAAATTTTTCTCTAATCTAAATTTCTCAATTTGAGATTGGGACAAACTAGCTAAAGGTGGATCATGTCGGTTTGTAAATGGATTTCTTATTTCATTTTTTAGTTCCTTTGAACACAAATTTAAGAAATATCGAGCTCTCTTTCACCCATTGAAATTATTCATTTTCAAGACTAATCTAAGTGTATTAGTATGGCAAACTTTGATTACACCACCAAGAGCTACGTTCGTTCTCACCAAATCCCAAATCGAGAAATTGAAGACATGGGTTTTGGTTGAATGGAGAAATGAGAAAGAGTTCAATTCCGACGACACCAAGCTCTTTCGATCTACCATTTTTTGCAGCGCAAAGCTCTTTTCCCACCAATGTCAATTTTGTTGACATCTAGAGTCCTTATGCCTTCACCACTCACGATACTCTAAATCTTGTTCTGGTTTCTAAATTACTCAATGACAACAATTATGTCAGTTGGAGTCGCTCGATGCTACTAGGCTTGTCCATTCACAACAAGGTGGGTTTTGTCGATGACACTATTCTAAAGCCCTCTGATTCGCTCCTGCCTTCTTGGAAACGTAGCAATAGCATCATAATTGCCTGGATTCTTAATTCAGTATCAAAGGATATCTCATCTAGTATCTTGTTCACCGATGATGCTTGTTCCATATGGCTCGATCTACAAGAACGTTTCCAACGGAAGAATGGTCCAAAAATCTTTACTCTCGAGCGCGAATTAGCCACAATCACTCAAGGATCGCAAACAGGTACCATGTATTTCTCGAAGTTAAAAGGTATCTGGGATGAATATCTCACCTATCGACCTTGTTGTTCGTGTGTCTGCACTTGTGGAGAACGCAAACACTTGAAAGAATTTCTTCAGACTGAATATCTCCTCTATTTTCTCATGGGCTTGAATGAGTCATTTAATCACACAAGATCTCAAATCTTGCTCATGGATTCGTTGTCATCAATGAGCAAAGCAGTTGCTCTCATCGTCCAAGAAGAATACCAGAGGTCTGTACCGATCTTTTCCACACCTTCGATGGTTACGCTTGCTGCCACCTAATCTTCATCTATGTCTACAAATACTCACAAACAACGATTCTGCACTCATTGCAACATTCCTGGTCACATCGTGGATCACTTCTACAAGATTCATGGATATCGATCAAAGAACCAGCGTTCTTCGACTTCTAACACCGTCCGCCTACTCTTACATCCAACACTGTTGCGATGGCTACAGTCTCTCCTATTGGCACGACCCTTTCTGGCGATGAACTTGCTCAATTCCATAGCATACTGACTATGCTTCAATCGAAGTTTTCTGCCACAAAATATGAGGCTGAGAACTCTTCCTTGCACATTGCAGGTATGCCTCATTATGCTCTTACTACATCTATTTCTTCTGAAATGCCTCATAATACTTGGATATTGGATTCTAGTGCCTCTACCCACATTTGCCATGAGAAGTCAGTTTTTCAATCTTTACATCCTCTACATACTAGCGTTGTTCTGCCCAATAATATTCGTATAATTGTTGAATTTGCTGGATCTGTTGTGCTGTTTGAAACCTACTACTCAAGAACGTTTTGTTTGTTCCCTAATTTCAATACAACCTGGTTTCAACGAGTGCCTTGGTTTCTGATGGATCTTTGGTTGTGAATTTTGCTGCTGAAACATGTATTATTTAGGAAAGGTTCACTATGAAGATGATTGGCAAGGGTGACAAACAAGAGGGTGTCTACATTTTGCGAGATTTTTCTACAAAAGAGCTTTCTACTATTGTTGCTACTACTCACTGCTTAGACAACATTCTTTGGCACGCAAGGCTTGGCCACATTTCGAAATCTAGTTTCCAAGCATTAAAGGATGTCTTACCTCTTAATTCTGTTTCATCCCATAATGATACACCATGTGAGATTTTTCTTTTAGCTAAACAAAAACGACTCTCTTTTGAGTCTCATAATCACTTGTCCCCTACCCTCTTTGATCTAATACATGTTGATACTTGGGGACCATTTTCTGTGCCCTCTTTTCTTGGTTATACTTACTTTCTTACAATTGTTGATGACTGCACACGTTACACATGGACTTATATGATGCATAAGAAATCGGATGCCACAAAGATTATTCCTTAGTTTTTTCAATTAGTACAAACTAAGTATGGAAAGACTATTAAAGTTTGTCATTCTGATAATGCTACAGAACTTGCTTTTACTCAGTTTTTTAACAACAAAGGCACCCATCATCGATTTTCGTGTGTTGCTCGCCCTAAACAGAACTTGGTTGTTGAACAAAAAAATCAACACCTGTTGAATGTAGCCCGTGCATTGATATTTCAAGCCCGAGTTCCTTTGAAATTTTTGTCGGATTGTGTGCTTACGGCTACTTATTTGATAAATAGAACCCCCTCCAAAATTTTGAAGTGGAAAAGTTCGTATTCACTCCTTCACAATACAACCCCAGACTATACTCACCTTATAGTCTTTGGGACCCTATACTTTATGACCTTATTGCCACAGAATAGATCCAAATTTTCTTTAATAGCCTTTCCTTCTATATTTGTTGGCTATCCTTCCGGAATGAAAGGTTATCGATTGTTTGATATTGAAAAATATAAGTATTTCGTTTCTCGTGATGTTATATTCCATAAGAACATTTATCCCTCACATCGTTACGGTTGTTGATTCCCTGCCCGATCCATTTCCTGATTTAGTCCTTCCTTTAGTTGGTGATATTGTACCAACAACTTTAGTCTACAATCAACCACCTCTCTCCTCGGTTCACAGTGATACCTGTGTGTCCAATGCTCTTGTCAATGTACCAATGGCTTCCGCAAACCAAGAGGATTCTGTTTTACCTTGTAACGGCCCAACCCATCGCTAGCCAAGATATTGTCTGCTTTGACCCATTGGCCTCACGGATTTGCCCGATGCCTGGCTCTGATACCATATGTAACGGCCCAACCCATCGCTAACCAAGATATTGTCCGCTTTGACCCATTGGCCTCACAGACGTGTTTTCCCCAATGGGTCAAAGCGGACAATATCTTGGCTAGCGATGAGTTGGGCCATTACATACCACCAGTATATGAGCCAGCTACATTATCTACCACATCTACAAGCCCTAATCCTAACCCTCCCCGACGATCCTCTCAAACTACAAAACCGCCCTCATATTTGAAAAACTATCATTGCAATCTCCTAACCAATACTCCTATACCGCTGATCTATACTCGATATCCCTTACACAACTATATATCCTACACCAAGTTGTCGTCTCAACACCATTCTTTCTCCATTCAAGTTTCAGCACATTACGAACCACAGTTCTATCATCAAGCCCTTCCTTATGCACATTGGCAGAAAGTTATGTCCAAAGAGTTACAAGCCATGAAGTTTAACAAGACATGGAGCATCGTTCCATTACCTCCAAATAAACAAACCATATGGTGCAAATGGGTTTACAAAGTAAAACATCGAGCTGATGGCACTATTGAAAGGTACAAAGCTTGATTGGTTGCAAAAGGGTATACCCAACAAGAAGGGTTAGACTTCTTAGAGACATTTTATCCAATGGCTAAGCTTGTAACATTCCGTGTAATCCTGAACATGGTTATATCTTATAACTGGCCATTAATACAACTTGACGTCAATAATGCTTTTTACACGAAGATCTCGATGATGAGGTATTCATGGATCTTCCACTTGGTTACTTACCCAACCTTGCTTTTTGTAAGGGGGAGCGTCTCGTTTGCCGACTACACAAGTCCATTTATGGCTTAAAGCAAGCATCTTGACAATGGTTTTGCCAAATTCACCTCAACTTTATTGAAGATTGGTTTTCAAAAGTCAAAGGCTGATTACTCTCTGTTTACCCGAGGTTCCGGACATGATTTTCTTGCATTTCTTGTCTATGTCGATGATATCATCATCACATGAGCCAATATTGAAGAAATTAATTCCTTGAAAGTAGTTCTTAATTGTGCTTTTCAACTTAAAGACCTAGGAAATTTAAAATATTTCCTCGATCTAGAATTAGCAAGAACTACCAAGGGCATATACATATCACAACGACATTATGCTCTACAACTTGTTGAAGAAGTAGGCTTGCTAGGAGAAAAACCCGAAAACATCCCTATGGATAACTTACTTAAGCTGCGACAGGAAGACTCTGATTTGCTTCAAGATTTCAGCTTGTATCGAAGGCTTGTCGGTAAGTTGCTATACTTGACAATATCTAGACCTGACATAACTTTTGTGGTAAATCGGTTAAGTCAGTTTGTTGCAAAGCCAAGCAAAACTCATTTGTCTGTCGTCTACCACCTGATTCGATATATAAAAAAATCTCCTGACCAAGGATTGTTTTTAGAAGCATCAGATTCTTTTCAAATACGAGCCTTTGCTGATTCTAACTGGGCGGCATGCCCAGATACACAGTGATCCACTTCCGAATTTTGTGTTTTCGTTGGAAAGTCATTTGTTGCGTGGAAATCCAAGAAACAGACCACAGTCTCTCGATCGTCTGCTGAGGCCGAGTATAGAGCGTTGGTTGTTGCTTCGTGTGAAATTGTTTGGTTGACTTCTCTCCTCAAAGAGTTACAATTGCCTTATTCTGAGGTTATTCTTTATTGTGATAATGAAGTAGCCATCCACATTGCCAACAATCCTGATTTTCACGAAATGACCAAACACATCGAACTGGACTGTCATTTTTTTTAGATCAAATGCAAAGTAAAGAGCTGAAATTACTATCTATCCGTTCGACTTCCTAACTTGCAGATGCTCTCACCAAACCATTGCCAGCCAACATTTTATTCCCTTTAATTTCCAAGATGGGAGTTTTTGATATCCACTCTCCATCTTGAGGGGAAGTATTAGAGATATAAGTTGGGTAAAATAGTTAGGCAAAGTTTTTTAGCTGTTGTAACATGAAGTTATTTTGTTATCTATCATTTTTTAGTGTATTTTGTATATAAATACCTCCTTGGGATATTGAATAAAATAATACATTTTTCTCTCCCACTTCATTTCTTCTAATATTCTCTATAGGGATCTAGCTATTTGATTGATTGATGAAATGAAAAAGGACGACATAAAAGAACGATGAAATCCCAAGTCTATTAACCCTCTTCCTTAAATTACAAATTGGCCCCACAATTATGAAATCGCAGAAACAACCTTTAAACTCAGTTAATTACAAAAGAGGGCCTATAAATAGTTTTACTAAAATGTCCCTAGGGTTAAAAATGTGAATAACTAATACTCGCTTAGGGAAACCGTTTGAAATTTATACCTGGAGATCGTATTGAAGATACTGGTTGTGGTTGTGACACGCGCTGGTCCATTACACCCCGCTAATATTTTAACTGTATTTCAAATTTTAAAACGTCACATCTCAAAATTAAAAACTTAACTTAGAAGTTTTGGGATTTGTGTTTCAAAATGTCAAAACATCACATGGATCTCAAAATGAAAGTGTAATATGAAGTTTTTGGATTTGTGTTTCAAATATTCAAAATATCACATGGATCTCAAAGTGAAAGAGTAATTTGAAGTTTTGAGATTTGTGTTTCAAAGGTCAAAACATCACATGGATGCTAAGGTTAAAAGATATAAATTTATATTAAAACACACTTATAAATAAGTGGCTTTTGCATGTATATTACAAAATAGTTAAAATATTATATGAATAGCACAATAATTAAAATATTTGCACATATAGCAAAAACTGTAAATTGATATACTTCCATATTGATAGATTCTATCGATAGAGGCTGATAGAACCAATTACTAATAAATAAAGTAAATTGATATAATTCCATCAGATTCTATCAATAAAGACTGATAGAATCAATTACTGATAAAATTGATAGACTTCTATCACTAGAGAATGATAGATTCTATCAAAGTCTTCTATAAAAAACGTAAATAATTTTTTTTTAAAAGAACGGTAGAATTTGCTATAAAAGAATTATTTTTAAAAATGTGCTAGTAAGCTGTGGTAAAAAAGTTGCTATAGAGTTCAAATTCTCTATAAATAATAACATTTTCAACACAAACCTAAATGAAAATTAAAATAGAACTCCAAATGAACTTAAATTACAATTAAGTTCTTGAGGATTGAATTTTTCAAAATGCCCATTATATACCAAAATTATCAGAATTTAAATACAGACAATACTACACGGATAAAAATTACAAATAATGCCTTACAAAAAATCTCGATCGTCACAAAAATCCACAAGCTAAAGAAAGCTCGGATCCATTTTTCATTTAACCTCGAGATTCGTTAATAATTTATTTTTTATTTAAGTGGTTAAAAATTTTCTTTAGAAATATGGTTTTATAATTTGGAACCTAATTTAAAAAATAACTGATAAAAATCATTTTCATATAAAATTATATAAAAAAGATACATTTTAAAAAATTCAAATTAAAAAGTATGTGATAAGATATATAATTAAACGGGCACCCACATGCAATTTTTGAAGTATTATTTAAAAAACCATTATGGGTTTGGAAATTGATTTACATTTTTTTTTTATAAGAAACAATTTCATTAATTTATAAAATTAGAGGGTTACATAAGAAAGTATGAATAAACCCTTCAGCGTTACAAAATATATCTCCAGCTATGAAGAAGGGTATCATAGCTATAGTTACAAAATAAAGGAGATCTATAAATCCAAGAAACAACTGTATTAGTAATTAGTTCCATGAAACGTTCAAAGGTTGCCGATTTATCCTTAAAAATTATGTTGTTTCTCTCCAACCACATGTGCCAACAGTAAGCTCTAATGAAATTTTCCCAAAGGCTCTTTTTTATATTCTTAAAAGGATGTCCCGTTAGGGAAATGTGGAGCATTGACGCCGGATCAGAGGGTACGGGGAAGCTCCACCCAAAAGCCTCCCTGATTAAGTTCCAGAATCGAGCAGCAAATGTGCAAGACACCAACAAATGTGCCTGTGTTTCCATGTCCTTATTACATAGTGAACAACAGTGGTGTGAGATATGAAGCTGGGGCATCCTTCTTTGCAATTTATCATGAGTGTTTTATAGCTCCGTGAAAAAGTTCTCATATGAAAAATTTTATCTTCTTCGAGTACTTGTCCTTCCATATGGCCTCAAAAAATTTAGGGTACGAGCTGTTAACAGTATTGTTAATATCATTCATTAATGAGTGGACAGAAAAGCCCGATGAAGGATCTGGCTGCCAAATACAAATGTCTTCCCCTCTGGTGAAATGAAAATCATTAAGGAGCCCAATCAAGGTGGTATATTCAGAAATCTCAGCCTCTTTGAGATTCCTCCTCAATGCCAACATCCAGCTGTTAACTTCAACATTCCAAGCATCTTTAACGGTCATCGCCTTGTTGTTAGATAATCTATGTAATAAAAACTGATCTTCATTTCAAAACCATTAGTAATAGGCATAAATAATAATAATAATAATAAAATCCAAGCAACTTGGGTATCTATTGGGACGAACTGGCCAAGGTCGATGATGTCCATTTTCAGTTTTTTCGTTTTTGAAATACCTTTAAACACGAATTTTAAAAAAGGAAAATAAATATTTTTTTAAAGGCAAGCCCTATCTACTGTACCACCACAAAATTTTATTTAAAGAGGCAAGTAACTGTTTCAAAACCAAAATTTTAAAGTGACTTATCATGGCGGAGATTGATTACACCACCAGATTTCCCCACCGGCAGGTTCCATTCCGACCACAAATCTGCCCCTTAGTTTCCTTGACTATGTTTGGATTCTTTGCAATCCTATGCGACGCCTTTTGTTCTTCGAATTCCCCCACTCCACTATCCACTTCATGGACTCCGTTTTCCCCCACTCTCAAACACTCCCTTTCTCTCTCTCTCTCCAACGCTTCTTCCCTCTGGCCGCCCAATTCATCCTCCCTCCTCAACCAAACACCCCCCCCACATCCTCTACTCAACTCAACACTCTGTTTCTATTACTGTTGCAGAGTCCACGTGCGTCGATTTCCACCACCTCATCCCCGATTACCCTCGCGATGCCAAACACTTTTACCCCTTCGTTCCAAACTTCCCTCAATCACGTGCCATGCCGGATGGGTCACGTGCCTTCCCTAATCTGGCTCTCCAAATCACCGTTTTCCCAAATCAAGGTCTCTGTTTTTGTATAGCCTTTCCTCACGTGGTTGCCGATGGGATGGCCATTCACCATTTCCTTAAATCCTGGGCTTCCATTTTTTCTCGAAATGGGTCCGGTCCATTTGACGGACCGCTACCCTGCCATGACCGGGCAGTGGTTAGGGACCCAGATGGGTTAGAGCCTATCTTCTTACACGAGTTGTCTGCTGGTTGGAATTCGTTATTGAACCCGGTTCCTAATAAACCCATAATCGATCTTGCGCCGGTTGATAAGGTGAGAGCAACGTTCGTTCTCACCAAACCCCAAATCCAGAAATTGAAGACATGGGTTTTGGTTGAATGGAGAAATGAGAAAGAGTTGAAGCCATTACGATTGTCGTCGTTCATTGTCACATGCTCTCTCATTTGGAGCTGCATGATTAAATCAACAGAAAACAGAGCAAGTGAAGAAGACGAGCTTTGCTACTTTGTGTTCGTAGCAGATTGTCGGGATCGCCTCAAGGCTCCATTGCCAGCGACTTATTTCGGGAACTGCCTCGACTTGGGGGTTGTAGCATTGAAGAAGAGTGAACTCTTGAAGCCGAATAGCACGATTAATGTAGCGAAAGCAATCGGGAACAAAGTGGAGGAGATCGAGAGTGAACCATTGAAAAAGGCAGGGGAGTGGTTCAAAGTGTGGAGGTCATGTTCGGAAGCCAGACATCTTTTGACGGTTGCAGGGTCGCCCAAATTAAGGGTTTATGATATGGATTTTGGGTGGGGGAGGCCTGTAAAAACAGAAGTGCTTCATGTCGACACTTCTTTGGCGATTTCTCTGCATGAAACTAGAGATCAACAAGGTGGGATTGACATTGGTGTCGGCCTTCATAACACTCAAATGTATCGATTCATTGCTATATGGGAAAATAATTTGAAGGCGTTGTCTGTGTAGTTAAATTTGATGGCTTTGATTTTCTTCAAACGTTGATAATTGTGTGGTGTCAAAATGGGAAGACTATCTCATATTAGATTGAGTATGAATTTAGGAGACTATTATCTAAGTGAAACTCTGTTAAAATTAATTTATAGTAAGAGAATTGATTTATATTTATTATAAAAATGTTAAAGTCGACTCAAATGTGGAATAAAGGTGGCAAAGTGAACATTTACCTTGTTAATAAATATAAAGCAAATACGTAGTTGCTTTTAGAAATAAGAGTGAAAATGAAAATAAATAATGTGTGTAGTGTCTATTCACATTCAATTCAATTCGTGCCTTCTTTTTTAATAGAAAATGTTAAATTATATAAAGAGTAATACTTGGGGAAATATTTTTGAAAGATCATAGTTTTTGTTACGTTTTTTTTTTTGGTTTAGTTTAAGAGTATTATTAAAATAAAACTCATAATTTAAAAGTATTTCTTTTAATAGGTTTAACTAAGAAAAAGTTGACTTTTCAAAAATAAAAAACTAAGAAAAAGTAGTACTACATGGCCCATGCATTTCGATTCATGCCCTCGACCCATTTGGTGTAATTTGATTTTTTTTTTTGTTGAATAAATATTGAGAAATGGAAACAAATACCGATTCTGAGAATCCAAGTGTGACGATGTTGTTGAATTGGTTTACAACCAAATATGACCCATTTGATCATTTGATTTTTGTTAATAGGTCTTTAAAGTAATATTTTGTTTTCTTACCTTTTAATTTTGTGGGTTCTTAACGAATTAACAAAATTTAAAGTAAATCGATCAATTAATTTTAAATTTTAATTTACATTTACAAGCTTTTTATTTTGTATTTAATAATTATCTGAAGTTAAAAATTATCTAGTACAACAAATATATTGTTATGAATAAACCAAACAATAATCAAGAATTAAAGAAAAACACCCGACAAAAACACAATGATTTATATTATTCATTAATGTTAGGGTAGTTGCATCCATTCCGAGAGAGTTGGTGTTAGAAGTGAAAATGCCTTTGACCAAAAGAGTTGATGTTAAATTGATTTGGTTGATTAGTTATAATATAATTTTATTCCATGGTCCAGATTTGATCTTGAAAATCGATATTTGACTCTGTATTTCATTTGAGAGCATTAATATTATCTAAATAATATTTGTGATCCTTAAAATTTTCAATATTTTGAATTACACATGTTTGACATCCTTAGATCACAATGTTTATTTTTTAGGAATTAATATTGTTTTACAAATTAATGAAAAAAAATGAAAGAAATAATAAACTTTATACGTATAAAGTCATGTTTAAAAAAATAAAAAATAAAAAATTACTAGCTTCCTTATTTAAGGACAAGTAATTGTGTTTGAAAAATAAGTAGCTTCTTTTAAGACCAATATACCTGTGGAATCATGGTTGATGGTGATTATGCCACCAAGATACTTAACCACTGCCGAATTTCTCCACCGGCAGGTTCCGTTCCGTCCACAAATCTGCCCCTTAGTTTCCTTGACTATGTTTGGATTCTTTGCAATCCTATGCGACGCCTTTTCTTCTTCGAATTCCCCCACTCCACTATTCACTTCATGGACGCCGTTTTCCCTACTCTCAAACACTCCCTTTCTCTTTCTCTCCAACACTTCTTCCCTCTCGCCGCCCAATTCATCCTTCCTCCTCAACCAAACACCCCTCATATTCTCTGCACAACTCAACACTCTGTTTCTGTGACGGTAGCAGAGTCAATCGACGGCGATTTCAACCACCTGATCGCCGATTACCCTCGCGATGCCAAACACTTTTACCGCTTTGTTCCAGACTTTCCCGAATCACGTGTATTGCCCGATGGGTCACGCGCCTTTCCTAATTTGGCTCTCCAAATCACCATTTTCCCAAATCAAGGTCTCTGTATTTCTATGGCTTTCCATCATGTGGTTGCCGATGGGATGGCCTTTCTCCATTTCGTTAAATCCTGGGCTTCACTTTCTAGAATTGGAGTTCACGAACCGCTGCCCTGCCATGACCGGGCAGCAGTCAAGGACCCACACGGGTTAGAGTCTATCTTCTTACGTGAGTTGTCTCCTGGTTGGGATTCGTTATGGAGCCCGGTTCCTGATAAACTCATACTTGATCTTGCGCCTGTTAATAAGGTAAGAGCCACGTTCGTTCTCACCAAACCCCAAATCGAGAAATTAAAGACATGGGTTTTGGTTGAATCCAGAAATGAGAAAGAGTGGAAGCCGATTCGGTTGTCATCGTTCATTGCCACATGCTCTCTCATTTGGAGCTGTCTGATTAAATCAACAGAAAACAGAGCAAGCGAAGATGACGAGCTCTGCTACTTTGTGTTCGTAGCAGATTGTCGGAATCGCCTCAAAGCTCCATTACCAGCGACTTATTTCGGGAACTGCCTTGACATGGGGGCTGTAGCATTGAAGAAGAGTGAGCTTTTGAAGCAGAACAGCATGATTACCATAGCGAAAGCAATCGGGAACAAAGTGGAGGAGATCGAGAGTGAACCATTGAAAAAGGCAGGGGAATGGTTCAAAGTGTGGAGGTCATGTTCGGAAGCCAAACACCTTCTGACGGTGGCAGAGTCGCCAAAATTAAGGGCTTATAATGTGGATTTTGGGTGGGGGAGACCTGTAAAAACGGAAGTGCTTCATGTTGACACTTCTTTGGCGGTTTCTCTGCATGAAACTAGAGATCAACAAAGTGGTATTGAAATTGGTTTGGGGCTTTTTAACACTCAAATGGACCGCTTCGTTGCTATATGGGAAGATCATTTGAAAGCCTTGTGTATGTAGTTCAGTTTGATCGACTTTGATTTTCTTCAAACGTTGCTGCTTGTTTACAATTACTGTTTTATTTGTGTGCTTCCAAATGAAACTCGATGGTCAATAAATACAAATAAAATGTGGTGTTGCTCTTACAAATAAGAGTAAACATGAAATGTAGACGTCCTAAATAAACCATGTGTGTGCTCTCTATTTGCCTCCCATTCAATTCATGCCTTCCCTATCATCAAAAAATAATAATAATAAAAAAAAAGTCATACATTACAGTTTTTTAATAGAAAACTTTAAGTTATAGAAAGAGATGTTCACGTGTTGATTTTATTGTTTGATGATAATTAAATCTATATTTGACTCTTATTTAAATAATTCAGTGGAGGAATTTAAGATTAAAGAGCCTTTTGTTTTGATGTAATTAAGATAACTAAAATCTTTTGATGTTCTAAATTCCAAATGTGCCATATCTTTAATTTCTATTTTTATTTTGTATGAATAATTTTTATAGATACTTGATAATATTTAGATAATTGTATTTGTTTTATTGGAATCGTATTTGAGATGACGTAAATTTACCTAATGCTTCAAGAATGTCCTTATGATATTCATACAATTTTTACATTATTTTAATATACTTTAATTTATATAACATACATATGAACTTAATTATTATGTACTTAAATAAATTTAATTTTTTTTGTATCTTAAAAGAAAAAAAATTATTGTCTTTTTACCTATGTTATTTTGTTTAATTAATTCAACAATCACATACGTCATCTACAACCTAACACTCGGGACTATAATCTCAAGCACAAGTCAACTTTGTTCACGAGTTAACCTTTGTCAGGTGACTAAGGTAGCTTAGGGGGTCAATCTCTAATTCAACCGTCAACAGAAAGGGAGCTTAAGAGCTCAGAACTAGAGAACCTCCGAAGTTCAGCTCACAAGTATTGAACAATCATCCGGTAGGGATAATATTGATTTGATTTTATGTCATACCGAGAATCGAATCAATTCAATCAATTTGACAAAGAGAGGAACCAATTCAATGTCCAATAAAAGGCAAAATCATTATTTTAGTTTTTCTATGTTCTTAGGCCAAATCGAGAACTGAGTCGATTTAATTTATCTGACAAAAAATAATGATATGCAAACATTCCTTTTTTTTTTTTTTTTTTTTAAAGAGGTTGGAGATATAGTGATCAGATAGTCGGATTATTAACTTTACTCGGTTTAGAAAAATTTAGGTACCATGGCATAATTGGATTAGAACTTTTTTTTTTTTTTTGAATTTTAGCACCATCTAAATACATTTTATAAAATATTTTATGAGAAACTTCTTTTTTTTCTCTCATCACTCTCCTCCAGTCTGCTCCTCTTTCCCCTGATATGTATCATTGTATATAATTACCTGAGGGAGGAGATAATATATGCTTAACATTTTCCTAGTTATCAAACTCAATTCTCTTTCATTCACAAATTTAATATGGTATTAGACCATCAAAATACTACACTCAAATCGAAATAATAATTTCTTATTGCAAACACTTCATTTAACTTTTTTATAAAATCCAAGTGGAAACAAATTATTGATTGATTGATTTTTTTTTTTTTTTTTTTTTACCAAAATCCATATCTAAATGAACTAGTATTGCCATTACCATTTTTTAATTACTTAGAATACGATATTTTCCTTTCCGTTTTTAAAATATATTTACAACAGATTGTCATACCGTCAGTCACTTTTTATTTGTGTAGGTCCATATTCTGCACATTCTAATTTTGCTGCCGAACGACTTAAATTTTGATGGCATACCACATTTATTAGAACAGATCTACTTATGTGTGTATCAATAACTTTAAAATAGGCCACAATCAATTTGTTTTTTATTTTATTTTTTGAGTTAAAAATGAAATAGTATATGGTATATATTGAGCAAAGCATTAATATTTTTGGTATAATTTAAATATTTCTCCATTAATTATTATTAATATTATTTTCTTGAATTTGTAATAAAATAGATTATGGTAACTTCAAATTAGGTATGAAAGTCTTAAGGGCGTGTTTGGTCGGGGGATTAACTAAATCTGAATTAAGTTAATCCCCTTAATCCTTGTTTGGTGGAAGACTTGGCATAATCCGTATTAAGTTAAAATGCAACTCGGATTTGAACAGTAATATGTCGCTTCATTTTTCCTTTTTCTCTGTGCTTCTCTCTCATTCTCAATCTCTCTGGTTTCTGTTTCATTTTTTCTTCAAATTCTCCATTCTTCTTTCTATTCAAGTTGGCATCTCGAATTTCTTTCACATGGATATCATTCTATTTTCAATTTCACACTTATTGACATCCAAATTGCCTAGTTTTAGGGTTTCGTTTTGTTTTCTCCTTCTTTGCTCCGAGATCCTTCAAATAATCATCTTCATTGGCGTTTTTCTTTGCAGATCTGACTCATTTCCGTTGAAACCTCAACTCTTGTTGCCGAGATAGTTACTTCTGGTGTTGCATGCTTCGTTTTGGACCTCCGTTGGGGTTTAGAGTTGTAAATCGACAAGGCATGGCGAGGGAAGTTGAAATTTTGGCTTATAAAGAAAAAAAAAGACCCTCATCAAAAGTAAAATGGAAAGAATTGAGAAAGAAATTGTGTAAAAAAAATCTCAAGAATGAAATTGAAAAAAAAAAAATGGAAATTGTTTGGTGGGACGAGGTTGAGAAGAAGAGATGAGTGGAGTAATTGTGTAGAGAGGGAACCAGAACTCAGGTTGATTTTTTTGTTATTTTATGAATTTGTGATTTTTTTTCTTCTCTTTTTTCTTATCACCTCCAAGTGCCTTTATGCATGACAATTGTATTTTGGTGACTTCCATGTGTTTAACAACTTGCATTTCTATTCATTTCAATAGAATGAGGACACCTCAATGCTAAAACAAAAGAAAACTGTATCATTTTTAAATATATTGACATTCAAAACATATATATTTGGTTTAAATTTGTATCTTAATTGATTTCAAACAAAATTATTTAAATTGGTCAATTTTTCTTTGTCTTCAATTCAAGATTTTCATGGTTATTTTGTTTTCATATTCATCTATGTACATGTTTTCATCAGTTTTTGTTAAAATTGGAGATTAAATTAATATTTATCTATAAATTTGAAGTTCTCTATTTCAAATAACTTTCCAATCCAAACAAATATTTGATATTTTAAAAAAAAATTAAAATAATAAATATGAGAAATAGTTTTTATTTATTTAGATTCTCTTATAATATCATGGGTACATTATTGATTCAGTAGATTTTTTTCATATACATTAGTAGAAAAGTTTTATTTTATTTTATTTTTTAAAAGTTGATGGTAAGATTTTGTATCACATTTTATTAGATAATATCTTATATATCTTATATTTAGATTTAAATAGTTGTTTAGATTCAAATTTTAGTTATATTTAGATTTGATGTTTGTGTCGGGAGATAGTATCGTCAAGTAAATTACTTTTTTTTTCTTTAACTTTTGTAAAAAGTAAGAAGTGAGATCTAGTAGAATATTCATGAATTTTAAATCTTCACCAACATAATTGTATAAATATAATTTCTATAATAAGGATTATAACTTCTTTAAGAGGTATAAAATAACTAAATTATTAATTAAGTTATTTTTATAATTTTTTTATTTATAAGAATATTTGTTGACATATAATTAATGTATTTATTTTTCCAAATTCATCTCTTTATTTGGGTATTATCGTAGACTAAAAGTGAGAAAAAAAAACTAAAAAAAAAGGAAGACTAAATTGGTGTACAAAAAGCAAGACATGTTTTTCCTTTGCCATTGATACTATTCTCATGTAATTTTAAGTTTATACCAACCTTATAATTAAGTAATTAAATTAAAATAATTTTGATATAATTTAGATATCTTCCTAAATTTGTTGAAGGGTATAAAATTTTTATATTGTTTTTAAATTTAAACATAGATATTGAGTTAAAATTAAAATAAAGAAATAAAATATATATTGATCAAACATATTTACAAAAATGAATGTCATGTTGTTACTATTTCAAATTAATGTAATTTTGTAATTTATCTTTAGTTAAGGAAAAACAAAAGTGAAAGAGTAGATATTTAAATAAAATATATGATAAATGATAAATAAAAATTCAGTTTAAGCTAATCCATGCACTAAACAACGTTCCGTTTAACTTAATTCAGTTTAACTTAACATATTCACCAAACACAGATTAACTTAATCTTCAGCTAAAATTAATACTCATATTAACTTAATACCGACTAACTTAATCATAATCCCTACACCAAACATGTCCTAAAGGTTTGTTTGGTGGGCCAAATCATATGAGATTGCCACCGTTTGGCCTGTTGTGTTGTGTTAACCTAGTCCAATCCAACGACTGGAGACCATGTGTACCCTCTTTTTTTCACGTTTTTGCATTCTTTTATATCTTTAATTTTTTTTGGTTAAAATATCATTTTTATCTTTAGATTATGGGGTTTGCTCCATTTTGTTCTCTCAACTTTTAAATGCCAAATTTTAGTCTCTAAACTATAAATTCCGTTGCCCAAATCAAATGTTAGTCCTTCAAATTTTCAACGTCCAATTTTAAACCTATGATCCTTTGTGAAATTAATAAAATATATAAACTAAAAAAAACACATTTTTCTCTCTGTCTCACTCACTCACCTAGACCCATGCCTTTCTCTCTCCTCCATCTTTCTCTCTTTCTCCCTCATTTTTTTTATCCACTAAATCTCAACGCTCTTACCATAAATTTCAAAATTCTTTTCATAAAATTAATAAATTAATCCCAGTAGTTGAATGTATATCATACATATTTTAACTAAAAGCAATTTATGTTAACGCCTTCAATTACAACTCCCTCTGAAATATTGAACAATAGAAGATGCTTTCTTTTCCCCCTCCTCTCTTCTGTTCCTTCTTTTGACAACTCTATTAGATTGTTAGAGTGGTTAGAATTGTTAGGATGATTAAGATTTAGGAGATATTTTAAGATTTAGTTTTATGTATAAATATTCTCTACAGAGGAGATAAATATTAAACTATATTAAGTCATTTGTGGTATATTTTTCTAAATTCAATAAACTCTTCTTTACAATGTAAATCTCTCTACAAACCTAATTATAGGGGTGTACATGGGTTGGGTTGGGTAGGGTTAAGAGTAATTTTTGGACCAACTCAAAAATTTGAGTCGATCAACTTTTTAACCCAACCCAAAACCCGTGAACCCGTGAACCAGCGAACCGATCCAAAAATCTAGGTTTACTAAAAATTTAACCCAACCCAAATTTTTAAAAACATAATCCAACCCAACCCTTACGGTTTGGGTTGGGTAGTCCGGGTAACTCGGGTTACCGATTTTTTTGTACACCCCTACCCAATTATACTTACAATTTCCCCAATATTCGCCTATGCCAAAATTTTCAATCAATTCCATTATAGTGTAACTAGAAGCAACTTGTGTTACTCAATCTGGAAGCACTCAAAGTGGGGTTGCTTCAACGTTGTTTATGACTTTGACGAGAAAATCAGGTCAGTTTTAAAGTCCACTAGTGGTGAATGCGGAGATGGTAGTGATGATAGTGTGAAGGTGGATGAGCACAACCATTGTTTTTGTTTTTAAATTTGGTTAGTATTCACATATTTTTTTAAGTAAAGTTAAATACCTTATATAAAAGATGAAATATATTGTTAAAAATATAAGTAAAAATAAGTTTAAATTTCAAAAATAAAAAATCAAATGATTATTGAAATCTTATTTATTATTACTTCTCTTTCTTTTTATTTCCACTAAATACTAATTTAATCTCATTTCTCTTCTTTTTCTTTCCCAACTCACCTTAACCAATGTATGTCCTCTATTCAAATTTTAGTTGAATAATATTACTCTTCTGAAATAAATAGAAATGAAGGGTAGACTTTTCTGTCGTTCACATTTGATTGTGTTAAAAGTTTAATAAAGAAAAACAAAAATGAAAGACTCTAATCTAATAATGCCAGTGGTTGTGCAATCAAATATCATTAAAAAAATTGGTTTTGGAAAAACTGTGAGACTGGCTTTTCATTTTAAAAATAGAGTAAAACTCCCGCTACACATGGATGTGTAGGGGAGCTCTACATTTTGAGTATGTGGCACCATTGAGTGTCACAAAAATCATCTCATAAATAAAAAATAATAAAATATTAAAGAATTTTTGTGGCACCAATGATGCCACATCATTAAATTGTAGAGCTCCCCTACACATCCATATGTAGAGAAGTTTTACTCTTAAAAATCGGGGCTCTTTGTTCGTCATATGGGGCTTTTCATTTTGAAAACAATTATTGATTGATAATTTATATTCAAACTAATTTTTATTATCTTTTCTTCTTTTTTATTTTAAAAATAACTTTTATTTTTAATTAAGTATTCAATTATTTTTAATTATTCATTTATAATTATTATTTCAAATTAATCCAAATAACTTATTTATAATTATTATTTTTTAACTACTCAAAATAATTACTCAGTTTAAATCTAGATTTAAACAATTTTTAATTACAAATCTTAATATTTAACTAATCATAATAATTCTTCGACATAAGCTACGCCTCTTTCAAATATGACAAACAATTAACAATCACCCCCTAAACTTAAAAGTTAAACTAACCATTACAATTTTCATTTTCAAGACAAATTTACTGAGTGTGATCATGGCGGACGTTGATTACACCATCAAGATCCTGAACCACTGCCGGATTTCCCCACCCGCCGGTTCAGTCCCGACCACACATCTCCCTCTTAGTTTTCTCAACTATGTATGGATTCTTTGCTGACCAACACGACGCCTTTAATAAGATCAGAGCTACGTTCGTTCTCACCAAATCCCAAATCGAGAAATTGAAGACATGGGTTTTGGTTGAATGGAGAAATGAGAAAGAGTTGAAGCCATTACGATTTTCGACGGTCATTGTCACATGCTCTCTCATTTGGCTGTCTGATTAAATCAACAGAAAACAGAGCAAGCGAAAACGATGAGCTCTGTTACCTTGTGTTCTTAGCGGATTGCCGGAGTGGACTCAAGGATCCATTGCCAGCGACCTATTTTGGGAACTGCCTCGACATGGGGGTTGTAGTATTGGAGAAAAGTGAGCTTTTGAAGCGGAATAGCATGATTACTGTAGCGAATGCGATCGGAAACAGAGAGGAGGAATTTGAGAGTGAACCACTGAAAACAGCAGGGGAATGGTTCAAATTGTGGAGGTCGTGTTCGGAGATGAAACACCTTTTGACGGTTGCAGGGTCGCCCAAATTAAGGGCTTACGATGTGGATTTTGGGTGGGGGAGACCTGGAAAAACGGGAGTGCTTCATGTTGACACTTCTTTGGCGGTTTCTCTGCATGAATCTAGAGACCAAGAAGGTGGGATTGAAATCGGTTTGGGGCTTTTTAACACTCAAATGGATCGATTCGTTGCTATATGGGAAGATCATTGGAAGGCGTTGTTGTGTGACTGTGTGTAGTCAAATGGATTACTGTTGCTTTGTCAATGTTCATACAGTGACTGTGGGAACAGTCACAGTGGGAAATGACAACAGATATGGAGTCAATATATATATTTTTATTTGTCAGTATATTATTATAGGAAGAGTAAAACTTTTCTATAAAATGTAGATTTTTTGTTTTTGTTTTTTTACGTATTCGTGTGTGTAGAAGATTTTCTTGTGTGAATGCTTCCAAATGAAACTTGATGTTAAAAACAACAAAATTTGTCCTTGCTTTTAGAAATATTTCCATCTAGCAAGGGATCGAATCCGTAAATTGGTGTTGAACTAATTTATAACTAAACAACGAAACAATTGCACCACTCACCTATTCGGTAATTGTTTATAAATTTATACTTTATATAAGTTAGTTTACTAGACTTAGGTTACGTTTTTGAGCCAATAGATCCATAATTAATGTCTCGAAAAAAAAAAGATCCATAGTTAAAGAGCTTCAGTAAGGTAATTTTATTTCAAACGATTTTTTAACCATTTAGGTAAACCAACTTGCTGCATTCCTTTCTCTATAAAAGGAGAGTTCATCAATAAAAAGAGAAATTCTCTTCATGTATCTTGTTACCCTTCAAAACTTAACAGTCAAAGTATTTGAAAATATTTTTGAAAGAGTATTGATATTTATTTCTTGAATTTTTGTTTTTTTAAAAAAGTTTAAAGTATTATTGAAATTACTCATAATTTGAAAGTATATCCTATAATTTAACTTGTAGTTACTTTTTCAATTGGTTCATTTGGGCTGCATTTAAACCAATTGAAATGTGACCAGTTGACAATACTTCCTCATTGATATTTATGTAGCGTGAATTGAAGCAAAAGGTGACAAATGGTAAGAGATTTGATTAGTAGCACAGTGGACCTTTTTTTAAGCATAAATGGGGAGAGTAAAATCACAAACCATATATAGAAAGTATCATTGTTCTCAAATAAATGATGGTCAAATATCAATTTTTAAGATTGAATTTGTAATCGCAATATTGAATTAGATTATCACAAAACAATAAAATTAACACCCTACCGACCCTTTCGAGAATGTTGTTTCGTTAAAAAAACATCATTTAATTAAAAAAAACATCATTTAGAGAGATTTGTGTAAGAAGTTGGAATAAAGAATTAAAATGGAGAGTTTGCTGTAAATTTATAAATTTTAGCGCACAACTCTTTTCTTATCTTCTCCCTCATCAATCCACTCTCAACTATTTCACAAATTATATCATCTTTTATTTATTTATTATCTGAAACTTATTAAAATATTTTTTCAACAATATACTTTCAATTTCTATCCTTGTCAATTTTCTCGTAGTTCTTTACAAACACCCAAATGTACATAGACAAGGACTAAACTCCAACATATATATAGATAAAGTTTATGAATATAATTTATATCTATATTTATTGAATATAAATGATAAAAAGAGGAAAGAAGAAAGTGGTAAAATAATGAAGAGTTTGGCCATTCCTTTTTATTTTTCTATTTTTGGAGTTATCGACATAAACAGAATAGGTTGGAACAAGTGGAAGCGCAGAAGCTTCCTATTCCAAACTTCAAAACGACGTCATTTCATCCGTAATCCCAACCATGCCCCTGGCATAGGTTTCTTCATCAGCCAACAAAAAAAAGAAGGGAAAACAATGAAGAATGAATCAACAGGGCTTAAAGTTCTTATCCAAAGCATCTTGAAGCAAATACAAAGATTCATCCATCAATTGAGGGCTTAATCTAAACATCAAAACACAAAACTCCATTTGATTCAAAGCCCCATCGCCATCCAAATCGCCCTCCCTCATCATGCCCACAAGCTCCTCCTCCGCCATGTCCCTCAAACCCAACAGCCACGAATTTGCCCTTAAACTCTCCAAAGTGATCACCCCCTTGTTTTTATCCATCAGCAGCTCAAACCCGTTGCACAGCTCGTTCATCAGCCCCTCCCCCCCTAATTTCTCCGCCATTACCGGCAGCAAGTCGTGGAAGTTGCCAGCACCGCCCCTTTTCGCCATCGATCAAAACAGAGCAATTGGAAAAAGTTTTAATTTTTAAGTAATTCCTGAATTGTGAAGCTGATTGGGTTGGGAGAGGATGGATTTATAAGATGGGAAAAGAGAAGAAAAGACGGAGAAATGGGTGGGAGCATCAATGACAGCGCAGCGACAGAAAAGAGGACTGATTTCGTTGCATTGCCTCAAAGGGACTGGCAATTGCACCTCGCCTTCGCAGAACCTTTGATAGGGATATTGTTGTCATTTTCCATTTGTATAAAACAAGCTTTGACTTTGGGTTTGCCTGAATGGACCCTCTGGCTCTGTATTTTTTCAATTCGGACTTGGCTTTGCCTTCTCTCAACTAACTTGTTTACCGGGCAAATATTTATTGGTGACCAAATCAACGCACTCAATTCATTAATAAACGGATGGAAATATGCGTCCATGGGTTGAATGGAACCAAGTCAGATATTTTTATTCAAACATTACATTCTATTTTTTTTAGGTATAAACTCTTGGATGTGTTTGGAACACTAATTTGATTATGATAGACGAAAGGTTATAATAAATGGTGAGTTATGATAAACGACGGGTTATTATAAATTGTGTTTGAGAGACAAGTTATGATGACAGAGTTTATGATAAACGGTGTTTGAGGTGTAATGTTTAGATAAACGAACACGCATATATAGGTAACTACGGTTTATAATAAACGGTATGACAGATTGCAATTGAGTTATTATAATCATCATTGTCGTTTACATAAACAGGGCCCAAACACACCCTAAAGTATGAATTTGTATCTGTTTGATTTCTAAATAAGTGTGTGTGTTTTTTTTGGGTTAAACATCTGATGTGTTCTCAAGGTCAATTTTATGTCAAACAATTTATGAACTTTTAAAAAAATTGCAATACCCATTTAAGCATATGGGATCAAAATCACAAACTTCTGGATAAATTTTGGGATCAATAATTCATATAGAACAAGTTTTAATATTATAATAGATAACATTGCATTTCACCGTAGTAATTGAGTAGTCCATATCCTTTATAAAGATGTTAAAGATGAAGACTCTTTATATTTTTAATATAGGAGAAAATGAGTATTTCCAATAAGTAAAAAATTTAAAACATATTAAAATACAATTTTAAAGTTAAAGAAACTTATAAGTTTTTTTTTCGTCTAAACTTTGGAGAACTTTTACCCACAAACTTATTAGTGGAGGACTACGTTTACAATTTAATGTATTTTATGGTTGAAAGATGTGATATTCCAAATGTCATTGTGGTCCATGGATAACTAGTTTCCTAGCGAAAAGTTGAAAAGAGATCCTTCTTTTTTTTATAACATCGTCGCCTATTTCTCATAAAGTGAAAGTGTTAATTTTAAGGTGTCCACATTATCCTCGGGGAAATTTTTATTATTTATGGATTGATGACCTAACAAACACATACCATATGTATGATTTTGAGGGCTAACGTTGATTTCTTAACAATGAACAAGTAATACATTATAATGCGAAGTTTCATTGAAGTTGACCGAAGTAGGCTTTCTTTAATCAATTAAATACATAAAGTTAGGATCTTACAAATATCACATTGGAAAGTGGGAGAGTCCAACATTAATATAAAAGAGATATGAGTTACCTTCCTAATTGTCAATTAATTTTGAGGTAGAACCCCATATTCTCTAATATGGTATTAGAGCTTTAAGCCCAAATGAGTATCGGTCCAATAAAAATGAATTTAATATCCGATTCAAGGCATGTTAGGATCTCAAGTAACCTACAAAGTGAAAGTAGATGAGTAGTTTAACATTTAGTAATTACTAAGGGTCGGTGGTCAATTTGTTATCTTGTACGGTGTTAATCCATTTTAAGCTCCTATTTTCAAAACACCTTTAATTCTATAAAGCAAAAAACACACGCACAATCAAATTCGACAAAAAAAAAAATGAAATTCTTATTAAATAGTAATGATCGATATTGATTTCAAATATTAGACCAATTTATTAATTAGAAATAGTAATAATTCAATGAACATATCAGAAGACAAACAAATCATGGAAATTCGTTGCCGGAATCGGAAACAGTGTATAGAAAAAGGTTAATTATTTGAATAAGATGTAATTATATTTAAAATGCTTGTGTTCAATGCTGTGGGAACATGTCTTAAATTGAATGGATCTTTGAAGTTTTATTTATTTTGAGACAATGGATTATTAAAGTATCATGTTGCCACATTGCCGACTTGGTGTCTGTAGATGACACGTATTATATATTTTGGATATATGGAAATCAAACAAATAGAGGAGGCTCTGTACCGTTCACATGTTACGTGGCCTTTTGCAGAGATTTGAAGGCTTAGTCAAATAGAGGCATTTAACTCAAAGAAAGCTCTTTACAATTTTCTCCATTGTGTTCTTCGTTTGTTTTCTCACTAATATTTTCAATTATGATCCAAAAACAAATTCCCAATTAAAATTATAATTTTGAATCTAATAGATGTGTGAATTTTAAAAATTCACACAAAATTTATAGATTTTAGAAATTGATATTTTCTTAATTAGAGAGAAATAAATTTAAAATTTGGAAGTTCTTAGACTGAATTTGCAATTCAATTTATAAAAGTTACTAAGATAAAATATTATTCTAATTAATATATTTTGAGATATATTTCGTTTTAGTTAATGTATCACAAAAAAAAAAAATACTCGTATATTATTAACTGGCGAAACCCCCCCTCTTAAATAAGAGTGCAAGTATACAAAAGTCTATCGAATGGGTTGATATGACAGTTGATTATCTTGTTTGGTGTTAATCTATTTCAATTTCATAGGGTTTGTTGGTCCCTCTCCCAAAATTTGTATTATAAAAAAGTAAACAAAAGTCGAGCTAGGAAAAAGTAACTAATAATAGTATTTAGACTAATTTAAAACTAATTACAACACAACCGTCACAAATTCAATTCTCAAAATTAGTATTTGGTTCTCATCTTGTTAAGAATTAATGTTACTAATCAATTGCTAGTTCGGTAGACCTTGTCAAAGCTCGTCCATAGAGTTTGGGGGAGCTTATTCGAGGAGCTTCTTAAGAAAATAAGGGTATGGTAGAAAAGAGCGGAAATGAGTGGAAGAGTTAATGGTAGTCGAAGTAATTAATTATTCGTTTGAGAATTGATATTAATAGTTGTTACAGTAATTAACTAGTGGTTGAAGTATATATATATTTTTTTGTAGTAATTAACATCAATTATGTATCTATAATTAAGAGTTTATGAATTTTAATCATCCATCTCAATTGTTGTTAATTAATATTGAAAAATGTTTTTATCATTTTTAATTTAACAATAAATAAAAGTAAAAAATTGAATTTATGACATTGATATATATGTAAACTCCTAAGATATAACAAAAAGAAAAAAAAATCTAAGGAATTATCAATCAAACTTTTAATTTTATTTTTTATTATTAAATATATTAGTAACATGGATTAAATAAATAATAATAAAATTTAAAAATTTGGACTAACTTTGCTATGAAAAAAGTGAATTATTACCTTGAAACTTGTAAAAAAATAATTAAGTAGAAATAGTGGGCATGCTGATTTTATTAAAGAAGTGATACTACGTTTCCTAACAAAAGATGAATGCTAAAGCAAAAGCAAAAGCAAAAGCAAATAAAAGGCATTGTTCGGTAAAATAATTTTTTTTTCTAACAAAGAGATGGAAGAAAGTTTTTTTTTTTTAATGTTTTTTCTTAGTTAAAAAAAAATCTTTCCATTACCTATTTTTTTAAAATTTTGTTTCGTAATACTTTGTTTTATACTTTAAAAAAAAATATTAATAACTTAGAAAAAAAAATAACTAAAGTGTATTTTAGTGTATGTACATTTAATTTTCTTTAATTTTGATTATTTTATTTTTAAATATAAAATTTTAATTTTTATCATCGCAATAAAAATAAAATTTAGTATTTATTGTTAATTTATTATTTCTATAATTTTAGAAATATGTTAATATGAAAGTTTATATGTTAAAAAAACATGAGACTTTTTATGAATTAAATTATTATTATTTCATAAATTTGTATAAAATCACTCATTTTAAAATCGAATCTTTGACCTAGTTAGTCAACATGCTACCAATCCCTTTGGTAAGGTTAAAATTATTTTTTAAAAAAATATTTGAAAATTAATATTAGTAGTGATTGAAAGATAAATTTGATTGAAGTTTTATGTGGTTTAATGTAAGATTTAATTAGTTAAAATTGGTTAAGAGTGATTTTTCAATGTCAAATATTACAAGAGATCTTGTAGGAGTGGTTCAAAAAGAAAAAAAAGAAGCAAACCGTGAAGGGCTGAATTACATTCAAAGCACATGAGTTGAATTACTCTTATTTCTGACATTCCAAAGAAAAAAAAGTGTAGCTGAACAAAATAGAATAATATGTGAATCAAAATAAAAATTTGGTCTTAGTTGTCCGTGTTTTAGGGACGGTTTATTTGGCATATTTAGGTAGGATTAATTTTTCCTCGAAAATCTAAATTAAATAAGTTTTTATTAATTTTTACTTTTAAAAATAATTCTAATTTATAACGATTCATTTTTAATAATTTATTTATAACTATTCAATCATTTCTAACAACTCATTTTTAATTATTCCTTTGAAATAAATCAAAATAACTCTTTTTTAACTATTCATTTTTAATCATTTATTTTTTAATTATTAAAAATAACTATTCATTTTAAATCTACATTCAAACAAAGTTTGACTCTAATTCTTCTACACAGAAATTACATTCAAATAAATTTTTAGGTACAACTCTTAATTTTTAACTATTTAACATAACTCCTCAATATAACTAAATCCTACTTAAATATGTTGAACAAACAGCCCATGAGTTGTCTTTGAAACTTTCATATTGCTCTTTGACGACCAGTGTCAAAGACTTATTCTCTTCCTTAAATGTCGGAGCATTTTCCTCTCTTAAGAATCTCATTTACTTTTTGACTTTTCTCATTTCTTCTGCTATAAATGTTACTCCATCTTACTAAGATCAGCATGAACAATACTTTCTTAGTCATCAATGAATAAGCAAACCCTACTTATAAAAGATGTAAAATTATTTCACGCTACAAAATTTATAAATAAAAAGTATTAAAAAAAGAAATTCTTAGGTTTGAAAATACTATCTTTACCAAATAGGAGAGTTCATAGGTAACACTTGGGAGGCTAGTAGAGATAATTCAGTATAGGCAAGGAAGTAGCAGGTTGGACTGATGGTGTTGATAGTTTGGCAAAATATTAGACATTGTAGGAGAACATTAACCTCTTTATGGCTTTCAATGACTTACAACATGAATACATTGAGTTTATAATATATACATATATGTGAAAAACTCCTACTTTCACTCTTCAACTGATTATACATTAAACTAAGTAGATTATGTCTCACTTGTAAAAGCTAATTAACATTAAATCAAGGAGGGAATCTCTCACTTGAAACAAAATGATAAGGAAAGGAAACCTGGAATCAGCGAGGCTCAAGTAAGCTAAAATCATATGCTGCTATTTCTTTCTTAAAGCCCGAAGACGAAGCTGTAGAAGAAGTTGAAGGAGTTGGGTTTTTATCAACGAAAGCCGGCTGTTTAGGATCGGGAAGAGAAGCAGGATCACTACCGGAACTTAGCATAAACGCCACATTCGACATTGTCGGACGATCGTTGGGGTCTTCTTGTACACACAACAGTCCCACAGCCACACATTTAACAACTTCACTTGGATTGCAGCTTTCTCGTATGCCGGCCTCTGCTATTTCCATTCCTCTTTTTTCTCTCCACAACCTCCAAACCTACATAATAAGCCCACTTCCCACTGTTAGAAAACCATATAAAACATTGATTTTAAAAAAAATGCAATAAGGTACGTTTAGTCTCACATATCCAAGAAGGTTCAGGGCCTCTTTGGACTTATAGAAGCCAGTGTTTCTTCTTCCACTAACAATCTCTAACACGACTATACCGAAACTGAACACATCCGATTTGACTGAAAATGATCCATCTAATGCATATTCCGGTGACATGTACCCGCTGCAAAATCCAACATAACAACTTAGATAGCGATTGAAATGAGGTTTAAAGGATAGTAATAAATTGGTGAAGGAAATTTACTAAGTTCCAACAACTCTGTTGGTGATTGCCTCTGTTTGCTTGCCATCAAAGATTCTTGCTAAGCCAAAGTCAGCAATTTTAGGATTCATTTCTGCATCCAATAGTATGTTACTTGTTTTCATATCTCTATGAATAATCTTCAATCTTGAATCTTCGTGGAGATAAACTAGCCCTCGAGCAATTCCCACTATAATATTAAACCGCATTTCCCAATTCACCAGTAAACACTGTGTTCGATCTAAGAAAACAGAAGAAATCGTTTAGAAATTTCTTCATTTTGTGTAACTTCCTCTTTAATCAAAGTAAGGTAGAGAAAAAAAAGACTTGCCAAATATAAAATAGTCTAGGCTTTTGTTGGGCATGTATTCATACACCAACATTTTTTCATCTCCTGCAACACAGTAGCCTAAAAGTCGAACCAGATTTCGATGTTGAAGTTTTGCAATGAGAATAGCCTCATTCTTAAACTCATTTACGCCTTGGGTTGAACCTTGAGACAACCTCTTTATTGCAATTTCCAATCCTTCTGGAAAACGTCCCTGAAATTGAGCAACTGTTATTTGTTTTTAAAACCAAGAAATTTTTGTAAACATTTTGAATGAAGGATATTCAGACCTTGTAAACTGCCCCAAATCCTCCTTGTCCAAGTTTGTTTGCTTCTGAGAAGTTGTCTGTAGCAATGAGTATTGTTTCCAAATAAAAAACTGGTACTTCTATGGCTTTTCTTTCATCATCTCCAAACATTTCGGAACTCATAAAGTCCTTAATTCGTTTTTCACTCTCGTACAAATAACTGGTTCCTTCATTTCCCCCAAGATTTGATATTTGATCTACTATTATAAAACATAATTAATCACTGAACAAACCAACCCACTACATCAAAACTTTACTAAGAAAGAAGAGACAAATTATCACCTTTTTTGCTATGAACCTTCCTTATTTTGTAGTAAATATACCACACCAAGCAGGAAATAACTATGAATCCAGCAATGGTGACTGGGACAATGATACCAACTTTAGTTTTTGTCTGCTTTGGATGAAACTGATTCAAGCCATCCTCTACAAGTAAATTATGGAAAATGTCTTATTTTCATTTCTGATTAATTGAAAAAACACCAAACATGAGGTTGGATTCATACCTGGAGAAATACTACAATAGGTGCCATTCCAGTTAAAAGAAGGATTGCACAAACACCTGTTTGTTCCATCTGTTGATGAGTTGCATGATGAATTTGGCCAATTACTACAATCTTTAGGTGATTTGCAAATAGGCTCTAATGGTTTCTCCCATTGGATATCAATTTCATTAAATTCAGAGTCACAGCCGCTGCTGCTTACTTTAAATGTAGACGAGTGTTCCAATTTCAGTAGCTTTTGAATTGCATCTCTATCGTTACCTCTGCAAATTGACCCGTTTGTTTTAATTGTAAAAGTGTTTAGTTGAACATTGATGTCAGTGACATTGTAGTCAAAATCTCCTGGCTGAAACGAGAGTTGGTTTAAATCATTACATCTGAAGTTACGATACTTCGGATCACCGCAGTTGGGGCCTGTGCTCAGAGGATAAGGGACGATGTTGGTTCCACATAGTTCACAATCCAGGTTTGTATATTCTGAAAGAAACAACCAAAGTAAATGAGTAAGTTAAGAAACAGAAGAGTTTTTATCATTGACAGCACAGAGGATTTGGAAGTGAAAGTACCAATGTCAGAATATTTGAAGCGGACATTGGCATCGCCACCATCATTTCCATCTTCCCAAATGTATTGAAGTGCATCGTCCCAAATGACACAAGCCGTCGTAGTGTCGGTTCTATTAATTGTTCTTATTTCCGAATAGGCCTGACATTTACAAGATTCAAGACACTTGGTCCTGCAATTCTTATTATCATCACTCTTGACAATATTAGACGTCTTTCCTACCTTCATATTCATTTTGAAGAAATCTCGAGCATGTACCACTTCTTTTATGCAAATTTCTGTTCTTCTCTGGCACCCACCTGAGTAATCGCCAGAATCCCACATATCCTTTGACTTGGGCTCAAACCCAGGCAAACACTCGCATGTATGATTAGTGTAATCCCTACAAGAGGCAAAGCTCCCACAAGCTGTTAATACACCACAACTGCTTTCAGGTTCTGACCAAATCACATCCCATTTTCCATTCGATCCATTCCTTGCAAGGAATTGTATCTCCCCGGTGGAAGTCATCACCAATCTTGTAAAGAAGTAGTCAATCACTTGATTTTGAAAACGAATAGTAGAAGCCGAGGCGTTGAAGTTAGAAAGATTGTTTCTTGACAACAAGTCCATTACTTGAACAACAATACTTTGCTCTGCCTCCATGGAGAAATTTTGCCATGTATCCTTGTTTTTCCAATATCGTTCACTAAGTTTCTCAATGATGTAGGTGCTTTGCAGATCCTTGAAAAACGTGAAATTCCCTGGAGAAGGGTCTTGTGCATTCTTCCAAGAAGTCAACTTCAATTGGTCTGTCATGTTCATGCCCGGAAGAAATGTGTCGGTTGGATTTTGGAAGCTTTGCCACAGAGTTGTTGTTGTTGTTGTTGTTGTACCGTTGACGCCTAATCCGTGGAGAACCAAGTTCCCAGTATCCATGAGCACCACTGATATAGGGTTGGAAATCAGTTTGATGTTGGTTGACCATAAAGTATTGTTGGTTTTAGAATTCAGTACATGTAGGTTGCCGTCTTTGATGGTGAAAACTCCATACTTGTCGACAAGTGGTTTGTCTCTGTTAGCAACCCATACAACCACCTCTGGTTTGGAGCCATGGTACCAAATTCCAACGTATCTTGAAGCGTTTGAGCTTCCATTCGGAGCGAAAAACCCGAGTTCGAATCTTCCGTTGTCTGAAACAACAGAATCTCCATTGCTGTCTCTTAATGTATTCACGATGCTGCTGCCTCGCGCGGAGACTAAATTAACCCAAATGAATATGAAGAACCAACTATGATAATCAGTAATGAAAAAACTACTCTCTGTTTTTCTGTTTCCCATCCGAGAAGAGTACTTTCTTTCTCCAATTATTTCATGAAAAAAAAGGATGAAGATACCAAATTTGAGTCCCGCTTGGTCGTGTAAACATACATTTCTTTTTGTCAACGCTTACCTTTGTTTTTTTTTTTTTTTTGTATTATTGATTGATTTGTTAAACACATAACATGAAGTCGTCTTATTTAAACAATTTATATTTTAAGATTAATTTTGAAAACTTCTCAATTATATAAATTAATCCTTTATTTAAAATAGACACATATAATAATAATTTTTGTACCAACAAGTGCATGACTATAGTGGGTGATCTTCTACAACTTAATATCCAACAAGTTACTATTTCGAATCCCTTTATCCTAATTTTAATTAAACAAATCGAATGAGTCGCGTAATAGTTACATTGTTTGGTGGTTATCTATTTCAACACCATAGTTACAGGTTTGATCCCGAAAAAAAAGTACTTGACTCTTATTTATTTGAGAGCGCCGATAATACCTGTTTGTAGAATTTGTGATCTCCTTCCCCAACTTGAATTCAAAAAATAATAACAAAAGAAAATTGTTTATATTTAGGGTGTGTGTTTGGGCCGAGTAGTGAAAATGTCCATTCGAGCAGAGGAGGTATTCTCCACTTCCTCTTCGTATGATGCACATGCAACACCTCCATGTGTTCGACATCGTGTTTCGTCTCAGTCTTCTTCATTCCATGCGTACAATACTATTTTTGAAATACAGTAATATTTTATTATAATTCAATTCCTTGAAAATTAATTCCGAGAAGGAAGAAGCTTCATTATTGTGTTTTTAGAAGAGAAATGAACGTTGTTGGAGGACCATAAAGAAGTACCATTTGATGATAATGCATTAAAGTTGCCATCTTTAGGGTAATGGGGGGAGGATGACTTGTTGTCAACATTTTTTCTTTTGTTCGGTCAAAAGTCTTCCAGATTTCTTACGAATGGTAACTGATTTTCATTTTGTTTTCTTTTGCTTTTTCGTTCTTTTTTCCCCTTATTTCGTTCTCTCTCTTTTTTTTTCTTTTATTTAATTGTTTCATTTTTAAAATTTTTTTTTGTCACTTCCCATTA
The DNA here is from genome assembly GCA_036507275.1 of Sicyos edulis. NCBI lineage: Eukaryota > Viridiplantae > Streptophyta > Magnoliopsida > Cucurbitales > Cucurbitaceae > Sicyos > Sicyos edulis. Next base: position 41,185,885 of record CM071850.1, read on the forward strand.
TTTTCTTGTTTACCCACTGTTGGTTTATTTTTTTCGTTTTCTTTGTTTTTTTTTCTTCCTAAATGTATATTACTCATTTTCATTTAAAAAAAAAATTACTTTTTTTAGATTAAAAGACTACCTCAACCTTTTTTTTTTCAATCTAATTCTTAATAATAAAAATTAGTATCTTAAGACTAACTCCTAAAAATATTTTTTCAAAAAATTCCTAAAAATATCATGTTAATAAAACATAAATTGATATTTATCAAGTTCTTTTTTTTAAACAGTATTTATCAAATTCTAAATCAATTGATTAACACGTTTTTAATTGGTTATTTATTTTAAATATAAATTATTCAAATTATTTAAATATTATGATCTGATTTAATTATTTATTATAATCAACAAGAACATAGCTCCAACGTTATAAATGGAGATTTTCTAAAAAAAAAAGAGTCGTGAGTGGAAATAAAAGATTCCAATCACCTTCCTCTATTATTTTTAAATTAAAAAAAATACTTATTATAATTTAAATCATATTAAGGTATAATATATTTAAATATCATCTGACATATTTTTTTTTAAAAATAAATCATCTTACTAATTTGTTAAATATAAAACTTTTAATTAATCAATTACCATTCTCTAATTTAATTAATTAATATTATATAAATTGATTAACACTAATTAAATAAATAAATTTATATGATATAACTTTTTTTTTTTTGTGAAATAATGGATATAACTAAATTAATTAAGCATGTTTTATTTCCATTCAAACTCAGCTGTGACCTAATTGGAAAATTAAAAACCAAAATAAAATGGAGGATAACAATTAAAAGGAAATTGGAATTTAATTTGAAAGTTCGATTTTTGTTGGTTAGTGGTTGGTCTCTGTTTGCAACCCACACAACAATCTGTGGTTTGGAATAGCGAAACCATATTGTGACGTTTCTTTTAGTATCGGAACTTCTGAAAAACCCATTATCCGAGGAAGGATTTCGATATCATCTCTTCTCTTTGTTAGACTGCTGCTTCATATTCATATGTTTCAACTCAAGAATAGATTTTTAATATTAATAACCGTAAAACTTCCCTACTCATCACAAAAACTTACCTAACACCTCTACATTATGTATCACCCTTCACTATCACACAAATTTACTTTATAAATGAAACTATTAAAAAAATAGTAACATTATTTTAGAAAATAATTATAAATATGGTATTTTTTTTAAAATAATAATAATCGTGATATCAATAATATTTTATTAAAGTCCTGTTTGATAACCATTTTGCTTTTTGTTTATGAAATTTAAGTCTACAACAACTACCCTACTATACATTTTTCCTTATTTTGATATCTATATCTTACCTATATTTTAATAAACAAAACCAAAATTTGTAAAAAAAAAAAGTAGCTTCAAAAACTTGTTTATATTTTTGAAATTTGGTTAGTATTCTCCTACTTTCTTAAGAAAATATGGGTACATCGTAGAAAAGATGGAGCACATGGTATGAAATTTGAATAAATTTCATAAACAAAAAACAAAAAACAAAATGGTTATCAAACGGGGCCTAAGTAATACAATATTAGAGGGTGATTGGATTTTGGTGTTGAAAAGGAGAGAGGAGAGAAAGTTGAAGAAAAAGAGGAAATAGAGTGATTTGAAGATACGAAATAGTTGTTTGGAGATTGATGTGTTTGAAGAGGAGATGTCGTAAACGTATTTATTTTATATTGATTTTTTATAATGTAATGATTGTAGATTTTAGATTAATTGATAAATATAATATATTTTATTTTATTTTATATTGTGTAGTTGAAAATTAAAAAAAATGTTTGATGTGATATTTAAAAGATAAAATAAAAGATTTGATGTGATATTAGAGAAGAGGTTGATGAGAAGTTGGGGAGAGGTCTATATCCTAAAAACAAACATAGAGTTTGAGATTTTTCCTTCCTCTCCTCTCCATAACACCAAATCCCAAACACCCCCTTAATTATTATAAATGCAAATAGTTTAAAATTTATATACATTTGTAATTACTAGAACTTTTGAACAGCTAGAGTGAAAGGAAAAAAAATATATACATATTTTTCGCCATGCTAAAATCTTACTTTGTACAGAATATTTTTTTTTCATTCATTTGATATTTTAGTTTAATCTACAAAGAAATTATTATCTCGATCTTTTCATTTAGATAGTTAATATGTAAATCATCTTTTCAAATTTCTAACTCTTTTAAAAATTTATAAGACCGATTAATTAATTGGAATATATAATATATCTTTACTATTAATTGTAATATTTGAAAGTTTTGATTTTAATAGGGCAAATTTATTATCTTCTATATTGATTTGTAGTTATCAAACATTTCATTGGACCTGAAAGTATGCAAAATAAAATAAAATTTCCTTAAAAAAACACACCATCTAAAATCTCTAAAATCTTACTTATGCTTTTTTACTTTACCTTATATTTTATAAGTAAGAAAAAATAAACAAAAGATTGAAAAAAAAGAAAAAAAGAAAAATAAAATCTATTATCGGCCTTTCTCATTCTTTCTATCGTGGTTAATATAATGAACTTTGATGAAACATCAATTTTTTAAATATTAATTTAAGAATGAGTATATAAAATAAAATTATTATATTATTATTTTAAAATTTATTGTTCTCTACGAAAACGACAGTGGTGTATAGATTTATATTTAAATTTTAAAAAAATCTATAATTAATTAGTAAAATTGATAAATAAGTGTCAAAATATGAGTAGTAGTCTAATGACATCACGTATCACAGAACAATCAATAAATTACATGTTCAAATCATATTTATTATAATAGCAAATAATAATAATAATAATATGAAAAAAAAATAATTATAAAAAATTACCATTCGCTAATTCGAATAATGTTATAAACACTTCTTCAAAATTTTAAATACTCCATAAATTAAAAAAAAATTATAAATTAATGTTGAACAATAAATAGAAATACACAAAGAAAATATAATAAAAATAAAATTAGAAGAAGAAGAAAATGAATTAATTTTAATTATAACATTTAAAAAAAATATTTCTATACAAAGAATTAATTACGAATTGAAAAAAAAAACGGTTTGTTACCTTCAACGACAACGGCTCCCACAAACACAATTCCATGCACCAATGCTAAGGTGCGGTCCCAATCCGAACAAAATCAACAACACCAATGCCAGAAGAATTATTAGTAATTTGAATTAAAAAAAGATCTTACATTCATAAAGTGAGGAAGAACTATAAGTTTATGATATTTATAGAAAAAGCTGCAACCCAAGATCTAATGATTAATAATAAGTTTGTTGTATTTATTGAAAAAGTTAAATTCAACATCTTCTTAAAATTTGAGATCTTTATTTGATTTTATACTTTGATTTAATTTAACGATATTGTACGATTTTAATCACTAATAATTATAATTGTTGATATCACCTGAAAAAAGATAATATAAGTTTAACAGCAAAAATCTAGAATTTAATCATAATAATAATTCAAAATTGAATTAGTAACGAATGCGATTTTTTGACGATTTTTTTGTAGGTAAATTTAAAATAAAATCAATTGAATAAAAGATGGCATGACATATTTAAAATTAGGGAGAATGAACAAAATAGTTAAAAAATGATTCTTCTTAATAAGCAATTAGCAAAAATAAACTTTAAAAAAAAAAGCACAAATAAAAATTAATATTGAAAATTGAAAAAAAAAAGTAAATGCCGCAAGTGAAAGTTTTAAAATTAACTTAGAAATTTATTTTTGAATATTTTATTATTACTTTATAAAAACTATCTATTATTTAAAATAAGGAATCTCGATAAAATATTTACCTAGTTTTAGAAATAATATATATATTTAAATAATTAGTAGATTTTTTTTGTGTTTTTTTTTTAAATTTTAAGAAGACAATGGTATATTTGTAGATATGTTATATGACTTAAGGGTAAAATCGTCCAAACATGATTTTCCCCTTAAGCCACACTTTAAGGTATTAAGATTAAGATTTGATGAGAATAATTTCTCAAAAAACAATATTTGAATTGAGTTTTACCCTATAAATAATTAGAAAATAATGGCAATATATGGACAATTCATGACATATGTCATGTACTTTTCAACGAAATGAGTAAAATACTAAAACTAATGCATCAAGTGCAAGTGTTCATTTTCAAAACTTAATATCCAACTGGTTCGAACTCAAAACAATTATGAAAAAAAGGTTTTCACACGCTTTGATTTTGGCATGTGGCAGCTAATTGGTCAACATTTGGAAAATCTCACGGCGGTTTTGTGGAATTTAGTTCCGATTTCTTTTTCCATTTTTCAGTTTTTTTCATTCATTAGTTTTCTTCACATTACTCTTTCTGTGAAGCATAGTTTGTTATCTTGAAAACGTTTTTTATTTATGAAATTTAAGTTTACAATAATTATTTTATTATACTTTTTTTCTTTATTTAGATATCTAAAGCTTACTTATATTTTAATAAAAAAACTAAAATTTGGAAAAAGAAAAAAAAACTTTCAAAAGATTGTTTTTGTTTTTGAAATTTGGTTAGTATTCATCTCCTTTCTTAAAATATGGATACGATATAGGAAAGATGAAGCACATTAAGAAATTTGAATAGAAATAAGTTTAAATGTCATAAACCAAAAATAAAAAACCAAATGATTATCCAACGACCCTCAATTATTTTATTTTAAATTTTTAGATAAATTGGCATGTTTTTTCAATGATGTTAAGGTTGCTAGGCTTATCAAAAATAGAGTTAGGCTGTAAAGCTTATAAAAAATGGAGTTAAGGTTGCTAGGCTTATCAAAAATAGAGTTAGGCTGTAAAGCTTATAAAAAATGGAGTTAATGTTGTTAGGATATAGAAAGAAAAAAACCATTAACCTAATCGAATGGGTTGGTGGCGCGATCTGGTTTGCTTTTAATCTATTTCCACGGTCACGGGTTCAATCTCTGGAGTCGGTATTTGTAATTCCCCTTCCTCCAACATTATTATAATCATTACGAGGTGGTCTGTAGTTCGAGTCTCTCAATCTCCTGTGTAGTACAAAAAATTATAACCCTACAAGTATCCTCAAAATAATCAACATGCATTTTTTAAACCCTAACAACTATGAATATTTGACATAATCTAAGATTAAATAAATCAACATGCATTTTTAAACCCTAATAACAATGAATCTTTGACATAATCATAAATAAAATTAATACATATAAAAAAAAAAAGTATTTATGGTAATATATTTTTTTCAATATCCTAACCACCTTAACTCTTTTTTTTTTTTTATGTATATACCTAATAACCTTGACTTTTTTCTTTTGAATATACTTATTAAAACTCGCTCTTGAGACTAACAACATCAAACTAAATTAAAATTCAATCTGTTGGCTATCAAGCTACCATGCCGTTGGGTACCTTGTGACATGAATCATTGAAAAACATGCAAACTTATATAAATTTTTTTACAAAGATAATTATAAATTATCAACTATACTCCACAAAAAGTAACGTGATGTAAAACTGTAAAGAAAGAAAAATAAAAACTGAAAATGGAAACATAAAAGAAAACAAGAAAGAAAAACGAAACATAAAATGTAAAATGTAAATAAACAAAAAAAAATGTTGAAAGAAGAAAAAAAAACAGGAAGAAATTTCACAAACTGAGATCTTTTTAACGTTGACCAAGTTGCCACGTGTATAGCCACCAAACCATTTTGTTAATTAGTCAATTGTAATTAAGTTTTTTTACATTAAACTTTAGTTTGATTGCATGTCGTCTACACATGTTAACGTTAAAAGTCAGTCTCAGTTAAACCTAAGGCCCTTCGATAGATTTGAAAAAAGACAGGACAACCATTCTTTTTTTATGAGATTATAGGAGATCTTTACCTCGAAAAAGTGACAAGTCTTTACCATCTATCATTCCCGTTCAAATTATTAATTAATTTTGAGATGTAATCTCATACAATCTAGTATGGCATTGGAACTCATCAAATTCAAACAAATGCTATTGTTAATTATTAAGTAATACATGATGTGAAATACCATCTGTGAAGGTAAGAGTATTTATGAAATGACACTTTCCAAAAAATAGCTATGCAAGACAATTGCAGAAACATGGAATTAAGGGGGACCTTAAGCTACGATCATTGCTTATATATAGTTGTTTGCTTAAAGCCTGAAGAAGTTGCAGAAGAAGTATATGAAATACACTCAATAGAATTGATATGTAAGCTTAGCACTCCCCATAATAGAAGGAAATTTGGAATTAGCGAGGCTCAAGTAAGCTTAAATCATAGCCTGCTGTTTCTTGCTTGAAGCCTGAAGACGAAGCTGCAGAAGAAGTCGAAGGATTTGAATTCTTATCCAGAAAAGCTGACTGTTTAGGATCTGGAAGTGAAGCAAGATCAGCGCCAGGGCTTAGCATAAAAGCGACATTCGACATTGTGGGCCGATCGTTAGGGTCTTCTTGAACACACAACAACCCCACAACCACACATTTAACAACTTCACTTGGGTTGCAGCTTTCTCGTATGCCCACCTCTGCTATTTCCAATGCCCTTTTTTCTTTCCACAAATTCCATACCTACATAATAAGCCCACCTCACAACTGTTAAAAACCATATCAAACATTGATTTCAAAAGACTGCAATAAGGTAAATTTATTCTCACATATCCAAGAAGGTTCAAGGCCTCTTTGGACTTGTAGAAGCCGGTGTTCCTTCTTCCACTAACAATCTCTAATACGACTATACCGAAACTGAACACATCGGATTTGACCGAGAATGATCCATCTAACGCATATTCTGGTGACATGTACCCACTGCAAAATCCAACAAAATAACTTTATATAGCGATCAGAATAAGGCTACAAGCATAATAATATGTTGGTGAAGGGGTAATTTACTAAGTTCCAACTACTCTGTTGGTGATTGCCTCTGTTTGCTTGCCATCAAAGATTCTCGCTAAACCAAAGTCTGAAATTTTAGGATTCATTTCTCCATCCAATAGTATATTACTTGTTTTCATATCTCTATGAATAATCCTCAACCTTGAATCTTCGTGGAGATAAACTAGCCCTCGAACAATTCCTACTATGATATTAAATCGCATCTCCCAGTTCACAAGTAAACATTGTATTCGATCTAGTAACAAGAGACAAAAGGTTATTTTTTTTTCAAAATTTGAACTGTGTAATCAATGTAATGCAGGGAAATACTTACCAAATATAAAAAAGTCTAGACTTTTGTTGGGCATATATTCATAGACCAACATTTTTTCTTCTCCTGCAACACAGTAGCCCAAAAGTCTAACCAGATTTCGATGTTGAAGTTTTGCAATGAGAATTGCCTCATTCTTAAACTCATCTACACCTTGGGCTGAACCTTGAGACAACCTCTTTATCGCAATTTCGAGTCCTCCCGGAAAAACTCCCTAAAATACAGAAACTATTAGTTTTTTTATTTTAATTTTATTTCAAGACTATGTTGAATACATTTTTGATGAAGGATATGCAGACCTTGTAAACTGTTCCAAATCCTCCTCGTCCAAGTTTGTTTGCTTCTGAGAAGTTGTCTGTAGCAATGCGTATGGTCTCAAAATAAAAAACTGGTACTTCTATGGCTTTTCTATCATCTTCTCCAAACATTCCGGAACCCATAAAGTCCTTAATTCGTTTTTCACTCTCATACAAATAACTGGTTTCTTGATTTCCCCCAAGACTTGATATTTGATCTACTATCAAGAAAAATATAATTAATCGCTAAATAACCTAATCCAGTACATCAACACTTCCCAAAGAAAGACGTGAGAATTTTGTTACCTTTTTTACTTTGAACCTTCCTTAGTTTGTAATAAGTATAAAACACCAAGCAGGAAATAACTATGAATCCAGCAATGGTGACTGGGACAATGATACCAACTTTAGTTTTTGTCTGCTTTGGATGAAACTGATTCAAGCCATCCTCTACAAGTAAATTATGGAAAATGTCTTATTTTCATTTTTGATTAATTGAAAAAACATCAAACATGAGATTGTATTCATACCTGGAGAAATACTACAATAGGTGCCATTCCAGTTAAAAGAAGGATTGCACAAGCACCTATTTGTTCCATCTTTTGTTGAGTTGCACGATGAATTCGGCCAATAAATACAATCAATATGTGAACTGCAGATAGGCTCTAATGGTTTCTCCCACTGAATATGAATTTCATAAAATTCAGAGTTACAACGGCTTTTTACTTTGAATGTAGACTGTTCCAGTTGCAGTAACTTTTGAATTGCAGCTGTGTCAGTAGTCCTGCAAATAGACTTATTTGTACTAATGGTGAAAGTATTTAGTTGTGGATCAATGTTGGTGACAAGGTAGTAAGAATCTATTGTCTGAAAGTAGAGTCTTTCCAAACAAAGGAAGTTACGATACTTCGGATCACCACAGTTGGGACCTGTGCTCAGAGGATAAGGGACGATGTTGGTTCCACATAGTTCACAATCCAGGCTTGTATATTCTGAAAGAAACAACCAAAGTAAAAGAGTAAGTTAAGAAACAGAAGAGTTTTTATCATTGACAGCACAGAGGATTTGGAAGTGAAAGTACCAATGTCAGAATATTTGAAGCGGACATTGGCATCGCCACCATCATTTCCATCTTCCCAAATGTATTGAAGTGCATCGTCCCAAATGACACAAGCCGTCGTAGTGTCGGTTCTATTAATTGTTCTTATTTCCGAATAGGCCTGACATTTACAAGATTCAAGACACTTGGTCCTGCAATTCTTATTATCATCACTCTTGACAATATTAGACGTCTTTCCTACCTTCATATTCACTGTCAAGAAATCTCGAGCCTGTTCCAATTCTTTTATGCAAATTTCTGTTTTTCTCTGGCACCCATCTGAGTAATCGCCAGAATCCCACATATCCTTTGAGGGCTCAAACCCAGGCAAACACTCGCATGTATGCTTAGTATAATTCCTACAAGTGGCAAAGCTCCCACAAGCTGTTAATACACCACAATTGCTTTCAGGTTCTGACCAAATCACATCCCATTTTCCACTCGATCTATTCCTTGCAAGGAATTGTATCACTCCGCTGGAACTCATTACCAATCTTGTAAAGAAGTAGTCAATCACTTGATTTTGAAAACGAATAGTAGAAGCCGAGGCGTTGAAGTTAGAAAGATTGTTTCTTGACAACAAGTCCATTACTTGAACAACAATACTTTGCTCTGCCTCCATGGAGAAAGTTTGCCATATTTCCTTGCTTACCCAATACCGTGCACTTTGTTTCTCGATGATGTAGCTGCTTTCCAGATCCTTGAGAAACGTGAAAATCCCCTGCGAAGGGTCAACTGTACTCCTCCAAGAAGTCAACTTCAATTGGTCGGTCATGCTCATGCCCGGAAGAAATGTGTCGGTTGGATCTTGGAAGCTTTGCCACAGAGTTGTTGTGGTTGTGGCGTCGACGCCTAATCCCTGGAGCACCAAGTTCCCAGTATCCATCAGCACCACTGATCTACTACTGTTGGAAGTGGAAGAATCGATCTTGGCTGACCATAAAGAGTTGTTGGTTTTAGAATCCAGTAGTTGTAGGTTGCCGTCTTGAATGGCGAAAACTCCACTGTTGTTGTGCAGTGGGTTGTCTCTGTTGGCAACCCATACAGCCACCTCTGGTTTGGAGCCATGGTACCAAATTCCTACGTATCTTCTATTGTCTGATCTTGAAATTCCATTAGGAGTGAAAAAGCCGAGCTCGAATCTGCCCCCCTCAGAAACAACAGAATCCCCATCATTGTCCCTTAATGTATTCACGACTCTGCCTCTTGTAGCAGTAGCAGGCGCCAATAGTAGCATAAAGAAAATACAAAACCTGAAGAACTCACTCAGATCATCCATCGCACATGGGTTTGGTGCTTCTCATGTAATAATTCAAAGAAATTTGGAAAAGTAGAGAAAAAAATCACACACGGTGTCAACTTCAGTGAAAGATTTGATTTTTCGACTGGCAAATAGTCGGCTCATGTCAATCTCGACTCTCTGTTTTTCCCTTTCCCATCCGAGAAGAGTACTTTCTATCTGCTTGTTTTTTTTTTAATAATTATTATTGAAGTTACGGCTGCTTGATTATTGAATACGAGCCAATTATTTCATGAAAAAGAGGATAAAGATACCAAAATTTGGGTCCCCCACGAGTCGTGTAATCATCATCACACAGAACATTTCTTTTTACCTTTGTTTTTTGTATTATTCGTTGACTTGTATTTTTTGGTCTTTATTGATAGACTTGTTACACGCATAACAAGTCGTCGTATTTAATCAATTTTATATTTTAAAATTAATTTTGAAAACTTTTCAACCTTTAAAGGGGGGTGTTTGACTGGAAGTGAAATCGAGATGTTGATAGCAAAAAATCTTGTTTGGATTGAGATGAGATGACATAAAAATATTTGTTTGGGGTGCAGGTGAATGAGATGAGAGGATAGAAAAACCTTGTTTGAGGTGGGAGAGAGGAGATGAGATGAGATGTTAAAATATATATTTTTTTAATCTGTTATTATATTTTTTTTAACAATAAAATTGTTTATTTTATTTTTGTTAAATAATTATTCTCAAATATTTAGCTATTAATATAATAAGTATGTAAATATAACCACTATCATAAATAAAATCACTACTACAAAAAAGACAATACTCGACACCTGTTGAATGTTAACTAGAACGTTACTTGACGATTTACCAAACGTCAACTATACTGTTGTCAAGTAATGTATTTTTACTTGACGGTCGGTTAACCGTCAACTCTATATATAGTTGACATCCAATATCTATCAAATACATAAGTCGGTTGACGGTTGTAAAGCGTCAAGTTTAGTTTTTTCATTGACACTATAAAAGCGTAAAGTACAGTAATAGGTTTGACAGTTGAGAACCGTCAAGTATAAGATATTGGTTGACACGTAAAAAGCGTCAAGCAATGTATTCTTTTTTTAAAAAAAAATTAAAATATTCATTCCACAATTTTCCTGTAAACCTGAAAGTATTCCTGCAAATCTGAAAGCATTCTTCAAACTCAAATATTTAACATATTTGTAAGAACCAGAATAATAATATATATTTCATCAATCAAATGTTCCACCATGTACATAAAAAAGAATATGAGGATATATTGAACATTTTGTTCCATGTACACAAAAAAGAACCTAACTAGATTTCCAGGAAATATTCCGCAATGATCTGATCTTTTTAAAAATACACTTCAAACTTTAAATATCCAATAGATTTCCAGCAACCAAAGTAACTTGTATATTCCAAGAACAAAAATAACAGGCTCTATCAATTCAAACACAAAATACCTACCAAGAGTTTAAGAAAAAACAACTCACATAACTTAAACTTAAACAAACATTATCTAAAAAAATGAACATTTCTCTATATATTCAAACACAAAATACAAACCATCTCTCAACTTCATTTTTTTTTACAAAAAAACAAGACTTATTATACACAAAGCAACAAATACGAATGAAGCAAATTTATGTGAAAAATAAGAAAATACACCATCATTAGCCACAACAACTTTCATGAACATTGTTTATCCTTGCCTTAACACTTGTCCATAAAAACGCTTTTCAATCAGCTTACATCGTAAGTGCATGCCCTACATTTAATTCAGCCAAAATGAAATACTAAGATTAGAAAATAAAAAAATCAAACAAGTGAAATTTTGCAACTAGTAATTCATGATAAAAAAATAAAAGCAAATAGTACTCAAAAGTTAGGATTAAGTAACATAAACAAAGATGAACCAAACACAAAAATTAAAAAAAGTTAAAAGTTACCTAGCAATGAGAATGTCCATGGAGTGACGATTGTTCCTCCATAAGAGAGTCTTCATTAAATCTACCCAAAACGAACATAGATACAAATTGAGAAGACTTGGGTTTTCATTAAATAGTCAAATTCAAACTCACCTATAAGAATTGAAATGAGAAAAAGGGCAAAGTTAATTTTTAGGCAAAATCAAAATGCATCACTACCAAACAAGAGAACAGGAAAGAGATAATTCTACAGCTAAAAAACTAGCTATAGAAAATAAGATTATATGAGAGCCAAAAAACATAAAATTATTTGTAAAAAATTAGTAAAAACAAATTTAAATTGCAAAAACTAAAATAAAAATTCAAATAGTTATTAGAATTGACATTTTTTAATTTTAAAACTAAAATTAGATTTTGAAAACATTGTTAGGGAGAGGAGAACAAATCAATGAATCTAAGCTTAGTGATTATAAACTAAAAAAAAAAACCATTAGGTTATCAAACGAGACTTGTCTCGTGATAAAAATAAAATAAAAACAAGCAAAGAGGGAGAAAACAACAGACCTGAAAGTATTTTCAAACTTAAGTATTTAACAGAATTTCAGGAACCAGAATAATAACATATATATATATATATATTTCATCAATCAATTGTTCAGAGAACTAATAAGACGTTGGGCAGGTTTATTAACATATCATTTCAAAAAAGAAAGTCTAAAACTAGCTAGCATTTGTTAACAAACTAGATACAAATTAGGTAGTGTGAGTGATGTGTATCTATTCATGATGGACCTTATTTTCAAACTAGTTACAAAATGACCGTGTCATAGAAACAAGGATGCAACATTAGTCAATCATCAAACAAAATAAGTCCTTTTTCATCGTTAAGTTTCATTGAACTTTGCATAATGTAAGTAATATAAATTTAATATTAAACACTCTTAATCATATTAATGTTTTTATTAAAAAAAACATAGTTTCAATTATATTATGTACGACATAATAACCATGAGGTTAAAAGTTTCTAATCTTTCATACTTAAATATTGTTTAATTAAAAAAATAATTATGAGAAAAAATTTCACACCACCAAAATAAAGTTTGACTAATCTAAAATATTTGTAGATTGTTAATAACTTTATTTTAAAGATTTGTTAGACTTAAATAATAATAAAAAAATAAAAAATATCAAGGTTCTATTTATTAAAAAATAAAAATAAGTGGTTAAACTAGTCATTATAAAATATTGATAGCAATTTTTATTTTATTTTCTTATACCTTTTATACATCCATATTCATATTCATAGTTACCGAATGTCAACAAATTATTAATAAAATACACTAATTAATTGGTAATAATAAATTAAATATATATTTATCTTATTAGTCATTGATACTTCTAGGGAACCATAAACACCCGTACAATTTTTTATTTATTGTTTTTTTGTAGTTAAAAGAGAACTCGGTCACATTTTGATAATAATTATTACATGGAAGCAATCAAACATCTCTTAAATTTTGGAATTTATTGTTTTTTTATTAGGTATAATAGATTTCAATCCTTAACTCGTACAAGTCTTGAAAGTTATAGTTGTTTTTTGTATTTATAATCAAGACTCTCAAAATTATTTAAATTAATTTATCCCTTAAAAAAAAAGATCCACTCTTACTATTATTTCAAAGTGTAACTGAATACAAGAGTATAAAATTTGAATCTTATTTTTTTAACAAACAAAATAAGTTTAATATTTTTAAGTTTATTGAAAATAAGTTCATATTTTTAAATCTATTGTAAACTACAAATAAAAATTCAATGTGTATAAATGATTTAAATTTAATTTTTGTTTTAATAATAAATTGATGTATTTATTGTTAATATTAAAAATAAACACATAACTTTTAATTATTAATTTTTAAATATGATATTTATAGTCTATCTCTAAACAATTGAAATTCTATAACTTTTTTTGTTATTAAGAACGATTAAAAAATGAATAAAAATATAAAAAAATTAACGTCATATATTAAGGGATAATATATATCTATTTATTTTAATTTTAAAAATTCAAATTTATTTAAATAAATATTTGATACAATAATAGTATAATTATTATAATTATATATTGATATATTAAAATAATAATATTATTATAATAAAAATATAGCAAACATAAAATAATTAAATATATATATAAATAAAAAGATGAAACTTTTTTAAAATTAAAAAAAAAAAAGAAAAAAAAAGGAGAGAGAAGATGAAATGAGATGAGATGAGATGAAGTAGGGTGAAAAATACCTTGGGCCAAACAAGGTGTTGGGCTTTAACACCTCACCTTATCTTAAAACAAACACTCCCAAAGGGTATTGGTTTGTCAATTTTTAGGAGGATTTTGATGGAGCATTCACTTATACTTCTAAAAAAAATTAATTTAAATAAATTATTATAACTATTCAAAACACTTCTTTATTTTTAACGACTCAAAATAACTCTTCATTTTTTATTATTAATTTCTAATTACACAAAATAATTCAATAATTTCTAATAATTTGTTTTCAAGTTTTTTAATCATTAATTTCTAATTATTCAAAACTCATTTTTCAATCATTCAATATGTTATACATGGACACTTTTATGCCATGATTCTATTACACATGAATACCTTCAAAAGGGAAACTTGGAGAAACAATATGGTTAGAAAGATTGACGGTACTCAACAAGTTTGCTACACATGTTTTTCCAACTGAAGAAAAGACAGTTTTGCCATGCTTCAAAAATTTAATTGAATTTGTTGTCAGAAAGGTGATCTTTTTTATTGCATATTTCTGATTCGTATGTCTTTTGTTCCAGAATGTAGCTATTAAACAGAGAATTTCTAGTGGAGGTTCTCAAGCTTATTTCTGGTTTCATGATCTTGGACAAGTTCGAAAAGCTATTCGAGCCAGTAGTAAGTGTAAAACTATTTAAGCTATCTATTTTTTAAAAATAATAAATATTACGATGACGGCAAAAATCCGTCATTAAATGCAAGATTTATCGTCAGACACATTTGATGACACTTGTTTTTCATCAAATATTATTATTTATTTGTACCATCCAAAATTTTAGTTCTGCTACCGTAATGAAATATGCAAGACTTGGAAGAAAACCATCTGAATCGTTCACTTTTATTCATAAATCTTCATACTCAAATACTGGTTTAAAATAGAATACAAAGGTAGATAAAATCCCTACAAAGCCAAGTACAAACAAATACATTATATCAGAATATCAAATCTTGGATCGCCCTTAGTTGGCCATTTTCTTAACAACAAACCTGGAATTAACGGGGCTCAAGTAAGCTGCAATCATTGCTTACGATTTCTTGCTTATGACCAGAAGAAGTTGTCGAAGAAGTAGAAGGAAATGATTTTTTATCAATGAAAGCCGGCCGCTTAGGATCGGGAAGAGAAGCAGGGTCACTACCAGAGCTCAGCATAAATGCTATATTCGACATTGTGGGACGGTCATTGGGATCTTCTTGTACACACAACAACCCCACAGCCACACATTTAACAATTTCACTTGGATTGCAACTCTCTCGTATGCCCACCTCTGCTATTTCTAATGCTCTTTTTTCTCTCCACAAATTCCATACCTGCATACCCAACCCTCTCATCTTTTAATTAGGTTCAAATATGAAAATAAAAGGTGTTAGTTACAAGTAGAAGTAAATTTGTTCTCACGTATCCAAGAAGATTCAAGGCCTCTTTGGACTTGTAGAACCCCGTGTTCCTTCTTCCACTAACAATCTCTAGCACGACTATACCGAAACTGAACACATCGGATTTGACCGAGAATGATCCATCTAACGCATATTCTGGTGACATATAACCACTACAAATCAAACAAAATAATTCTCATTAGCTTAAATAGTAATGAAAAAGTGGCCATACCGATGACAATAAATTGAATTGATGAAGGGAAGATTACTAAGTTCCAACAATTCTCTTCGTGGTGATTGCCTCTGTCTGCGTGCCATCGAAGATTCTTGCTAAACCAAAGTCCGAAATTTTAGGATTCATTTTTCCATCCAATAAAACATTGCTTGTTTTCATATCTCTATGAATAATCCTCAACCTTGAATCTTCGTGGAGATAAACCAGTCCTCGGACAATTCCCACGATGATATTGAACCGCATCTCCCAATTCACCAATAAACATAGCGTTCGATCTAGCAAAAGAGAACAAATAGTTCTATTTTCTTTCTCCTTTGTATTAAGATCAAACTTTTCTATGTAATCAAGGTAAGGTAAAGAAAAGAAGACTTGCCAAATATAAAAAAGTCAAGGCTTTTGTTGGGCATATATTCATAGACCAACATTTTTTCTTCTTCTGAAACACAGTAGCCCAAAAGTCTAACTAGATTTCGATGTTGAAGTTTTGCTATCAATAGCGCCTCATTCTTGAACTCATCGACGCCTTGGGCAGAACCTTGAGACAACCTCTTTATTGCAATTTCTAATCCTCCTGGAAAAAGTCCCTTACAAACAGAAAACGGTAAGTTTAATTTGTAAAGGCTAATATTGTTGAATTTGTTTTATGATGAAGGATATGCAGACCTTGTAAACTGTTCCAAATCCTCCTCGTCCAAGTTTGTTTGCTTCTGAGAAGTTGTCTGTAGCAATGCGTATGGTCTCGAAATCAAAAACTGGTACTTCTATGGCTTTTCTATCATCTTCTCCAAACATTCCGGAACCCATAAAGTCCTTAATTCGTTTTTCACTCTCATACAAATAACTGGTTTCTTGATTTCCCCCAAGACTTGATATTTGATCTACTATCAAGAAAAATATAATTAATCGCTAAGGGCTCGTTTGATAACGTTTCTGTTTCCTGTTTCTTGTTTCTTAGTTTTTGTTTCTAGTTTCTTGTTTCTTATTTTTTGAGAATAAGAAACAATAATATGTTTGATAACTGCTTCGATTCTTGTTTCTTAAAAATATAAAAAAGCAAAACAAACTTGTTTGATAACTATTTCTTGTTTCTTGTTTCTTATTTCTTGCTTTTGTTTATATATATATATATATATATATATATATATATATATATATATATATATATATATATATATATATATATATATATATATATATATATGTGTGCATATATAGGCTTCTAACAAAATATAACATGCATTAAAATATGACCATTGAAAGTTTACATTTTCTAGTATAATTAAATCTTTTATAATTAAAAAAAAATCTTAATATAAAACTAACTATAAATTTAATATGCTATCTCTCACATAAATTATTTGTCACAAATGACGTGTTTAAAAAATGTTGTGAGTGTAAAATATTAAGGTAGTGCCAATTGTATATTTTAGTGAACAAATTTTTCATAATACCAAATTTTTTACCGATTTCGAGTGTATTATTAACTTAAATAATAAATAAATACACATATAAAAAATTTTCAAATCAACCCATAAATTAAAAATATATAATTCCATTAAAAATATAAACAATAAAAGATTACAAAATTTAAAACTAAAAAATAAAATGGTAAAAAACCATACAAAATTAAAAGAATTAAAAATTGCAAAATATAAATATTGCAAAAATGATTTGAAAAAAAAAATACAAAGTTGGGATTTGAACCATGGACTTGGTCAAATTATAGAAAAAAGGGTTGACATCACTACCATTACACCAAAGGTAAATATTGTTAATTTTTTGGAACGCAAAATATAAAACAAAACCAATACTGGGTTTAGAAAAAAAAAAGAACGGAACAAGAGAAACAAGTTTTGAGAGTTTCTCATTTTTTCACATAATTTGAGAAAGGTTTCTTGTATTTTTTGGAACAAGAAATGGGAACAGTTATCAAACAAGACTGTTTCTCAATAAATAAGAAACAAGAACAAGAAACAAGGAACGGGAACATTATCAAACGAGCCCTAAATAACCTAATCCAGTACATCAACACTTCCCAAAGAAAGACGTGAGAATTTTGTTACCTTTTTTACTTTGAACCTTCCTTAGTTTGTAATAAATATACAACACCAAGCAGGAAATAACTATGAATCCAGCAATAGTCACTGGGACAATGATACCAACTATTGTTTTTCTTTGCTTTTGATGGAACTGATTCAAACCATCCTCTACAAGTACATTATGGACAATGTCTTAATTTCATTTTTGATTAACTAAAAAAACATCATACATGGGATTGGATTCATACCTGAAGGAATACTACAATAGGTGCCATTCCATTTAAGAGAAGGATTGCACAAGCACCTGTTTATTCCATCTGTTGATGAGTTGCACGATGAATTCGGCCAATTAATACAATCTTCAGGTGAATTGCAGATAGGCTCTAATGGTTTCTCCCATTGAATATCAATTTCTTTAAATTCAGAGTTACAGCCGTCTTTTACTTTGAATGCAGACTGTTCCAGTCGCAGTAACTTTTGAATTGCAGCTGTGTCAGTAGTCCTGCAAATAGACCTGTTTGTACTATTGGTACTAAGGGTACTAATGGTGAAAGTATTTAAATGTGGTTCAATGTTGGTGACAGGGTAGTAAGAATCTTTTGTCTGAAAGTAGAGTCTTTCCGAACAAAGGAAGTTACGATACTTCGGATCACCACAGTTGGGACTTGTGCTCAAAGGATAAGGGACGATGTTGCTTCCACATAGTTCACAATCAACCTTTGTATATTCTGAAAGAAACAACCAAAGTAAATGGGTAAGTTAAGAAACAGAAGACTTTTGATCATTGACAGCACAGAGGATTTGGAAGTGAAAGTACCAATGTCAGAATACTTGAAGCGGACATTGACATCACCACCACCATTCCTATCTTCCCAAATGTATTGAAGTTCATCGTCCCAAATGACACAAGCCGTAGTAGTGTCGGTTCCATTAATTGTTGTTACTTCTGAATACGCCTGACATTTACAAGATTCAAGGCACTTGGTTTTGCATTTCTTATTGTCATTGCTCCCGACAATATTAGACGCCTTTCCAACATACATATTAATCGTGTAGAAATCTCGAGCCAGTGCCAATTGCGAGGGGCAAATTCCTGTTTGTCTCTGGCACCCGTCTGAGTAATCACCAGAATTCCACTTATCCATGGACTTAGGCTCAAACCCAGGCAAGCACTTGCAAGTGTGCCTGCTGTTACTCTGGCAACTGGCAAAGTTCCCACAAGCTTTTAATATGCTACATTTGGATTCAGGTTCCGACCAAGTGACACGCCATTGTCCACTCAAACTATATCTTTTAAAGAACTGTATCTCCCCGCTGAAACTCATAACTAATCTTGAAAAGTTGACATTCCCTTGATTTTGAGAACTAAAGTATGATCTGCTGAAGTTACGAAGATGGTTATTTGACAACAAATCTATTATTTCAACAACACCATTTTCATCATTTTCCTGGTAGAAATTTTGCCACAGATCCTTGCTAACCCAATATCGTTCACTAAGTTTCTCAATGATGTAGGTGCTTTGCAGATCCTTTCTAAACGTGAAATTCCCTGGAGAAGGGTCTTGTGGACTCTTCCAAGAAGTCAACTTCAATTGGTCAGACATGTTCATGCCCGGAAGAAATGTGTGGGTTGGATTTTGGAAGCTTTGCCACAGAGTTGTTGTGGTTGTGGTTGTGGCGTCGACGCCTAATCCCTGGAGCACCAAGTTCCCAGTATCCATCAGCACCACTGATCTACTACTGTTGGAAGTGGAAGAATCGATGCTGGGTGACCATAAAGAGTTGTTGGTTTTAGAATCCAGTACATGTAGGTTGCCGTCTTTGATGGTGAAAACTCCATAGTTGTCGACAAGTGGTTTGTCTCTGTTGGCAACCCATACAACCACCTCCGGTTTGGTGCCGTTGTACCAAATTCCCACGTATCTTCTAACGTCTGAGCTTGTAATTCCTTGAGGAGTGAAAAAGCCGAGCTCGAATCTGCCCCCCTCAGAAACAACAGAATCCCCATCACTGTCCCTTAATGTATTCACGACTCTGCCTCCTCTAGCAGAAGCTAATAATAATAACAGCGAAAAAAATACGCACAAAGTGAACAAAACAGAAACACTGCCCTTCTCCATTTTGTGAATTCCCATCTAATAGAAAATTTCACTTTTCTTTCAATGCCAGTGTGTGTAATGTGTATCATCTTATTCAAAAGAACTTTGACTATTCCACACGGACACATTGGTACATTTTCAAGGAATCTGGAAATTTAGGACAAAATCCATCACTGGAAAGTTTCTTCCACATCTGACAAATTACTTGTTACTATTATTGATTGACTTGTTAAACACGGAAGGAATCGTCGTATTTCCACCATTTCATTTCTCCATGGTTGGGTCCTTCACATTCACTCCCATCCTTATGGTAGATATGCATTATTATTATTTGACATGGACACATCATTGCTTGACTTGATCATCGTCACCCAAGTCAACCACCATCAATCACTATTGACAATGTTTGTTGGTTCATGGATTGGAATAGGTTAGTTTACACCCCCTTTCATAATTATTTCATTTTTTTCCCGATTTTAATTTTTAGTTTTTTTTAATACTAAACCACTCATGTTTGATAGTTTATTATAATTTTCTATTTATGAAAACAAAAATAAATAACATGTTTCATAAATATTTTCTTAAAAACAAAACTTTTTTTTTGGTTGTTTTTTTTCTTTCAATTTTTTATTGTCAATAAAAATAAAATCAAACTACTTTTTATAATATAGTAATTTAGGATACTTTCAAGAATAATTTCATACATAGTGAACTTTTATGTATGAAAAGTTTTTGGGTGCCCTATTATCTCAACGATAGTAATTGATTGTATGGTACTCAAGATCTTAATAAGTGATACCAGACTATTGTCAAGATGTTAGAGAATACATGTAGTGACTTTAGATGGATGACGCACACAAATGCATTCAAGTGCATACTTTTGTATTCGACACTTGGATCCGAGTATTAAATAATAATAATATCTTCATAGCTCATATAATTCCTTTTTTTTTGTTAATCGTTTGTTTTATGTTCTTATGTCCGACTCATCCAAATGTAAAAGGGTCTTAACAACAAGTTATTTCCACGTTTTGATGACTTTGCCTACATCTTTAGAAAGGACAAGGCATCTGAGACAATTTCATAGCCTACTAGAGTAATGGTTGAAGAAGATTTGAACGCGGCTGTTCACGGAGTTATAATCAGATCGCTTCCCATTTTAGAGGAAGAAGACCTCAACAACCTTACTAGCAGAACATACCAGCCTTGAACATGCATATTATGTAGAAGGATGAGAAAATGCGTTAAAATGACAAATACAAATTTAATAAACTCAAGTTACATTAACAGGCTATCAAGCACATATAAAGTTAACACTTATCTTAACTTTACTTTTACTACAAATAACACTCAATTTAAAGGAACTCCTCAGTTTAACTTTAACACTGAGCTTAACACAACTCAAGTTACATTAACCCCAATCCTTCCATCAAACACACCATTACAATTTAATTATAATTTTGAAATCCATCGTATATATAACACTAATTTGTCCACAAAAAAGCATCTTCTAAAACATGACCATATTCTTGGTGTTTCCACTTATTAACAAATAGGATCCATTCACATAGTCAAGTCTACTTTTATCGTAAGGAACCAAACAAATCCACGTAATCATCGTAAGTTGTTTCATGTTGTGTAAAAACATTTCATAATCTATTGAAAATTGCAAGAAACCATCTAAAACATGACCCATATTATTGTCACGATCCCAAATAAATGGCTCATTCGAGAGACCTTCATATATACTCTGATCATAATCTTCCACTTTCCAACTTACGCTCCAAAAATTTGCATGGCCATCACTCGAAGTTGAAGTTTTTTGTTGCGAAAAAGAAGAGCTCTCTAGAATTTCAAATGTGGTGGAAGAAAAGTCTATAAAGATTTTTCTTTTAGCTTCCACATTCGAAATTAACTGCTTTGCCTTTGGGTGAGTTGTTGATTTTGATTTTGACCTGTTTAGGTTAGCGTTCTAATGATTTTTTATATCATTGTCTGTTCTTCCGTATAATTTTGCTCCCATGGTTGGCCATATATTTCCATGTTTTTTATGCAATTTACAAATTAAGTCATTTTCTTCGTTTGTGTAGTTTCCTCTTTTAAGATTTGGACGGAGATAATTTAACCAACGTAATCTACAACTCTTCCCACATCTTGTAAATCCTGCTTAGAAACATTTTTCAAAATTAAACACTTTTACACTCATATTTCAATAATCCTCAATTGAGAGTTGTTTTTTTTTACCTATTTTTTCAAAAAATAAAATTCTGGTCAAAATCAAAATAATCAATCTATTGAAATTTAAAATTAAGGGAAAATTACATTTTTTTTGTCCCTAGTTTGAGGTTTAGTTTTACTTTGGTCCTTGTGTTTAAAAAATGAACATTTTTACCTTTGACATTTCAATAATGCTCACTTTTGGTCAATAGATTTGGAATCGAGTTTCAGTTTAGTCATTATGTTTCAAAATTGAACACTTATAGCTTTGACACATTTCAATAATGCTCACTTTTGATCTATACGTTTGGAGTCTAGTTTCAGTTTGCTCTGTATGTTTTAAAAATGAACACTTTTACCTCCAACATTTAAAAAATGCAATTCTTCTATAAATTAACTACATTAAAACGAGCTATTATTAAAACAAAAATTCTCTAACGACTATAAAATAACCTCTAATTTATAATCACTAAAAATGATCGCTCTACAATTCTACTTCCAAACAACCTTCAAAGAAATTAGACCCGAAATATATATTTATATTGATTTTATCAAATTTTGTACTAAAAAAGAAAGAAAAATATAAAATATTTTTGTTAATTATATATATATATATATATATATATATATATATATTGCCCAAAAACAACTAAAATACTTCTTTTGTTTTACTATGATTTCCTGTTTTTGCTATTGTTCTTATAATATGCTGATGGCAAAAGTAGGTTAAATTTCCATCGAAGTTGGTCTTTCTCTTGTATTTTTATTTATGAATTATTATTTTAGTTTCGAAAATATATATTTAGACTTTAAGTCTGAATCTAGTTTATATTTTTAAATTGAATACTTTTACTTATGATATTTTAATCAAATTCAAAACGTTCAAATTTAGTCATTGAAAGATATACAATATAATGTTGATTGAACTAATTTTAAATTTCAATATATTAATAAATTGATTATTTTACTTTTGATGTGAATTTATTTTTTTAGAAAAATAAATAAACTAGAGAAAATACATTATGATTAAAAGTGAACATTATTGAAATGTCAAAGTAAAAATGATTTAATTTTGAAACATTGAGACTAACTGAAACTAGACTCCATATATAGTGACCAAAAGTGAGCACATTATTGAAAAAGGTAAAAAGGTTTATATTTTCATTCTGAAACTAAATATCAAACTTAAAGACCAAAAATATAATTTTCTTTAAAATTAATGTAATTTTCATCATAATCAAATATTCATTATGTTATCGACTGTTTAGTTATTTGAATAACTAAAATTGGGTAATATGGAAATGCTTGTAATTTTGAACTAAATAGTAAATCATGAAACCTAAAAACTAAAAATATATTTTTCTCCATATGCGTACCTGCAAGTCTGGGAAGCTGCCGCCATTCAGAAGGGCCATACATCTGAACATAGGCTCTGAGCTTATCATCTTCCTCTAAACTCCAAGCTCCTCTCTTCATTCCATCCTTGTCCACAATCGTTGCTGGCACCATCTTCGTAAGTGACACAAACAAAGAACAGTTCACGAGAGTTTGGCTAAATCTATGTTTTTTTTCCAAATTTTAAGGCGTGGCAGATTTGGGAGGCTTGAGATGTGGAGTTTTAATATACATAAGGCGGAGAGACGTGGGTCCCAACCAAGTGTTTGGATAAAGAGTTAGTTGAAATTTGGGCAAATTAATATTACCAACCATCTGGTGGTTATGAGATGGTTGCCCACTGATACCGTAGTCACGTCATTTACGTAATATGGAAACTCCAAATTTGATTGGAACACAGAAATTTTGAAAGAGAAATTGTGTGAAATAGACATGTTCCGAATTCTTTGTATGTAGATATTTGTAGAGTTATTATACTTAATCATTCATTTGGATGATAATTTTTGTAGAAAAATTGCAGATAATAACTCGTTTGATCCAAACCAACAATTACTAATATCAAATTTTTAATTACCATTCAAAGAAGATATTACTAATATCAAATTCTTAATCACAGAAAATAACTCCTCATTTTAAAATTATTCAAAATAATCATTCTTCAATTTTATATCCAAACATTTTTTTAGAGTTTGATAAGTCTTGCAATTTATCCTCAAAGTCAGATTTGAATATTACAATTGTTGTATACAAAAGAAGTTTATTCCTCTGCATCAAATTCCTTACCTTAAAATGAAAATTAATAAAACACGAGCAATATTTCTTTCATTTTTTTTTTCAATAATATTATTATCATGGAATTTTTTTTTAAATAGATGTGAGATAAATAGTTGTGTCACATGCCAATAAGCATTACACAAATATACAGGTACGTCAATCTATCCCATGCAAGAAACGGTATCACTCCATTCCAATCCAGAACTAATCTTGAATAGAAGTAGTCAATCGTTCGATTTTGAAAAAATACAGTAGAGTTTGATGCGTTCAAGTTACCAAGATTGTTATTTGACAACAAATCTGCTATTTCAACAAAACTTGAATTGGTCGGTCATGTTCATGCCCGGAAGAAGTGTGTGGGTTGGATCCATGAGCACCACTGATCTACTACTGTTGGAAGTGGAAGAATCGATGTTGGGTGACCATAAAGACTTGTTGGTTTTAGAATCCAAATTTCCTTTCTGCTTGATATTTCACTGCAACCCAATCATTTGTTTTCTACTTGAGATTTAATGGACTCTGTCATTCTAGTACAAAACTAATAAAAAGATTTCTAACTATGAACTTTGACTATTCCACACACACATACCTATCATGTAATAATTCAAAGAAATTTGGAAAATTCCATACACGATGTCAACTTCAGTGAAAGATTTGATTTTTCCACGGCCTAATACTCCCCTGCTCATGTCAATCGCTAATCGGACTTCCCACCACGCGGTTTTGTGGATTAATTTCTCCATGAAACGTCAATCTTTCAATTATCTCAATTATGTTCTTAATTTCTATTAAATCACTGTTCAGATCTCAATTGTCCCATATTGAAAAAGTAGGAAGTCCAACATCAATATAAAAGAGATATAGGTTACTCCCCTCATTGTCGATTGGTTTTGAGGTGGAACCCCATATTCGATCTCAATTGTTCCACTTTGGAAAAGTTCGTCGTTCTAAGCTTCACTAGAATAGTTTCATACACAAACTTTGCAGAAATTAAAACATGAAATTTGTATGTTTTGATATCAAAATCCTGAACTTATAATGCCAAGCATATATACTTTCTTTTGAGTAATTTACATTGTCGCTGAGCAAAAATCTCTCTGATTGATACTCCCTTGTGGACTAACCGTTAAACATAAGGAAGAAAGTTAGCTCATCTTTCTTGACTCGCAACCTTTGGCCTTCACTAAGCTTTCTTACATTTATTTTCGTAGTTGAGACATTTAATTCTGAGGACCATATTCTTCCCTCGCTTTATGGGTAGTTATCATATGTTAGCCATTTGTATAATTGCATGTCAGACCAAATAGGCAAACAGTGCTGGACAAAAGCTACAGGAACGTGCACATTCAATCATTCTTGTTGGGTTAAGTTAGATTCTTACCCTTTTTTTAATTGCAATAGTTTGTATATACCGGAGACATCGTGTGACGACCCGAGCATTTATAGACTTATCTTGTAATTGTGTTCTATGTGGTTTTGTTCGTATTAAAATTTCAAGAATTTTATTATGTACCAGGTACTTTTTTAAATTTGGGGTTTACATATAAAATTATTGTTATTGAAGGATTGAGGCTAGTTAATTAATTAAAGAATGTAATGACATTTAAACTAGTTGATTTTCATTAATATTTATATAAATATTAGTAAGGCAATGCAAAAATACAATTGAAAATAAAAGAAAATAAATCTCAAACCTTCACCATTCCAAAACCGTTCTAACTCCCTCTAACATATTAAATTCTATTCTTTAAAAAAAAAAAACGGACAAGTTATGAGAACATCTCTCTATTTATTATTTTATTCTTTTTTTCTTTTAAAGAAAGGCTGCCAAAACCAAATTGTTGTTTCTTCCCCTTCGGCCCGCGTGCACGCCCCTACCCCTTTGTTTATTTTTCGTTATCTCAAGCGAGGAAGTCGCCGGCTGCAATTTTCGCCGGAAAATGGCCATTATCGCCGCCGTTTAAGCTCAAGCTCGCACGTGGAACCGCGAGACTGAGCCGGTCTTCTTCTTGCAGCTTCGCCGTGCCAAACTCATCCCAGATCTTACGATCCACCGTCGGAAATCACCCCACCGCCTTTGATTTACAACTCAGACCCACGAACCCGATCGTTGAACCCAAACCCCTCAGCCCCGATTCAAGCCCAGATCTGTAAATTCGAGAGCCAGACTCGCTGACCCATCGTCGCAGACCCGGTACCCACGCCTACCATGTGAGGTATAAATAAGCTCCTTGTTGTGTTGGGTCCTTTTATTTGTATTGTGTGATTAAAATGTGTTGATGGCTGCTTTTTGGGTGGGTTATTAATTCACAATATTCATTTGGTTTGTTGGGCTGTCATATGCAAAATTTAGATTATATTTATTGTTAGGTAGACTGTTAATTTTAAAATAATTATTATAAGACTCTTATTTAACAATTTGTTATTTTAGAAAATGATCTGTATCCTTAAAATAAGGTTTGTGACATGAGTTAATTAAATATTCATTTTAGGCCTTGAATTATTTAATTGGCAATTTAAGAAGAGAATCAAACAGATATTTTAATATCTTTTAATGAGAATTTTCTAATATGTTTATGTATCTTGTTTTGGGGACTTAAGGAAAATTTATTTTATATTTTCTCAATAATACTTTTGTCGGATATTTTTATATCCTTTAATTGAGAGTTTTGAGATACTTTTTAATGCCACCAAAGTATGAGTTTTGAATAAATAAATATCCCTTTAAAATGAATTTTATTAGAATATTCTTAACGACCTCCATTATTATTGAGTTGTTGTAAGTTGGGAGTAAGAATTAATTCTAGGTCCTAATATTAAGGTTTTGACTATTAGGATCATTTGGTTGACTCGTTCGAGATTTTTCTAGACATGCTTTTTTAGGAGCTCTATATTGTCAAAGGTAAGGACTTTTACCTAGGGTTGTGGTCCTTAAATGCTATGTTTGCTCGATATTTGATTAATTATTTGCTGGATTATCTATAAGATGCATGAAGTTTTTTAATCTTTGAGTTAGATTGACCTCGTCGACTTCTAAGTATGATGTCTAGATTCTCTATAAAAATGAATGGATTTAATCTTTGAGCTAGTTTGACCTCGTTGACTTCTATATTAGATATTTGAGCTACTGATAGTTTATTTAATATTTTTACTTGCGAAAATGTTCCTTTTGCTTGATACCACTCAGTAGTATGGGATGCTGACTGGTAATTAATGATTTGATGTAACTTATGGGACCAGTTGCGTTTCTCATAAGTTGTAGCAGGACCAGTTGTGTTCCTAACCTCTGTTAGGGCCAGTTGTGTTCCCTAATTGTGTAGGACCAGTAGCGTTCCTACCGTCTTATAGGACCAGTTGCGTTTTCTATAAGTTATAGCAGGACCAGTTGTGTTCCTGATTTGCTGACTTAATGTAATTTATGAGACCAGTTGCGTTTCTCATAAGTTGTAGCAGGACCAGTTGTGTTCCTGACTTTTATAGGACCAGTTGCGTTTCCTATAAGTTATAGCAGGACCAGCTGTGTTCTTGATTTTGTGATAGGGCCAGTTGTGTCCCTAACTAGTTAAAACTAGTAGCGTTCCTATAAATCTTATTAGGATCAGTTGAGTTCCTAATCTTAATAGGGCCAGTTGAGTCCCTGAATTAGATAGAACTAGTAGAGCTTCTATTCTAGGACCAGTTGAGTTCCTGTTGGTAATCACTTTGACCATATGAGATCCTTATGTAAATAGGCCAGACAAGTGCCTGAATTGGTGGAACCAGTTGTGTTTCCCCAATTAGCTGAGCCTAGAGGTTCTCAGCTTAGAGCTCTGAGTCTGAGCGTATTGTAGATAATAAGGGCAGTTGTTAGTTAGTTGTTGAGCTGATGTATGCATTTTTGTACTCTATGTGGGAGTTCTTACTAAGTAATTTCCATTACTCACCCTTATCATTTTCCCCTTCCAGGTGCTTAGGTATACCGAGACAGATGAGCTGGACGAGGTTGTTGGATCATGGGGGTCACGTGTCCTATTATTTGTGAACTGTCTTTCTATTCCACATGAACTATTTAATAAATGTTTATTTCAATTTCAAAAGTTGCATTTATATTTTGAATCATTCTTGACCAGGAGAAGGTTTTACTGTTTTACACTTATTGGATATTCAGTTGGTTTTAATAAAGAGCATGTTTGAATTTTAAATTATTTGGGACTTGTTGAGTTTTAATCATGCATGCTAGTAAAGTCCGACTAAAATTAGTTATTTTAGTCGGGTCTTTACACGTCGTGCCTACAAAACAACCAAAGAACATTAGGTCACCAATGTAGTGTAAGCAACGTAATCTCAAATGCCTAAATCAGTAATCTTTGTGCTTTGAAAACACTGATTTCCAATTTTCAAGAAAGGCTTTATCTTGTTGACTAGGACTATATATATGCACCACCTCTCCAAGCTTAGCTAGGAAGCTTTGTCTTGTTTCCTAGGACTACATGTAACACTCTCGAAGCTTTGCCATGCACTACCTTTCAAGGTGTGCATTCCATGCCTTCACTTTCAAGCCATAGATTCACTTCCATGCAAGGTTTTTACCTTTTCTTTATGTTAGTTGAACCTTAGTTGACCGTTAAGGGTCGGCTCTACTTTTTTGCAATTTCTCTTCAACTTAACCATTTTGATTTCTCTCATCTTTGGTGTGTTATGGTTTTGATTTCACCTTCCTCTATACATGATATTCATCGAACACCCCAAACAGACTTACATTCATCTTTTCCCATAAATCTTCGCTCTTAAATATAGGTCTAGGTCTAAGAGTCATTGTTTAAGGAAGAAGAAGAATACAATGGTAGAAAATTTTCCAAAAAAATCAAGTACAAAAAATACATTACATCAGAATATCAGATCTAAGGGCCACCCTCAGTAGGCCTTTTTCAGAACAAGAAATCTGGAATTAACGAGGCTCAAGTAAGCTACAATCATTGCTTACAATTTCTTGCTTGAAGCCTGAAGAAGATGCAGAAGAAGTAGAAGGAGATGAATTTTTATCAATGAAAGCGGGCTTTTTCGGATGAGGAAGAGAAGCGGGGTCACTACTGGAGCTTAGCATAAAAGCTACAGTTGACATTGTGGGACGATCATTGGGATCTTCTTGAACACACAACAATCCCACAGCCACACATTTAACAACATCACTGGGATTACACCTTTCTCGTATGGCCACCTCTGCTATTTCCAATGCTCTTTTTTCTCTCCACAAATTCCATACCTGCGTACCCAACCTTCCCATTGCTTAATGGAGTTCAAATATTAAAAATAAAAGGTGTTGCTTAGAAGTTGAAATAAATTTATTCTCACGTGTCCAAGAAGATTCAAGGCCTGTTTGGATTTGTAGAAGCCAGTGTTCCTTCTTCCACTAACAATCTCCAGCACAACTATCCCAAAACTAAACACGTCTGATTTCACCGAGAATGATCCATCCAATGCATATTCGGGTGACATGTACCCGCTGCAAATCAAACTCCAACTTAGAGTAGCAATTAAAAAGTGTCCAAAAGGATGACAATAAATTGAATTAATGAAAGGAAGTTTACTAAGTTCCAACAATTCTTTTCGTGGTAATTGTCTCTGTCTGCGTGCCGTCAAATATTCTAGCTAAACCAAAGTCTGAAATCTTAGGATTCATTCTTGTGTCCAATAAAACATTACTTGTTTTCATATCTCTATGAATAATCCTCAATCTTGAATCTTCGTGGAGATAAACTAGTCCTCGAGCAATTCCCATGATGATATTAAACCGCATCTCCCAATTCACCAGGAAACATTGTGTTCGATCTGGTAAAAGAGAAGAAATAGTTTAATATTTTTCTTTGTGTGTATCAAGATCAAAACTTTCCCTGTAATCAAGATGAGATCAAGAAAAGAAGACTTGCCAAATATAAAAGAGTCAAGGCTTTTGTTGGGCATATATTCATACACCAACATTTTTTCTTCTCCTGCAACACAATAGCCCAAAAGTCTAACAAGATTTCGATGTTGAAGTTTTGCGATCAGAATCGCCTCATTCTTAAACTCATCAACACCTTGGGCAGAACCTTGAGACAGCCTCTTTATTGCAATTCGTAATCCCCCTGGAAAAAGTCCCTGACAAACAAACAGAATCTATAAGTTTAATTTGTAAAGGCTAAATTTGTTGAATTTGTTTTTAGATGAAGGATATGCTTACCTTGTAAACTGTTCCAAATCCTCCTCTTCCAATTTTGTTTGCTTCTGAGAAGTTGTCTGTAGCAATGAGTAATGTATCCAAATCAAAAACTGGTACTTCTATGGCTTTTCTGTCATCTTCTCCAAATGTTCCGGAACCCATAAAGTCTTTAATTCGTTTTTCACTCTCATACAAGCGAGTAGTTTCTTGATTTTCCCAAAAAGTTGCTATTTGATCTGGTAGTAAAAAAATAATCAATCATTGAATAACCAAACCCAGTACATCAAAAGTTTCCAATGAAAAACTATTAAAAAAAAAAAAACTTTCCAATGAAAACAGTAAATACTTCTTTTTTTAATACAAGTTGGGGGAAGGGGAAATACAAATACCGAATCTAGGGATCGAACCCATGATTGTGGAGTGGAAATAAATTAACACCAAACTAGATAACCAATTAAACCACCAACCCATTCGGTTGAAAACAGTTAATAATGGTAACAATTTGTTACCTTTTTTACTTTGTAACTTCCTTCTGGTATAGTAAATGTACAACAGCAAGCACGAAATAACAATAAATCCAGCAATGCTCGCTAAGACAATGATACCAACTCCGATGTTTCTCTGTTCCAAATGAAAGGGATTCCCACCATCCACTACAAGTACATTTATAGCAATTATCATGGAGAATGTCTCTCCATTTAATTTAACCAAAAAAAAAAAAGAAAACTTTTGACATTTGTTTGCACAAGATTTTAATTTTACCAGGAGTTTGGCAGCTGATGCCAGTCCACTCAAAAGAAGGCTTGCAAAAGCACCTCTTTGTTCCATCTGTTGATGAGTTGCACGATGAATTGGGCCAATTAATACAATCTTTAGGTGATTTGCAAATAGGTTCTAATGGTTTCTCCCACTGAATATCAATTTCATTAAATTCAAAGTCACAGCCGCTGCTTACTTTGAATGTAGAGTGTTCCAACTTCAGTAGCTTTTGAATTGCACCTTTATCATTACCTCTGCAGATAGACCCATTTGTTTTAATGGTAAAAGTCTTTAGATGTGAATCAATGTTGGTGACAATGTAGTCAAAATCTCCTGGCTGAAAGAAGAGCTGGCTTGAATCATTGCATCTGAAGTTATGATACATCGGATCACCGCAGTCGGAATTTGTGCTCAGAGGGTAAGGGACGATGTTGCTTCCACATGCATTACAGTCCATTTTTGTCCATTCTGAAAAAAGTAGTTAGAATAGATAAGAAAGTGAATGTTATTGAAACCAATTAATAATGAGAGGAATAATCCACCTATCTTATAAATGTTTTAGAGGACTCTCAGCTTTCCATTGGGACAATAGTGAGATCCTAAACTTATATATATATAGATGATCTTTCTCTTGTCTAACCAATAACTTGTGTCTAAAATGAACAAAATCATATGAAGATTGGTTGATGGTCGTTTATTGAGAATACAAACAAATGAACAAACATGTTTATTGGTATAAGCCCTTCTTGACGAAACCAAAAAAAAAAGTGAAAGGATATCATACCAATGTACAGATTCGTTAGGATTTTTTTGTAGTCACGTTGAAAGTGGGCAATATCATTTATCCAAAAATTGAAGTAGACATGTATATACTTAATCGTTTAACAGCAAAGAAAGCAGAGGTGAGTTTTACAATTGACAGTGGGAAAAAGCATAGAGAAGGTGATAAATTACCAAATTCTGAATGTTTCATACGGATGTTAATGGGGCCAGCAGCATCTGCATTTTCCCAAATGTTTTGAAGTTCGTCCTCCCAAATGGCACAATTAACTTCGGATCTTCTAAAGACGATTCCTGTAATTCCTGAATAGGCCTGACATTTACAGTTTTGTTGGCACCTAGTTTTGCACTCATCCTCAGTATTGCTGGATGGAATTGGAATGATATAAGATGCCACCCCCGGCTTCATATTTACTGTCAAGAACTCTTCAGTTTGAAATTGTTGTGAGCAAATTTTTGATTTTCTGAGACACCCACTTGAGTAATCAGCAGAGTTCCATTCGTGCATGGACTTGGGTTCAAATCCAGGCAAGCACCTACAAGTATGTCTACTATCACTCCTACAGGTAGCAAAAGAACCACAAGCTTCGTACACATCACATTTGTTATCCGGTTTGGAGGAAATTAGATCCCATTGTCCACTCTGTTTGTTCCTCCCCTTGTACTGTAATTTTCCGGTGAAATTCATAACTGCTATTGCATAGTCGTATTCCACAGTAGGGTTGTTGATGGCCATACTGAAATTAAGTATTGTAAACAAGTCAATAAAATCCTCCATCCCTGCATCCGTTTCCCTTTGGGAGGAGAAATTATAGCGAAGTTCCTTGCTGACCCAGTAGCGTGCACCGAGCTTATGAATTATGTAGTGACCTTCCGTGTCCTTGACGAATCTGAAATTCCCCTTCGATGGATCCTCCGCGCTTTTCCAACAACTTAGTTCGGTCATGCTCATGCTCATGCCCGGAAGAAATGTGTCGGTCGGATTTTGGAAGCTTTCCCACTGAGTTGTTGTTATTGAGGCGTTGAAGCCTGAACCCTTGAGAATCAAATTCCCAGAATCCATCAGCACCAGTGATGCGTTGACAGTGGGTTGGATTTTGGTGGACCATAAAGTGCTGTTGGTTTTAGAATCCAGTACCTTGAGGTTGCCGTCTTTGATGGCCAAAACTCCATTGTTGCTGTTTAGTGGGGTGTCTCTGTTGGCAACCCATACCACCACCTTGGGTTTGGAGCCGTAGAACCATATCCCAACGTATCTTCTACGGTCTGAGCTTGCAATTCCATGAGGAGTGAAAAAACCGAGCTCGAATCGCCGCCCCTCAGAAACAACAGAATCTGCATCATTGTCCCTTAACGTATTCACGACAATGCCCCCTCCTCTAGCAGACGCTAATGATAATAATAGCGGAAAAAATACGCACATACAAACACTGCCCTTCTCCATTTTGTGAATTCCCATCTAATAGAAAATTTCACTTTTCGTTTAATGCCAATGTGTGTACTGTGTATCATCTTATTCAAAAGAACTTTGACTATTCAACACGGACACTTTGGTACATTTTCAAGGAATCTGGAAATTTAGAACAAAATCCATCACTGGAAAGTTTCTTCCACATCTGACAAATTACTTGTTACCATTATTGATTGACTTGTTAAACACGGAAGGAGTCGTCGTATTTCCACCATTTCATTTCTCCATGGTTGGGTCCTTCACATTCACTCCCATCCTTATGGTAGATATGCATTATTATTATTTGACATGGACACATCATTGCTTGACTTGACCAACGTCACCCATGTCAACCACCATCAATCACTATTGGCAATGTTTGTTGGTTCATGGATTGGAATAGGTTAGTTTACACCCCCTTTCATAATTATTTCATTTCTTTTTTTCCGATTTTAATTTTTAGTTTTTTTTTTAATACTAAAAACCACTCATGTTTGATAGTTTATTATAATTTTCTATTTATAAAAACAAAAATAAATAACATGTTTGATAAATATTTTCTTAAAAATAAAAGAAATCAAAACTTTTATTTCTGGTTGTTTTTTTCTTTCAATTTTTTATTGTCAATAAAAATAAAATCAAACTACTTTTTATAATATAGTAATTTAGGATACTTTCGAGAATAATTTCATACATAGTGAACTTTTATGTATGAAAAGTTTTTGGGTGTCCTATTATCTCAACGATAGTAATTGATTGTATGGTACTCAAGATCTTAATAAGTGATACCAGACTATTGTCAAGATGTTAGAGAATACATGTAGTGACTTTAGATGGATGACGCACACAAATGCATTCAAGTGCATACTTTTGTATTCGACACTTGGATCCGAGTATTAAATAATAATAATATCTTCATAGCTCATATAATTCCTTTTTTTTTGTTAATCGTTTGTTTTATGTTCTTATGTCCGACTCATCCAAATGTAAAAGGGTCTTAACAACAAGTTATTTCCACGTTTTGATGACTTTGCCTACATCTTAAGAAAGGACAAGGCATATGAGGCAATTTCATAGCCTACTAGAGTAATGGTTGAAGAAGATTTGAACGCGGCTGTTCACGGAGTTATAATCAGATCGCTTCCCATTTTAGAGGAAGAAGACCTCAACAACCTTACTAGCAGAACATACCAGCCTTGAACTTGCATATTATGTAGAAGGATGAGAAAATGCGTTAAAATGACAAATACAAATTTAATAAACTCAAGTTACATTAACAGGCTATCAAGCACATATAAAGTTAACACTTATCTTAACTTTACTTTTACTACAAATAACAACTAAATTTAAAGGAACTCCTCAGTTTAACTTTAACACTGAGCTTAACACAACTC
Organism: Sicyos edulis; assembly: GCA_036507275.1. NCBI lineage: Eukaryota > Viridiplantae > Streptophyta > Magnoliopsida > Cucurbitales > Cucurbitaceae > Sicyos > Sicyos edulis. The sequence goes on from CM071850.1 coordinate 41,220,754, forward strand.
AAGTTACATTAACCCCAATCCTTCCATCAAACACACCATTACAATTTAATTATAATTTTGAAATCCATCGTATATATAACACTAATTTGTCCACAAAAAAGCATCTTCTAAAACATGACCATATTCTTGGTGTTTCCACTTATTAACAAATAGGTTCCATTCACATAGTCAGGTCTACTTTTACGGCAAGGAACCAAACAAATCCACGTAATCATCATAAGTTGTTTCATGTTGTGGTGAAAACATTTCATAATCTATTGAAAATTGCAAGAAGCCATCTAAAACATGCCCCATATTATTGTCATGATCCCAAATAAATGGCTCATTCGAGAGACCTTCATATATACTCTGATCATAATCTTCCACTTTCCAATTTATGCTCCAAAAATTTGCATGGTCATCACTCGAAGTTGAAGTTTTTTGTTGCGAAAAAGAAGAGCTCTCTAAAATTTCAATTGTGGTGGAAGAAAAGTTTATAAAGTCTTTTCTTTTAGCTTCCACATTAGAAATTAAGTGCTTTGTCTTTGGGTGAGTTATTGATTTTGATTTTGGCCTCACTTTTTTGTTTAGGTGAGCGTTCCAATGATTTTTTTATATCATTATCTGTTCTTCCGAATAATTTTGCTGCAATGGTCGACCATTTATTTCCATGTTTTTTATGCAATTTACAGATTAAGTCATTTTCTTCATTCGTGTAGTTTCCTCTTTTAAAATTTGGACGGAGATAATTCAACCAACGCAATCTACAACTCTTCCCACATCTTGTTAATCATGCGTAGAAATCATTAACTTAATTAATATACTCAATCTCGAGACAGGGAGGAACATTTTTCAAAATGAAACAATTTTTTCACTCATATTTCAATAATCCTCAATTGAGAGTTTTTTTTTTTTTTTACCTTTTTTTTCCAAAAAATAAAATTATGGTCAAAACCAAAATAATCAATCTATTGAAATTTAAAATTAAGGGAAATTTTCATTTTTCTTGTCCCTAGTTTGGGGTTTAGTTTTACTTTGGTCCTTGTGTTTAAAAAATGAACATTTTTATGTTTGACATTTCAATAATGCTCACTTTTGGTCCATAGATTTGGAATCGAGTTTCAGTTTAGTCATTATGTTTCAAAATTGAACAATTATATCCTTGACATTTCAATAATGCTCACGTTTGGTCCATACGTTTGGAGTCTAGTTTCAGTTTGCTCTATATATCTTAAAAATGAACACTTTTACCTCCGACATTTAAAAAATGCAATTCTTCTATAAATTAACTACATTAAAACGAGCTATTATTAAAACAAAAATTTTCTACCACTATAAAATAACCTCTCATTTATAATCACTAAAAATGATCACTCTACAATTCTACTTCCAAACAAACTTCATAGTATATTTATATTGATTTTATCAAATTTTGTACTAAAAAAGAAAGAAAAATATAAAATATTTTTGTTAATTATATATATATAATTGCCCAAAAACAACTAAAATACTTCTTTTGTTTTACTATGATTTCCTGTTTTTGCTATTGTTCTTATAATATGCTGATGGCAAAAGTAGGTTAAATTTCCATCGAAGTTGGTCTTTCTCTTGTATTTTTATTTATTAATTATTATTTTAGTTTCGAAAATATATATTTAGACTTTAAATCTGAATCTAGTTTATATTTTTAAATTGAATACTTTTACTCAGGATATTTTAATCAAATTCAAAACGTTCAAGTTTAGTCATTGAAAGATGTACAATATAATGTTGATTGAACTAATTTTAAATTTCAATATATTAATAAATTTATTATTTTACTTTTGATGTGAATTTATTTTTTTAGAAAAATAAATAAACTAAAGAAAACACATTATGACTAAAAGTGAACATTATTGAAATATAAGAGTAAAAATGATTTAAATTTGAAATATTGAGACTAACTGAAACTAGACTCCAAATATAGTGATCAAAAGTGAGCACATTATTGAAAAAGGTAAAAAAGGTAAAAATGTTTATTTTTTTAAAACATAGATCAATCTGAAACTAAATATCAAACTTAAAGACCAAAAATATAATTTTCTTTAAAATTAATGTAATTTTCAACATAATCAAATATTCATTATGTTATCGACTGTTTAGTTATTTGAATAACTAAAATTGGGTAATATTGAAATGCTTGTAATTTTGAACTAAATAGTAAATCATGAAACCTAAAAAACTAAAAATATATTTTTCTCCATATGCGTACCTGCAAGTCTGGGAAGCTGCCGCCATTCAGAAGGGCCATACATCTGAACATAGGCTCTGAGCTTATCATCTTCCTCTAAACTCCAAGCTCCTCTCTTCATTCCATCCCTTGTCCACAAGCGTTGCTGGCACCATCTTCGTAAGTGACACAAACAAAGAACAGTTCACGAGAGTTTGGCTAAACCTATGTTTTTTTTCCAAATTTTAAGGCGTGGGTCCCGACCAAGTGTTTGGATAAAGAGTTAGTTAAAATTTGGGCAAATTAATATTACCAACCATCTGGTGGTTATGAGATGGTTGCCCACTGATACCGTAGTCACTTCATTTACGTAATATGGAAACTCCAAATTTGATTGGAACACAGAAATTTTGAAAGAGAAATTTTGTGAAATAGACATGTCCCGAACTCTACAGGTATTTGTAGAGTTATTATACTTAATAATTCATTTGGATGATAATTTTTGTAGAAAAATTGTAGATAATAACTCATTTGGATCCAAACCAACAATTATTAATATCAAATTTTTAATTACCATTCAAAGAAGATATTACTAATATCAAATTCCTAATCACCGAAAATAACTCATCATTTTAAAATTACTCAAAATAATCATTCTTTAATTTTATATCCAAACATTTTTTTAGAGTTTGATAAGTCTTCCAATTTATTCTCAAAGTTAGATTTGAATATTAGAATTGTTGTATACAAAAAAAGTTTATTCCTCTCCATCAAATTCCATTATATATATGTTTTAATCTTTCTTACCTTAAAATAAAAATTAATAAAACACGAGCAATATTTCTTTCATTTTTTTTTTCAATAATATTATTGTCATGGCATTTTTTTTTAGATAGATGTGAGATAAATAGTCACATGCCAATAAGCATTACACAAATATACAGGTAAGTTATTATTTTTAGAGAAAAACTTTCCTACACTTTTTATCTAAATAAATTAAAAAAATAAGTATGTGGCACACAATTTTTTTCTAAATAAAAGTTATTAAAGGGGTAAAGAAAAAAAAAACTATTTACGTGGCACCTAAATATACTTCCCTTTTTTCAAAATTTATTTTGGAAAATGAAACAAACCAGCTTTATTTTTGGAGTTTTTAGAAAAGACACTCATTTAGTGTATATGGTGCAGGTTAGAAATTTTTTCAGACCAATTTAAAATTTTAGATTTGTCAATTTTCAAATCTGTCATCCAATTCAATTATATATTTTTGGGTTGAATTCTTGTTAGGTTAATTTTCTTATCCCTCTATAAATTAATTTTATTTGCTCCATAAATATATAAAGGAATGAATAAATATGGATGATACAATACTTGAACCAAAATTATATATTTTATTAGTGTATATTCACACACATATTATTACTTAGTTCGGATTAAGTTGGGTTGAACGTGTCAAAAATTAGTCAACTCAACTCAATCCAACGAAAATTAGAAATATCATAACTCACAACCTAACCCATACAATTTAGATTGGGTAATTTGAGTTGCTCACATTGTCTATTTTTTATGATCCAATTAAAATGTATTTTCTTGAAAAAATATATCTTTTTAGTCCTTAAATTTGAAGTCTAGTTTCAATTGATTCCTAGATTTCAAAATTAAACACTTTTACTTCTAATATTTCAATAATTTTCAATTTTTAGTTTCTAAAATAACAAAATTCTAACTTACATAATATAATACGGACTAAAATGATAAATAGACTAATTTTAAAATTTTAATATATTGTCAAGTGATTATTTAAGTTTTTATGTAAATTTAATTTTTTTTTAAAAATAAAAATCAAAGTAAACTAAAAATATACACAAGAACTAAAACTGAGTATTATTGAAATGTCGTATAAAATTGTTCAATTTTGAAACATATGGATCAAATTAAAACTGCATCCCAAACCTATCGGACTTATTTTCTTGTAAGGGGTGTATGAGGAAAATAGGTGAAGTGGGGAGAATGAGAAGAAGATCTATATATAAGCTACCTATAATCATTCTCTCTCATTATGGCATTTCTAGACAAGTACTTTTTTATTCTCTATCCTAAACACTTCTTATTTTTCTCAAAGCATTTTTTATTATCAATCATACTCATTATTTTATTTTCTTCGTAATTATTCTCTTAACTCAAACATAAGTAATGATTCTATTCACAAACATTTTTTTCACTACAAACACAAATCATTTATGATATTTATTCTCTTCTAATTCTAATCTTTCCCTTCCTAATTCTAATCTTTTTGAGAATCGTTTTCATTCTCTTTTCCTCAAACATACCTTAAAATGATTGACGGCCTTCTAATTGCTAATATATATTAATCTGTCACAAATCTAAAATCTTGAATAGCTTTGCTCGATCACTACTTGTTAGTAGAATTGAATTCACTAATTGTTGAATCAACATTATTATATATTTTTTATAAAAAAGTCATGAGTTCAAATATTCTATTCTCAATTATTACTGAACTAAAAAAGGAAAGAATGAGATTAGTTTTGGGGGCGACCTAATCAAGGCGAAGATGGCAGTATGGAACTCGACAAGCATGGCAAAAGTGTTCTCTTGCATCGATCACACGTTCGATCAGATGTATGCGAAGAGGGCATTCGTGCATTGATATGTGGGGGAGAGGATGGATGAAGGGGAGTTCTATGAAGCTCGTGAGGATCTTGTGGCCCTTGAGAAGGATTATGAGGAAGTTGGCACTGAGTCTGATGAAGGAGAAGATGATGATTGATAAACCAATGATTTTTATTGGAAATTTTATGAAGTTTTCTTGTTGCTGTGATTTGTGAAGTGTTGTTTTCAAGCACGTTCCGAATTTTTATAATCTTGATCTTAAATATGAAGTTATATCACAAATGTTTGATGCCTGGTGGAGGACTTAAAGATTTTCCACTGTTGTTGTTGCAATAGAGAATGCAGAGTTCTATACCTTTAAAAAAAAAAAAAAAAGTTAAGTAGTGAAAAGACTATCAACAAAATCAAATGAAGGGCACCAAAAAAAATCAAGAATGAAATCGAAGTCGATTAGATTTCTAACATAAAATTATAGTGTGGCTCTTGAAGATGTTGCATTGAAAGAGAAGAAAAACATAGATTCATATGAATACATGACAAATAAATAAAAGTTTATAATTTTCATATGGGGAAAATTTTGCAATGAGAGGTAAGTGTTAGGATCTCACAAATGTCCCACATTGGAAAGTGGAAGAGTCTAACATCAATATAAAAGATATATGAGTTACTCCACTCATTGTCAATTGATTTTGAGGTAGAACCTCATTTTCTCTAATGCTAACAAGTAACATCTTTTGAGCTTTATATAGTTTGTAAAGTTTATGTGTTTAAAAAAAAATCAAGGATAATGAACACTAAGTTTGAATCATCCCAAGTCGAATGTTGGTAAAACTAAAAAAAGCATTTCATTATTTATTGTTTTATAAGTGAAAAATGTGTTTTTTTTTCTTGAACTATACAATTATTATTGAAATGAGACTCATAATTAAAGGATAACTTTCAACATTTTGTTTAATAATCTATCTCATTATTTCATATTATATATATTGTATGGACATGGTCGCACAAAGGTTTGAGTCCAGACACCGAGGGTCAGTGACACAGTTGGTTATTTTGTCTGATGTTAATTCATTTCAACTTCACGGTCATGAGTTCGAGCCCGGAAATCGATATTTAGCTCTCATATTATTCGAGAGTAGTTGTGCCCTCTATGTAGGACTTTTTGTCCCCCTTCCCCCACTTTGTACTCAAAAAAAAAAAAGTCATAAGAGAGTGGTAGAGTCGGGTGGGATTGAGCATTCGATAGTTAGTTATATGTTTGAGTATTGTTGTACACCTAACGACCTTGAGGTCTTAGGTTCGGGTCTTCTCCATCTCCAATTATTGTAATCTCAAAAAAATAAAAAAAATCAGTGACTGCTTATGATTGAAGACAATTGGAGATAGTTTTGGATTGGTAGCCATCGTTACAGCGTAAGACTCGCTCAAGTTTGTGAAATGCTTTGAACATGGGCCTCGATTAAACCATGTAGGCCTCGATTAAACCACATGGGCTCGATCTCCAACAAGGGTTTTAGTAGTTGGGTCGTGTCTAACGAGTTCTCTCTAAAATTGTTTATTTGTTATTATTATTATTTTGAGAAAAAAACATTTTTAATCTCTACTATTTTAATTGGAGTCTTACTTTGATCTCATAGGTAGACCTAGGAACTTATGGTAAATCCGTTGGGTCATTGGAGTCTCTAGATTTTTCATAATAGAATGATATTGACATGTTCAGGTCGTATCCGTTACGAGTTAAGAGAACATCAAAATTCTTCTTCCGAATACAAGAGATATCATAGGTAGACCTAGGAACTTATGTATGAAATCAACATCAAAAATGAAAAAAAAAAGTTCAATAGTTTTGTTGTGGGTTGTTTAGGTAATTGTTCTTATGAAGTCATCATCACCTTTGTTTTGTAATACAAATGCGTATAAGTTGTAGTACCAGTTCTGATAACATAGTAGCAGTTTTTTTTCCTTCACTTTATTCACTAATAACATTGATTTTGAGTGATGTAGTTGGATTTACAATTCTTCAATGTATTAAAATAATTAAATCATAACCGAATGGTACAGTCTGCGATTGGTTATCCTAGTTTGGTGCTAATTGATTTTAACATTCCAAATGTCACGGGTTCGATTCCTGAAATTGAGAATTGTAATTAATTGATTTGTACAACGATGTCACTTGAGCTACTGCTCTTTTGGCATCCCCTTCCCCAACTTGTACTTAAAAAAAAGGAATCATAATTTATTTAGTTATACCCAAGTAAAAATTTATGGTACTTATACATTTTAAATTTACTAATATATTATACAATTTAATTTATTTAATGGATACCTAAAAAATAAAAATAATCGAAAACCATATTTATATATGATTGAAGATTTTAGGTATTTTGGAAAAATCAAAACAACTATCGATAAGGAAATCAAATATGAAACGTAAAAAAAAGAGATAATAATAATAAAACTATAGAACTACACGATTTTTGGAGAGATTTCTAACGAAGTAATTTTGTATCAAAGAATTTTAAAAATTCGGAAAGAGCCACAATTTGGATAGATTTTACCTTTAAAATTTTGGAGTGGATATCTGTGTCTTTAGTCTATCAAACAAATTTTCTATTTAAATGTGTGTGCTTTTTAGAACACTTGGGTGGAGTTTGATAACTATTTGATTTTTAAAATTTAAGATTATTCTTATTTAAATTGTTTAGGATGTATTTCATCTTTCCTACAATATATCAATTTTTGTTAAGAAAATATATGAATCCTAACCAATTTTAAAAATCAAAAACAGCAACACACCTTTTTTATTCCTTGAAAATTCACCAAGTAAATTTTTGCGCAGCTTCCTACTTTTTCTGAACAGGGCAATTATCCCTCGGTTGCTGCCGATATCAAAGGTTTTCTGGACACCACGCACAGATCCGTGCTGGTGGCATATTTGAAAAGAAAGAACTGCACGTCTTTTTTACAGCAAACACAAAACACAAACATTCCGGCATTATCTGGAAATCTATTAATATTAATTTGGCTTCTTGGTGCTACGAAATCTACTATGACATTACTTTCATTAAATTAAATTGCTAGGAAATCTACTATGACATTACTTTCATTAAATTAAATTAAAAATCTTTTTTGTAATTGGTTATATACTTGTTACATATTTTTTAAATGAATTGTACCTTTTTCCAAAAAAAACAAGATATCCACTTTTTGGGTTACCTCAATTAACATTTAGGACTAGCTTCAATTAGCAATTTCAATTTAGGACATAGATTAAAGTTTATAATGTAGAAAATGGTGAGTTTCTCAACTTTTTTTTAAAATTGAATTCTATAAGAAAATGAGGAAAACTTCCTTACACATGAATGAATAAGGAAACATTATCTTTAGTAGATGTGGAATATCCAGTATCACATAAATAATTTTTTTTTAATATTTTTGTTTGTAAAATAAGTTAATGTGTCACTCAATATTTCACTATACCAAATGTAGAGCTCTCTACAAATTTATGGGTAGAAAAGTTTTGTTCTAAAAACATTTGTTCTCAATAGCATATCTAACGTTCCTATTTTAAGTATAAGAACTTTTTTGAAGTATTTCATGCATATAAAAATATAAATATTTAACTTTATTCAAACTTATCAATTTAAAGTTTTACATCATAGAACCCTATTAACTTAATGCATATTAATTTTGTGACTATCGATTTAATGTGAGTGAATTAATTTTTACTATATTTATTTATTTTTTTCTAAAATTTTAATATTGGTATAATTTTTTCCTTTTATTTTTTGCTACCCATAAAAAATCTCTATTCATTAATGTATTTTACTAATTAGAGCTGAACTTGACTCCCATAATATATGACCACGAATCTATTACTAGTTTTAATTTCCAAATATCTAAATATAGTTAAAATATATATAAAAAAATGATAAATATGTCAAACAAACACCCCCGATTGATCGGATGTCCCGTATGGAACAAAAGAAAAAAAAAATGATAATCAACAATTTTATTGAATGGAAAAATAAGACTTTATTTCCTTTTCCTCTTCATGGTCTATATTAAACACAATTTTTTTATAAGGCTAAATTATATATATATATATATATGAAAAAAAAAACTCTTTTTTTTAAAGAAAAAAAAATTCTTTAATTATGGGGTTGTGTGAACAATATTCTTGGATTTTAAATTTTTTAAAAAAATTCTCTTGAACTTTAATAAATATATAAAAGAAAAGTCTTTGTCCTTATATTTAGATGAAAATGGTTAAAATTTTGTTTCAAAATATACCAGAATAAAAAAAATAAAAAATACTCTTAAATTTGATAAAAAAAAAAATTCAAAAATACCATTTTCCTAAAAAGTGTTTTAAAAAATATCTAACGTTATTTTTTTTAAATGAAAATGTTGAAGTTGTTCGAAAGTATCCACATTTAAAGTAAATTAAATTTTTTACCCATATATTCTTAATTTATAAATTATTTTTATGTTAATATTAGTGATTTAATTAATTGAATAGTTAGTCTTATAATTAATATCAATTTCTTTATCTATTTTTCTTTTAAAATTTACTTTACGCCTTTATCATAGAATGTCATGAAATGTTAGTTCATAATTAGTTAATATATTTTTGCTAGCTATATAGTTATTTGTAATGTACTTTAAATTTTCAAGTTTACTCTTATATAAAAAATTGATAAGAAGATTCTTAAAAAATTAAATAAATTATAGAGATACAAATGAACTCTATATTCGAGCACTAATTTTAATGCAAACAAATCTAATTCAAAATTGATATATGTATAGAGTTTAATTTTTCAAGAGTCCGATAGTTATATTCAAACATTATGGATAGCTGTATTATTTAAATAGTTCCAAAGTAAAAAAAATGAATCTACAAAAGAAAATAATTGATATACAAATCCTTATCCGCACCTAGCTATTTAAGTTTTCAAATTCATCATAAAAATAACTTTTTTTTTCGTCAAACTCTTGTTATAGTTATAGATTTTAAATTTTTAGAAGTTCTTTAATCAAATTTATAATAAACATTTCAAATGTTAATAATAGATTAAATCTCATCAATTTTAAATTCTCGTCAATTTTAAAATTTTCTTATAGAATTTAGTGTGTAAGGTATTTAAAACAAAACTAACTTTTTCTCAAAAAAAAAAAAAAACTAACTTATTCATAACAAATTTATTGATAAAGATTATTTTTACATTTTTAAGGCGGTAAGTATTTTAAAAACTTTTTAGAAGTTTGAAGGGATTTTTAAAATTAAACTTTAATGGTTTCTATAAAAAAAAAAACTAACAGCAACGTTAACCTTTAAACGTTTTTTTTTTAAACGTAAAAGAGTATTTTTGAATTTTTTTCAAAGTTTAATGGCATTTTTTTAAAACTCAAGAAGCTAAAGTTGGCCATAGAGGAAGAGCAAACAACTCCAACTGGCAATTATTGGCGTTCCTTTTTCATCGATATTTTAGTCATCCATTTATGTGGTCAATGGAAAAATCTTTCACTTTTTTTCCCTAAGCATATTATTATTATTATTATTTAGTATAAGTTGGGGAAAGGAGATTTCAAATATCGATTTCAAGTATCAAACTCGTGATTGTGAGGTGAAAATAGATTAACACCAAATCAGATAACCAATCTCGCCATCGATTTATTCAATTCAAAACCTATCTTTTATACTGATAGAATATTTGATAAAGCTCTTCTTTTTTTTTTCTTTTGAGAATATAAACCTAAATAGAGAAATGGATAATGAACACAAATTTGGAGAAAACTGCATTATTGGGATCTTTTAGGTCATCATAAAAATAAATAAATAAATAAATAAAAACCCAGCAAAAGACTTTAGGAAATCGAATCTGGAGTTATTTTGGACAGGTTGTTGAAACTCAAACGGTCCGGTGAAATTGGTTTGTCAAGGACGAACCATATATCAGACTAGATTGTTTAAATATTTTGTCTTTTGAGTTTTCTCTTCTATTTATTTTCCATTAAAAATAAGTTATATTTATACTAAATAGCTATACATTATCAATTCATTATATTTAAAAAGAGTTTAGTCATTATCTTATTATCATCCTAGAAAATATTTTATTATCTCATTAACCATTGTTTTATAAAGACTAAAATTAACTATTATTAAAATATCAAAACTAAAATATTTAATTTTGAAATATAAAAACTAAATATCATTTAAATTTAAGGAGTAAAAAGATAAATTTTTCAAAAATTTATAATACCTCATTTTCTATAAAAAAAAGTAGGTTGTATGTACCATGTGGTAAAGCTTGAATAACTCTGTGGAAGATTAAGACCATGCATTTTGATGGGAACCACGTGGAAATATCTATTGAATAATATATGGACCGAATCATATTTAAATAGTTATTATATTTCACATATGGTCTTGTGTTTTTGGGTTCAATTATTTTTTCTCAAAATAAAACCTAACAAAATTTGTGTACTTGTGGAGCAAGAGGACCCTGCATGATGTTTCTGTCTTGTTGTTACATGCAAAATCACTTTAACTTCCTTTTCATATTCTTTTAGACGACAAAGATTACGTTTATGGATGCAATACAATAGTTAATATAATTTTTGCCAAATTTTGGAAGCTAAAATAAAAGTTCTTTAAAAAAAATCATTTTTGTTGAATAATTTGCTTGAGTGTAGTTCTTTTCTACACTGATAGAGAAGAAGTTCTATTGGTATAAACTCCATATAACCCAAAATGAGAAGCTCAAAATTGAAGATCTTCCACAAACCTAATAAACATAAAGGGGTTAAGGATTTGATGGTATGACATTTTTTATTTTGGAAAAGATACGATATTATAGAAGGGACATACAAGAAGTATAAAAAAATTATAGAAAAACTTTCTAATTTAAATCAATTTATAAAAAAGCTTTACAAAAATTACGATATGATAAAAGATTTAATGGTATGACATTGAATTTATATTAAGGCTTCGGTGTATAAAATTTTGAATAGCATTTCATGCCACTGTTGTCATGGGCGGGCCATGGCACCCCCAAATTTTCAGTCAAAAGTTTAATTTGTATATAAATTAAAAAAATTTGAGGTGACCCAAGTTTGAAACCTAAATCTATATTTTTTTTCCCTTTTTTGTCCACATCTTACTCTTTTTTTTTTGTATTTTTTTTATTACGTCATTCCTCAATCTTTTCAGGATTTCATTTTTTTTGTTTATTTGTATTTTCTATAAAAACATTTTTGAACAGTTCTATAAACATATTTTATTTGTTGTTCTCATTTTTTTTCTTATGTACCCATGTATCTTTTAACTAAAATTTTAGTATATTTATTGATTTAAAACATTCTTAAAAGTATTTTAACCCTAAATTATTTGTTTATAAATTTTAAATGTTACTAAATTAATTTAAATATTTGTTTATTTAGACATATTCAATTTATTAGATATTAAATTTAAAGTTTAGATATATATATTGATATGGGGTTGTGAAATTGATATTTCAACAACTTTATATATATATGTGTATATACTTCTGGCCCTCCCAAATACGAGTCTCTAGATCCACTCTTGATTGTTGTATTCATCCACGTATGTATATCTAGTAATAATTAGAAAATTAAGTTATCATGACTTATAAATAATAAAAAGTAATTTCAAATCACATTTATTTTCATCTTCGAAATGGGTGAACAACTCTACTTATCTTTCAACTATATGTATAGAAATAAAAAATAATTGGAAAAATGGTGTATGACTTATCCTTTTACTTACCTTTTAACTAATATAAAAATAAAAAATAATTGGAAAAAGATGTGTACCAATCTTTTTTCGGGTAACTTATCTTATGAACTCTTATTACTCCTACTCGTCTTTACTATTACATCAAAAGCGACAAATGCAAGCTTTGTTTTTTCTCTCCATTATCTTTTTCTTATCCTTCTTTTTATCTTTATATTTGAGTTCATATTAAGACTTAGGTTCGTCTCGTCTAGGAATATCATGAATATAAAAGTGAATTTATTTATTATTATTGATGTGAGGTCTTGTAGATAAATAATATTATAATAATGTGAAGATAGAACAAGAGTCATATTATTTTTTAAAATGTGGTATTAGAGACTTACCTGTGACTAAGTCGTATCGGTAGAATCTTCAAATATAGAACAAAAAATTTTAGAATATCAAAAACATAGTTTTAAAATTGAAGAGTTGGTCAAAGATAAGAGCTAGATAGGTACACGATTATTTGATAGGAGGTTTAGTGGTACTTTGTTTGAGGAGATGATTGAATCATCTATGACGAAAAAAAGAAGAAAGGCCTAAAGACATAATCATGATGAAAATCTATGGTCTAGATCATGGGTTTATAAATGAAATCATTTTCCTCTATAATAGTATAAGACTTTTTTAATGAAACTAAAATTAAAGTTTTGGGAGTTTATGTTTAAAATGAACCCTATCATAATATATATATATATGTGGTCCTTAAAAACTCTTAAGTTATAGATCTTTTAAATTTTTCTTTGATGTCTATAAGTAATTGGTGAAGGATTTTTTTGAAATTACAATCGGTAACTAAATGAACAAATTGATTTCAAGAAAAGTATTTAATGTAGATTAAACTGAAGACCAAAATATTTAATTTTGAAACATAAAATCTAAATAAAAACATCATTTAAATTTAAGGATTAAAAAGATAATTTTTCCAAAAATTTACAGCACGTCATTTTCTATCAAAAGTAGTTTGTACCATGTGGTAAAGCTTCGGAAAGATTAAACCATGCATTTTGATGGGAACCACCGTGGAAATATCTGCGGAATAATATCTAAACCAAATCCTATTTCAATGGTAGTTATTACATTTTGTCTCAAAAAAAAAATGGTAGTTATTACATTTCACACAGAAGGCTTTTAAGTATGTGGTCTTGTGTTTCTCGAGTATTTTTTTTCCCTCGAAATAAAACCTAGAAAAATTAGAGTACTTGTGGAGCAAGAGATATTGAGTTTTGGTAAAAATATTAAAATTGGATTGTCCGATACCAAATAGGGATGTGTTTCAAGCACTATAAAAAGAGCAAGTGATTTTGGTTTCAACATAATTCTAGCCCGAAACACTTTAAGTTGATGTATTAAATTCTTTTTGTGTGAGTTGTCTCACATTGGAAAGATGAAAAAATAGTCAAACACTATAAAATGAGCAAGTAGCTTTGATTTCAAAGTATGAGTAGCATAAACTTTAAAAAGAGTGCTTATGTAATTGGGGTCGGAAAGAGAATTTTGTGTGATTGTAGCAATTTTTTAGTAAAAATTCTTTATGTCCATAGTTTTTTCTCCAATTCAGAGTTTTTCCACTATTTCTACCGTTGTTAGAGCCTATTTTTTTCAAAAAGAGAACAATGCATGATGTTTATCTCGTTGTTACATGCAAATTCCTGATTAGTTTGTTTTGTGTCTTTCTAGTTTTAAATTTGCATGTTGAATTATGTTCAACCACCCAGGGATGGATTCACGTTCAAAGTGCACGGATATAACTACCTCAAAATATTTGATGAAACAAACGTTCTAATCCATTAACGAAACATATCGAAAAATAATTACAAGGTAGGTGATTATACTATATATTTATTCAAGTTTTAATCTTTTAATTTCACAAATCATAATTTCTCTTTTTCTTCGAAAAAGATACTTAGATTACTTAGATTACAGTATGTCAGGGATATACAAAAAGTCGAAAACCATGATTTCTCAAAAAAGAAAACAAATAAAAATAATAATAAAACCTCAAACTAGGGGTGATTTCGGTTCGATTTTTGTCGGTTTTGTACCAAATCGACAACCGAACCAATATCTTCGGTTTTCAAAAAATGGATCCGATCCAATGTCCAATAAAGTATAGAACCATTGGTTCGGTTTTTCAATGTCCAAAAATGGATCCGATCCGATCCAATGTCCAATTTTTTTTAATATATAAAAAATAATATTTCTCATATAAAAACAACATTCTCGTAAACAACTATTTTTTTAAAGGTTAGAAGTATTTTTAACTTATTTAAAATTATTTAAGGATATTTTTTACTTGAAATAGGGGTGAATTAAAGAAATATTAATGGAAAGAAGATTACTCTATATGAATTATTGACTATATATATATATATCGGTTTGGATCGGTTTTTTAAAATGAAAACCGGAACCGATCCAATATTTTCGGTTTTTTCAAATTACAAACCGATATGTCCAATTTTGAGGTAAAAAACCGATCCGATCCATTGGTTCGGTTCGGTTCGGTTCGGTTTTTCGGTTTTTTGTTGCACCCCTACCTCAAATTATAATAATTTGAGGCCAAAAATTAGATTTGATAAATATATTATGATCTTTAAATGTCAAAAGTTTGATTTCACTTCTCAAAATTATTTAATTTTTGAATTTTTCATATAAATAAATTTTTAAATTTTCAATCATATATTATTATAGTATTTTTTTATATTTTATTATACAATCAAATATAAAAATTTATTTTATAACTAAAAAACTATTTTGATAAATTTTTGTAAAATTTTATAAATAAAATTTTGTAAAAAATTATACTTTATCATTTATAATAAATGAGACATATATAAAAAGACGGAAAAAAATAAAATATTTATACGAAATAAAATATTTGTAAATATTTTTTTTACTAAAAAAACAATACAAAAAATCAAAAGAAATAATAAAAAAAGTGTTGATATAAAAGAAAAAAAATAAAAAAGCAAAAAAGATTCATGGTTAAGCTTGAATTTCGTGGTGTGCTCCTAATAGAAGTGTTGACTAAAGCTAAGAAGTAGCCATGTAAATGAGTATTCGACGGGAAATTTGGTGGTACTTTGTTTGAGAAGCGAATTGAATCATTTGTGACACAAAAGATAAAGACAAGCATGAAAATATAGTTATGATGAAGATCTATGGTTTAGAGCTCGATCCAAACTGGCAATGTGCTCCGAAGAAAACACACCAATAGACAATATCATAGCATAGTTAGATCTTTTCAATTTTACTTTTAATTATGTCTATAATAGTAGGCGAACGTTCACCCACTTATTATTTCAAGTTTAACCATGATGGAAGTAGAAGATTCAATCCAAAATGTTGTCTTCATTCATGGTAGTTTTTTTTTGGGAATTTGTCCCTCCACAGTGTTTTTTTTTTCTCTTTATTACAATTGCACCACATTTTTAAAATAATTTCATTCATGACACATTTTGCTCAAAATTCATATTTTAACATCATTAGATTTCTATAAGTTAAACCGATAGATTTCGTACTTCTATCCGTTCAACTGATAAACTTCAATTGATGTTGAGTAATTAAACAGTACAAACTAATAGATTTCAATCATTTTTGTGACCCAAATGAATACGTTTGGGAATTGTGCTATACATGGAATTATTTTGTTTTTTTTAATATACATGCAAATCTCCTCTCTTTTTTTTCATTCATGGTAGTTGACCATAAATACCCTCAGCGTAAATATTTTATTAATTTCGTAACAAAAAGTTAGTTATAAATTTGTTTTAAATAACTTTTCTATATATAAGTCAAATTATTATTAAGGGTGTATATTTGGGTTGGGGGAAATTTTGGCAACAATCCAAATTTTTGAGTTGGTCAATCAATCCATCTAACTCTATATATTAGAATAATTCAATTCAACTTATAGTTCTTCGGATTGAGTTTGTTAGGATCTCACAATTGTCGCACATTGAAAAGTGGGGAATCCTACGAGCATTTATAAGAGATATGAGTTGCTCTTTTCATTGTTAATTGGTTTTGAAGTGAAACCCATACTCTTTAATATGGTATCAGAGCCTATAAAGCCCAAACGGGTATTGGTCCAATAAAAATCTTATTCAAGATTTGTGCCTCCAAAACAGGCTCTATCTTGAGGGGACATGTTAGGATCTCACAATTATCCCACATGAAGAGATATGAGTTACTTTCACAATTATTCCATATAAAAATATGACTCAATTCATTCCGCCAAGGAATATATGAGATGAGTTGGTTTAGGTTGTTCAAATACATAAATTTAATATTGAATGGATTGGTAGATTTACCGACTGAAAACTTTAGATTGATCTAAAAAATCTCATTTACACAATCCAACTCAACCTAAAATTAGGTTTAGGTCATTAAGTATACATTGATACCGCTTGAGCTACTGCTCTATTTGATGACTTTCACTTAGTTGAATTATTATAATATCTTACAATTTCGTTTGAAATAAATTAACTATAGAGATTTCCTCAAAATAAATAAATAAAATAAAATATTTTCAAAAAAGAAAAATAAATAAAATAACTATAGAGAAAATTAAAAGAAAGAAATTAATATATATATATATATATATATATATATATTACATATTTTTCTGTAATAGCTTTTTTTCTCTTATTTATTAAAAAATAATATGAATTAAAAACTTTGATTTGGAAAGGTAAATAATTACTTCTTTTTTTTTTTTGAGAATGAAATAATTACATTTATTATTATTATTTTTTTTTTTAGAATGAAATAATTACATTTATTAATTGAGTAGTATATCGAATTTAGAAATTGGATTCAAAATTAGAAAGTTAATTATAAAGAACAAATTTAAAAGAATAAAGAAAAAAAATATTATTTTGATTTTGTTGTACTTTGCTGTCCAATTGACAAAAAAAATACTTAGGAGTATTTGTGTCAAATGGATAAAATAAAGAGAACGAGAAGAAAAAAAAAATGTTCATCGTCATTGTTTAAGTTATTGAGAATCATTTTTCTCATAATTACATTTTTCTAAAATTACATTTTATATTTTCTTTCTATTTATTTTTTATTTTTTTTCATAACAACCATTCATTCTTCTCTTAACTATTTTTTATTCTCATCATATTCATTATTTTTTTATATATAATTATTTCCTTTACTCCAAACACAAATAATCATTTTCTTCATAATTATATTCTTCACTCCAAACACAAATAATTATTCTCCTTATACTCATGTTTCTTCTCTTAATTCTCATTCTCCTTCTTCCCATCATCCCTTAAGCAGAAAATATGAATTTGAAAAGACGAATAATTTAAATCTATGATTTTCGTTGAGTTCATTGATTTTGAAAACTAAAAAATTGGATTAGAAATTAAAAAAATTAATTATAAAGATTAAAATAAAATTTAAAGGAAAAAATAAAATTTACTATACCATCGTTTGTTTATCTAAATAAGCTATAATATTACTAAAATAAAGAAGTTTAAATTTGAAACAAGAATAATTTAAGTTTGATTCTAAAAAAAAAAAAATTAAATTTGATTTACATTTAATTGAATAATTATTACAGGTAGAAAATTTTCAATCAACATGTAAGAAATGAATATATATATATATATATATATATATATATATATATATATATATATATATATATATCTGTGTGATTTTTTTTTTTTTTTGAAAATTGGGAAATAAGAGTTTCATTCCGATAGACCCGGGGCACCACTGACCCGTCCCCAAATTGTGGGCACCGATATACTTCAAATAGTATTCTAATTTAAGTACTTTCCAACAATCTCAAACCATGGATATCTCAAAAAAGCATGTCTTGAAGTCTTTAATTTTAACTGTTGGACTGTCCTTTAGAGACCTTTCCATGTATTATTCAAAGCCATTAATCTTAGATAAGATTTTCATGTCCCTTTCATTCTTAACACCTATACTAGTACTAGTACTAGTACTAGTACTAAAAAAAACACCTAGTACTCAAACAATGTTAATCACTCAATCCTCTAACAACCAATTTTCAAATGATGAACTAACAACCCCAATTCCTTCAAAGTCTTCCACTCTCCTCGACTTCGTACTCCTCTAGTACCCACCCTATATAGGGGGTACTCGTGGTAGGATATATTGCTCGGACTCTTTAAATCTGTCCTCACACCTTTGTGCAACCATGTCCATACAAAAAATAATTATAAAAAAAGAAAAGAAAAGAGAGAGTGAAGAACTGCATGAAAAAGTTGTTGGCCCTTTTATCAGACAAAATATTGAAAGTCGTGGACCTCTTTTTTTGTAATATCATGGACCAATGTACCAACGAATGATTTAAATTTATTTGAAAATATAGAATCAAATTTATAACTATAAAAAGGTTAAATTTTAGAAATTATCCTTCAATTATGAGCCTCCTTTCAATAATATCTGTAGAGTTTAAGAAGAAGAAAAAAAAATACATTTTTCATTTATGAAACAATAAACAATGAAATATTTTGTATGGCTCAAACAAGAGAGAGGTGGGGTAATTCAAACTTTGTCTTATATCAATTGAGTTATTAATTGTTCTGATTAGTTAAAAAGTACATTTATCTTTAAAAACATTAAAAATAATAATCTTTATATTAAGTTTTGGAAGAAACATAAGTTTCATTATCTTTTAAAAAATAAAAAAAATAACACGCTTATCAAAAGATGTTACTTCTTCCTCTAATTGCAAAATTTTCGTCCATGAAAATTAATAAACTTTTCTTATTTGTCATGTATTTTTATGAACCATAGGTTTTTTTTTTCTTCTCTTTCAATACATCTTCAAGAGCCTAACTAGATTGTTATGTTAGAAACTTCAAAATGATCATTCTTGATTCCTTTTTTTTTTTTTCCTTGATTTGATTTTGTTGATTGTCTTTTCATTGTTTATTTTCTTCATTAGTCACGACGTAAATATAAAAAAGTACTCACATATCACACTTTTATTCAATCACACGTTAATTGGGACTTGTTTGCAGAAAAGTTTAGCATGATGTATCTTTTCATATGGGACTAAATTTGGCTCATGAAATTGTTGAATTATTTTAAACCACTAATCAATTTAAAAGCTTAAGTTTATGGATTTGAGTAAATTTAATTCCTACTATAATACCATGTTGAATTATGTTAAACCACCGATTAATCCGAAAGCTTAAATTTATGGATTTGTGTAAATTTAATTATATCAATCAATAGAAATCGAACTCTACAAGCAAGTAGTGAGCAAAGTTGTTCAAGATTTTAAATTTGTGACAGATTAATATATTAGTGATTGGAGGCCCTAATGTCAATCATTAGCAAAAGAACATAACTTCTAATTGGATCCCCAACGTGCATCAAATATTGATAGCGAAGGCAGAATGATGGTTGGATGAGTGTGATTTGTAAGTAACTCCAACAAAAATTAAACTCGTTTGTTTCATTTTCACAATACAACCATTATTGCAGCCAAAGGCATGCTTCTGTTCACACCCATATTTCCTCAATCTTAATAGAAGCGTAAACATTCATCTTAAAATCAATTAGTGATGAAAGAGTAATCCACTCATATCATAAATGTTGCCTTTGGAGATTGTGTCTATTTTAGACTTCACCAATCTTAAATCAAATCTTAATTTTATTTTATTTAACTAAATACCCGTTTGACTTTGATACCTCAAGATTAGTTGGGGATGAGAGAGATAGTCCACCTATTGAATAAGATATTCTGCCTTTATGATATTCCATTGTTATTTTGTGTTTGTTTTGATCTTGTCACAGATTATCTTGCATTTTGTTATTATTTTTATTACTAGTTTGTGTATAGGATTGTATATAAATTCCTCTTGAAAAATAATAGAAACTCGATCATACTCACCATGTGGCAATTGTGTCAGGTGAACATTCTTCAATATGTCCATAAGAAATATGAGTTATTCCTTTCATAATCAATTAGATGTGGGTTATTAGTATCTCAAATTCTGATTCGACTCAAGTGAGTAGTGTGCACTCTACCCAAGTGGGTATAAGCTATTTGAGCTATTTTCTTCACTATCCATTAATTTTTTGTTAGAACCTTGTGGTATCTAATATAAGGGTTTGAAAGACTATCCCAAGGTGGGACAATTATTGGATCCTAAACCGAGCTCAGCTTGTGTAAGCTTAGATAACTTGGATTTTACAACCCCAAGTCTGTACGCCTTTATATATATAAATCTAAAACTCCACAATCCCAAGCTGCCCAAATCTGCAACTCTTAAATACTGGAACACAAAAACTTAGATTTAGCCCAACTCTGGGAAGTGTTTTGTGTTTGTGTCACCTAAGAAAATGGTGCGAGCAACGACTGTTGACAAGGGATGGAATGAAGAGAGGAGCTTGGAGTTTAGAGGAAGATGATAAGCTCAGAGCCTATGTTCAGATATATGGCCCTTCTAAATGGCGGAACCTTCCCAGGCTTGCAGGTAAACCAATGGTGAAATATATATTTTTTTTTTTTGAGTGCATATTGGGGGAAGGGGACAAATACCGATTCTCGAGCTATATTTTTACTGTTTAATTCAAAATCAAACGTTTTTCTCTTTGACATTTTAAAACTATTCAAATTTTAGATATTGAAATAACAAAGCCGTAAATAACATGATAAAATGTTGATTAAAATGAAAATTAGACTGATTATAAATTCTAATAGATTGATTCTTTTGGCGAGTTTTATTTTTTGAAAAAAGAAGTTTTTGAAAAATTTCAATGGACATAGAATCCTGTTATTAAAAAATATTAGTAGTAAAAGTGTTCAAAATTTAAGAAAATAATTCTACAAATCTTGAGATTCACAATTTTAATTAGGTTAATGATTTATGTGCAGGGTTGACAAGATGTGGGAAGAGTTGTAGATTGCGTTGGTTGAATTATCTCCGCCCTCGTCTTAAGCGAGGAAACTACACAAATGAAGAGAATGACTTGATCTACGAATTGCATAAAAAATATGGCAATAAATGGTCGACCATTGCAGCAAAATTACCAGGAAGAACAGACAATGAAATCAAGAACCATTGGAATGCTAACCTAAAGAAACAACTGAGCCTAAAATCAAAATCAACAACTCAACCAAAACCAAAGTTCATTCCGAATGTGGAAGAAGGAAGAGAAGACTTTACAAACTATTCTTCCACCACATTTAAGATTTTGGAGAGCTCTTCGTTTTCGCAACAAACAACTTCAACTTTTAGCAATGGGCAAGGAGATTTTTGGAGCGTAAATTGGGAAGTGAAAGACTATGATCGTAGTATATATGAAGATATTTGGAATGATCCATTTATTTGGGATCATGACAATAATGTGGCGCATGTTTTGGACGACTTCTTGCAATTTTCAACGAATTATGGAATGTTTTCACCCCAACATGAAACAACCTACGATAATTACGTGGATTTTTTTGGCTCCTTACCGTAAGTAGAATTGAATATATGAGTGGAACCTATTTGTAAATAAGTAAAATAAAAACGCCCAAAATATGGTCATGTTGTAAAAGATGTTTTTTATGGTACAAACTAGCGTTTTATGATGGATTTCAAAATTATAAATTGTAATAGTGTGTTTGGTGAAAGACTTAAGTAGAGTGTTAAATTAAGTAGAGAAGTCCACTTAAGTTGTGTTTTGTACATACTCATGTAAGTTGTTTTAAGTTAAGTTGAATGTTATTTAAAGTGGAAATTAAATGAAGTGTTAACTTAATATGTATTTGATAGCATGTTGATAGAACCTGAATTTATTAATTTATATTTGTCATTCTTAATGCATTTTCTAATAATTCTAACTAATATGTATGTTTAATTATAATTTAAATTAAAACGGTGGCAAATAGATAAAAATAACACTGAGTACATAATTTCAAATCGAAATATAATTTTGACACAAGATAACTTCTAGTGAGCTACGAAATTCTTGATGGCCTTTGAATTCCTTTTCTCACCTTAAAATTCTAGCTTCTTTGGATTGGAGATCACTCAAGATAACTTCGACACAAATGACATCTCTCTTATATTTTATAGGTCATTTGACTTTGTTTTTGTTTTTTTTTCTACAAGAAAATAATGTAATGTTATAGATCGTGGTTCTTATAATCTACTTTTTCTCCCGAATTAACTAGATCCAAAAATTTCTATAGAATTCATCCATATTTTCATCAAGTTTTTTTGACGGATCCATGTTGAATTCGAAGTATCGTTCTTGCCGGTCAGGATTTCCAGACATTAAGTGGGTTAAGTGGGTTGGCCTTTAGCCTACATCCACTATACAAAACTGAGATTAGGGAGTTTTATCAACTCAACCATGGTCAAACTGACTTTACAATGGTTAACTTCAAAAACTAGCCGTTATTGACTCCAAAACTTCAACAATTCTGAAAGAGGAAGAAGAAGACTGACACCTTCAGAATTCTTACGCAATACGCAGTGAAGTGGGTCGAACAAACAACATGGGCTCAGTCTCCAACAAGGCCACTCTTGGATCAGGCTTTAGTTGGGCCGGAGTTCTTTCTCAAAAAAAAATATATATATATAAATATTTATATATAACCATTTATTTTATGTTTTTTTCTTTTTGAGTACATAGTGGGGGGAGGAAGACCAAAAAACCCTACATAGTTCGTGACCGTAGAGTTGAAATGGATTAACACCAGACAAGATAATCAACTTCGCCACTGACCCTCGATATTTATTTTATGTTATTAGTTTGCACATGAAAGAAAAATTGAAGAAATAAGTTTTTTTTTTTAGATTACAAATAGTTGAGGAGGGAGAGAGATTTAAACTCAAAATTTTTTGGTCAATAATGTACATTATTACCACTAAGCAACTGCTTTTATTGGTTGAAAAAAAAACATAAGCGTATATGAAAATGGTAAACTATTTGCAAATATAAATTAAAATTAGAAAATAAAAAAAGTAGACCTTTTACAAATTACAAAAGAAAAAAAAACACCAAATTCAGTTTTGCAATGAGTTGAAGTCTATTAAAAAGACAATTAATGTTGATTAGTTTGTCAATGCATTATATTGTTCTTTTTGAAATTCTTGTTATACTTGTAAAATTTATAAAAGTTTGCTAAAATTAGAATATTTTTACTTAAAAATTGACACCTACAATGAATTCTCTTATTTGTATAACTAAATCATTCTTGCTTAACTATCAATATACAGTTTTTCATACTTTAGCATTTTTCTAGAAAATGAATCCTTAACAGATTATGATTGTACACAGTATAATGTTGTTGGAATGAGAATCAAAACAGACGCATCAATTTTATTTACAAGTGATAATTCATTCTTTTTCTCGAAATATATATATCACTAACTATTTTAAGCTGTCCACCAGGTTTGACTGAACCGGGTTGGTTATGGGTTAAATCGACCGGCTCTTGTGAACTGGTTTGGTTCTTTTAATCAAATCGAGAGTATTTTAGACCAGGTTGGCTCAGTGGTTCTGTTAAGATCCCACGATTTTCCAATAAATATTTATAAGAAATACGAGTGGACAATCAGTATTTATAAAAAATCTAAGTTATTCTTTTCATTGCCAACTCGTTTTGAGTCATAATCCCATATTATCTAATAATATTCCCAAAACTCATGGAAGGTCCGAGTTAGAGTTAACAATGGTCAACCGTCTTTTCTAATTAATTATTCGAAATTCAAATTTGGTAAGATCATGGTTCGATCTTATTCGATTCCTAGCCGCTGTGGTGTCTTTACTCTTCTGCTTTATGCTGGTCACGTTTCCGCTTGTGGAACTAGTCTTTGCACAGTTTCATGGGTTTTGTTTCCTCAATTTGGCTTGTCTTGTAATTGAGGTTGCTTCCTCAGTACCAGTTATGATAATGATATTCTGGTTTGTTTAAAAAAAAGCATATCAAATAATGGCCAAATAAAATCTTTTTTTATGAATAGATCAATGGTCCAATAATTTCATTATTTAATTATAAACCAATTCAACATTAGTGTCAAGTTCGATAATCAGTATTTTTCTACCTCCCTACCATAGTATGTATGCAAAAAAAAATCTTTTTTGAATAATAAATTAATTAATTAAACAAATGAATGATGAAAAAGTTATTATCAACGTCACAAAAAAAAAAAAACATAGATTTAACTCATTTCCATTCTTCTTTACAAAAAAAAAGAAAAAAGTCATTTCCTAGAAAAATTCAATACACTGTTATATTCATTTACGTCCCTTTAGACGTGCGTTTGGAATTATATAACTCAATAACTCCTTGGCATAGATGAACCTCATAACCATGATAACCCTACCCGAATCTGATATGATATTGTCCACTTTGGGTCTAAACCCTCATGACTTTATTTTTGGACATCTCCCAAAAAACCTCATATCAATGGAGATGATTGTCATCACTTATATATCCGTGATCTTCTCCTCATCTAACCAATGTGGTATACTTTGTTTGCATTCCAATAGATCCAATTAGATCGGTTGATTAAGAAATTATTTTGAACCAATTTAAATGTTTTGGGTTAAGTTATTTTTTCTTATGCTTATGAATGTCTGAATTAACTTGTGTGCACTTTAACTAATATCGCCGAACATATCACTTGACTCTACAAATTTGGATGTCAATAAAATCTGTAGAAAATCAATTTATAGGTAGGTGACCATTATACATCGAGTTCATCACCTTAAATACCTCAAACCTTCAAGCATCTTATTTTATGTGTTAGAACAATTCAACTCAACTTTAGCCAATTATATATATACATACATATACATATATAAAAAAATTGGGACATGGGGAGTTAGAGTAGGACGTTTAAGGTATGAAATGACCAAAGGGTCAAACTTGGTCAAGGAAGATTAAGACCATACATTTTTATGGGAACCACCGAAGAAAAATTTGTTAATAATATATAGACCGAAACATATTTCAAAGGTAGTAATTACATTTCACATGGAAGGCTTTTAAGTATGTGGTCTTGTGTTTTTAGGGTCTTTTTTTTTTTCTCAAAATAAAACCTAACAAAATTTGTATACTTGTGGAACAAGAGCATCATGCATGATGTTTCCTCTTGATGTTACATGAAAAGATCTCACAGGATGATCGGTTTGTTTGTGTGTCTCTGTAGTCTTAAATTTGAATAACAAAAAATTCAAACCTGTTAATTGAATATAGGATCCCATCTTCTTTTTTGTGGTGGGAGGAACGAAGATTTCCTCAATTCACACAATGAACCCCTACATCGTAGGAGGTAGGCTAGGGGATTGTATAAAAAGATAGTGAAAGTTAATTCTTGTTTCATATTAGATTATACGAGACTTCACCTCAAAACTAATAAGTAGTTAAATTGAGTATTCTATATATATCATTTAAAATTTTTAAAAACTTCTCACATTTTCAATGTGGCACAAAGGTCCTAAGTTTAGTATCTCCAACGTACTCCTCCAAGATGGTGTCATATTTGAAGAGACCAACTTGAATTAGATTTAAATTTGTGGAGTGAAATACCCCCTTTGACTTATTCATTTGGATCAAATCCAAACTTTTGAAATCAAACACTCGTTTAAGTTTATGCCCACTTAAATAGTTCCAAACTACCTGGTGAGGATCACACATTGTAAAATGAGGAGACATCCTAACAATTTATAAGGTAGGTGGGCTAATTTGTGGACCAATATCCACATGAAGTCTATCATATTAAATAATATAAGACTTTATCTCAAAATCAAGGTCGTTTACTTTGAGGTAATCAAGATAACTGAAATCTTTTGATGTCCGGAATCTCAGATGTACGGAATCACAAATGTCTTGTAATCTTAGACCACTTTGTTTTTTTTTTTGTAGGGACATTTTTTTATGAAGATTTGGTGATATTTAAATAAGTGTGTTTCTTTGGTAGAAATCGAACAAGAAATGACTTAAATTTACCTAAAGTTCTAAGAATACCGTTACAATATTCATATAATTTTTTTAAACATTAATTTAATATCATTTTAATTTATATAACATATTTATCTACATAAATTTAACTATTATGTATTTAGATAAATTTAGTTTTTTTAAATAGTTTATTTTACTCTTAAGTATGTTATTTTGTTCAATCAATTCATTCATATTTATTTAAGATTCTTAACTTCAATTTAAATATGAATGTCTATGGAAAAAAAGTAATATATTGAACTTTAGTTTTGATAACATATTCTATGTTTGTATATGCATATAATGTATAAACAAACTTAACCAGGCATTAATTGACATATATTATCCACCAAATGTCGTAATATACAAAATAAGTAAGGGACAAAAATGTCTTTAACGGATGTCTTCTACATGAGAATCTAGAAAACCCATGTTTTAAAAGGGCATTCATAATGGGTCAAATGCCCTTCACATGAACATCTTAACTCAAGCATCTTGAAATGTCCATGTATCTCACATTCCTGCAAAGAGAATGAGGTAATCCAGATACTCATTTTATGAAAATTTTGGATCACCTCAAAGTGAACAACCTCTCCATTGATAACGAGGAAAATAGTTCATATCTCTTATAAAATTGTTAAAGACTTTTTGTTTTTTTTTTCCAATGTAAAATAAAGGTTAGAAGGTAAGTATCTCCCATAATTTGTATATATAAATTCTTTTTTTTATCAATGATTTGTTTTGTCCTATTGATTCCATGAAGTTGTTGGCATAATTATACCAAATTTTGAAAGCTAAAACAAAAGATCTTAAAAATTTGTCATTTCTATTAAATAATACCTTTAAAAAGGTGGAAAGATGCCAATAGAGCATTAATTCAAGCGGCATCAATGTATCCCTAATGACGTTGAGGTTTCAAGTTCGAATCTCCCCTACCCCCCCCCCCCCCTTCTAATATGTACTAAAAAAAATTTGTTTTAATGAAACAAACAATATTTTTCCTTCAAAGTTCAAACAAACAATGGTTAATTTCAACAATGATATAACACCACTCTTAGGGAGTGATAAGTATTTGTTTTGGAATAGGTGTTTTGGAGAGAACATGCTAAATTGTAAAAATTTTGTTTTTGAGATTTGGAAAGATTTTTTTTTTTTTTTTTTTTTTGAGAATTGGTATTTAAGAGAGAAGATTTTTATTTTATATTAATTTTTATTCTAATAAGTTTGATATGATTAAATATGTTTGATGAGATGTAAAAAAGAGTAGAGGAAGAATTGAGAAGTTGTTATGTACAAAAAGAAATAAATATGAGGCTGTGATAATTTCCTCTTCTCCCGGTCTCCCAACTCCTAGATCCATCACCCCTTTAAATTTTGAGTTATATTTGATAAGTCTTTAAATAACCTGAACTTCTAATCTTATATTTATTTACTTTTTTGTATAAATTACTTTGAAAACATATGATTTATTAGATCCCAAATTAATTATTGGAAGTGACTGGGGAATAGAGGAGGCACTCACGATGGGATGTATTGCTTGGACTTTGTTGTTTTTGTTTTTGTTTTTTTTTTTTTTTTTTTGTAATATCATGAACACATTATCCAATGCTTTACAATTTATTTCAAAATTTTGTAAGTTCATAAATCAAATTCATAATAAATTTTAAGAAATAAAAGAAAAAGAGGAAGAATTGGCGAAAGAAGAGAGTTAAACAGTAGAAATTATCCGTGAGTTCTTTTTTTTTTTTTTGCAACACGTAAGCTATTGCTTTTACTGGAAATAAAATATAGACATTTGATCTTTAAAAAACGTTTTAAGAATTATCTAACTGTCAAATTTTGAATGAAACATAAGTTTCAATAAATATCCTTACACAAAAATAAAAGACTTTTCAATGAATGGTAAAAGAAAAAAGAGAAATTTATAAGAGGATCAAAATTTTACAAATAAATTTAAATATAGCAAAAACTAATTTAAATATAGTAAAATTTTGAGAATAAAATTTTCATTTACCTGTAATATTCAAATTTATAAATTGATAGTTTCAATTAGGGCTTTTGGCATGATTAGGCTAAATAAATAAATTATTTACAAAAATATTCACATTTGAAGAATTTAGCAAAACTAATCACCTGCATTTCAATAGAAATATCTTTTTATAGGTAACAAGACACAAATACCCTCCCTTTTTCCTCAAATCAACGTTAAAAAAAGTTGTGATATGAAATTTGTTCAACTTCGGTCTAAATTGCCTCAGTGATTTTTTTAACTCTTCTTCTGGTTGTTTTGATTTTATCAAAATACTTAATTTTTTTTAATCATATATTAATAAATAAATATGAGTTTTAAATAAATAAAAAAGTATAAATTGATGTTATTTTTCTATATAAGAATGGAAACTTACAATATTGAACAAATTTAGAAAATACTATAAATATCATCACTTTAAAAAAAATAACAAATATAGTCATTTGTTGTCACATATTTTCTTATAATATCAATATTAATGAGTATTTATAATACATTATTAAAACGTATTATGTTTAAAAAAACAATTAAGACGTATTAATAATTAATACATGCATTAAATAGTATTTATAATACACTATTAAACTGTATTAATCTTTAATGCATGTATTAGTGATTATTTATAATACAGTATTAAAGTGTATTAATAATTAATGCAGGTATTAATAAGTATTTATAATACAATATGAAACTGTATTAATCATTAAGGAAAGTATTAATGAGTATTTACAATAAAGTATTAAACTGTATTAATAATTAGTGCAGTTATTAATAAGTATTTATAATACAATATTAATGATTAATGCGAGTATTAATAAGTACTTATAATACCGTATTAAATGTATTAATCATTAATCAATACAGACATTAATAAATATTTGTAATATAGTATTAAAACATATTATTATTATGGATGCAAATATTTTAAATTTGCCAATTCATAATTATTTTATGAGAAGAACTTATCCGGTTCAATTTTTCTTTTTAAAATTAAAAAATATTAATGAAAATGAGTTTACGAATTAATTATTCCAATAATTTTTTTAGTATAATTGTCCAAATACATTGAAGTTTAAAACACTAACATTATTCTTGACTTAATGAAAAAATGTGTGAGAAAGATAAGGTTGATTTCATAAAATCAATAATAATGTATTATAAAATAAATATGAATTTCAATAAATAAAGTTTATGAATTATTTAAAAAAAGTGTGAAGAAAAACATTGTTGACTTCATAAAATTTTCCAAGTGGCCACTACAGCCATTCATTGAAACCATTGGAAAAGAAAAGCACAAATGCAGCTAGATTTGGCTTCCAAACAAATAAAGAAAAAAAAGTGAGAAAGAAGGGTATATTAGGTATTATTGAAAAATATTATTATTTAAATTTAAAATAAAAAATAGATTTACAAATACTTTAAGACATGACTAGATTTGTAATTACTTTATTAAAAGTGACTATCTACCACAATTTTCCTTTTTCTATTGCAAAATTTTCTTCGACGAAGTACTCAAAAAAAAAAATCTTCGACGAAAATTAATAAACTTACTTAACTGTCTATGTCAAATAATAATAATAATAAATAAAATAAAATAAACTTTAGTTATTTCTCATGTAGTCATATGATCCATAAGTTTTTCTCTTTCGATACAAAATTTCCAAGAGCCTAACTCGATTTTGTGTGTGTTTAAGCTCAATAATGACTTTTATTTCATTCTTAATTTCTTTGTATCCTTGATTTTACTTAACTTTTATTATTATTTTTTCTCTAGCTTAAATATAAAAAAGGTCAAACCACAGTTAGTTTTTTTTTAATACAAACTGCACAATTACTCTCCAATAATATAAAAGTCAAATATCGATTTTCAAGATTGAATTCGTGTGATCGTGATATTTAACTGAATTATTATCAAATAATGAAAATACTAGAACAACACTTTCGAGCATACCACAAAAATTCCTAGTTCAAACTACCGTTAGTCACCCTTCAAAAGTAATCACACATCAGAGCAAATTCATTAATCCAAGTAAACTAGACCAATTCCACATTAATTTGACTATTTTGGGTAAAATTAGGCTTTTGCCCTGTATTTTAGGGAGTTTCTTGATATTTAAGGATAAATAAATCTCTAACGAAAATTTACTCAGTTTTGTTTAAATTTAGAAAGAATTTATGGAAAGTTGTACATGGGAATATCAGTTGCAAGAGTGAATTTCAAAAAAAAAAAGTTGCAAGAGTATAAATACATTTTTAGTACAATTTATTTGGTCCTTAAATTTTAAAATCAAATATTTATATTTTTTATAATTCAATAATGTTTAATTTACCAATGTCGTTAGATATATCAAATCAAATAGTAATTAAATTGGTTATGAATTCGAATTTCAAATGTTATTGAATTAAAAAAGAAGTCACTGACGTTAACGTATTAGACAATTCTAAATTTAATAGTGATGAAGTGATTATTTTATTCTTCACATACATTTATTTTATAAAAGAAAATAAGCAAAAAGAAAAAAAAATGTAAACTCAAAAAGCATATCGGGACTAAATTTAAGCATTAATGAAATGATATCTAAGTTAGAGTTTGGATTTCTAACCTACATATGGTAAAAAAAAAATCATCATTGAAATGGTGAGACAAAAAGTGTTTGATTTTCTTAGAGATTAAAAAAGTCGCTCTTCCCTAATATTTAAGTTGATACTAACTTTAATAGTAAAAATTTATTTTCTTTTTAGAAAAATATCCCAGATATAGAAAACAATCCCTACAAATACATTAAATATCCAAAATTATATATATGCATCCATGCTATTTAACCCAAACATTTTATCTATATGACTAATTTGCCATTATTTAAGTAAAATATCTCATCTTCTTTTTGAAAATTTGAATTTGTGATTTCTTTTAATCATAAACATGTTTATATTATGAATAGGTTGGTGGCGCAATTAATTATCTTATTCGATATTAATTTATTTCAGCTCTGCAGTCACAACTTCAAACTTGAAAATCGATATTTGATTTTTTTACTGTTTGATAGCAGTTGAGCGTTGTTGGTTTCTCTTTCCAATTAACATTAAAAAAAACACGTTTATATTGATTAAATTATTATTTTAATGGATGAATGAAATCCAAATTTACTAGGAAGTAGTGAGCAAAGTTGTTAAAAAAATTTAAATGTGATAGGAAGGCCACAAAGTCAATCATTATTATATTTTTTATAAAAAAAACATTTTATCAGGATCCCAACGCGTAACACACATTGACAGGGACATAAGGTAGAGGATGATAAGTCAGATGATTTTGTGTTTTGTAATGACTCCAACAGAGCATAAGCTCGCTTGTTCCACACATTTTTCACAATAAAACAATTATTGCAGCCGAAGCCCTGTTCGTGTTCACACCCATATTGACTCAGAGTTTCGGGTTACACATTGGTGAATAATATGACTACGATTCATCTTGGGCCCCCACGTTTCTAACCTATATATATCCAAAATTCAACATCCCGAGCTTACCAAATCTGCCACTCTTACATATTGGAACACAAAAACTTAGATTTAGCCCAACTCTGGGAAGTGTTTTGTGTTTGTGTCACCTAAGAAAATGGTGCGAGCAACGATTATTGACAAGGATGGAGTCAAGAGAGGAGCTTGGAGTTCAGAGGAAGATGATAAGCTCAGAGCTTATGTTCAGAAATATGGCCCCTGGAAATGGCGGGAGCTTCCCCGGCTTGCAGGTACATATACATACGGAACAATACATTTTTAGTCTCTACATATTGGACAGAGTTTCCATTTCGTTCAAAATTTATGGACTAAATCACTAACTAGGATAATGATAAGAGTAACTTCAATAAACCCTTTTCATTTTGACGAATTTTATGTTCAAAGGAAATTAAATAAAAATAAGATCAAAATTACGCATCATCATATTGAAACATAGTTCTTCAAATCTTGAGATTCAGTTCATTAATTATATTAAATTATTGATTTTTGTGTAGGGTTGACAAGATGTGGGAAAAGTTGTAGATTGCGTTGGTTGAACTATCTCCGCCCTGGTCTTAAACGAGGAAACTACACAAATGAAGAGGATGGCTTAATCCGTAAATTGCATAAAAAATATGGCAATAAATGGTCGACCATTGCTGCAAAATTACCTGGAAGAACAGACAATGAGATAAAGAACCATTGGAATGCTCACCTAAAGAAACAAATGAGGGAAAAATCAGAAGCAACAACTCAACCAAAACAAAAGCAATTAAGTCCCAATGTAGAAGCAGGAACTGATAATTTTACGGACTTTTCTTCCACCACATTCGGGATTCTCGAGAGCTCTTCTTTGTCGCAACAAACACTTTCGACTTCGACTTCAACTTCGAGCGATGGAGATGGTGATCTTTTGGGTGTAAATTGGGAAGTGGAAGATTATGATCCGATTATATATCAAGATTTCTGGAACGAGCCATTTATTTTGGATCGTGACAATGTGGGCCATGTTTTGGATGGATCCTTGCAATTTTCAGCAGATTGTGTAATGTTTTCACCACAACATGAAACAACCTACGAGGATTACATGGATTTGTTCTGCTTCTTACCGTAAGTAGACTTGAATATATGAATGGAATGTATTTGTCTATAAGTTGAAACATCCAGAATCATGTTATGTTTTTTATATGGTGCTAATTGGCGATACGATGGATTTCAAAATTGTAAATTGTAAGTTATTTTCCAAATTGCCAAAAGTTTATTGGAACACTTCTGCTCAACTAAAATAGATTAACTGAATTAAAGATTAAAACATAGAAACCTTAATGAGATTGTCTTAAAACTATATTTACTTTACAACCTTTCTTCATTCTTCAGATGTATTAAAACTATACTATTTGAATAATTTCTTAAGAGGGAAGCATATTTGAACAAAATAAAATAAAATAATACTTGCTTCTCTCAAAAGACTTTATATCAATTGAAATGATTATCATCACTTATATATTCATGATCTTCGTGTCATCTAATCAATATGGAATACTTGATTTGCATCGCAACAATTTATGCATGCTAATCAAAATGGGGAAAACTGCTCTTTAACTAAAGTTGTTTTCAATACCTAATTAAATACGAGATTGGCAAAGTTGTAGTATTAACGAACTACAGACAATTACATTAATATTTGATAAATTAGATAAATTGAACCCACTCGTGAAAAATAAATAATTTCTTCTACGTGAGACATATCCAAATATATATCATGTGTCTAGATGTTCAAAATGTTAATAATACATTAACTTTTTTAAGAAAAGTTTATCAATTTTGCCTAGATGATATATTAAACATTTAGGGCATGTTTGGTGGCTCAATTTAAGGCTGGGAAGGGAAGGGCAGGGTCCCTTCCCAGCATTTGGGCCACTGGGTTAAATCTACTCGGCTGGGAAGGGTTCTCGGCGAGTGGCCCATTCCCAGCGCGTGAGCTTCACGTTTTTTTTTTTTTTTTTTTTAAATTTAGTTTTCCTACCCGTGCGTCCCTTTTCTTTTTTTATATATTTTTCTCTTACAATTTTAGATTCATTTCACTTTTCTCTTTATTTTTTACTTTTTCCTTCTTTTTCGTTTACATCTGCCGTCCTTTTACATTGTTTTTTTTTGTTTTTACATTTACAATTGTTTATAAAATTGTTTTTTTTTGTTTTTACATTTACAATTGTTTATAAAATCATATTTTCTTTTATGATTATATTTTGAATTTTTTAAAGTGTTTATTTAAAAATGAATACGGTAAAAATGTAAAACTCACTTTATGATCTCTCAAATAAATATTGAATATTGAAAATATTAGTTATAAGTTGGATTGAAACAAAAATCATAATAGAATCCTTTGTATTTCGATATTTTGTAACCTAAGCTCAATTGAAAATGATGTTAAAAAATATACTTTTAATGATACTATTTAAATACTTGAACATAATACAAATAATTTATAATAAATCAACAATGAAATTTGTAATTTGGATTACTAAATAATTAATTAATTAAGTTTTGGTGTGTTAAAAAAAATATACCATTATACTAAAATATATATATATATATATATATATATATATATATCATTATTAAATAATTAAACTAATTAAATTTATATTTTTATCCGAATCTCTTGTTAAGTTTTTTCTTACTTCAATTTTTTTAGTAGTATTCCTATTATTTTTAATTTCCAAATAACTGTTTTTTCCTTATATGTTTTATGGGCCAATTTAATTTTAGTTTTCCTTTTTTATTTTTCTTTATAATTTTAGTTATATTTTTCAATTTCCAAATCAACGTCCTTTATTTTTATGTATACAATTACATTTTTCTAATAGTGCTATTCAAAATTAAATTGCCAAAATTAAGATTTGAATTCCAATTTTTTCTTAAAAAAAATGTAAAGTTGTCAATTTTTACCAACTCACCTATTTAACTTAATTGAATATCTTTATATTATTTATGTATATTTTTTCTTTTAAAATGCAATATTCATTATTATTTTTAGATATATCATGTTTTTTAAACAATATTTATAATTGTCATACATTTGATTATTATCAATAATGTATGCATTTGTTTTCAAAAAAAAAAATAATAATGTATGCATTTAAAATTTGTTATACATAGATATATATTAATATGTTGAGATTTTATTATTTTCAAACTTTTCTAAACTCATACATTTTTGTAAACGAATATAAATTTATATTACATAAATCTAATATATAATACTCAAAATAATTAAACTATTTTTTTTAATTTTATTTTATCCATCTCAATTTTGAGGTTTTAAACTTAATTTTTATTATAAAGATTATGTTTTTTTTAGAATAAAATTATGTTATCCATTTATTTTGATTTCTTATTTTCATTTTTTTAACAATTATGAAATTTATATATTTTGATAATGAAAGTTATTAAATTTTTAAATTTGATTTAAATAATAAATAAAATAAATATAAAATGATATATTATAAACATTATATTAAAAATATTAAATATCTATTTTTTTAATAAAAAAAACATCACTTCACTACTTTTCTCATCCCACCAAACACCAATTTACTATCACTTCATTTCATTTATCTTCCCTTCCCATCTCACCAAACATCAACTTACTATCACTTCTTTTATCTTCCCTTCCCACCAAACACCAATTTACTCTCATTTCTTTTCCCTTCCTGTCCTAGCCAAACAAGCCGTTAAGAGTGTAATTGAGTTTTAAAAATTTTAAAATAAATTGAGAAAACACTTAAGAAAGACTAAAGACAAGTCTCTAGCCATGTCAGCCCCTTTAATAAATATCCGAGCCCAATACTACTCGAGACAAGATGCTTCATATTTGATTCATATTTGATGTGTAAATTAGATAACAAGAGATTTGACATCACTTAACTTCCTTATCGGAGTAATTTATCTGATTGAATTATTTCACGCCACTAACAAAGCAATAATTTCAATGTTTTCAATTAATGAAGTTGAAACTTCAAAATTAAAATGAAACCTTGTCAATAAATGAAACTTTCCAAGATTGGACAACTCAAACCAATCTTATACATATAGTTCATGGTATTCTTTTTTTATAATTGAACTTAATTTTAATTACAACTAATAACATTTTATGTATAAAACTTCATTGAAAAATAACATAATATATCATAGAGATTAATAATAAATTAATTAAGAGAATTTTTTTAAAAAAATTAAAAATAAAAGCTCAGCATCATAGGTGCTCGTGTAAAATTTAGTAACTTTTTTAGTATGATATATTGTTAGAGAAAAATTTTGAAAATTTTCCTATATGAAAATCTGTAACACAAAAATAGAACTTAAAGAAAAGTTCACATCTTTGCAACTAGTTTATTTGAAAATAAATTCTATTTTTGTATCTCGATTTCTAATTGTTATAGAATTTAAAAAAAATAAAAAATTGAAAGTTGTAGACAAGAATTCATTTGAAAGACGTTTTGTTTATAGGAATTAGAATCAAAATCTTATTTGGATGTAGATTTAAAATGAGTAGTTATTTTGATTGATTTGAAATGAATAATTATAAATGAGCAGTTAGAAATGATTGAGTAATTTATAAATGAATTATTAGAAATAATTTGTTAGAAATGAGGATTTATTTTTAAAAGTAAAAATGAAGAGTTAATAAAAACTAGTTTGGATGTAGATTTTCGAGAAGGAATTAAGAAATCATCAATCTAAATCCAAATAAACACAAAAAATTATTTTGAGTAGTTAAAAATTAGGAACCCTAGCTAAAAACACCTCCTATATTCTAGTTTTGTGTCAAACCCGCCGTACATTCTGAATTTCGGCTATTAAAGAAAGAAAAAAGAAGATTCATTATTAACTAAATGTGTCAGCAGCTAAAGAAAAGAAAAGGCTTAGTCTAAGGTTTGAAAATGTAGGTTTGAAAATGTAGGTAACAGTTTAGTTTTAGGACAAACAAATTCTGAGACCCATTAAATAATGGAACATTCGAAACCATTAATAGGAGACAAAGCGCCACTCTCACAAACCCTACACCCAACTAAAGGCTCAGCCAGCCCAGCCCAGCCCCCTCAATGGCATTTATGAAAACCAAACTCTTTTATATGACCATATCTGACTTTGCTCACCCCTGCATTCACAACTGAAAAATGACACATCAATAGATAAAACTTGATTTAGGGGTCAAAAAAAAAAAACAAACAAACCAAAAAGTGAGTGAGCTCAATTTATAATAAATAATTTTTATAAAGACTTTAACATGTAAATATTGTAGGATTAGATGATATATTTGTTGTGCATAAATTAATAAAAATTAATTAAATTCAATTGATAAAGATTCAGCATTCTTATTTAGGACTTCATCACAAAACTAATTAATAACAAAAGAGATCGTTTATAGATATTAGGAAAATTGTATTCGATGAACTCTTCTTACAAAATAATTAAAAATGTAGGGAGATTTTAAAATATTTGCATTTGTAATCATTAATCAGTTTTAATAGTATATTATAAATATTCATTCGTAGAGTATTATGTAATACAAATGACTATAGTTTGCATTTTTTTAAAATATTGATGTCCTAAATTTGACTAGTTTCCCTAAATCTTATAAATGTTGGGGGGAGTTTTTCTCATTTTTTTTTATGTAGAATCTTCGTCACACAAACCGATTTTTACCAATTTCAACGGTGAATGACCACAGAATAAGAAGAAGATATTGAGACAATATGTATATTTTTTTTCTGAAACATGAGACAATATTGTTATTATTACGGTTTGGACCCATGGGATATTAATGCTTTGGGAATTTTTGGTTCGATTATCTCTACCCTCTGCAGAGTTTCATTAAGATAAGGGGTTGTCCCACTACCCACCTATTCAATTTGATTACGATTCTACGTTACAAACATATAACCAACCAGCTATAATAAATTAAGGATGATTTGGAATCAATTTATAAGTATTTAAACATTAGTTTTTTTTTTTTTTTTGTTTATACATATATTTTAAAAAAGTCTATTTCAAATAGCCAAATAGTGATTAAACAGAGACATCAAATTAAAATGTTCTAATATCATAGAAATTAAAGCTATCGAGTTAACTTTTTCAGTGGTCTACCATGGTACTCACTAGTTTTTCACCCAGCATTATTGTTTTAATTGTTTCAAAACTGTTAAATTATATATTGATTTATTTCACGTAGTTTTTTTTTTTTTTTGAGAGAACGAAGGAGAGCATTAAGCCAATAATAGGTCCATCATCAGCCTTTCGCTTTTGTTAAGGTCACAAGATCAACAAATTCATATATACTTTGAATCTTTGATTTTGTTAAAAGATGAATTGCCAAACTTTCTTTACGACCCAATTTGAAAAGTTAAATCAAGAATGTGATTATTGAAGTAAGAAAAAACAAAAGTATACATGGTTGCAAAAAGAGATCCAGCAAGCTGCCCAGCACAAAGCTTGGTTTAAATGACAACAATTTGTTTAAGCTAAAGTAAAAGGCTCAAGTAGAGTAAAAAATGAAAATTTAGGAGTAAAGAAAAATGGATTTTTTTTTTTCTTTAACTTGATACACTTTATAGACATTTAACATAACATAATAAGAAAAATGATTTCTTAAACATGGACCACTAGCCAGGCTAATATAATTACTAGAAACGAATCCGCCTTTACGTGAAGTTCACTCCAAAGAGACTCAATCTCCAACCAAAAGGATTCTAATCCATCAATGAGGTTAAATTAAAGTATAAAAAGAAAAGCACACTTGGCTTTTACTAGAGAAAGAAAAAAAAAAGATAGACATGGGTTTTCAAATTTTAGTTAAATATTAGCACCCTCTAGGCTAAGGAAAGGAAGCTTATGAAATTTTCAATACAAACCCACTAGTTTCGAGAACCGATTAAGTCAGAGGATAAAGTATAAACAATACTCCATAGTAATTATAAAACCAACCATTGGACTTGAAACCAAAATATAAACTAATTAAGTCATTAATATGACAAAAACGAATATCAACAACTATTTGTATTTATCTTAAAACTAATTAAATTTCAATTTAAAATGGTGTTAGAGTTTATTAAACTAAATTGGATATTTAAAAAATCCAAACCTAAGCGAATATAATTGAAATCCAACTCAAAATTGTTGAACCTAAAAATAATATTCATCTTATTGAAGATTTACATCTTACCTTTTTTACTTTATAAGAAATGTGCGGACACTGCTTCTATCATTTCGAGGTAGAAACTCTTGTTATCTAATAACAAGAACGATCAAAATTGATTTACAAATTTGCATGATTCATTAATGGTGCAGTAGTTAGAAAATCTACCTGCTTTATTGAGGGTGCATTACATAAAACTCTAAATACTAAGATAATGGGCATAAGAACTTATGAACAACTATATGTGGCATCTTTCTTAAACCTTAAAGAGAAAAGAACCAAAAATAAAACTCAAAATCGAAACTTAAATCATAATCTCCGTAACATTTCAACAATCATCCTTTGAATATGGAGTTTAATTTGAATCCACGTCTCTCAAATGCCTCTTTTGTGTATTGTCCCATTCCTCACCTTGTCTAGTTGTTATCATCTTTTGGGTGCAGAGAAAACAGCGATCTCATAAATTAAGAATGGGGTCAGATTTTATTTGATAGGGAAATTTCATAATAGGGGACCATCAAATGGATTACATATAATACCAAACATATTATATTTTTGGTAATAAATCTTTCAAACACACCAAATGTTGTTCTTTTGCTTTCAACGTTTTAAGCAGTGGAGAAAGAAGGATTAGGTTTTCTATTTGTTAACATATTCTTCTTCTCCAATAGAAAAGACTTTTAGGAGTTTGAAACCAAAAGAAAGAGGATGGAGCAAAGAAGGAATGAGGAACTTGTCTCTCTCACTCTTGGATTAGCCAAAAAGTATACGTATATACAAAAGAAAGATTGAGATCCTCAAGTTCTCTTTAATTTTACACTTTATTTTTTAAGAGATTTAATTTTTAGTGTAAATTTCCATTATGTGTCTCTAAACTTTCCAAAATTATATTACTATACCTTTAAATTTTGTTGAAGATTCTCATTTGAAAGGGAAAGGAATATATATATTAGAGAATATGAGGTTCCACCTCAAAACCAATTGACAATGAAGGTGAATATCTCCAACAATATACCATCTTTAAACAAATATGTCCTATTTATCTGCAATAAATTAATTATAAGATGGAATTTGGATCATATTATTTAACAATAACTTGTCTCAAGACAACACCATTTTGTCAACTTTTTTTTTGTTAAAATTTATGTAGAAAAGAGATGTGATGGTGACCTTATATAAAGGAGAAAAGTAGTATTTTATAAATACTACAAGGGGTGAGGTTCAAAATAGGCCAAGTTTATTTATTGTTTTTTTTTTAAAATTGAATTAAATTGTTGACTTTTACAATCCATGGTCTCAGCTCATTTTGAATGCCACTCTAGGTGCATTTGGAGCATCGATT
This sequence comes from Sicyos edulis, assembly GCA_036507275.1. Taxonomy (NCBI): domain Eukaryota; kingdom Viridiplantae; phylum Streptophyta; class Magnoliopsida; order Cucurbitales; family Cucurbitaceae; genus Sicyos; species Sicyos edulis. The sequence goes on from CM071850.1 coordinate 41,261,383, forward strand.
TGGTTATGATAGACGAAAGGTTATGATAAACGGCGGGTTATGATAAATGGTGGGTTATTATAAATGGTGTTTGAGGGGCAAGTTATTATAACATGGATTATGATAAATGGAGTTGAGGGGTTGATTATGTAACAAAAAATAATTTATGTAAGGCTTAGATAAATGGACATGTAAGTTTAGATAAACGGACACGCAGGTTTATGTAACCACCGTTTATAATAAACGGTGGGGCAAACATCGATTGGGTTATTATAACCAATCCGGCCGTTTACATAAGTATTTTCATGTGTAAGTTTTTGGTAAGTTTTTTTTTATATATATAAAATTGTGGTTCATGTGTAAACATAATCGAGTTTCAAATATGTCCTAAAACTTTAATTATGCCTTAAAGGTCATTAATTAGTTTAAAATATTTAAAAGATTTGATTATATACAAAATGACTTAGATTAGAGGAAAAAAGCATATTTAGGAAACAAAAATTTTGTTCAAATAGTTGAAGAAACCATTTGAGAAAAGTCATGTGATAGTAAAAAAATAAACTATCTATTTGACTATTGGAAAGTCACCCTGAAAATTTTAGTTTGATGGTGGGAGAAGTTGAAAGTTTTGTGAGAGAAATATATTTATGAGAGAAAAATTGTGAAAGGTAAATTGAGAGTATTCGTCGTTGGAAGCTATGAGAACAACAATGAGAGTATTGACTAATGAAGGAATTTCCATATTTTCATATATAAGAAATTAACTTAGTGGCCTCCAAAATTAAAAAGTTAAGAATTTAATCCTGTTTATCACTTAAAAAAATTAATTATTTTTTTATATCAAAATTTTATTGGATCAGAAAGTTAATAAAAATAGTTTAAATACATGTAATTTGGTCGAACAATCATAAATACCAAAATAATATATTTAGTAATCTTTTGGTTGAAGTGTCTTTGAAATTTTCTTTTGATCTTCACCATTGAACATCGAGTTTTGTTAATTTATCATGAAATAGGGGCCCAAATTTTGTCCATACTTTGTTTTACTTAACTCCGTCAAAATTTTGTTTTCCTCCAAATCTTTTGATTGTAAGAGTAGAAAAACAATATTTTACCATAATCCTCAATTTTGTTCTCTTGCCTTAAATTATATTATGTAATTTTGAATGAGACAAAATGTTTTATTTTTATCAACCCATCCCCTTGCTCAAAAAAAAAAAAAACAACCCATTCCCACGTTCTATTTCCATCTTTTTTAAGTTGGAAGTTAATGAAATGGTGGGTTTGAACTATTTTTGGTTTTAATTTAATAATTAATTTGTTTTTATTTTTAAAATTTTCAAATTATGCTTATTTTCTGATTATTATTCTAAACTACACAAATTTTGAAAAGTTTTTTTTTTTTTTGAAATAAAGGTAACCACGCCCGTCCCTAAGTCAGATACCGGGAGACATCGAAAGAGTAATGTCATAGTTGAGCCTCGAACCTAAGACCTTAAGAGAAGCATACCCTCAAAGCCCAAGTCTTCGACTACTGTGCTACCTCTTGGAGACAAATTTTTTTTTTTTAGTTTTCAAATTTTAACTTGAATTCTATAGATGAAAATAATATTTTTCAAAAATCAAATAGCTGCCTAAGAGAGGTAGTGCCCCATGTACAGAGAACGAAGCTCCGATTTTCCAATTTTTTTTTAAAAAAGACGATTTTGCATGTGTAACAAAAAATGACAAAATATTTTCATCTATAGCACAAAATTCAAAATAATTTCATTTGTAACAGAAAATCGAAATTGACTTCTATCACTTGTTGAGTTGTATTAGTGATAGAATTCAATCAATGATAGACTCATTCCATCACTGCTTAAGTTTTCTATCAGTGATAGAAATTTAAATTAAGTTCTATCACTAGGTGAGTGATAGATGATAATTTAAATTTAAATTATTTTAAAAATTTTGGTGCTAATATAATACAAAATGCAGAATGTGTTACTGATGATAAATTCTCAAAAAAAAAATATTCAAGAACAATAGTTCACCAACATCTATATATTGATCGAATTCCCCTCTCACAGTTGTTAAAACTAAAAAAAAAATGATTCAATAAACTCATTTTTAAATAAAAAAAATAAGCAAATGTGAAAAGTTACTCGTTAATTTTTTGAGAAAAATTAACAAAAAAAAACTTTATAATAAAGACCAAGTTTAAGTTTTTTAAAATTAAAAATTAAAATTAAACATAAAATTAAAATTGAATGAACGACACCTCTGAGGACCTGGACGCCCAGCCCTTTAAAGGGTCAAAGTTGGTTGTTCCTTGGTTTCACCTATTGTACTCGTTGCTTTGGGTCAATATTATATTGCCAAAAAACTTATCCATAACAAATAGTATTTAACCTGAAAAACATTTAACTTTTTATAAAACAAAGACCAAGCTTTTAGTTTTTTGAAAACCACAAAACCCAAGTTTTTAAAAATGATGTTTTTTAAGTTTAAAATTTTGATTCAAATCTTGAAAACATTGGTCTAAAAATACAAGATATGAAGAACCGTAACTTCAAAGAGACAAGCAAAACAACAGGGAAGGAAAATGAGAAAGAGGTAGAAGAGAAGCATGGCAGAGGAGAGTGTAGAAATGAGATTATTGATATTTTTTTTATAGAAATTATTGAATTGTTATGAAGTATAGAGACAAAAACCACACTAAAACTCCAAACAAAAATAACCCAAAAAAACCCATAACCAAAATCCAAACTCCTCCTACACTACTTCCCTCCCCACCACCTGCACTTCAAAGTTCTGTTTTGTCTTTCTTTTGGTCCCAATCTCCAACACACCAACAACAACAAAAAAGGCAACAAAAATTCCCTCTTTTTTTTTCCATTGCCCATAACAACAAATTACATTTCATAGTAATAATAATAATAATAGATCAATGGTCACTTTCCATCTTCATCGTCTCATCAACATTGCTGGAGCGTCTGGTTCTTGCAGTACTCAACACCAGCTTTTCTCTTGTTTCCCATGAACGTGTTTTCACTTTCGGAGCTCGAGAAATGGTGGTCGAGCACATTCGCCGCCGTGCCGGACGACCTTTCTTCCATTTCCAATTCTCTTCCGAACCCATTTTTTATTATCTCCTCCACTGCATTGTAGCATTTCCCCAATCCTTCCTCTTCCCCCTGCACCCACATGAAAATAATCTGCATTCATTTATTTAACAAGAACAAAAACGAAAATGGGACAGTATTTACCTTATTTACGTATGAACAGTTGAGGATTGCTTTTCTGAAGCAAGGATATTGAATTGGGAACAGCTCGTGGGAGGCCGAAAGCAGAGCTGATGCTGCTATGACTGATGGCTTGAATTCCAAGACCTTAATCCCTACAAACAAATACAATGTGGGTAGAAATTGAATTTAAAAAAAAAAAAAAAAAAGTTTCTTTTTTTTAGATGCTGATTGAATGAGTTACCATTTTGAGCTGTGAAGATGATCTCTGTAGCTCTGGCTTTGAGGGCTTGTAAAAATGGTGGGTCTCTGAGTTTGAAGAGGGAGATGAAAAAAGGGATGAAAGAGAAAGGAGTAATGGAGCGCATTCTCCATTTTAGAGCTCCCAAGATCAGAGCTTCCATTCTGTGGACTGTTTGGGGATCAAACATAAATCCCTCATTCCCCTGTTTCCCAAAATTGAGTCAGCTCTGGATTTCCCATGAATCATTGGGTACCATGAAAACAAACAATACCTGAAAATCAAAGAGACTAAGTTCTGTTTGGTTCATTTTGGCAGCTAGAGAGACACAAGAAACCGCAAGAAGCCTCAAGACCCACGGCTTTGGTTCCTATACGACCACAAAGAATGGCAGTCAGAAAAATTGAACAAAAAACATGTCTGGAATATATAAGAAAGGTGGACTATTTGAAATGTATATCCACACACTGTGTTAAGAATTACCGGCATTCCCTGAAAGGAGAAGAAGCGGTCGAGGTAATTGACGGCGAGGTAAGACGAGTGAGGATCGATATTGCAGTTACAGCAGCACTGCAAAGAAAAAGAGTGAAAGATGAAGAAAAAGAAAGCGAATGAAGAGACAAAGCAGTAATAATGTAGGTAACCTGTGAGATTAAAGAAATGGTATCGCGGCGGAGATCGAAAGTAGAAGGGGAAGCTCGAAGGGAATGGAGGTAAGTCGGAGAGAGCATGTGATCGGATTCGATGAGGAAGAGAGAAGAGGGGTGGAGATGATGGGTTAAGGGATTTTCGAGATCAAAATCCATGGATTTGCAGATAAGAAAGAAGAGAGATTCAAATGTGTGAATGGAAGGAATTATGAGAAGGGTGGTGTTTCTTAAAGGGAGGAGAAAGAGAATTGAATATTACAGTGTTTGTTTATTGGGAAGGAAAAGGAAAGAAATGGAGTGGGGTCGTTTGTGTGTGTGTGTTGTGAGTGAGGGCGATAATATGTCGGACACTCCCCTTGTATATCCCTATACCTTTCTTTTTTTAACTATAACTTCAATTCCTTTCTTTTTCTTTCTCCCTTCTTTTTTTTGTATTATCGCACAATTTAGAGCCTTCCCTATTATTCACCTCTTCTTAGTAGATACATAAAGTTACAGTCGGAGGTCATTTAGAAAATTAATTCTCATTTAAAACGTTATACCTGAAATATTCTTACCCTTACACTACTCCTAGAAGGCTTTACCTTTCCTATTTTCGTGCTAATTCCAAATTCTTAACAAATCAACATGTATATCATTGAATGAGTCAGTGGCACAATGGTTTCATTGTTTGGTTGTAAACCCACTCAACACTAGGTTTGATCTCGAGAATCGGTATTTGTCTCTCTTTCCCTCGATATATACTAAAAAAACTCAATTTGATTCGTACGAGTGTAAGATGCTTTAGACTATTTTTTTCTCTAAATTTATTCTATTTTGGTCCAATTTCTTAAGTCCAATTTTACTATTTTTTTTATTTTTTAGTACAAGTTGGGAGGGGAACAGTAAGTCTTACAAAGAGAGTATTACTACTCTCAAAATAAATAAGAAATGAATACCGATTCTCGAAATCAATGTGACCATGGTCTGGAATGCATTACTACTAAACAAAGAAATTATCAGGTTACACACCATTTCAATTCTCTTATCATTTTCTCTTAAATTTTAGAAACTCTAAATTGGGTTATCATAAGATCCTTCGACCTCCGAATAAATGGAAGCACACACAAGTACTTCTATAAAAGTGAAAGATAATAGTGGATAATTAATCAAGACTATAAGAATCGCTTTTGAAATAACGTTTATGGATTGATCTTTTCGTAAAGCTAAATGATGAAGTTGACAAGCCTTTTGTACTTTGATTATGGCATTTAAGTAGATTTAGTGGATGTTAGTGTGTTGGAACTTTCCAAAGAAAAACGCATCATATTTTAATCTCAAAACATGGCCTCGAATTATACCATAAATTTTCCCACCCTTTTTTTAATTATATTAAATAGTCTATTTTCGTAAAATAATTATTTAAAAATATTTGAATTATTAATATGGTACTATAAATACTCATATTATATATTATTAATACAACATTACTATTAATATGAGAATTTTGTATGTATATTAAAAAAAAAAATTCCATGTATGTTACAATTTTCAAACTTATTCATTTAAAGTATAAAAATGATTAAAATCTATCAGTTTGCACTATTCAATCACTCAAAATCGATTGAAATGTATCAATTGAACTGATAGAAATCTATTAATTGAACTGATAGAAATCTATTAATTGAACTGATGGTAGAAGTCTAACGATGTTAGAATATGAATTTTAGGTAAAATGTGTCATGAATGAAATTATTTTAAAAAATGTGCTACAATTGTAATGAAGAACCAAAAATATCATATGAAGGACAAATTCCCTATTGATAACATTGACTATGATTGCCAAATTTTTTAAACATTACTTCATTTGTAATTATTTTATGAATTTGACTAATGTTATAAGTTTATCATTTTTTACCATATTTACCCAAACATTTTCCTAAGAGATCTAACATCGTTAGCTTGTTTATCTTCTGATGTCCCCACCCAATTGCCAAGCCCAAATTACTTCGAAAATAAAACAGTTATAAAAAATAAAAAAATAAAAAAAATCGTTAATAATATCTAAACTTGTCTTCTTATTTATAAATAAAATTTAAGCTGACAACTTAGATAATAGTTGGAATCTTAACCTCAATTTATAATTTTTTTTTAAAAAAAAAGTCTTATATGCACTCCATGAATTCTAAAACATGTATGGTATAAAATTGATGATTAAAAAACAGAAAATAAAAGTGGTTGAGACATTTTACCACATTGAAAAAGTAAAAGTGGGAAGACGAGCTATTTTTCTATTGTCATTTAGTCTCAAAAGAGAATTTCGTACTATTTAATTTGATATGAGAGTAAGTAGAATCGTTTACATGCTGCCATTTAAATCAAATCAATTGAAAGAAGATTTTAGCAATTTGGCCAATATTTTCATATGTTTTTTTTTTTTAATTGTGGATGAATGGACCGTTAGAAATGTGATTTTCTGATATAAAAAAATTGCGATGAAGTTCGATACAACTTTATCAGTTTTGTGATATCAAAAAAAAAAAAAAAAAGAAATTGAAATTTTCCCAAAAACAATTTCTTCCCCTGGTTCTCCTACACATTATTGATTATTATAATTGGCCATGTATAATTGCTTTCTATGCGAATCAATAAGGTGAAACTCCACTTCATAATTAGTTGTATTGTACAATATTATAGAAGGCTTTGTTATGTTCATTTGATCATGTAATGTTTCAAAATTTAAAAAAAATAGTTTTTTAGTTGAAGAAATTCAAACGGATCAAAATTATATTAGATTGTAATACAAACATTAATCTTGAAAGGGAGGTTTCTCTACTTTTTTTTTAATGTGAAATTTTTCAACATATCTCTTAAGATAGTGCTTTTTTTTTTTATTGTTCAATTTCAAATTGTATCTCAATTTCAACTTTATTGCATCAAATACACGTTTGTTTATAATGGACTTTTAAAATATTATAAATTTTATGAGGTCTCTTCATTTTTTTCCAAATGTGACATCAGAAAAGTTAACATAAATTTTTATATTAGTTATGATTTACTTGGTCTTCCAAAAAAAAAGTATGAGAAATTAAAATGTCTAAATTTATCTATATATATATATGGAAGAAATTCATTATAACATGTTTTATCGATAAAAAAACCTATATTTGAATAAGTGGTGGCACAATTAGTTATCTGCTTTGATATTAATCCATTTTTACGGTCATGGAAACGGTAGATTTTTTTTTTAATTTAAATCTATCATTACTAATTGGTAGTGTATTAGCTTAGTTGATAGATTGTAATTTAATGTAACTTTCATAGTCATCTTAAAAATGGATATCTAATTCTCTTCATAATTGAGGGCAAAGTGTCCTCTATAATTCAACACATTGATATATATAACTTTTTGTTTTTTTATGACGATGGATATATTTGATAGCGCGTCTCAAAGCATTGATAGGAAAACTCATTTATTTGCAAAATAATTCAAAAGCCAATTTCGGCTTTCACATTATGGAAATTAGTTATGATCAACGCATATCGTCTGGAAATAATTCACCCTATTTCATTACGGCTGCTTTTTCTTTTTTGTTTTTTTAATTTTGCTATCAATCACAAAATGAATTTCATTGGATTCCCATAGTCAATCCCATGGTTTGAAAGAAATTTCAAACGAAAAGCGAATTAGAAGCTGCCAAGCCATATCTTTAAATGCGTTTGAAGAACGTTCCAATATATAACACTTTAATGTCTATAGGGCTTGCTTGCTTCACCTGGAATTCTCTGTTTTTATATGATTTCAACATTGACCAGACCACTTTAGAATATATAAATTTGTTAGCCCTTTCACTTTCCTTGTTTGGGTATCTTTCTGTGCATTGGTTTAAGAGAAAGTCCTAAAGAAACTAAATTAGAATCTCCATGGTCTCTTGTTAGTAAACTATTCTTCCACACCTAGCCCCACACATATCCCCTCATCTACCCCCTTTTACTTTTCACCACTCTCTCATCTTTTCTTTTCATTCTTTTAAACAACATCCTCATTTAAATTCATAATTTCTTAGGATTAATAAGTTCACGAATTTTTTTGACATTCAAGTAATTATAGAGTCAGACGATATATCTTCTAACAATAGTAGAGATGCGCGTTGTATTATGCATTGATGCCCTGCGATTAGTAAGTGGGGATTTCGCTGCCTGGTCAGCGAGCGGAGGTCTCGCGCGCAAACGCATCTCGCATTGCAATGCGTTCCGTATGTGTTTACTCATCAGCATTCTGTTTCTGCAGCGCGCGTCTACATCCGTTTTCTGTTTAATGCTTACGCATTCTGTAATAGAATTTAATAAGGGTGCCTATATAAACTCGAATTAAACCTAAGCCGTATAATCACATTCATTTTGTAAACTCTGTAATTTCGTTCTCTTTAATAAAACTTCGCCTCCTTTTTTCCCGTGGACTAAGCCAACACATCGTTGATAAACCACGTAAATTCTATGTGTTGTTTCTTCTTCGTCTTTCACGTTTAACGTTATCTGTTTTTATATCTTCATTTATCGATTGTTGATTGTTGTTTTTCATACCAATGCGTTTTTGTTGATTTATGTTTTTGTTGATGTTTAGTTTTTTTTATGGTAAGAATAGAAAGGAAATAGTTAAGATAAAATTGGAGGCATTGAATGAGAGAGGGGGGGACAGGTATGATGAGTGGATATTTCACGCGAAACCCCCCATGCACTATACACCATGATTGATATTGAAATAATATTGATAGGTTTCTTTTGGGAAAGTCTAGAATTTGTATACTCAAACACACACCAATTCTGAACTTGTGGGGCTTCCTTATCCTATGTCTATTTTATTTATGTAACACTTCTATAGAATTAACACACTAATCATTTAACCTGTTTATCTCCCAACTAAACAAAAATAAACCCACGTCCATCATTATTTTTTTCTTCTAACCAACTTAATTATTATGTTTCACTTTTACTACAATTATTTTTACATTTAATTCTCTTAAAAAAATTATTTCACTTGTAAATTATTGTTTTTTTTTTTGGTTTAATTAAATCTTTTTAGTCGTCCATCAAACTTTTATTATTTTATCTCCGACAACTACAGATTCAATTTACAGTTGAATTTGGAGATAGGAATTGAGGAAACTTTGAATTTAGTCTAGCAGCTAACCAAACAATATAAAAATAACCAAAATTTCATCACCAATTGGTTTCGTCATTTTAGATTATTTATTTTGGTTAGTGGTCAGTGAACTTACTCTTTACCCTCTTTGGTTTTGATTAAATTAATATAAGTAAATAAACTAATCTGAGAACATTTGGAATTCGACTTATGATTGTTGAAGAAAAATTTTCTGTAATGTGAAATTGTATTCAACATTGGACCATGGACATTGTTTCTATTTAATATCTTTGGTTTTGAACTTCTTCTAAAGAATGTTTTGGAACTTTGAATTTTATTTTATAAATATATGGGACAATATAGCATACGTAGGGAAGCATTCTTGAAGTACAGTTATTCCTTCTTTATTTTTGCAAGAATTATGAAGTTTTTTTTTGGACAAAAATGAAATCAAAATTGAAGCAAGAACTAGCAGCAAACCAAAGGCAAAAACCAAAAAATTAATCCAAATTGCATCAAAATACAAATCGAAAAACCAAACTAAACCCAAATCCAGCCGAATGAAAAATCGAAACAATCATTTTGTCATTTATTGGATATCGGTTAAATTATTATATTGAAAAATTGAAGATATTCATTCGGTTATAAATTTGACAGAAAACCAATAAAAACTAAACTATACCAACCCTACAAGAAATGTTGAAATCTCACATATTAAAAACATGAAGAAAAGAGCATTGGCTTTTGTCACTTTTGAGTTAACTTAGAAAACAGCCGGCAGAAAGAAACACAGTTTATAGAGAGAAAGAAAATAGAGAAGAAAAATGTTTCCTCCATTGGATTGAGCTGAAATTTTGAAAGTGTGTTTTAGGCATAAGGGTCTTTAATCTAAACAGTCGAGATCAAATTTGAAACTTTTTACAGGCAAATTCTAGTGGATAATTATGTTCCACAATTTATAAGATTTTACTATTTGTTTCCTTTGATTTAGTGTTGTTTGTTGTCGAGGTTATTTATCTTAAGATACTTGATGTTAAATACCTCTAATTGTAACTAGGGATAACTTATATTGATTATAGTTGAAGTTTAACTTCGGTTTGGGATTTTTTATTTTTTACAGTGAGGAAGTTTTTCCACGTTAAAAATTGTTGCGCTATCGTGCTTGAATTTTTTTACCATCATGTTATATGCTTGCTGATTTGTTCATTGAATAAATGGAGTAAATAAGAGATTTTATTAGGATAATGTTTATTCCGGACAAAGAGATTGATAAAAGACATATTAAAAAAAACAAAGGCCAAGATTAAATAAAACAGTAAAATAGGTTTTATGTAAACCTAATATATTTGAAACTCATATAAGGGTTAACTCAAGAAAATACTATTTGAAATATTTTCCTTATAATATATTTATTTATATGTTAAATGTAGCTTCTTTCTTCTTCTTCTTTTTTGACAATGTGTTAAATTTAGCTATACGTGTTAGTATGCATGAGCCTTTTTTATTATAATTTGATCCTAACGTTTAAAATAAAAATAGAAAGAACAAAAGTTGAGAAACATGGATTCCAAAGTAAAAGAAAGGTCTCCCAAGACTGGGTCTAGGAGAGACATGGCACAAATGTAGTTAAAGGGACCAATAAGCTTTTTGATTAAATTTGTGGCTGGCCTTTTCTTGGAGCAATGTTTTTTTTAATATTGTCCTGTTTCTATGTTTTTTTTTTATCTATGACTATTTTAGCCAACATCCGTACACCTCGATTAATGTCACAGGGCGTCTTAATATTACAATATTTGGATGCGAAGAAAATTTGTAGAAAATTAATTTTTTAATAAATAGTCACTGTAAATTAAACTCATCATCTTATGGGACTTCTTGCTTCTATGTTGATGTGGTATGTGCTTTTTTTTCTTTGATGTGTTTAATAATATTTTTAAAGAGGTTTAGTCTACATGATGACCCAATAATTCACTATCAAAAGAGCCGCCATAGACTTCAAAAAATAATAATAAACACTACTTTTTACCTATGAATTTATTTTTCTATCTACTTTCTTTTAAAAAAAATAATAGAAAAAAACAAATCCAAATAAAGTTATAATAATAATAATAATAATAATTATTATTATTATTATTATTATTATTATTATTATAAAATCATATTTAAAGTTCGATTTAATTTTTAAATTTGGCCTGAATTATATTCAATTGTATTTGTAAGAATGTGAAGATGTACTACGAAAATTAAGTGTGAAGTTGTATATTTAAAATCTAAAAACTAAAAATAGAATGATTATTAAAACCATATCTTAATTTTATTTGTGAGGGTGGATTTTGGGGTTGATGAGAGAAAGGAATGAGAAGAATTTGAGATTTTCCTACTCTTTATTTGTTTTTAATACATCACAACCCCTCCTCTAGCATCCCTTCAACTAATATATTATCAAACTTCATATAATTCTCAACCATATAATATAAAATTAAATTTATAAATTGGTATAAATATGCAATGATTACAATAAAAAGAAATTAATATAGAATGAACATCTTCTCCTGAACACAAATCTCCAAACAACATTTTCTCCCTAGAATATCAATCTACAAACAAATAATTCATACCTCTAAATCATCTTACTCTCTCTTCCTCTTCTACTTCCTCTCCTCTCATCAAGTCCAAAACCTAATCACCCCTAGGATGTTTGCAATTATAATAAACTATAATAATAAATAAATAAATGATACTATTGACAGATATAGCAAAAGAATTAGGCGAACATAGTTTCAAAAATTAGAGTTTAGTCCCTATAATTCGAAGAAAGTTAAAATTTAATCTCTATAATTTTAAAAAAGTTAGAATTTGATATTTTAGTTTCTACGGTTTTATAAAACCTAAAATATAGTGATACATAAATGATGTAATTTTTTTTTATTAAATACATGAAAACTCACTATTCATATATAAATAATATGATTTTTTTATTGTATGAATCGCTTAACTCACAATTCCATCATTGACACATGAATAACTAACTTCCCCTACTTAATTGGGTAACGATTAAAAATAACCAAAGACTAATTTTATGGTTTTATCAAACCATATACGCTAAATTCTAGTTTTTAAAATGGTATGGACTAAATTCTATATTTCTTCAAATCATAGAGACTAAACTCTAATTTTTTTAAATATGATAACTAAACTCTAATTTTCTTCAAATCATAGGGACTAAATTTATATTTTACTCAAAAAAAAAATCCAAATTTAATGATATTGATTAAAGCCAATTGAGAATAAGGCTAGTGTTGATTATTTTGTTAAATACTTATTAAAGATTATAATGTACAAGGTATTAACAAAATTAGTATCCATTAATTTTTTATAGATTTTCTTGACATCTAAATGTTCAAACGATATGTCAAAATAATATACATGCATATAAGCCGCCCCAATTTAAAGATTCTACTAAAATTAAGAATACGTTTAGCTTTTTTTTCAAAATCAACTATACTTGGTCATTTTTCGAATTTGTCTATTCAAAATTAGCTATTTGTCTTATTAGCCCATCAATTGATGTTAATGGGTTGGGCAATTGGGCCGTCCTAAATCAAGAAAGAAAAGAAAAATCAATCATGAATAAGAGAATATGAAATTGTAATGGGTTGGGCAATTGGGACAGAGATGTATAACTGCTGTGATGAGGATTTTGACTTTGAGGGGTCAGCCCAATTTAGAACTACTTGAAGGCCCTAATTCTAATTGACCTTTTCTAATACTCTTTTTCTTTTTCTTTCTCATTTGTGTTTCAAATAACGTATAGGAAATTATGAAATGATTTTATATAACTTAAAATACAGGACAAATTTTTTAAAAGATTATGACCATGTTTCTGAATTTTTTTTGTTTGTGTTCTACGACAATTTAGAGATAGAAATTTGAACGCATGACTTTTTTATTATTGATATACACTCTTGTTAGTCACCATATTTTTTAATCAATCCTTACAATATTATGATTTTAAGATATAATTATGCAAGTGCGCTCAATTAGAAAATATCATTTATGGGATTATTTAGCTCTAAAATTTAAGTTTATTATTTAAAAAAGTATGTGTTTATATGATTACATATCTTAGCAAATTAGAGCAAGTTTAGACAAAATACGATTGAAACATGCTTTGGTAACCTTGGGTGGAAATGAACTTGAATGGAATTGGTATGAGGAATGAAGAATTTATGTATTTCTCTGGTTTTGTGTAGGAAGAGACCACAACTCAACACTGATTTCAGCAGAAAGAATAGACTTAAAAGGGTCTATAAAAGGCAGCTAAGACTCAAATATTATCATCTTTGATTCTTCAGTAATCTAACTATATCACAAAACTCAGAAACTCTTCCACTATTTTTATTTAATAGAGGTTAAAACTTTTGAAAATTTTCGCAGATGAGATAAAAATAGTAGAGCAGGTTACCACTAATTCTTCTAGAAATAAATAATCGATTGATAAGGAGTGACAGTTAGGGTTTTTTTTTTTTGGTTAATAAGGGTCTTTTTATTTAATCATTTGTTAAAAATGGTCGGTGGTTTGATGAAATGGATGGTGGCGTCTTTTTGAAAGACACCACTCTCATTGAAAATTATTAAAAAAAAAAAATCTTATTGGCCCGCGTGTTTATAAAAGACGCTTAAAAGTGTTAAAAAAGAATTTTTAATTTATTGGGTGTCGTCTATCTAAGGAAGTGTTTGATCATCAAGAATAAGAATAAGGAGGAGAAGAAAAATAGAGATGATTTGTTGTGTTTGGCCCAGCGGAATCATTTTGTTCATAATCACATTTTTCAAAAATCACTTTCTTACTCTCATCATATTTATTATTTTTCTCATAATCATATTTTTATCTTAAACACAAATTATTGATTCTTCCAATAATCATTACTTTCACTCCAAACATAAATAATCATTCATCTATAATCATTTTTCTCCCTATTTTGCTTCTCATTCTCATTCTCCCTCCCCCTAATCATTATCATTTTCCTTACCCTAAACATACCCTAAGAAATGTCACACAATATTATTAGCAACAGTTGCTTTTATTTGGGTAAGTTGTGCATTTTTTTGAATAAAGAATACTTCAATGATACAATTTTTTTTTCTCTTCTTAAACCATGTATCCCACCAAAAAAACTCATTTGTACTTTCATGTGTAGAGAAATGTTACATTTAACCTATGTGCCATCTTTTCTACCATACAAATATATATTTTTAATTATAACATTAAATTTATGTGACACAAAAGATGTTCGGCAATCTCAAATTGATTTGATCTTTTATTAGATTATCTATTATCTATGATTGGGACGGGAGATCTCTTAAAATTGGATATTTATGTAATATATTTTGTCACTGTTCTTCTCCATTCATTCTTTCTAATGTTGATTCCTTGATGATTGGCCATTAATAACAGTTGCTTGGAAGGATTTGAATATGGCTTTGGCTTCCAATGAAGTGAATATGGCGGTAGCGGGTGAAGATGGACGAGTCTAGTGACTGTTGGATATTTACCAATTAATTCCACCATCTGAAAATTTAAAACAGAGGGTTCTAGTTTGGAAAGATCAGCAATGTTACTTCTCAGATTTTATATTTTTACATTCAAATTTTTATTGGAGATAATATTAGATATAGTCATAGATTTGGTATATGTTTATATTTGGTTAATATTAGATATAGTCATAGATTTGGTATAGGTTTTATATTTGGTTATTAGTCAGATTTCTAGATTCTTTTTATTTTATATAAATTATCTTATCAAATCTTATCTTATCTTACTACTTTAAAGTATGACGTAGGACAAAAATTATTATTGGACGATTTTACTTTTAAATCAACTTACAAATTTACATATATGCCATTGGTTTATATAAAATTCAATTATTAAAAAAGAAAAAAAAAATCCACTTATGAGTTGGAAAAATCACCAACATATACTTTAAATGAGAATTAAATTTTCTTAAGATTTAATAAGAAAAACATCTTTCCCATTTAGTACAATCCATTTTTAACATTTCCCCTCCTTATTTATATATACGTTCCTTTTTATTAAAATAAAATATCAATTTCTTTTTTCTTTTTTTTTTTTGAAGAAAATATCAATTTCTTTTAAAATTTAGTAAACTAAGAAACATCTTTTTCCACCTTATACCACCCGGGCATTATTCGACCAAAATTGATTTAGAAACGAAATGAACATTGAAAATATTTAGGTGGTTATTGAATTTGATCACCTTCTCCTCCTTTTGCCACCCTAATTAGTTTATTTATTTGGTTTTTGTTCTATAGTTATTAGTAATTGAGTGGTTATATTATAAATACTCATTATAGTTGATGCATTTATAAATTTACTGATTCATATCATTTTTTCAAATTTCTTTTAATTCATATTCCATAACAACAATAATAAATTACATTTTTCCATCCTATAAATAGTTGCATGTTTTTGTAATTCATTTGTTAAGCAACAATCTTTGTATTCTTTAGTGCATACATTATATATTTGTCAATTTCATTGCTTCATCAACTTGACGTAAATATGTCGATCCTACAAAATACTTACAAATTTGTTTGTTTTTTTTACACCTTTAATTTTATTTATTTATTTATTTATTTATTTATTACTATTATTATTATTATTATAACAATGGTGTTGTTCAGGTATCTTAAACATGGATTAAAAGTACATTTAAAAAAAAAAAAAAATTAAATCTTAGAAAAATGCAATTAAGGATAGAGCTGTGTAAATATAATCCCAAAAGGGTATGTTATTAATTTTCTTATTAATTTTTTAAGAGTATTGACTGCGTCGTAGAAGGTTAGGTTAGCCATGACATTGATAAACGCTTCCATAAACGGCCCTTTGTAGGCCGACTCAGCCTCCAATTCCTCCTCTGTTTGAATCAAGGTCTCTGTTTTTTGTATACCCATTTAATCGGCCTCCCTTCCTTCTGCGTACATAATTTCTAAATATCCTTAAAGATATTCTTAAAATTTGTTTGATTTTTCATTTAAATATTATATTCGATACAATCTCAAATTGATTTGATCTTTGATTAGATTATATCTATTATCTATGATTGGGACGGGAGATCTCTTAAAATTGGATATTTAAGTAATATATTTTATCACTGTTCTTCTCCATTCATTCATCTAATGTTGATTCCTTGATGATTGGCCATTGATAACAGTTGCTTGGAAGGATTTGAATATGGCTTTGGCTTCCAATGAAGTGAATATGGCGGTGGCGGGTGAAGATGGACGACGAGTCGCAAGGCTTAAGGTTTGTCATCCAAATCTTTGAAATTGTTGAGTCTTAAACTAAATAATCCGTAATGCATATTTTGATTTGTTAAAAAGGGTAAATACGGTGCAATGGCTGTGTGCTGGCTTCTCGGAAACGGATGTCTCTTTTCTTGGAATAGCATGTTGACCATTGAAGATTACTATGTTTATTTGTTCCCGGTAATTTTCTCCTTTTGATCCATTGTGTACCTTGTTAACTTAATACTAATTCAACCTTTTTTTTCTCTCTCTTTTTCAAATGCTCTACAGAACTACCACCCTTCCAGGATTCTTACTCTTGTGTATCAGCCATTTGCCCTCGCAACAATATCCATACTTGCATATTGGGAAGCAACGATCAACACCCGCAAACGAAACTTATATGGATATGCCCTGTTCTTCCTCTGCTCCCTCCTCATTTTAATTGTACACACACATTCCTTTTCTTAACTAATTATCCTATTTTTATTTTAGGATTGTAGTATTTACTCCAGCATTTTGTGTGGTCTTCTATTGTCCATGTCTTAGTTGGATTTAGCAACATCTGGAAGAGGAGGACTTGGCCCCTTCATAGGAATTTGTATCATTAGCGCTGCTTTTGGAATCGCAGATGCTCATGTCCAAGGGGGAATGGTTGGGGACCTTTCCTATATGCAACCTGAACTCATGCAGGTACTTGTTCTCATCTTTCCCCTTATCACTTTTGTTCTACATTGTTTCAAATTTGTAATGCTTTTTTTTTTGTGTGTGTGTGTGTCTTTTGATCTTGAATACCCCAGTCTTTCCTGGCTGGCACGGCTGCCTCCGGCGCTATTACTTCCGGTTTGAGATTAGTTACTAAGGGAGCGTTTGATAATTCCCAGGGCGGCCTTCGCAAAGGAGCTCGTAAGTCATCTTGTTTCTCGTTTGTTTTAAATGCTAATCGGTGTGTACCTGAGTTATAATTTTGAACTTGCTATTGGTATAAAGATATTGCATATGGATTTTGTCGGTAGCTGTAAAAAGGACGAGTTAACAAAAACTTGGTTTCTTTTAAACTAGTGTGTGTTTGTAATGCAGGGAGAGTAGTCATAGCCTTAATGACATCTGACTCTTCTATTATTTCTCTGCAGTTTTATTCTTTGCAATCTCAGCATTTTTTGAGCTTCTCTGTGTTATTCTCTATGCGTTTATATTTCCAAAACTTCCAATTGTCAAGCACTTTCGGGCCAAAGCAGCTTCCGAGGGATCAAAAACAGTTTCAGCCGACCTTGCCGCTGCGGGGATCCATGGGGTAACATATGAGGTACATGACATCTCTAAACATCCAAGTATCTCCTTATCAATCTTGTTCGACTTTTGAGTAACGCATCATAATTTTTCGTAGGCCATGGGAGAATCAGCCGAAGTCGAGCGACTAAGCACTAAACAATTACTGTCACAGAACATAGACTATGCCGTTAACATTTTTCTGATATATGCCCTCACATTATCCATTTTTCCTGGATTCTTATCTGAGGATACTGGATCACACAGTTTAGGAACATGGTATGTGTTATATTCATTCACATCGATTCAACCACATAGTCGATTAGATTCATATGACGAACTGCGTATCTGTATCTCTCTTGCTACTTTCAGGTATGCACTTGTGTTGATTGCAGCATACAATGTTTGCGACCTTATTGGGAGATACATTCCACTAATCAAATGTATAAAGTTAGAGTCACGGAAATGGCTTACCGTCTCGATTCTTTCTCGTTTCTTACTCGTACCCGCATTCTACTTCACGGCGAAATACGGGGATCAAGGTTGGATGATACTGCTCACCTCATTCTTGGGCTTGACTAATGGTTACCTCACTGTTTGTTTGCTGACTTCTGCACCAAAAGGTTACAGGGTAAGATTGGCAAAATAGATCTTGAAATGTGTAAGATTGTGAACAATTGCATTTGAAATTAAGAATGGTGTTTGTGTTTGTTGCGTAGGGACCAGAGCAGAATGCATTGGGGAATTTGCTGGTTCTGTTTTTACTTGGAGGAATATTTGCTGGAGTAACCTTGGATTGGCTGTGGCTTATAGGCAAGGGATGGTAAAAGTAGACTACTTTTTCATTTAAAATACTTGAATTCAAGACACTTTACTCTAGAAAGCACTGATTTTGAGTTTTTTCTTTTTTTCTTTTTTCTTTTTTTTTCTTTTTAGTAGTGTTGGTTGATAATATTCAAATATCTGACCTAGAGTGGATACATTATTTTACATTACACAATTTTATGATGAAATTAAAGAAAAGATCAATTTTATTGTAGTTTTTTTTAAATGAAAATATATTGTTCTTGTCACATGTAAATGTATTAAACCAAAATTGTTAGTTCTTTCTTTATCATAGTTATTAAATTATCCTATGTGAATGAATTAACAAAAACAAAACAAAAAACATCTTTACTTTTCTTTATAATGTGAACGAAATCTACAAAATAAAATAAAATCCTTATTTTAGTTATTAAAGGTCAAATTGCATATCGAACCCTCAAATTTGGGATTTGTGTCTATTTGGTCTTTAAAAATTTTAAATTATAAATTAGTTCTAGAGATGTCCATTTTCTCCGCGGGGCCGGGTCCCCGGGCACCCGCCCCTAACGGGGCGGGGAACGGGGCCGGGGATGGGGGAGAAAAAATTCTCGTTGTCTAAACGGTGCCGGGGCCGGGGATTGTACTCCCCGTCCCCGATTCACCGATCTCCGCCCCGATTATTTTATTTAATATACATTTTTTAATTCTACTCCTTTAATTTTCAAATAAATATATCTTTGTTGATGATATTTTCTATACATATAAATATTTTCTTTGATAATTAACATTATAATTGAAACTTATAGATATATATTTTTTTAAATCTAATTTTTTGAATTTTTTATCCAAAAAATATTTTTTAAAAATGAAAAAAAAAAATTGTAAAAAATCCCCGCGGGGAACCCGATCCCCGCCGGTGCCCCGCGGGGAATCCCCACCCCAATCCCCGAAAAAAAAACCGGGGATTTTTCCGGGGACGGGGATTAAATTTTATGGCGGGGACGGGGCCGGGGAAGCCATTCCCCGGCCCCGCCCCGTGGACATCTCTAATTAGTTCCCGAATATTCCTCTCTTTTTTTCTATATTTATGTAAAACTCACATTTCTATTGGACATCAAGTTTTAAGCATTAGAAATTTTTGTATAAAAGATGAACTTTCAATTTTTAAAAATATAATTTGAACTAAATGTAACCTCAATTTTTTAAAATTTTGTCTTTGAGTATTACATTTCAAAAACAATCATTAGAGGGAGGGTCCATCTTTGTCGTTATTTGAAACATTTTTCCAACTCCAACCAAGAAGAACACGCCATTTATTTAAAATTCATCTACCAAATGATTGTCTCCAATTCAATTTACTTAAAAACCGAAATATTTACTGCTCCATCACGTAAAAGTAAAATCTAGACCTCTCCAATCCAAACCCAATTTTAACTC
This sequence comes from Sicyos edulis, assembly GCA_036507275.1. Lineage (NCBI taxonomy): Eukaryota > Viridiplantae > Streptophyta > Magnoliopsida > Cucurbitales > Cucurbitaceae > Sicyos > Sicyos edulis. Next base: position 41,281,420 of record CM071850.1, read on the forward strand.
TATTGTAAAAAATTAATAAAAAAAAGACAAAAATCAACAGCTTCACGTGACACAACATGGGCTTCTTCCTCGAAAACTGTGGCCCAACAGAAGCCCATATTACGGATACGCCAACAACCAAACAAAAGGCACAACCAAGAAGGGTAAAATTGGAAAATTGAAAATTGAGACTGAAGAACCAGAAGAGGAGGACTGTGCTTCCTCAAATTGAAGAGAATCGACGGCGAGCGGCATGTTTTCTTGATCTGGGCTGCACTTTGAATCGTGTGGCGGGTGAGCACTGTACATAATTGCCCTCAAAACCGCCGAAACGGTCGGAATGTACGCCGTTTTGTTACGAGCCAGCAGCCATGTCAGCCCCATCAGTTGACAGTCTCTGTTGAACATTTTTGTTGCCCTTTCCGTCGTGCTCGTGTCTCGAACCCCCTTCGCCTAATCAAACACCCAAAAAAACCAAAACCCCATTTTTCAATTACCCATTTGGATGCCAAAATCGATGAGAATTTGACAAAAATCCGTTACCTTTTGGAGTGCGCCAAGGCATTGGGTGCAACCAGAGTAAGTTGCGTTGCGGCAATTCTTCTCCAAATCACGCACCGCCGCCGTGGGGGTGGCGTTGTGGAAGCCGGAGAGATTGAATGCGGCGGGGCAAGACAAGGAACTTATCTGGTGGAGTCTAATTCCACAGAAGCACAATACGGCGTCGCAGCTGGAATTGGGCTGTGGGATTCTAATGTTGCGTTTCACCAATGAGCTTTGTAATGACTCCACGCATTTCTGGGAATCGTCTGGCATCAATGGCAAATCTATTTCAGCCGATGGCGCGGGAGCCGACACCTCTAACGCCGACCTCGCGTGAGCCGCGAACAGCCAAGCGGCTAGTACAGGGCAGCACCGGCTCCTGTCTAAGTTCCCATTGCAGGCTTGGCTCACTCCCCCGAATAGCTCGTCCGATAGATCGAGCCGGCAGGATTGAGATTCGGTATCTTCTGGGAGAGCCGGGACCGAGAATTGCCCTGATGCGCCAGCAAGAGAGATTTGGAACAGAAGGATTGCTGCAAGTAAATGCTGGAAAGAAACCATTTTTTGAAGTTTTTATTGATGGGTTTTGTGCTTTTGATATGTGGGGAAATCGGTGGAAGGGGAGAAGGTATATATTAATGGGAGAAAACGAAGGTTGTTAAAAAGAAAGAGCATTCGAAAGGGGATTTGACTTGAAAAGGGAATCGGATTTTATGTCTTTCTACAACCAAAAAACAATGGTAAAGGAAAGCGTAAAGCAAAAGAAGAAGAAGAAGAAGAAATTCCAAGGTTTGATAGGAAAAATGGTCACGGAGATAATGAAAACAGGACATGACCACAGAACAACATGTTCTAATTAAAGTAAGATTGAGATAGAGACAGAGAGTAGGGTAAAAATCACTGATATAATATATTACCTAATTGTAACTGTGAATGAATTATTAGGATCTGTGTTGGAGTCGTTGGTGGTGGATCTGAGAGAAGAAAAAGGAAGAGATTCGTTTTGGTGGATTTGAGAGAAAGAGATGTGGCAGTTTGCTGTGATGTCTTTTTGCAATAACCATAGGAGAAAACATTATCTTTTGTATAAGAGGTCTTCAAATAGCCTCTGAGTTTGAGTTTGGTGAATGCAGCGCCACCAAGTCCTAAAAAGAAAGCCTCACTTTTTGGAATTTCTGGCACTCTACTGTTGGAGCAGGAGAACCTAAACCAAACCAAACCAAATCAAACCCATATCATGAATGTTATTTTGAATTACTTTATGTTGGGTAAATTTTGAAATATAGATGATATCAAGACATGGGAGGAAGAGGCAGAATTGTTGGTTTGGTTTGGTTTGGTTTGGTTTGGTTTGGTTTGGGGGATGAAAGAAGGGAGATGAGAAAAGTCCAAAGAGACAGCAATGGTGGCGTTACCTCTGAAGACAAAGTGGAAATGTCAATCAAAGGAGAAATGATTCCAACCAAAAGCTTAGCATTCAGAACAGCTGCTCTTCGGTTGGGTCCCTTCGTGTTCTGTGAAATTGCAATGCCACACGAAAAGAAAGGTCGTTTCTTTTTCCCTAATTTCTGAACTTTGTCAGTCCTGCATTATTGTGTCAATCATATCAAAATTATATACGTCCATGTATTGGAATATTGTAGTATACACTTTAAAAAAAAAAATGTCTAGGTATTAGGTAACAATGCTACCTACTTAAAGACTTTTTTTTTAGATTTGATTAGTGATTAAATTAAAATTTGGAACTTATGATTTGAAAGAAAAAAATAATAAATTTAGTCGTTATAATTTTAAACTTTAGATCTTAATCTCTATATGAAATTTTAAACTTTAGATTTTAATCTCTATATGATCTGGAGAAGTTAGAATTTTGTTCATATGATTTTAAAATGAAAAAAATTAATTAGGCATAAGTAGTTATTCAATTTGTAAAAGATGTATTTTTTTTTATTTAGATAGTCATTTAACTCACATTGTTATTATTGACATCGTAAATAACTAACTTTTACATATTTAATTTGTCAACATAGAAAATAACAAGAGTAATCTTCTTTTAAGTTTTATCAAATCATAAAGATTAATTTTTCTAAAAAAAATTATAAAGACTAAATTTTTCAAAACATGCAGACTAAATTTTATCTTTCTTTCAATTATATAGATCAAATTTATAATTTATCCAGATTTTGGTTAACACATAGGACTTAAATAAGTTGAGCTCTGTTTCGATACTTGTGCTACTTTTTGGGACAAAAGTTCAATTTCCTCACGGACAAAAGTCACTATTTAAAATTTGAACCCTTTTTTAAGGTAAAATTTTTGAAAATATAATATCCTAACTAATTGAATTATTACACTCCAGCTCCCCCCAAAAGATTAAAAGAAAATATAGTAATTGCATGAGAACCAAAAACGTAATTTAAGCAAAGAACAAAGCATACCTTTGATTGAGGGTGACTGGTAAATGCGCAGGAATAATGAGTGTCAGAAAAAACAGTATATAGTATTATAGTATGGTGATTGAATTACAAAAATAAACCCTATGGAAATGGACCCAATGACATGCAAATATGTATATACTAATCTGCGTTGAATTTGAAACTTGTTAAATGAAATAGGCCCCATTTCTCTGCTCTTTTTACATTTCCCTTTGATTTGTAATTACACTGAGGTTCCATTATTCAGAAAATAAATCCTGAAAATCAAATCAAATCAATGTATGTTTCTGTTCAAAGAATATATTACAACAGCACAAATTCCATCTACCAGGTCCATTTTGAGGTTGATACTTTAATTATCAAATCAATGTATTTTGGTTTTAAAAATATGCTACTTCTTGGAGGAAGAAAAAGGAGGTAGAGTTGTGAGGGCGAGGAGTAAAATGTTGTTATGATTTTGAAGAAAATGTAGAAAATTCACCTTGTTCAATTATGGATACAATGTGGAGTTTCGGTTAATGAGTGGAATAGTCCACAAAATTTGATCTCTTCACATTTTTAATATGGAACAACGTGAGATATATAGTACTATTTGCAAATTCAATTAGAAGTAGATCCACCCTTAGTTGTAGACTTTTCTTTATTTTTTGGGACTTAAATCCAACCAATTATCAAATTTGATGTCATTGAAATACTTTTTTTTTTTTTTACTTGTAATGGTGGACTTGTGTAATGAACATTTTCAAGACGACACCACTATGTCTCTATTGCATGTTTTTTTGGACTTTGCATGTATTTGATTTTGGTAAGAACGATATATTCTATTTCAAAATAAATAAAGAACGATATGTACTGTTTGGCAATTTTAAGTTTGGACATCCCTTACAACCGCCAAAGATGGAAAAAGAAGCCAGAAAAGGAAGGAATATGCTGATTTTGGCAATTAAAATGAGAAGCAAGAAAACCCATTTCCCAATTAGGGGCGGTTTGACCCCCCTTGGTTGGACCGGCTCAGTAGAAATTACCCGTTCTGGCGCGTGAAGCCAGGCCCTTCAACGCGCGTAGGCCTTTTAAAAGAACATTTGTCGCCCCTTTTTTTTCTTTCTTAATTCTTCTTCTTTAGATTGATGTTATGTTTTTTTTTTTTTTTAATTATGTAATTTTTTTTAGGAAAATTGTACTAACTAGACCACATTGGAAAAGTATTTATAAATATAAACGTCTAAGTTTTTTTTTGTAAAGTTAATTTTTTTATAAAAAATCGTAATTATTAATTTTTCCTTAATATCATTTTGCCCTTTCTCCATATTTAATATTAAATTTTCGAATTAAATACCTCATTTTGCATATTTTTCATCCTTTTAAAACTTACCATATATAATTGTCAACTCTTTTAATGCAATGAGATTTAATTCCTTTTTTCATTTATCTCTTATCTTTCTTCCTATTCCATTTTCGTTTCACTTTTCTTCTTCTATTCTCCATTCCTCCATTTTTCGTTTCTCCAGCTCCATTCAATCTTTCTTTTCACATTTTGGCCATCACGTAAATTGTCGTCGACCACAAAGTTTTGATCGGATGGTATAATCATACATCTTTAGTTATCTTTTCTTAATAATTTTCATTTTTCACCGTATTTGTATTGCGTTTTTGTTCATTATCCATCACCATTAGTAGGTTGTTGTTCGTTCCAGTATAATCGTGATCTGATATGTTTCAGATGGTTTAGTATGATATGTTTTATTCTTATTCTATGATTTCTGTACGTTTAACTCATTTAAATTCCAGTATCTAGAATGTCAAAAGTCATGTTTAGAAATGCAGTAAAATCATATGTAGAACAGTAGTTTCTTCGTACTTTGATTTTCATATTCTGGTATAATTGATTGTATACACATCTACAAAACTGTACAATTTAGTATATACCGTATGTTCATACAGTGTTTTTAGGTTAGTTATACTGTCATCTTCTCCTTATAGGTTCATCAATCATTCCATTGTATAATACCATTAATACTTTGTTTGCCATGTAGAGTATGATATGTTTTATTCCTACTTTGTCATTTCTCTACATTTAATTTATTTATATTTTAGTATTTAGAATGTCAGAAATCATGTTTAGAATTGCAGTAAAATCATATGTAGAACAATAGTTTCTTCGTACTTTGATTTCCATATTCTGATATAATTGATTGTATACACATCTACAAAACTGTACAATTGAGTATATACCGTATGTTCATACGGTGTTTTTAGGTTAGTTATACTGTACATCTTCTCCTTATAGGTTTATCAATAATTCCATTTGTATAATATCATTAATACTGTTGTTTGCCATGTAGAGTATGATATATTTTACTCCTACTCTGTCATTTCTCTACATTTAATTTATTTATATTTCAGTTTTTAAAATGTCAAAAATCATGTTTAGAAATGCAATCAAATCATATGTATAACAGTAGTTTTTTCGTACTTTGATTCTCATATTCTTGTATAATTGACTATATACACATATCTGCAAAGCTGTATAATTGAGTATATATCGTATGGTCATACTTTGTTTTTAGGTTAGTTAGACTGTACATCTTCTCCTTATATGTTCATCAATCATTCCATTTGTATAATACCATTAATACAGTAGTTTGTCATATACTGTTATATTACCGTATAAACTATACAAAACTCTATATATTTTATTATACATACTGTATAACTTACACGGTACATTTATGGTTTATTATTAATTTTATTCATGTCTAATACATTTTTCGTACTCATATTACTATCCATTACATTTCTATTTTGTAATACGGTATTGTTTATATACATGTATATTATACGACTTATAATATAAGACAGTATTGTTTGAACATTTTTGTAATACTATATAACATTTCCTTATAGGTTAAACAAGCATCTCAATCCCTATTGGACGTAGTAGTCAGTGGGATGAAAATGAAGATGTACCATAATCATGAAGTAGCTGAAGAATGTTGCTAAATATTGAGGAATGCATTCACCCAATGATGATTTTACATTACAGTATTTTTTTATGCCGAACCCTTTCAATTTCAATTTTTTAACTCATAAGATCTTTTTTATTTACTACTGATCTCACTTTAAATAGTAATTTTGTGTGAAGTTTCTCCAACACTATGAGTCTCTATCAATTCACAAATATTATGTATGTTATTTCCAAACGTTTTACTATATGGTATTGTACATTAAAAAATTTATACATTTAAAATTACTTGTTCGTTGTTGCAAACATATTAAATCACACTACAAGTATCCATATCAGCAAATTAAACATTAAAAAAAAACATAAAGTTTTAAAATACAGTATGATACATGATATATTATGAGTACACCGTATATACCAAGTTATTTAAGTACTGTGTGGTTATCAAACGGGTTCTGATTTCAATCAACAAAATTGAACGTTCAACAAATCATACGGTCTATTTATGAACAAAATTACCATAATCAAATAACATGTAAATTACTAACTATATTGTACATGTACATTACTAACCATATTGTATGCAAATGACAACTGTACCTCTAAGAATATACTGTCGTCACTTTCGTTAAACAATTAATTTACCATAAATTGGCAATTTATGGTTTTCCATAATTAATGCACTCTAAATTGTCGGTTTCTAGTATTCCACAATTAATGCACCCTAAATTGGCAGTTTCTAGTTTGGAATGTGAGATAGGATTTTCTTTTTTTTAATTTCCTTTCCCAAATGAAAAACCAATAAATTAAGGGTAGTGTTGTAATTCGTTATTTTCGGAATTTATAAGATATTAAAATAAATTCTAATTTTGTTAATATTTTTGAAGATGCATATATTTGCAAATACTTTTCAAATAGAGTCTATTTATGAAAAAAAACCTTTCTTTTTAAATAAAAATGAAATTTTAACTCTAAGAGCTCTTAAACCAATACTTGAAATTGAATAACTCAAAAAAAAAAATATTGAAATTGAGAACTTGCACCCATTCAATCATCTTTTTTTTAGATATATTATATTTTAGAAAAAAAAAATTTAGGATGAAAAAAATATCTCTTTAATACTTAGATGTGATGTAATTTTAATTTGATTTCTAAATTTTAAAAATGAACAATTTTACTTCTAACATTTCACTAATGTTCACTTTTAATTATAGTATATTATTTTAGTTTATTTTATGTTTTTTCTTTTAAATTCGTGTGAAAGTTAAAATAATGACTTATTTAATATATTAGAATATTAAATTAGTTTAAACATCATTTTAATTAACGATATTTCGATATGTAATTAGCGATTTTATTATCTCATGGACTAAAAGTGAATATTATGAAAATGTCAAAAGCAAGTGTTTAAATTTAAATTTAGGGATCAAACTTAAATTAAATTCCAAACTTAAAAACTTAAAAGGTTTTTTTTTTCTATATATTTTTTTGTGGGTATCCCTTTTCAAATGAATAATTCTATGATTCCTTTGAACATACTTGCCATTGTTTAAAATTTTGAAATTAGTTATACAAAAAAAAAAAAAAAAAAGAATACAAATGAACGGATGTTAATTTGTAATTTATCAATCTTCTCTGCATACATATTCATGTATAAATATAATTTTGGTGAGATATAATTACTATGTAACTAAATTAATTAAACTTTATTTTGATCATAGTTGAGGTTGATATGTATCATCAAATTTATTTGTTTTGTTTTTAATTATTTTTGGTAATTTATTTTTTATTTAAATTATTTAGTACAATCATTTTATTGATAAGCTTAATTATTTGAATCAATTTATTTTATTTTATTGGTAATTTTGATGGTCAAATTTTATTTTAAATAATTTGTAATATGAAATTTTAAATCATATATATAAATATATATATTCAGAAACTTTATTAACGTTTATTCCTCTCTTTCCTAACTACTTTCAATTCACTTCCTTCCACGCAAAAATAATTTTCACACTCTCTCCATTGGTTGTAATTTGTTAGTTAGATGAGCTCACAGTCATTTTCTTACCTGTTGTTCACATAAATAACTGAATTGATAATTGGTGATTAGTAATTAATGAAAATTGATAGAAATCAAAAGGAAATGATATATGAACAAAACAAAGGAAACAAACAAATGAAGTAGGAATTAAGGTGAAATTTGTAGGTTAGTAGTACTTACGAAATTAGTTATATCGAATATTTTATAACATATGAACAACATGTCAACTAGAATAATAGTGTCTTTGAGTAAGATATACACTCCCCTTTACGTATTCAAATTATCTAAAACTTGTATACAAAAGATTAAAAATAAAAGTTAAGTTAACAGTGAAAAAATAAATCTATTTTTAAATTTAAAAGTGATGAAAAGTTAATTATACAAACTTGTGGCAAAATGAGCATAATTTAATTGATTTCTTGTACACAAACGACTTCAAAGTAAAAGATTGGATCCCCCATCCCACATATTAAAACTATACAAACTTGTAAATATTTTCCAAATCATTAATATCTACAATTAAGTATACTTTAAAGCTAAATTTTAAAGGTTTTAGCATGTGAACTTAGTGAAATAAACTATTTCAATTTTAAATAAAGGAGTACATCAAAAAAAAAAAATTTTTACATATATAACACTATTTTAGAAAAGTGGGTTTAAACCTGGAATCTCATGTTTACTAAATTACTACAAATTAATATACTTTTTTTATTACCACAATTATTTTTAATAAATGGTTTATGTTTTCAAAAAAAATTTTTTTACCAAATTTAATAACTATGATTTTTTTAGTATTCAATTTTATGCATTTGATTTTTAATCCATTTTTTGTGTTTGTAGATAATCCCAACAATTATCCTATAACTTCATTTAGTTTTAAAAAAAATGCTACATCTTCCTATATTTTGTTCGTGGTCAACCATTTATACTCTGTAATGATCATAATTTATTTATCACGCATTGCTTTTTTCATTTTTAACTTTTTAATTTATTAAGATTGTCAAGATCCACATTTAATAGCTTATTATTGTGATCCAGATTGATCAAATTTGAAATATTAACCCCGAGTTAATTTCAAGTATTAACCCTAACATGATTCGTGGAAATATATTTTGCATGCCTTTCTTGGAGTAAAAACACAGAAATTCAACTAAAAATACGTGAGAAAATATATTCTTTCTTTAATATTTTAATAAATATTTTATACGCAAAAATAAGACAATTTGTCAGATAAGATCGGAAAGATTAGGAAAAAATATAAAATATTATTTTCATAAATATTTGATGTGAAAAAAAAAGAAAAAAAGAACAAGACAATTAATGTAATTTTTTCATGAAAGCAATTTAAGTTCTAACTCCCAATTCTGTCACATTTTATTCTTCTTCTTTAAACAAAAAATAAAAAATTAAAGAAAAATATAAATAAAATTCAACTGCATATGTAGACATCAATATTTATGTTTTTTTTTTAAAATCAACCTTTAGAATTCGAATATTCTTCTTCTTCCTCTTCCTCGTACATTAGCAACAACAATTCTCCTTTTCGTCCAACCTTTAAACTTCAAATTTCTTTAATTCAGTTCCGTTTCCGATGGTTTTACGGTGTCTTTTCCAGGTCAGTTTTAACTTCTTTTTTAAATTTCCGCCATTTTAATATGCAGCATTCATATTTTAAAAAAAAGAAAGAAAAACTTTGATTTCTATTTTACACTACGATTACAAATTTATGAACAGTTGCCGAAAATTAGTCAAGGAAGTTGCAAATGATGCAGGTGGAAGCAATGGCGACGAAATTTGAGTATGATCCTGAATTTGTTAAGGATTTTGTCATCCCTAATTACATACTCCAAGAATCTGAAACAGAAGTTGAGAAGGTTCTTTATGTTCCCAAATGCCCTGTTTTAGTGTTTATCAACTCCACAAGTGGTGGTCACCTTGGTGGCACTCTCCTTCCCACATATCGTTCTATTCTCAATCAGAAACAGGTGGGGTTTTTTTCTTTTGATACCCTTTTAGGTATTTATTGGAAATTTACTGACTTTTTATGTGCCTAATTGTTAGGTTTTTGATTTGGGGGAAGAAGCTCCTGATAAGGTGCTGCATACATTTTTCTTGAATCTTGAAAAGCTTAAGCGTAATGGCAATGGACTCGCAGTTGATATTCAGAAGAGGTTGCGACTCATTGTGAGTTTCTGATGTGTTTTCTTTTAGTTATAACTACATCAAGTTCATAATTCTATGATTTAGCTACGTACATTGTCAAATTCTATTCTTAGGGTGTGTTTGGGGCAAAGAGGATGAGAAACTAATTGTGGGAATCAACCATTCACCCATTATTATTTTTTATTTTCCTCAACTACTTTTCACTCTCATCAAACTCACTATTTTATTTTGTCCATCCCTAACACAAGTTATGGTTCTTCCCATAATCATTCTCTTTATCCCAAATACAGATAATCAGTCTCTCAAATAACCATTCTCCTTCATATTCTCTGCCTAATTATCATCCTTCCCGCAATCATTCAATGCATTTTTTATCTTTCAGGTTGCAGGGGGTGATGGAACAGCTGGCTGGCTTCTTGGAGTTGTTTGTGATCTCAAGTTATCTCACCCACCTCCAATTGCTACAATGCCCTTAGGAACTGGAAACAATCTTCCTTTTGCATTTGGTTGGGTAATTTATTTATTTTTTCACTTCACATTGTCTGGTTACCATATTAGGTAGCAATGTAGCATTGCAAAGGATGTTGTGCAAATGTAAATGAAGGAAGAATTAATATATTTTATTGTTTGCTTTCTTATTAATTAGAATATGATGGTTATTGCCAAAAACCTTATTGATAGCCATTTGATGGATGAATGCGTTTCTGTGAAAATTATGCATTTTAGTTTGATCTCAACCAGTGACATCTATATAATGATTAATATTGCCCTGATATTATTATCAAGCAGCACAGGAGTTGAACAAAAACTTTTTTTCTAATTTCAGGGAAAGAAGAATCCTGGAACAGACCCGAACTCGGTGGTTTCTTTTTTAGATCAAGTCCTGAAAGCAAAGGAAATGAAAGTAGACAAGTAAGAAAATAGGATAGTAAGGTTGAATATTACATGCTTGCATATGTGCTCTTGCTAAACTATGCATGATCATAATCAAAAGCTGTAATGGTTCATGTTTTTGTTGTATGATAGTTGGCATATTCTGATGAGGATGAGAGCTCCGACAAAAGGCTCAGATTCTGTTGCTCCTCTTGAATTGCCGCATTCCCTACATGCATATCTTCGCGTCAATAACAGTGATGAACACAACGTGGTAACTACATACTATGTGGATTTTGGAACTTATTCTCTGGATTGCATTTAGACATATGAAGGAGCATTTTGATTTTCTAATAAATCTTGATTATCTTGTTTTCTCTCTAAAAAGCCTCTCATCACTTGATTAGCTCATTCCAATTTTCAAGACCTGCAAAACTGCATGGTTATACTTGAGGTCGAAGTAAGTTCAACAAGATATACACGATAGACGAATTATAAATTTAGAACACAAGACAGTAACAATGACGAGCTTGCCGATCAACAGTGTAGGATAAGGTAACTAGATTGTATCATTGTCTGTTGAAGTATGTTATTGTGGAACTGTTTTGAATAGAGTTCTTATTGTGTGAAGAGCTAAGAGACTAGACTCGGAGTATGAAGGTTCTTGCATATTTACAATTAGTTTGATTCATTACCATCTCCTGCTCCATGAATTGCTGAAGACTTGATAAGTAAACTCAATATATGTCCTTGGAAATGAGCATCCTCTTTTGGTTCTAAATTAGAAACCAAAGTCTTGTGGAAAGGCTAGTTGACTTTCTTCTTTAGAAAAAGTATTATCTCTGGAAAGATGGCCTCAAGTTCTCATTTTATTTTATTTCATTATATGGAGGAAATTTCACCTTCATCTATGCTTTATATAAGTTAATATTCTTCTCTCTTAATGTGTTGAGTTATTTACTTGATTTTCAGGAAGGATGCCTCACATTCCGTGGCGGATTTTGGAACTACTTCAGCATGGGTAAGACTAAACTATATCCATGGCAGTTCTAGATAAAAGTTCAACCTGCTACTAAAAAGTTGTCATATATCACAGGATATGTCCAAATATCATTTTCAGAAAGAAAAATCCTTATTTTGATGACCTCGTTTATCCCGACTTTAGCTACTACTATTTGAGATCTCGTACCCTGTTAATTTTGTATCTAGTTTGAAATAAGCCTGGTAGTGATTTCTGACATGAGAGTGGTTTCTTCCTATTGATTATAGGAATGGATGCTCAAGTATCTTATGCATTTCATTCTGAGAGAAAACTGCATCCTGAAAAATTTAAGAATCAGTTAGTTAACCAGGTAGCATTACATATCTCTTCATGAAGATTGTATTGTTGATGGAATTTGTGTGCTAAGATTTTCTTCCTGACTAGTTTTTAATCATTCTAAAATCTTTATATGAGATAATACTTAATATGTTTGCAATTGATTTCAAAAACATTTAATCAACAAAATATAAGCTTCAACATGTAAGTTTTCTTAGATATATTTGTCAGGCACTTTTAACTTTTCGATTATTATAGTGTTGCTGCTAACATACCAACATTTTCTCCTAATCTGTGTATCAGAGTACCTATGCAAAGATTGGCAGCACCTGGTTTTTTGCACCTTTGTTTCATCCTTCATCCATGTGAGTATCCAAATGATTTTTTTTTTTAATTCTAACTAATTATATGCATCTACATTGTTAATTCAAATGGAGTGGGAGAAAGATATGTTGTATTAGCCTCCAGTTTGTCCTTTGATTCTCTAGAAAATTATTCTTTGATTATCTACAACCTTTGTTTTTTCCTTTTCTTTGTTTAACTAGTTTCTGTTCACTGTAGGAATATTGCACAAATTGCTAAGGTGGAGATCATGAAATGTCATGGTGGTGATTGGCAAACGTTGCAGATACCTCACGGGTAATGTTTTTCAGCTTTTGAAGTTACTAGATTCTCTCCCACTTCTTTAAAAAGAGTTCTTTTTTGGAACCGTATTCAAAAGTTTTGTTCAAATTTCAAATATTTTCAGGGATACCATTTGCTTCTTTTTCTTATTTTGCAACGTTCTATCCTGATATCTGCTACAGAATCAGATCAATCATATGCCTTAACTTGCCGAGTTTTTCTGGTGGACTCAATCCATGGGGGACACCAAATAAAAGAAAGCGGCGCGATGTTAGTCTTCGATCTCTTTCTTTTGTATTTATATTGGAAGTAGCGTCTGAATCCTGATGTTGGTACTGGTAGAGTGCTTTAATTACTTTCACATGTTTCTCTTTTAGAATCTAATGCCATTCTACAAAATATGGTTTATAGAGAGACTTGACTCCACCATACGTTGATGATGGCCTTCTTGAGGTTGTTGGCTTTCGAGATGCTTGGCACGGACTTGTCTTGCTTGCTCCAAAAGGACATGGAACTCGCCTTGCACAGGTGAGAAATAGAATCAAGGGCCAAGTATAGAACAGATTCTATAATTTTTTAGCTCATGTTCAAAGATTACACAAGCCCAAAGGCTTTTGTTCTGAATTTGTTTTTAGCATATTCATTCACTGTGTGTTGTATTATACTCACACTTGGGGTTTGATTCGGTGCAAGGCTCATGGCATTAGGTTTGAGTTTGAGAAAGGTGCAGCTGGTGACACATACATGAGGATTGATGGGGAACCCTGGAAGCAACCCCTCCCCGCCAACGAATCTGTTACAGTTGAAATCTCTCATCTTGGTCAAGTCAATGTGCTTGCTACTCGTAATTGCAGATCAAGAAGTGTTAATGATTCCTCGACTCTGAGCATGCATGGTGAGGATTCAGAAGATGAAGATTTTGAAGAAGACTCCACACTAGGTGGGGAAGAATTCAGGAAATTTGGTGCAGCAGCCACCTTTAGGATTCCAGATGAAATTAATTTTTCTCATTGTAGTTGAAAACATACATTTTTACATACTCTTTCTTGTCATAAAAATACGAAGTTTCATCTCAAAGTTAATAGGTAATGAAAAGGGTAATTCATTTATTTTATAAAGATTGTAAAGTTTTTTCACATTTCCAGTAAGGGATTCTCAACAATTTTCTCAAGAATGATATCTTTTGAGTTCTTTCTTGCTAGATCAGAACCTATTTTTTGAAATAAAAAAATCTGTTCGGTTTTATGAACTTCGATAATTTAAAAGGAATGAAAGATGATCACAAAATATGTTTTTCATTGATAGTAATCAAAGGACAAATGTCCAATTTATAATCTGCAATACAGTTTAAATACTCTGTCACAACTAAAGTATAACTAATAACTATAAATAGCTGTTAACTATAATATCCAACAATATTATATCAGTGTGCTTTCTTTACCGGACCAAGTTTTTGCAACGCAGTTTTCTTTTCCTTTTTGTTACACCAAACAGTAACATACTTTTTTGTCTATATTTATCCTAATGAGTTGAAAATTTTAGGATGCAAACAAACCAAATTTTTTTTTGTATTTGGAACAAAGGTAGAGCATAAGGATAAACCTAAAACTTAAAGAAATGTGTACAGGCTAAACAAACAAAGTAGCCAACATTAGTTAGAGAAGGAGAAGATCATATGGGTATATTAGGGAAGACAACTATTTCGATTGGTATAATGCTTTCTAGATGAAACTAAAAATAAAGTCATGAAAATTTATGCATTTTGTAAACAAAATGAAGATTGTTGAGAATAAATTGTTCTTATATGAAGAAAACAAAATACAATATTTGATGGAAATTTGAACCATCAACCAGGAAAGAAATAAATGTCAACATGGTTGAGCTATGTTTCTCTTGTCATATATTATTTTGGAGGGAAGGGGGTCATCTTAGGGTGTGTTTGGATAGAGGAGTTCAAAGAGCTCATGTAATTATGAGAGTTATGTACGATTGAACTAGAAGTGATATTGTTTATAAAGAGCATTTTGGAGGATTTATGAAGGTTTTGTGATGGTTTTGTGGGGCTGCTTCATCCAAATGTGAGTGTGTTTCTTCTATTCTATAAGATACTTCTGTTGGCCTTTGTAAAGATGGACACACCACAGGAACACACTCTAATGTTGTCTTTGTAAAGATAGCTTTATCAATTCTTTTCAAGTAAAAGTAGACCAAAGAACAAATGGAAAGGAAACAAAAAAAAAAAAGTTAGAAAGGGGGAGATGGTGGTGAAAATGATATCTTTTGGCCCCCACTATTAAATATCAAAATATTTAGGATTGATTTTTCTCAAGCAACTTGCTATTATGTGTTTTTTTTAATGATCTTCTCCATTCTTATCATCCTTATGTCTGTCTTCTTCAGCAAATTAACGGATAGACCAATTAAAATTTAATGGAAATTCAACTTTTTGGTTACAAATACTACTTGTTTATGTTATCTAATAAAATATTCGTAGCTGTTTCTGATTTCTCTGTTTAATGATGGGGGAAAATACATAATAAGAACAAACGAACTGTTAAGCCAGGCATTGCCAACTCAAATGCAACGGAACCGCATTTTCAGGTTCATTTTCCCGTCAAAAATCTCAGCTGTACAAAAACATTTCCAAGAAACAATTCCAAATGGGAAAAAAAATAATAATAGAAGGGTCGTAAATAAATCCCTTCTCTAAGAAATCCCAAATCTCTGAGCTTGTGAAGAAATTGAAGGGTCTGATTTTTAGGCATCAATGGCTGTCGTTGATCAGAAACCAGACCTGGATGAGAAAGTTAGGAGCATTTGTAGTTTTCCCTTTTGGCAAAACAGCAATGCCTTGTCTTCAGCTTCTTCGTCGAGTAACATTCATGTGCAAAGTAATGATCATAAACAAACAGAGCATTTGAGTTCTAACCCTTCTGGTAAGGTTTCGTTAATTGCGAAATCTCTGCTTCCTTCCAGAAGAAGGCTTCGTCTAGATCCTTCCAACAAGCTCTACTTTCCATGTATGTCTCTATTAACTCTTTTATGCTTAAAGGGGTGTTTGGTTTTTGGTTCATTTATAGGGTTTGGAGTTTTTTTGGTTAAAGTAGTTGATTGTTTCATCTGGTTCGGCGTTAATCTGGGTTCTTAATGAGATTTTGTTGACGTTTGGTTTCTAAATGACAGAAAAAGTTTGTGTGTGTTTTTTGCTTCTTCCCCTCTTTATCAATCTGGAGCCTCTAGTTTTTGGTTTCTTGCTTTTCTCATCTGTCAATACTTTGACTTGAAGTGTATTTTAGATTGTTTATTTAGTTTTCCTTCCTTGTTTCTTGGTGATGCATACAAAGGATGATGATTGATGATTACTTGTAGGCACTTCCTAAAACTGACCAGTTTCTCTTTGGGTTTTGAGAATGTTTTTCATTTTGTTAGTTTTTTTTTTTTTTTTCTGACCCTCTTTATTTGGTCATTTGTTGAGTTTGTTTAGTTGGCTAACAAGAATGATGCCCTTCATTTTCATATTAGTTGCTAACTAGATTTGTACTTCCTCTCAGCTTGTGTTTTTGTTTTGATTCTTTTATTGTTAAAGATGAACCTGGGAAGCAAGTCAAGAGTGCTATTGAGATAAAGAATACCAGCAAGAATCATGTGGCTTTCAAAGTATGGACTATTTCCCTCTTGATTTTTTATCAGTACGAATGTTGAGTTGCTTAGTTTCAATATAGATGTCAACCTACCTTACAACCATCTTACTTGTTACCCCCTTGGATTGTTCAAGTTCCAAACGACTGCGCCGAAAAGCTGTTACATGCGTCCTCCTGGTGGTATACTTGCTCCCAATGAAAGTATCATTGCAACAGGTAAGACATTCATCTCACTTTTGATATGTATCCCTAGAACTCAGCATTATAGTTAGGGAATTTGCGCTGTATAGCAACTTTTTTACCACAGTTTACAATTATAGCACATTTTTAAAAATAATTCTTTTATAGCAAATTCTGCCATTTTTATAAAAAAAAAATTATTTACCTTTTTGATAGAAGACTTTGATAGAATCTATCATTCTCTAGTGATGGAAGTCTATCAATTTTATCAGTGATTGATTCTATCGACTCTTATTGATAGACTCTTGATAGAATCTGATGGAAGTCTATCAATTTACTTTATTTATTAGTAATTGATTCTATCACCCTTTATCGATAGAATCTATCAATATGAAGTCTATCAATTTACAATTTTTGCTATATGTGCAAATATTTTCATTATTGTGCTATTCATGTAATATTTTATCCATTTTGTAATATACATGCAAAAGCCCCTTATAGTTATAAACAAGGTAATTAAAAGTCCAAGGTTCTATATCTGTGACTTGACTTCAGTATTCAAGTTTGTGGAACCACCAGAGAACAAAGAGAAGCCTGTGGATCAAAAGAGAAGGGTCAAGTTCAAAATTGTGAGCTTGAAAGTGAAGGGCGACATGGACTTCGTGCCAGAGCTGGTATGTCGTGCAGTCTTAAATTCTGAAATCGACTACTGTTTTTCCATGCTTAGAGTTTAAGATTAGCATTTACTTTTTCAATGATCTATGAAGTTTAATGTTTGCTGACATTTCAAGAACAATTTCCTGGGGTAAGGTTTTGTTGTAGTCACAATGACTAGAATGAATGTGATGCAAATTTTCCTTTTATCAAGTGGTTCTATGAAGCTCTTTTAGTTTTCTTATGTGAAAGACCAATTATAATTCGTGCTAAAGAGGAACTTTTTTATGGTAATTTCAAATAATGTCATTTCACAGTTTGATGAGCAAAGAGATCATGTAGCAGTTGAGAAAATACTGCAAGTTGTTTTTCTTGACCCAGGGCATTCTAATCCTGTAAGTTGTAAGAGTTAGATAAACACAATATCAAATACGGTCAAGACTGCTTCTTGCAGCAATCTTCTTAACGGTTTGGAGTTTTTTCCTTTATTTTTTTGCAGGCTCTAGAGAAACTCTCTCGACAACTAGCTGAGGCCGAGGCTGCGACTGAGGTGCGCCAAAAGCCAGCTGAAGAAACAGACCCCGAAATCGTTGGTGGACCCGTCATCGATGAATGGGTGAGATAACTAAACTGTTCTCCAGGTCATCCTCAGGCTCAAACCTTAATCCTGAGCTTGTAAATTTTTTGAACATTTACATTCTCTGACAAGCTATGGTTCTTCATTTGTAGAAAGAAAGAAGGGAAAGATACCTAGCTAAGCAACAGGTTGAAGGTGTGGATTTGGTGTGAAAAATGGAGCTTCTTGTGTTATGAAAGGTGGAACCAAATTCATGTGTGAACCTTGTTGAGCCATTCGTCGAAGGAGAGGGGTCATCGACGTTGTCAACCGAAGGCGAATGGCTTAATGTTTTGTGATGGAGTTTCATGATCTTGTGTTTGTTTGATTGGTTTGATGTTTCACAGGGTTGAAGGTTTTCAATTGAATTGAAATGTTACCATTGATTGATGTAAATACTGGCTGTTGAGGCACCAAACTTGGCAACCTCATCTTCATTTTTTCTGAAAATTTTTGCTGTTTGTGATTAAAGTTAAGGGCATATAAGCCATAGAATGGAGTCTTCAAATAGAATATATCCTTATTCTTCTTTTTGAATTTTAACAAGAAACATCCCTAGGCATCACTTCAGCCCACTTGCTGTGTGGAATCCTGTTTGTTTGATGTCTCTTTCTTATGAAATCTTTCCCATGATATGGCACAAAATGACTGAAATTTGGTTTGTTTTTTCTCTTTTTCCTCCAAGTGGGGGTATAATGGATCAACAATTATAGCTTTTCCACATCTCATCAATATATTCCAATAAATCCTATCTTCAACATCCACAATTTTAACTTTCATGTCAAACTTATTAACTAAAATTATGTAAATGTTGTTCTGTGGACGTGATGCGGATAATGGATGAGCATAACTTAATCTTTTATAAAAATAATTTAGTTAGTCATTTTTTTAATCTTAGTTGTTACAAATAGTATGAAAGCCAAATACCAATTTTTAGGTCTGAACTTGTGAACATAAAGTTGAAATAAATTACCTGCAAACAAGATAATTAACCACATCATCGCCTCATTCAGTATAGTAATATGATGTATAACATAATAATTAAGGAATTATAAATCTAAATCTTATTAACTAAAATAAATGTTGTAGATAGCAAATTCTAACCTCCCTATTTAAGTTATAACAATTTTTTAAATATATTTTATACATATTAAAAGAATGAAATATTAACTTAATTGAAACTTGTTCAATTTCAAATGTTACTACACTAAAGCATGTAATTTAATGCAACAATATTAAAAGTTCAAATAATCCTATAACAGGAGTGGAAACAACAATGGTAAAATGAGTGATTTTGTCGCATAAGTGAATTTGAAAAGACCATTGTTGTTTTTTAGTGGATTATCCACCACTATGGATAAGATATTAAATATAGAAGCAAATATTTTTGTTATTTCATAAAAATTAATGGCAAATCATTCAAATTCATGTTGATCCTAAACATATATAAATATCAATTAAAATATGTTTTATTACATATGAAGTAAAAAAAGAACAAGGGGAAAAAGAAATTGAGACGCTTTAGATTAAAATTATCCCTCTAAAGATTTAAATGTAAAATTATATGAAATAGAAAGTTAATCATAGGCTGAGGTGTCCAAGTGAAGTGTGAGCTCAAAATTTACAGCACACTTTTTTCCCTTTCTCAGACTTCTCAATAACATTAAAAAAAACACACACACAAAAAACAAAAGTTGGGTATTTGTTTGGCTGATTTTTTTTTTTTTTTTTGAAACAACCAAACAATAAATTCAACCACCATAAGTTAAATCAGAGCAAGAGCGCTCCTCAGTCACCACAGAAGCGACCCGCAGGGGGAGATTCCCCCGCTCCAAAACAATATTCCCGTTCTCAACCACTATACGGTCAGAAATAGTTACAAAATGAAAATCAAGAGGCGGCTTAAGCTTAGCAATGAGGTCGGCAGCTCGATTGCAAGCTCTACCAAAAGTAAAGGATATTTTCCTAAACCTAGGAATCAAAATCCTAATATCAGCAATTACATTGTTTAGTTCAGTAACATCTTGGGAAATACCATTAATAATATTTATAACCATCTTAGAATCAGATTCCACCAAGATCTGAGGGATGGGATCAAGGCCACTCGACAGAATATGCTTGAGACCCTCCTTGATAGCCAGACTTTCCATGACCTTCGCAGATAAAGAGTTGATGCCCCCTTTGGCCTCCCATAGAATAGGATTGCCATAATGATCACGAGCCAGCCACCCGATGCCTCCTTCACCACCACGCAGCCACGAGCCATCGGCTGAGAACGGGAATATTGTTTGGCTGATTTAAGATGGTTCCAAAACTATGGTGCATCCGCACGTGAGACCCATTTCCTACCACGTCATAGTGTATGTATTTGTATTGAATACCCCGTACCTGGTCTGTAATTATTAACGCAACCACGTGTCTCCTTTAGCCTCGTCATCACAGCACCACAATGTCATAACTACCCTTCCTGCTTATAAAATTTGGTGACAAACCTCAAAACTGTCCATGCTGGATCACCATTGCCTTGCCACCCGGCCACATGGGTCCCACTATTTTTCTCTTTATTAATATATATATATTGCCTCTATTTCTCTCGTCTTCTTTTTCACGATAAATTTTTTTAAAAAAAAACCACTCCTTTTTCTTTATTCACCAAATCACCCCTCTAAACTCACTAATTTTATTAATATCAAAACTTAAATTTAATACATTACAAATTAAAATGAAATAACAATATTATTCTGAAAACTATCTTCAAGATTGTCAGTAAATTGAAAATTAATGAAAAACTACCAACTAAAAATCGATGAAAAAATGAATATTTTGGTCATTTTAACTTGTTTTATTTTTGTTGTATCTAAAATGTTTCAGTCCGTTGTAATCTAGTTTAACATGACAGATGAATTGTATATATATTCTGAAGGACTACTCGCGACATCTCGGGAGAAGTTGTTAGGGTGGGAAAACCAAAACCAGTTTCATTACATAATACCTGTTTTTCCCGGTTTTCGAGAAAATACCACTTGGAGGGTACGGCTATTTATATATAACCTAACCTTTCCTTCATTCTTCCAACGATCGGAAGTTATTTAAAAACATGAGCTATCTTGGTCGGGTATGGATGGCGGCCAGTGTAGCCGTCGGCCAATCGGACGGCCGCCACAAGGCCACCCAAGGACCCATTTCTCTGCACCAAAACCTTAGAGTTTCATCGTCGGCGGCGGAAACAACTAGCGTCGTAGATCTCCGCCCGATCTCAACGGCGGCGAGTCACCCCAACCGTGACGGAGAAGCCCAAGATGAGTCGCTTCGCCGAGTCATGTATTTCAACTGCTGGGGGCAGGGCTAATTAATTAATACTATTTCTTTCCCTGATCGGAAATGAGGATCGCCTCCGAAATTGCTGACATGTTTTTACAGAACGATCTTCAGAAAAAGCGAGTTTGTGTTCATGTCATGTGCTTTTTTAATCAATCCTCCAAGAGGATTTGTTGTTGCGTGTAATTACAACTTAAAATGTACTCTCTACTCTTATCATAATTTGTGTTTTCATTGAAGAAAATCGCTTGCTCCTATTATCTATTAAGAGAATAAAAAAATTCTCATTTAACATTGAAATTGAAGGGAGAATAACACAAACCCATTCTCCTTTTTAACCTCTTTGCATCCCATTAAATTCAATACAAAATAATAAGGGGGTGTACCCGACCAATGAGAGATTTTTTTTTATCAATCTAAATTTTTTTAGTTCATCTACCACTTATCCAACTATATGCATTAAAGTTATCTAACTCATATATTTTTAACTTAAATTAAGTCGGGTTGTGTTTATTATGCAAAAGGCCAACTCATACACCATAAATCTGAAGAAACTCAAACCTAAATTTTTTTATCTTAATGCATGCACTTTACCAATATGTTTAGACTATACTCGTTAATTAATCTTTCTTAGTTGAAGTTGAGTTAGCTTTTAAGCCAAAAACTACTCAACCAATAACTTTTTTTTTTTTTTGCTCAATTAAAACCAAAAAAATTATAATTCTTTTGTTACATTTTGGGTTGAATAATTAAAGTTGCTCGAATAGCCGAAAAGAGGAGAAGAAGCGTTGAAACTCTTTATTTTGGGTTGATAGTACAAAAAAAAAAAAAAAAAACT
This sequence comes from Sicyos edulis, assembly GCA_036507275.1. NCBI lineage: Eukaryota > Viridiplantae > Streptophyta > Magnoliopsida > Cucurbitales > Cucurbitaceae > Sicyos > Sicyos edulis. The sequence goes on from CM071850.1 coordinate 41,303,608, forward strand.
CTCCAACAACCTAGAAATCTCATAAACAAATAATCTCAAGATCAACTGATATTGAGATGAGTTGTCCATTCTTTTATATTATATAAGGTAATGTGGACATCCATATTAAAACCAATTGATAATGAGAGATTAATCTATTTATCTTATAAATACTTGGAAGATTCTACTTTTTTTAATGTGTGACAATAGTGAAATACATCCTAACAATATTCAAGAAATAAATGGGTAGGACTAACTATATTTTAAGCTTTGATTCTTTTTTATAAACTACCGTTAATACTGAATAGCCTTTAGCTTTTAAGTGGAATTTCCAATGCTTATTGTTATTGTGCAATAGTTGTGGTGAGGGGCTGTACATGGCTTTAGAGAATTTGAGAGATAAACCTAAATGTTACATAACCATAACCATTTATTTCCTTATTGCAATCCACCAATATGTTATTATAAATTAATACACAAAGTTTCTCAAAAAAAAAATTAATTAATTAATACACAAATATAAGATGTTTTTTTAATGGAATACATGAAAATTTTATTCATTGCAATTGAAGTTAAAATCTTTTTAGATTCATTATTGGTAATTTTGGTGAGAAATATTATAAAATATCTTTATTTAGGAGACAGCACATTAAACGTTAATGGGCCTAATAAGGTAAGAATGATATGCCTTTTCAACAAGGCCTGGTTACGGGCCCCAATCTTATCACAAATCGGAGCGCGATGCTCTCCTAATCCAACGGCCACAAATCCACGCAAAGAAGAAGAAGAGCGCATTCTTCCAACGTCTATATTTCACCAACGGTCGAAAACTCAAAAATATAGAGAAATTTCCCAATCCTTCTCCATCTCAATCTCAACCTGCAACTTATCGCATTTCTCTTTGTTCAAACTTTGAATCAAAAGAATAATATTCTCTTCATTTGATCCTTCTTTTTCATTGAAATTCCCCTAAACCCAGAAACCAAAGATGAGTGTTCTTGATCACCCTGATGAAATTGGAGTCCCAAACATTCAGGTCTGGAACAATGCTGCATTTGACAATGGTGAATCCGATGTTACAAATCTTTCTTGGTCGATTGCGCAAGATTCTTGCAAGAATCCTTCTTCTGAATCGTTCTCCACTGATTGCAGCAAAGAAAATTTATGCCCATTGAGTTTGAAAACCCCTGCTTCTGTCAAGTACTCTGTTTCTTTGAAGCCGCTGAATCGCAATGGCGTGATTGAAAATTCACAAGCGAAGCCATTAAAAACGCCATGTATGGAGAGAATCAAAGAGAATGAGGATGGGGTGATTAGTAAGGAGAGAAATATCGATGCTGAAATTGAGGAAACGGAGAGGGAAATCGATCGATTGTCAACTAGACTGAAATCGCTTCAAATTGAAAAGGCAGAGCATAATTCAGCAAGAACAGCAATCCAGAGTGGAGGAAGATTTGTACCCATCAAATCAATTGGGCCGAAAGTGCGTATGAAACCATTGGATGGGGTTAAAATGTTCGAAAATGCTTCAGTTGGACCGAAAATTGGTCAAAACAGAGGCTTGAGTTTGGGGCCGTCCGAAATCTACTCCGGCGTCGGAGTTCGCCGTCAAGGGAAAACTGAACTCACACCTATTCAACGGATGCAAAGCCGTCGACAATCCTGCCTTCCTACATTACTCGATATCGACGAAGGGAAGACGAAGAACAGAAGAGTAAACAGTATGAGCCTTAGCCCGAAATCGCGGAGGACTTTGATCAACGCTCGAACAGCACGGCAACCAGCCACCACCATCGTATCCAAAAGACCGGCAAAAAAAGATGGGGTTCTTGAATTAATTCAGCCAAAGAAGCTCTTTAAAGACATTGAAAAATCAGCCCCACCCACAAGTGTGAAAAAGCCAATGAAGGCTGGTAGGATTGTAGCGAGCCGTTACAATCAGACAAACGAAAGCTCCCAAGTAACCACAGAGAATCGTAAGAGATCTCTTCCGGGGAACTGCAAAGACGACGGAAGCAGTAGATACGACAAGCGGCGGTCCTCGTCGGAGCTGTGCAGAAGCAAGGCACCGCAAAGTAGAGTGAAGAAGCGGTGGGAAATTCCAAGTGAAGCAATGGTTCTTCAACCAGAAACGGAAGAAAGATACTATGATATGCTTCCAAGGATCAGAACGACTCGCTGTGCGAATACAAGTCCAAGGGACTCGGGACCGGCCAAGAGGGTGGCTGAATTGATTGAGAGTAAAACAAATTTCTTTGCTGATGAGATGGAAGAAGCATTAATCTGTCAGAAGTTGAATTTTGCAGAGGATGAAGATGAAGAATGAAGGTTCTTGTGTTCTTATTACCATGTGTTTTTTTTTTCTTTAAATGTCAGTATTATATGTGAACCATAACTTCTGTTATGGATATACGCAAAGCTTATTAGACGTGTTTGTGGAAAATTAACTTCTGAATGATGAGCAAGAATTTCAAATGAGTTCCAAAGTTTAAATTCAAATGCAATGAAAGTAGTATAACAAAACTGGGATCGGATACAAGTTTGTAACTCTAATAAAATCAGAAGTTGAATTAGCAGAATTGGCTGTTTTGTAGGAGATATCAGATTCAGCTTGAATCCCTGCCAAATATTTTTCCCCAATCTGGCATGACTTTTGTCTATTAGCAAGACTTTCAAATGAGTTCCAAAATTTAAATTCAAATGCAATGATAGTAACAAAACTGGGATCTGATATAAGTTTTTTAACTCTATAAAATCAGAAGTTCAATTTGTTGAATTGGCTGTTTTGAAGGAGATATTAGATTCTGCTTGAATCCCTGCCAAATATGAATCTTCTACCCCAATCTGACATGACCAGAACCCTTGTGCGCCAGCTTACTAGCTTGCTGTAAAAGTTCATAAACAAAACATGAAATGAGACAGCAGGAATTTTATGGTTTAAATATGCTTCAAATCATGCCTGTGGTTTTATGGGATTTCTGAAATAAATGAATCTGATTACCTTGCATATACTGAGTACCAAAGCCACTGGGTGCTGTGACCAATTGAGATCCAATCTCCAGGTAGTTGAGCTGCAGTTTGTTCTCCCCCAAGAGGAGCAAACTGCCCAAGATGCTTATACCTTACGCAAAAGAAAACAACCAAATTTCAGTTTGCTAACTAAAAACTCCCTCATTTGATCTGGTCATGTATGGTTTTTACCTAAAGGGATGAAACCGATGTCGTCCGGTTCCTCTAAATCGGAGAGGGCCTTCAGGGTACTTTTCACATTGATCCATCCTGTTGAAGCAGCTTGCAAGATATTCACCTTGTTGAGCAGCAACCTACAAGAATTCCCAAAGAGTCTAAGACTGAAAGAGCGCTAGAATGAAGATTTAGAAGCCAATATGTTTAGGATGTATGAGTTCACTTGAGCTGTAGCAGGCAGATTTTTCATCTGCGAATCGACTTCAGAAAGTAAGGATGTAAAGCTCTCGATATTGAGCTCGGTCGATTGTTTCTGTGCGTCAGATTGTGACTTCAACAAAGCTGCAAAGTTCTTCATCTGCTTCTTCTTCAGATAGATCTCTACTTGAGGGTACCTCTCACATATATCATCTACCACCCCTTGAAACTCTTTCAGGACTAAAGTTCCTGACTTGTTCTTGTCTGCCTTGCTAAATATCACTGCAATATCTTCCTGTAAGTAAAAAGGTTATCAACAAAGAAGAAAGTTCCATTAAAATGAAGCAAATAGAATGAAATTCAATCTCCAATTACCATGACTCTTCTTTGATTTATTGTTGCACAATCACCAAGTGCATATACACCATCACATCCTTCAACCCTTAGCCACTCATCAGTAGCCAAAGCTCTTCTGTTAGTCTGACCAATTTGCTTCATGAAATCGACGATTTGAGGCCGAGGACCGATACCGGTGGACCAGACGACCATTCCATAAGGAAGAGACACAAATTCACCGGATGCTCTTTCTTTTGTTGAGATTTCCTTGTCAGTGACTTTCACAACCATGGAACCTGTTTTCAAGTCAATCCCATCTCTTTGAAATTTTTCTTCAGCAAAGGCAGTAATCCTCTTATCAAACCTACAAAAACAAGTGCCCAAAATTTTGATGCTCCAAAGTAACCAATCAAATAATCAAAACACATAGAATATAAAATAATGTCCTTACATGTTCAAAATATGATCTCCTGCCTCTAGGAGGGTTATTTTTGCATATTCTTTCAATGAAGGATACAACCCTGCTAAATCCTCAACAGCAAAGTCATGAAGCTCTGCTGCAAATTCCACCCCAGTTGGACCCCCTCCAACTATTACAAAGTGAAGAGTTCTCTTCTTCTCTTCTTCACTTAAATTTGGAAGGCTGGCACGCTCGAAACAATCGATAACGGTCTGCCGAATCCTTTGAGCATCCTCCACTCCCTATGTAATGGTTTCAACTTAGTTCGGTTTGTTTTAAAGAATGAATCCTTAAGATATCGAAGCCTTTACTTGGTGTAAGATATTCATGTTAAACCAAATACCTTCAAGAAGTGAGCATTTTCTTCCACTCCAGGTGTGTTGAAAGTGTTGGATTTAGCTCCCATGGCTATTATCAGATAGTCATAGTCTACAGAAAATTCTTCCCTGCCACCCAAATTTGTGTCTTGATTTGATCGACAGAATACTTTCTTATTCTCTGCATCTATCTTATAACACTCAGCTTCCCTAAATTCAATATTCAAGCCTTTCTGCAACATCAAATTGGTCAAGTTAATCTTGGAAAAACACTGTCAAGAACAATGGACTAACTACTAAATCCAAAAGCTCCATTACACACAAAGTTTAAACTATAGTAAGCTGAACTTTGATTCAACTCCTCCATTTTAAACAGAAACAAAATTTTGGCTACCTTCTTCGTGATACTACGAATTGGTTCGACAATGCTCCGGGCCTCGACGGTGCCACACGTAACACTAGGAAGCAAAGGGGTGAAAGCAAAGTAATTATGAGGAGAAATAACATGAACATCATAAGATGCGCTCTTGAGGTTCTTCAAAAAGCTGGTGCCAGCCCATCCTGTTCCAAGCACCACCACCTTCTTCTTCTTGAAGTCACCATCTTTTGGGGCTGCATCAGCAAATGCAGATTGATACATTGATTTTCCATTAGTAGCAGCCACCAGCCCTCCTCCACTGCAGATGATACAGAATTTCTCCACTATAAAATGAAGACATACAATCTAAAGAACATTGGTGTAATTTTTTTATCATACGTGATACCCCATATCAGAAGTTTTAACAGATTTTTTTTCTTTATATTCTTGATTGTTCAAGCCAACTTAAGCACACCTCGACTATTATCAAATGTTAAGAAAAACAGTAGGAAATTAATGTTTAGCTAGGTGACCACCATAGATTGAATCTATGGCTCTCTTAGTTATTTAAAGCTTTCTTAACCACTAGATCCCTCCATGATGATTGGCACACTCTAATAGATGAAATATTCACTAATCCAAATCTCCAAAATTGGGACAACTCGAAGAAATTCACAAGCACTTTAACATATTTTTGAGTTTCCGAGGCAACGTAGACGTATCTCAACTATTTTCATAGGAAAACAACCTAATCCTATTCAAAAGAAAGCTAATTCCTGGGTAGGTAGTCATCATGGATTGAACTTATAATTTTTTAGTTTCTTTAGATCCTCATGAACCACTACGCCAACTATGGTAATTTATATACACCCTTTTGGCCTGATGTAACAAAAAGTTCATAACACCAAGCATTTATGAACATCCACCCACTATATCAGTTTTTTCATTTGCTTTTTTGGTGTCATAACAACAACTATTGCAAGAGACAGGAAAGGGAAAAGGGTTGGTTAAAAACCTGACAGTGAAGAGGATGAGAAGCTTGGAGATGGAAGGATGATCATGAAAAGTCTTGGAGGCTCTGTTGTAGAAGGAATTCCATCCCATTGTGAAACCTTAATTTCTGTGTTTGAGGAGAGAAAATCAGAGATTCAGGAAATATGCAAAATTCAAGAGAAAAATACGAAACAGTTATGGTCTTCAGCGTAAATGAAGGAACGTTTTCTTTATACAGTAGAGCGAGGACGAAGGAGTAACTGCCAAGTAAACAAAATAGGTTTTTTTTAATTTAATTATTAAATTTCATAAATGAATATGATTTCACCATTTATTTTCATGGGAAAGAAGGACATTTTGCCATTGACTGAGAAAGAGATCTCCTACATATTAGGAAAGATTTAAATCTTCCATGTATGTTTGATTCGTTCCAGGGATGTTAACGCCAATGAATTTTAACACCCAATCATTAAACTAGGAATTAAAATCTCCACTACCAAATTTACACACGAATAATATCTCTTGTCTTTTAAGATTTTAATTTCCAAGGGTTTATTTTTCCAATTTACTTATTTTTAGTTTCTATTTGGATTATGATTTTTTTTTTTTTTTTTTTTTGAGTACAAGTTGGGGAAGGAGGACAAGAGCTCGAACTCGTGACTATGAAGTTGAAATGGATTAACATCAAACAAGATAATAACTGCGCCACTGACTTTCAGTAATTTTTTTCTCTTTTTACGAGTGATTTTCATGATCATTTTGCACATATCTCCACTATAGGCATGGGTGATTCTCATGAATAATCACTTCATGATGGATTTTGTTTTTATTTTTTAAACGAAATACATTTTAGGTAATTTGTTATAGGTTGCAACTATTTTTGTTTATTTTAATTATAATATTTTTTAAATGTATTTCATTTATAGTATAATTTTGAACTTTTCTTCATATGCATATTCTAATCTTTTCCTTTTTCGGAAACAATTTATTGCACTAATTAAAACTATTTTAATACGAATTGAAAAGTATGCAACCTTTTTGTCTTTATGCTTTCCCAATTTTTATCCATATACCAATTTCTTTTAAAAAATATTTCATATAATTTTGTATTATACATGATTATTTTTAAATTATATTTGAGTTTTAACCGCAGTTTTTACTAAAAAAAATAACGCAAAGAGATGAAGGGACTAATGAATATTGAATAGGGTGGCATCAAAATGGTCAAATGGGATTTCATCTTAATCATTGATCAAATTAAATTTCATATCAACCCAAATTTATTTAACAAGGTAAATATTTTATAACAAAATTTTCTTAAATAAAACTAATCCAAAACTTAAAAGTAACTAGACATTTAAAAGTTTAAGGAAAAAAAAAGTTAGAGAATTATGTATGCCAGAACTGATCATCTATAACTCGAGTAATCTAACAAGTTCCAATCCTCTCCTCCAAAAATTGTTAATTAAAAAAAAATAAAATTCCTTTTACTCAAAAGAATAAAATATATATTGGCTACTTTCCTTTATTTCTGAGTTACAATTTCCATTCTCAACAAAATCACAAACAATATCAAAATAAAGAGCTTCTACAGTGTCGAGATCCAAGTTCCCCTCATCCCAACGCATGTTGGGATATGCAAAGGCTCTCTTTGGAATGGTATGAATTTTATAACCTTAACACTACAAAAAAGACAGAAGAACAGCCCCAATGATTTTGAACAATATCAATCAGATCAGATCAGAACAACCTTTAGAAGTTGCCTAACCAGGGAATCAGAAACGTTCCAAAGTGATCAATTCAGTTCCGGTCATGTCGAAACAAGTTCTCAGAAATGGCTCTCTAAAACAATCAACTAAAGATCCAATTCAATCAATCCTGATAAACAACCCAGCTACTTCCAGGCACTGCCTTAACTCTCCTCTCTTTCATTTCACTTCTCATCTTTTGAGCCTCCTCATGCCTTCCTACACTTGCATACATTTTAGCCAACAGCACATAATTTGCAGCATTGTCAGGCTCTATCTCAAACAAAGCCTTCCCAGCAATCTCTGCCAGCTCCAACTCTCCATAATTTCGACAAGCCCCAAGAAGGGCACCCCAAGCTTTCGCCGTGGCCCTCACTGGCATCTCACGAAGGATGTCGTACGCCTCGTATAACCTCCCTGCTCTGCTCAACACGTCTACTAAACAAGAATAATGGTCGCTGCTTGGTTGCAGACCATAATCTCTCTGCATACGACTCAAATAACCCAATGCTTCATCCGCTAACCCCGCGTGACTACAAGCTTTCAACACCCCTATGAACGTAATCTCATCAGGCTGTACTTTAGCAAACTCCATTTGTTCAAAGATGTTCAAAGCAATTCTAGCCTCCCCATGAAGAGCATAAGCTGAAATCAAACTACTCCACGCAACCACATCTCTGTCCTTCATACTCTCAAACACATTATGCGCATAAACGAGACACCCGGATCGTCCATAAGCCTCAACAAGGCCACTACTCAACTGGGGATGACAACAAATATCGTTTCTCACGCCATAGCAATGAATTTGCTTAACCAAGTCCAAACCCACCAGTCCAACACTCGCAGGCAACAAAGCAAGAAGAGTAATCAAATTAGCCTTCAACCCACAATGCTGCATCCTACGATAGAAAGCAATGGCCTGGAACCCATCTTCCAATTCCGACAACCCCGCGATAATCGAATTGAAAGACGAAGTACTGGGTGGAACATCCATGGATTCAAACAAGCGGAGAGCATGAGACAACATGTTGGAGTGGGCGTAGAGAGACAACATGGCATTCCAGAGGACGACGGTTCTTTGAGGAATTTGGTCGAACAGGTTGCGTGCGAGGGAAAGGGAGAGGCATTTGCCGTACATGTGGATGAGCGCAGAAGCGACAAATGGGCTTGAGAGAAGGGAGGATTTGGCAGCGTGGGCGTGGATGGAAATGCCCAAACGGGGTCGGCGGATTGCGGTGCAGGATTTGAGGGCGAGAGAGAAGACATGGGCGTCTAAGGGAAGAGCAAGGGAGGTCTGGATGTGGTGGAAAAGAGTGAGAGCTTGGTTGTGGTTGCCATGGTTCGCGTAAAAGGTTAGTTGTTTGGTGTAACAAAGCAAGCGTACATAGTTTGAGTTGAATGACCCCATTATATGCTTATGCTCGGTGGATACAAACACAATGGGTTTTCCCAGCACCTACGAATTTCCAGGTTATGAAGGTATGATTTCGACCAACACACGGAAGCTTGCCTTTCCTAGAAAACAATTCCGAAATAACATTTCAAGTTTTCATAAATTTACTTTACTCATTTTCAATTTTTTGCTACAATTTATTAATTCAAAGAGCATATAGCAATTAATTCAAAAGTTTAAAAAAGAAAAAAAGTATTACGTGGTTTATTTTTTAAATTTTTAAATTAAACCATTTTATCCTAATAATACTTAATTTTAATCGAATATTTTTTTGGGAATTTTGTGCATAATAAAAAGTATTTATATCTATAACACAAAATAAAAAATAATTAATTTATAACAGAAAATTCAGATTGAATTCTATAAATCAATATTAGTTCTATTATTAATTGAGTTATACCACCCACAATTTTCCTACTTCATTTTCTTTTGTAAAGTAATCCAGCACACTTTTTCTAAGTGTTTTCACAAAACTAGACTTAAAAAAATAATGTTCACATTGACAAAAAGATTTTCATGGAGTAAAAAATAGTTATCTAAGGTCCCTAAAGAAGTATCAAACCAAAAAAACAAAAAACAAATAATGATAATAATAATAATAACAAAGGGATGAATACAAGAGTGGTAAAATAATAGACAGACAGAATGTTAGGGACCCCCATAAACCTTTCAATGTGATAGGGAACTTCGAGCGCTATTTTCCTTTTTATAATATGTGAATAATTTCAATCATTTTCCATTTCGCTTCATGTTTCGATTAAGAAAATGGCGTCACTAAAAAAGTTTTGCCTTGTGGTGGTGTATTTTCACTATATCAGCAAGGGTCAATAATGAACAAGGCTTAAAAAACGATTTTTTTTTAAAATGTTAAGGGACTAAACACGGCGAGAACCATCACAAAGCAAATGCATAATTAATTAACTAAATAAAGATAAACATAAAATCAAATTCCATGTTGTAAAATAAATAATTAATACATTCGATAGGTTCTTTATTAAGACGACAGTCGGGATATAAATTCATAGATCAATTCAGGTATTGACATCGCAGAACAAAATGATTAAAAAATATAATGGATATCATAAAAATCTGTATAATAAGGAATTGTAACCAATAACGACGACAAAAGAGAAGGCATCGTTATAATAATTCATAGCCAGGATTCATGACATTTAAATTACCAACACAGGTAACGTTTTACATCCAAGAATGTCAAAGGATACAATAACATTTAAGCTAAGAAGCGTAATATCAAAATCAATTCAAATTAACATCCAAGAAGACTTGTATATCGAATCTCCAACTTCAGCACTAGCCTTCAATTATGGATTCCAATGGTTCTATTCCAGAAACGTCCAAGCACGAGTACATCATTAAACCCTGCAAATATAACAAAAAGACTAGGAGAATACCAAAGCAACAGCTAAAAAAGAACAAATACACCGACAATAAGATGTGTATAATATACTTCCGCATGATTTTTTAATTTGGCGCTGTTATTTAACTCCAGTCTCCTAAAGATGGCGAGAAGAAGCTGATGACAACACACAATTTCTGAGTTTTTCAGACGTCGTTCCAACATGAATACGATGGAAGAGTATAGTTAAACTCAATACAAAGTTTACGCGAAGCACAATTAGGTATTAAATAAAAAAACAAAGACAAGGGTAAAAAGATGCCTCAGACAAACCCATATAACTCATACAAATGCTGCTACACCAAGTAGGTTCTCCCTGAAACAGGGTCTTGGCATCACAGCATCTCAGTAATTTGGATTATATCATCATAGGCTGAAATCATAATAAATTGTTCACGCGTTAAAACAAAACAAAACACACTAATTCAGGGAAACAAGAAGATTGATCAAATAATATGATATATTTTAACCTAGTACATTAAGAACAGTCTCACGTAATTGTATTTTCCCTCAGTTAAATCCATAAATATCATATGAAAATCGCTTCACCAAGTAGGTTCTCCCTGAAACAGGGTCTTGGCTCCACAAAGTCTCAAAAAGACGGATTAAGTCATCATTGGAAAGCTAAAATTGAGTCAATTTCAAAGAATTTAAAACAAATTAAAATGTAACACAATCAGGTTGCAATATACCCCGAGTAGGAATAACATTTTATAAATTTAGAAGACTCAGATCAAATGTAACAGCTTTATCTATCATCAAATTCTGAAGCAGAACTGGCGTAATAAGCTGAAGTTTAATCATCACTGCCAGCCCAAAAAAAAAATTCAAAGAAAATGGCTCATATTAAGAAATTCAACCATTAATTATCTGCTTACTTCATCGTTTAATCTCGGAAGCGCGGATAATGTTGTAATCATAGCCAATTAATCTTCTTAATAATACAAGAAATACAAATCATAAACTATAAAGTAAAACCTATATGAGAATAAGTATAGCGGAAGTTTTTAGAGGCACAAACATTGAAACGACAGGCCCCCACGTGAACACCGCGTAAGATTCAATATTGGCCTCTATGACTAGCTTCATTTTCATATGCTTAATCTGCAGAAAACAAGCTAAAGGTGTAGTGAGGCCCCAAATTCATAACTAAACAAATCAAAACAAAATGGAATAATGATAATGGGATTTCGCCGTTATTTTGACACAGATGAGCCGTGGAATAAGAAGACAAACCTGCAACACTAAACGGCGACGATCTAGCACGAGCAATGGGGCTATCACCGTCACGGAGATAATCAGAGTAGCCCGGGGTGCATCGTGCAGAGAAAATTAAAATAGAAATATATTCAGGAAGCGTAATACCGTAATGAAAAGAGAGATCGCCGCCGAGCTGATGAACCCTAAATTAAGCTCACCCTAAACGTGTGTTGGATGAAGATGAAGATGAAGTGACCTTGTGTGGGGTTATATAGAACCAAAACCCTAGAAGGTAGTGGTTTTTGCTTCTGAGAGGCCTCTAATGTTTGATTGGGCCTCGGCCCATAAAATGGCCTGGCCCATGCGTCTATCTTTTTTTTTACAAGAAAATATCAACTTTCAATTGGTTTTAATTGTAGAATGTATTGGGAACTTATTCTTAATTAGGTCTTTTTTTAACAAGCTGGAAGAGGGAGTTACAAACCTGACAAAAATAATAAATTTATATATTTTTAATTAGTTCAGTTATGTTTTTGTTGGTAATAAAATAATTTTTATATATTTAAATTCATAAAAATAAAAGAACTTGAATCATACTTCTTAATTGCTTGAACAAACTCTAGATGTCTTTTATTTTAAACAAGATGCAAATGAACTCAATTTTTTTATTGACTTTATTAGGTTAGTTGGTATTTATTCAGTTTAGTATATATATATATAACAAATTCCATTTAAGTTTAATAAATAATGAAGTCTCAGAATCACAAACTCCATGATGACTAATATAATGGCTTATGTTCCCTTTGAATTTGACCTAAAATCTTTGTTTAGATTACTAATTGCTCATCTTGAAAGTTAAAAATAGTTTATAGTAAATTCAGGTTCATAGTCACAAAGAATTAAAAGATTTATACTATAAAAAAAATGCTTTTTTCATAAATAGACCCTATTTGAAAAGTATTTGCAAATATATATATCTACAAAAATATTAGCAAAAGTAGATTTTGTTTTAATACATTATAAAATCCGAAAATAATGAATTACAATCATACCCTCATATCGGTTGTTTTTTAATTTTGGAAGAAAATTTTCAAAAAAGGAAAACTATTTCACATTCCAAAACCACAAATTGCAAATTTATGGGCATTAATTGTAGAAAAATATACCATTCGAAATCACATTTATTAGAGACGTTTCATCTTCTTTTTTTAATACCTTATAAATTTAAAAAATAACGATCAAATTATTGGTTTTTCATTTGGAGAGTAAAATTTTAAAAAAGGAAATTCGTCTCACATTCCAAACCAGAAATCGTCAATTTATGGTGCATTAATTGTAGGACGAGAGTGGCGACAATACATTGTTAGACGTACTGTGTTGTAATTTACATACAGTATAGTTCGTAATGTACATGTTATTTGATTCTAGTAAGTTTATTTATAAATAAATCGTATGAGCGGCTGAACGTTCAATTTCGTTGATTGAAACTAGAACACGTTTGATAACCACATAGTATTGAAACAACTTAGTATATACGGTACAACCATAATATATCATGTATCATACCGTATTTTTAAAAACTTTGTGTTTTTTTTAAAGTGTTTAATTTGCTGATATGGATACTTGTAATGTGATTTAATATGTTTGCGACAGCGAACAAGTAATTTTGAATGTACAATACCGTATAGTAAAACATTGAGAAATAACATATGTAATATTTGTGAATTGATAGAGATTCGTACTGTTGGAACAACTTCACACAAAATTACTATTCAAAGTGAGATCAATAATAAATAAAAAAAGGTCTCATGGTTTACAAAATTGAAATTGAAAGCATTAGACATAAAAAAAAGACTGTAATGTAAAATCATTATTGAGTGAATGTGTTCCTCAATATTTATGCGACGCTCTTCAGCTACTTCATGATTATGGTACATCTCATTTTCATCCTACTGACCATTACGTGCAATACAGATAGGAATGCTTGTTGAACCTATAAGAAAACGTTGTATAGTATTACAAAAATGTCCAAATAATATTGTTCTATATTATAAGTCGTATAATATACATGTATAAACAATACCGTATTGCATAATGAAAATTTAATGAATAGTAATATGAGTACGAAAAATGTATTATACATGAATCAAAAAGAATAATAAACCATAAATGTATTGTGTAACTTATACAATATGTATAATGAAATAATGAAACATATAGAGTTTTGTATAGCTTATACAGTAATATAACGTACGGTACATGGAAAACTACAGTAGATAATACTCAAGTATACATGACTTGAACATTTTAGTATGTAGATAATACTGTTCTACATATGATTTAAATACATTTATAAACAGAAATATTGACATTGTAAATAACACTATGTGCAATTTCAAATGGAATGATTATGAACTTGTAAGGAAAAGATGTACAATATAACTAACCTAAAAATATAGTATGAACATACGGTATATAGTCAATTATACAATTTCTTTGACTATATAGAAATCGAAAACATGTGAATATACGGTATATACTCAATTATACAGTTTTGTAGATGTATATACAGTCAATTATACCACAATATGAATTGGAAAGTACGAAGATACTACTCTTCTACATATGATTTTACTACATTTTCTAAACATGATTTTTGGCATTCTAAAGATTGGAATATAAATGAATTAAATGTACAAAATTGACATAAATAGAAATAAAACATATCATACTAAACAATATGAGACATATCGAATCACGACTATACTGAAAAATGAACAGTAACATGCTAATGGTGATGGATAAGTAATAAAAACGTGATACAAATATTGTGAAAAACGGAGATTATTGAGAGAAGATGACTTAACTCGTATGATTATACCATCCGATCGGAGCTTTGTGGTCGAAGAAAATTTACATTTTACGTGGTGGCTGGAATGTGAAAAGAGAGAATGAATAGAGCTGAAGAAACGAAAATGGAGGAATGGAGAATCGAGGAAGAAGAGTGAAACAGAAAAAGAAAAGGAAGAAAGATGGAAGATAAATGAGAAAAGGAATTAAAATCTTTTGCATTAAAAGAGTTGACAATTAAATATGGTATGTTTTAAAAGAATGGAAAATATGTTTAAATGGGTGTTTTAATTCAAAAATTTAGTATTAAATGTGATAAATGGCAAAATGGTATTAATGAAAAATTAATAATTACTAATTTTAATAAAAAAAATTAACTTTGCAAAAAAAAACTTGGACACTTATATTTGCAAATACTTTTCGGATGTGGTCTAGTTACTATAATTTCCCTAAAAAAAATCGTGTTGGAGTTGATTTCAATTCATCTATATTTTCAATTTTTCAACCATTGAGTTAAAATTGATATCTAATAAAAGAAAAAATTATTGGTTCATTTTTTCATTTGGTTCAGTTCTTTCTTTTTTTTTTTTTTTATTTCAAAGAGAATTTGATTATTTTTTTCTTATTTTCTACTTTTTTTTAATAGTTAAAAACAACATTCTTCATAAAATAATTATAAATTATAAATATTTTTTTCCTATTTTATCTTTAAATTAGTTATTTTATCCAATCTCAACATTATATATTGTTGTTTTTATATTCGATTCAATTTTTTCTTCCATCGAAATAATCAATATATTTCAATTTTCTAAAGTATCGAATAGTAATAATCAAACTCTAAAAAAAAAAATGGTATAATGAAATATTATTCAAAAAAACTGAACCAGACCATTGAATGAATTTGGTTTGGTTTGGTCCATTTTGTGTTTTCGTTTTTTCTTCGGCCCCCCAGTTTGTGCACATGAATGTGGGGTTTGGAAACAAACGAGACAACAGATTCTCCATCGAGCAGAAGCTGGTGGTCGTGCCAATTAAGAATTCAACTGTGTCCGTCCTTGCCATACATACCCCCATCCATCGCTGCAAAGATCCAACTTATTCTGCCCCAAAGCTAAACCCTAATTCATACATTCACCGCCTCCATTTCGG
Organism: Sicyos edulis; assembly: GCA_036507275.1. Lineage (NCBI taxonomy): Eukaryota > Viridiplantae > Streptophyta > Magnoliopsida > Cucurbitales > Cucurbitaceae > Sicyos > Sicyos edulis. The sequence continues at coordinate 41,319,252 of CM071850.1, forward strand.
GATCTGAAATCACCCGATTCAGTTCGTGACTGATCGGAAATCCGGCCGGAGAATGAGGCGGAGGCCCCAGGAATTCCGACGGCCTGGGAGGAGAAGATTGTCCAACGCCTTCTGGTGGGCTCTGTGTTTTGTTGCGGTTTTGCTCTTCGTTTTCATTCTCAGCAAAGGGACTCAGATTGAGTCCAGGCCTGTCTTATCTAGGGTAAAGATCTGCTTTCTTTTCTATATTTTCCCCCAATTTTGGCTTTGAGGTTCGATTAGTATCTCAATTTCTGACTGTGGATTTCCATTTACTACTGCAATACGCACTCAATTGTTATGAATTTCGTAGTTTTTGTTGATTTTTGTTTTGCTAATCTGAGAAATGGAAATGCCATCTATGATCTAGTTTTGCGTCGTGTTATGCTTTTCCTTCGTGATCTGTTCTTTAAGTAACTTTAGATTTGATCTTATCTGTCTGATTTATCTGGCTTTGAAGTTTGTTTGTCTCATTTATTTGGGACATTGAAGAAATGACAGGTAAAACGTGGGATTTGGTGACAGGAACCAATTCAAGAAACTTCAAGAACTTTGTATTTCCATGAAAAAAAGTACAGTCAAATTCAATTTCAAGTAATTTGAAGAGCTCGTGTGTATCCCACTTGAGCCAAATCACTTTATTTCTTACTATATCTTTCTATCTAACTTATTTGCTCTCAACACTTACATGCTCCATACTTCCATGTATTTGTTAGATAATATGCTTTCTTTATTGAGTAATGCCTTATTTTCCCACCGTTTATACCGTATTGGTTAAGTTAGGCCTTTTGAATTGGTTAAGTGGCAACCATTTGCTAAATTTTAACATTTTCTGCACTATTATGTAGAGATCATATAGACATGAAAGAATTATGGAAGGCCTCAACATTACCGAAGAGATGTTGAACCCCAGCTCTATTGCCCGGCAACTCAGTGATCAAGTTTCTCTAGCTAAAGCATTTGTTGTGATTGCAAAAGAGAGCAGCAATCTTCAGTTTGCTTGGGAATTAAGTGCTCAAATCCGGAATTCACAACTCCTTCTCTCGAATGCTGCAACAAGGAGAGCACCTCTGAGTATTACAGATGCAGAAACTGCAATACGTGACATGGCATTGTTGCTTTATCAAGCCCAGCAACTTCATTATGATAGTGCAACCATGATCATGAGGCTGAAAGCTAAAATCCAGACTCTTGATGAGCAAATGAGCTCAGTCAGTGACAAAAGTTCAAAATATGGACAAATTGCTGCTGAAGAAGTCCCCAAAAGTCTATACTGCCTTGGCGTTCGCTTGACCACTGAATGGTTCACGAACTTAATTTTACAGAGGAAGCTCAATGAAAAGAATGAAATGGATATGAAGCTGACAGATAATGATCTTTACCATTTCTGTATATTCTCTGACAACATCCTGGCCACTTCAGTTGTTGTCAACTCCACTGCTTTGAATTCAAACAATCCTGAGAGGGTTGTTTTTCATCTCGTAACTGACGAAGTCAATTATGCAGCAATGAAGGCCTGGTTTTCAATGAACAGCTTTAGAAGGGTGACTGTTGATGTTCAGAAGTTTGAAGATTTTAGCTGGTTAAATGCTTCTTATGTCCCAGTACTCAAGCAACTCCAAGACTCAGATACTCAAAACTATTACTTTTCAGGTAGTGGTGGTGATGGTCGGACTCCCATCAAGTTTCGGAATCCCAAATATCTTTCAATGCTCAACCATCTCAGGTTTTATATTCCAGAAGTTTTTCCTGCGCTTGAAAAAGTAGTATTTCTTGATGATGATGTTGTGGTCCAGAAAGATATTTCTGGTCTTTTCGGTATTGATTTGAATGGTAACGTAAATGGAGCAGTCGAGACATGCATGGAGACCTTTCACAGATATCATAAGTACTTAAACTACTCACATCCTCTTATCAGGGAACATTTTGATCCAGATGCTTGTGGATGGGCATTCGGGATGAACGTGTTTGATTTGGTAGAGTGGAGGAAGAGAAATGTAACCGGGATTTATCATTATTGGCAAGAAAAGAATGTAGATCGGACGCTATGGAAACTCGGTACACTGCCGCCTGGACTGCTTACATTCTATGGGTTGACAGAACCATTGGATCCCGCATGGCATGTGTTAGGATTGGGCTACACAAATGTCGATCCTCAGTTGATTGACAAGGGGGCTGTGCTTCACTTTAATGGCAACTCAAAGCCATGGCTTAAGATTGGGATAGAGAAGTACAAGTCCCTTTGGGAGAAATACGTTGATTATACCCATCCTCTATTGCAAAGCTGCAATTTCCATTGATCATGTGAACATAAATTTGCCAGATTATCACAAAATCAACATGGCAAGTTGCTGAAACACGAATATTTATATTCAATTTCTTGTTGTAGCACAGATTCTTGATAATAGATAGTTGGCCTGATGTTTTGAATTCAATCTCTGTTCTTGTAGGTTAGAGTGAACAATTGTAGACCATTTTTCTTGTGCCATTAACAGCAATTGATTCCATCTTTGTATCAGTAGCTATTCATGCTCCCCTTGGATATGCATCCTAACATATTTGAATTTGGAAGTTTTTTTTTTTTTTGTTAATTTTTTTTATTCAACAACATTCGGGTGGAGAATTAAACTCAGGGGTATTATACATCATGCTTGATTAGAGTTACTCTTGTTGTTAACTTAATGTTAATTAGACTAATTTTAACTTTCAATATGTTAATGAATGAATTATTTTAGTCTTCACATGTATTTAATTTTTTTAAAATAAATATAAAAGTAAACTAAAAAAACACATAGTGATTAAAATGACACGAGATAAAAATGTTCAATTTTAAAATTTAAAGATAAAAAATTCAAACTAGAAAGAGATCACTTCATTGGTGAGCTGCATTACCAATCCAAACTCAATAAGTTCTCGATCTATTTTTAACCATTTCAAATTGGACATTTTATCATACACGAAGCTTGTGACATATCTTACATATCTACAAATACCTATTGATCACAACTCAAGATTACCAAACAAACAATCACTTTGCACTGAAGTTAAGACCCTCAGTTGATTGAAAGAGATGAACCAAAAAAATGGCGTAAAATCTCTGTGATTACGTTAACACCTTATATTTACATGTTTCCATTCAAATCTCATCAAATCATAAGCTTCGGTTTTTGAGATTCATGTAGATGACAGGTGTCGCAAATCCACGGAGCAATTCCAGAAGCCGGCAGAGTCAAAATCTTACTAAATTGCAAAAACAAATCAATTCAAATTCCTAACCGTCTTCTATATAGTTGCGGTCGCTTCTCAAGCCCCAATTGAACATTATTTTTTGTCCATTGACGGAATCATCAAGAAACAAGATAACTATATCCCATTTTGTTAAGTGATTTTTCCTTTGCAACAAACCCCCCCCTTTATTTATTTGTTCTGTTATGCAATCAAAGAAACAAAAAAGAATTTTCGAAATTCCCATTCTACCAGAAAAAATAAAGCCGCCGATTCTGCAGTGTACATGAATCGATGAGGAACAACAACGAAACGGTGGTTTCCGATCAGTTTCCGAGACACAGAAGAGTGAAATCCCGTGAAGTAAGTTCGCGATTTCTCTCGCCGGCGGCCTCTGCGACTGACGCCGCCGTACCGCCGTCGTCTCCCGGCCGAGCTCTTTCACCCACTCATCGGAAATCGTTCGATTCTCGCAAATACAGAAGCCAAGAAGAGTCCATTTTCGCTCATGGGCTTTGGCCTTCTTCCACTAAGAGATTGGATACGCTAGCGGATCATCTCGGAAACGAGCGACTGAAAGATGTCAAACCTGAAGATGAGAGACCCATTATTGGGGGTTCTTTGAGATTTGACGAGAAATATCAAAGCTCTTCACTTTCGAAATTGCCAGAACAGAGCTTAGAATCTGCTAGATTGTCTGTAGATGAGAATGCTCTGTTTGGAAGATCATCAAGAAGGAGTTCAGACAATTTCAAGAACAGTTTAGAGTTACAGACCGATTGTAAATCTCCGGTGATGTTGGGAAAAACTCCGACCATAATCAAGAAACCGGGTATTATGGTCCCTTCCAAGTATATGAACGATGTAATTACAAGAAAGTCTCAAAGAGGGTCTTCAGAATCAAACCTTCCGAACCCTGTTTCATTCGAGGGATCGCCAACTGCGAAGAGAGTTTCTTCGAAACACCGAATTCAACGAGCTAATTCGATATCTGGAGGACATGGGAGCTCCATTTCGCAGTGGGCATTGTCGCCTGGACGGTCCGGTTCGCCCCCGATGTCGGTGGAGAGCAAAGAAAAACTAATGTCGTTTTCGAGTTTAAGACCGGTAAGGAGTCCTTCGAAAGGGGCTACGGGGATGGAGAAGCTGCTTAACTTGGGATTGGACTTGTTCAAGAGCAGAAAAGCTTCCATCTCTTCCATTTCATCCCCAATGGGAGCTGGAGTCTCGGATGATGTTCATCGACTTAGAATGTCTCATAACCGATTGGTGCAGTGGCGTTTTGTCAATGCTAAAGCTTACTCTGCTAGTGGGAACTTGGCTATTTTGGCAGAGGTGAATACAAAACCATTTAAAGTTGATTGAAATTATATCATGTGGGCTATAATCTAACAAAAAATGGATTCTTCTTTTGAAACTTTTGCAGAAACATGTAGCAAATGCTTGGTATGTTATTGGTAAACTGCACCAATCTCTGCAACAAAAGAAGTTGCAGCTCCAAAAAGAAAAGCTCCAATTCAAGTTGAACTTCATTCTCCTTTCTCAAGTGAGTCGACTGAAAAATAATGAACTTAGAAGACTAGTCAAATCTATCAAATAATTATAATCTTTAAAAAAATATATAGAAAATATAGTGATTAGTATTGATGATTATGGATGCAAATGTTTTAGAATTTGACTACATTTCTAATTACTTTATTATAAGAGTTTATTCCATACAATCTCTTTTAAACAAGAAAACTCTCAACATTAAGATTGATTCAATGGGTTTCTTTTGCAGCTGAAGACATTGGAAAGCTGGGGAGGAATGGAAAGACAACATTTAACTGCACTTTCAATGACAAAAGATTGTCTTCATTCTGTCATCTGCAGGGTGCCACTCATTGAAGGTGCAAAGGTAAAAAAGAAGAGATTCAATTCTCTATAATTTGTTAACATCAAGATTCTCAACTCACATGAACTATATGTATAGATTGATGCTCAAACAATGTCCATGGCATTCAGACAAGCTTCTGATCTCGCAATCTCTATCAAGTCGAAGATGACTATATACGCCCCACCGGTAAAAGGCCTTTCAACTGTACATTTCTCTATGATCATAGCAGATTTAGCTAAGTGTTTTTTTTTTTATAAATGAGTAATGATTCATACAGGCCATGGAAACTGCATCCTTGCTCTCAGAATTAGCAAAAGTGGTCATACAAGAGAAATTGCTTTTAGAGGAAGTGTTTGAACTTCACAAAACCATATCAGTACTAGAGGTATGGATTAAGTAGTATAAGTATTCATATGGTTTAGAGTTATGAATTAAATCTCTTGTTTCTTGTATGGCAGATGGAAGAACTAAGTTTGAAATGTGCCATGGTTCAAATGGAAACTCTGCAGCAACAAAATGAAAAAATTTCTGTTATATGATCTATTTTTTCCATTGGTTTTGATGGGTGGCTCAGAAAACATTCATGTACAAAATATACTAATTAGTTTTAGTTAGATTCATACATAGGAATTATGAGTGTGATTAGGCTGTGAAAAACTCTGAGATTACTCAAATTGTATTTCATTAATCACTGAATAAAGCATTCGTTTTTCGCAATGCAATTATTTTGTCTATTTTAAACTTCAATGAGCAGCAGAGAAAGTGTCCCACTGTGAATGCCCGCCGGCCTTTAAAAAAATACTCCTAAGTTGAATAAAGCAATCGTTTGTTTGATCTAATATGAAATTGTTGACAATAATTATTATGTGAACTTTGTAATTTACAAATGTGTGTGACCATGATGATTATGCATGCATTTCTATTGAAATGTATTAAAATCGTTGTTATTGTTCTTTGAATGTGGAATAATGGTTAATGAACCAACCTAGGCAACTAAATTCAAGATAATCAATGAAGATAGCAATCTATTCTGTTTCCATTTGGATTCCCAAGTTTTGTGTATTCCATAGATATTGACGGTGAAGAATAAAAGCTAACTCAATTGGCACTAAAATTTACGAAGGTTTATAATGGTCTAATTTTTACTCTCAACATGAACATAATTCAAACAACATAAAATACGTTAAAAAGAGTAGTTGCTATACTGATGATTATTGTAATCTAAAAAAAAAACATAAAATATATGGCCTTGTTTGATGACCATTTTATTTTTGAAATTTAAGTCTACAACAACTACCTTATCATATCTTTTTTCTTATTTGGATATCTACCTCTTACCTATATTTTCATAAACAAAATAAAAAATTGGAAACAAAAAAAAGTAGCTTTTACAAGCTTGTTTCTATTTTTGAAATTTGGTTAGTATTCACATATTTTCTTAAAAAAATATGAATATGTTATAGGAAATATGGTAGAAAAGTTGAGTAGAAATAATCTTAAATTTCATAAACAAAAAATAAAAAAATCGAATGATTATCAAACCGGATCTATATTATTGATTGGAAGTTTGAAGTCTCCCACCAACCACTCAACTATAGTTGAAGCTAAAGAAAAATTACTCTCTTAAAAAATAAAAAAAGTAGGGAATGCCCATTTTGTTTTTAGTTTGAAATATAAACTTACAACCATTACTTTCCTCTATATTTTTTCTTGCATTCTTAAAGAAAAAAAATAGAGCCCATACAAATTTTTTTGAATAAAATTAAGTAAAATTTTGAAAGTAAAAAAACAAAATGGTTATTGAATAGAAACTAAAAAAAAAAAATTCCCCATTATGTAAAAAGTATTTTTCCCACTACTTTTAAAAACGAATAAATAGGCAAAAGGGAGGAAATGCGACGTCGTTTGGCTTTGCCTGTGATTGATTTGAAGCGGTCAGGTCTCAATTTCTTAGTTCCATTCGGCCGTATCAGCGTCATTGATCTCTCTCTTTCTCTCTGCGGGGAACAGAATCTGAATCCATGGCTACCCTTGCGGCGGCTGCAGTTCGTCAAGCCAGAGCCCTAACCCTAACCCGAGTTTCATCTCCTCACTCAGCCGCCACTCTTATTCACCGGCGCGGCCTCGCTGGAGCTGCTGGTATTTTTCATATCTCGATCTCATTTTTAACGCATTTACATCATCATCCCCTTACACTAATCCCATTTCCGGATTTGTTCAATCCTTTTTCCAGTTCTATTCTTAGGCTTGGACCCCATTTGTTGTTTCCTAGGCATACATTGATCTAAGGATCTTGAAATTATGAATTCAAGGTTCCAATTATTTTAAATTTCGAACTTCTACTTTTTCTCGTATATGATTACCTTATCATTTGGTTCAATTGGGGGCTGTTGCTTTGTTGTAGTCCTGAATAAAGAACATGGAAAATTTGTAAACTGAAATATAATGCAGGCATTACATCGAAGGTTAAATGAAAATGGATTTTGTTAGAATGCTTAGTTGTATTTTAACGAGGCAAAACGTTTTTTTCACAATGTTTTTCACCCACTTCTTTGAGTAATCGATGTAGATATTTGCTATGTTGTAAAAAACTTCATAATTTGCAAAACATTAGCATGCTAAAATTTTGAAGATATATCAGATCATCATACATACATGGTATGCCTGTCGGCTGCTCTGGAATACAAATTTAAAAATATAAAAGTTTCTGATGAATAATCAAGTTACTCACTTAAAGATAAGTGAAAGATACTGGGCTATATAGTTTTCCTTAAAATTAAACTTTCTGGGTTTGTTTACAAGAATCCACCCTGCACATGCATTTGAATTCCGCTTGTAGTTCCTTTTGTCATCCTGGACCTTGTGTTGGGAGAATGATGAAACCAATAATCAAACATCAAAAGAAAAAGGGAAACATCAAAGTTGAGGAATAATTTTTTTGCTTACAAGTTTGACTATTTATTGATATTTGCAGACCACCATGGACCACCGAAGATTAACTGTTGGCAAGATCCTATGAGCCCATCTAAATGGAAGGAAGAGCATGTGAGACTTATTTTTTCATATGCAACTATTAGCTTCTATTTTTTGCTTTTTTTTTTCTTTCGTTCTTTTCTTTTTCTGGTTTTTTGTTCTTTCTAACGTATCTCATAAAGTCGTAGGATTTAAGATTGAGTGTATAAATTTTTTTAACTTTCTTAGAATTCCTAACCAGGGTCTCTTAAATTTATCAACTTAACAAAATAGTTGATTTTATAATTTAAGAGTTATATTTGAGGCCAAATTTTAATGCAGTTTCATTAGTCACTTGTAGTGTTAGTATTAGATCAGTCTTTATTAGCTATAATTTTGAACTTATGGGTTCGACTTGGGGCAAATGCAGCTGTTTGTCTCACTGTATTTACTTGTTCTCTTTGCTATGCATAGAATTTGAAGTTGAAATTTTTAATACCTTAAGTCAATAGTTTTACTCTGAAACTTATGAGTCTTATGCATATGTGCCCTCTTCTCTCTTTGTGTTCTAGTCTTGGAGAATAAATAAACAATGACTTTAATACTATACTTGTGCCGTATTTAATGTTTATCTGTTTCTTTTGCATCTTTCAAACAATATTTTCCAATGAGAAAATTGAACTTGTCCTGATGGGATTGTGGCATTTGCAGTTTGTGATTGTTTCTCTATCGGGATGGGGTCTACTCATCTATGGAGGGTACAAGTTCTTTACCGGAGGCAAAGGAAAGAAGGATGAGGTACTGTTGCACTGCACTTACTGTCTGTGTGCTGTGCTCTTGGTACTTAAAACCTCTTTAAAGCATTTTAACATTAACTGAATAATAAATATTATTTGACAGTCACTAATAGGTTTTGATTTGCTTACAAGATTAACTTCTTAGAACAGTTTGTTTTTTCCTCTGAGGTTCACCTTAAAAGTGTTGCTTACCGTTTTCCTTGGTTTTACCTTTAAGTTGAACCATTTGCACTTCCATATCAGTTGTAACATGAAATGTTGAAATAGAAAAATGTTCGTTAAACCTCTAAAAAGTAGGAGCATGCTGACCTCTCATGGAATATTTGAAATACAAGATCTGGGATTTATGTTTGTCTAGAGAATATAATATTTTTATGTTCCTTTTATCCCCTTCTTGGTGATTGAAGGTTTGAGTAGCGCAACGACCTTATTTGAACAAGATCTATTTGACAGTTTGTACTTCAGGTGGGAAATGATAAACATTGACCTGAGTTCTCACTTTTAATAACATTACATGGTTATATCTTTTGCTTTTGTACGTCTAGTTTTATTGTTTATTTATTATTTATTTTATAATCGTAATGTAACTAGCACATAATTTTTTTCAATAACAAGTTTTTGCCTCTCCTAATTTATTGCCCCTTGTTTTCAGAAACTTGCGGAACCATCACAATGAGTTGAGCTATGGACACTTTCCGATTGTTCTGAAGCACTCCCGTAATAATGTATTTCCTTGGACCTCATACGTCTGTGGATTTCATTTCAATATCGAATTGTTTCTCAGACTAGTATATTATGTTATATTGTAGCTGTTTCTTGATATTTTGGTTGTTTTATGCACTGAAGTCCTATATCTAATAATATGATTTTACCAACATTTAAGCCCCAACACCTCATTATAATTTGAAGGGTGAGCATCTTTGGTTCCGAGACTGTGATCGAACTAGTTTTTTTTTTAGTAAAATAACTCTGTTGTGTTAGTGAACTGCTTCTTGTTTCTTCAATTTCACAGGTAATACAAAAGTAGTTTAGTAAAAATCTAATTGGATTGATTACTTGTAATTTAGGAACATTATCGAGCAAGCTTTATGCATGGCGACACGACTAACACAAAGCCCATTTTCCTACATGAATAATCGAAATATAAACCACGGTTTGTTATTTGATTTAAAACTCAGACTCTGTCTCTTCATTGTTTTCTTCTTCCTTAACGTCTTCTGCAACCTCAGAGTTGGATTTCCCATCTCTCTCCTGTTCTGGGTCTTGTTTTTCTTCCCTTTTCGAGTCCTTAAGCACCTTTTCTTCACCTAGGTTTTGCTTAATGTTACCATCTTCCATGTCTTCATTTGCCATTTGCCTGTAGTTCGCCTTTTGTTCCTTATCTTTGCTCCAAGTTTCACTCTTCTTTGGATTCAATTCTTCTTGTTTGAACATTCTATCTTCCTTTTTTATCAGATTTTCTCTAGCTTTCTCTAGATTATCCACATTGACAAACTTCCGATGGGTCGTGCTAATGAGTCCACTACCATCCAAATTTCTGTTGTTTTCGTGCTTCATTTTCTTCGAAATCAGTCGCCATCTGTTATCCACCGTCCTTTTCTTGGCTATGTATCTCCATCTTTTTCCTCTTATCTTCCTAGGATGTCCATATTTGCCCGCCTCTGGTTTCAGGATCTTATCAGCTCTCTGATTTTCAACTATTTTAGAATCTTTACCTTCTTCCTCCTTGGGATCGTTGGTGACTTTAGACTCCTCTCCATTATGTTTTCTCACATCACCACCCACAACTTCCAGCTTCTCACCTTCGGGCTCGTCCTCTAAACTCTCTTGCTTCTGTCTTTCCTCTACCTCTATCTCCCTTTTTTCGAGGGTTTCTGGCTTTTGAGTTTCAGTTTCTTCTCTTTTTGAAGTGCTTCCTTCAATGAAATCCCTTGATTTACTCTCTCCTCTGTTATTCTCCATTGATTCGTTGTTCCCTACTCCATTACCACCACTTGACTCGAGCGGTTTCTCGTTGTGTTCTTCAGCCATTTTTGAATCCTCATGTGGGTCTGATGGATCTTCAGCAGCCACAGCTCCACGTGATTCAAGTTGACGTCTCAAGTCTTCTAACTCGTCTTCCTTTTGCTTGAGCCTTTGTGCGAAAGCAACCACTTGAGCATTTTCATTCCCAGTTTCATTTTCTTTCTCCCTCAACATTTTAATCTCACTCTTCTTCTCTTGAAGTGCAACATTAATGATCCTCTGCTCGTCTCTAAGCGAGTCGATGGTCGACTGCAACTCCAGCAACCTCCTATCAAGCTCCATTTTCTCGGTTCGAAGCAAGTACATTGATGCTTTCACTTCTTCATTGTTCTTCTCCAATTCCTCACTTCGATCTCTTTCTCTCTGTTCATTCAAAACGAGAAAAGTTTAGAAATGAGTGGCACCCAATGAACACATGCATGATAAAGAATTAACCTGGAAGAGGAGTTGAAAAGAGTGAAGATCCTGATCCGTGCGTTTGAGAAGAAGATTGCAAATACGAGCCTCTCTGCACTTGTGAATGAGCATCACGCCAAACAAGGCTCCCCCAAATGCAATCAGCAACATCAGAGCATAAGGCTTTCCTCTGCTGTTGCTGCCTTTGCTTTGGAGCCCTCCACCCAAACCCATCTTGGAAATATGATAAAGCTTGGGAATTTGGGGAGCTTATTGAAGAAGGAGAAATGGGCTTATTAATTTATATTGAAAATGGGAGGTTGCTTTGCTTGTCATGTAAAAAGGAACATGCAACCACTAACTCTGTTTCGGATTTCACAAGCCGCTGATTTTGGATACCATTTCCCCCCTTTTTTTAATTGATTTTTCTACTCTTTCTATGTTTAGTTGTTGACACCTTGCTCTTCTTCTTTGCTAATCAATCCCTGGAGAAGAACTTCATGACTCTACCTTTTGGGGTTTTTTGTTAAGCAAAACTTGAATAATGTATTTTTCAAAGATTTTCTTAGAATTCTTGTGAAACTTTGGCTAGGATTGAAGTATTTTATAGATTGAATTTCGAGTAGTTTTCTTGGTTTAATTTTCTAATTTAATCTTAAATTAAATTGAATAAAATTGTGGTTTTGATAATGAAATTGATTCAAGAGAAAAGATGTATCTTTTATTCATATTCCTATAACATAGAAATAAAAGTCAACTCTCCTACAATAAAGGTGTATTTTAACCAGTTAAGCTATAGCAAATCGAGTAAAAACCAATCATTCGAATCCACTCTACTCCTAGTTAATGTCAATAATCAATATGATCTTCCACAAAGATATCATTTGTTAATCATAGAAATTCTAGAATTCTCAAACGAAGTTATGGCTTGAAAACCACATATTGTGATCTAATGCTAAAAAGGCCTCTATATAATGCATCTGTACGTTATTTCTATATATGAATTAAATTTTCTTACTATTCTAAAAGTATGAGTCTTTATTAGATAACACATGGAATAGCTACGTTTATGCTTTTGCTGAAAGCAATACCACAAGGTTCTTTTGACTTTGCTATATTTCTTTTCCTTGTTAATCCTAATCTTCAATAAAAACAGTTTTCGTGGATCTGTGAGGTTTCGATGGGTGGGCTTACTTGAAAGCCCTAGGCTTGGTTACCTTCAAAGCCCATCAAAAGATCTCCAATTTGAAGAATTTCCGGATATTCCAATGCCTCGAAGATTGAGCTCTTTTGATTTTGGTGGACGAGTTTCTCTCTTTGCCAAAAGTTGAAGCAATCCCAGCAGCCTCAGGTAAAATTTACAAACAAATGAACCTTTTTTTTTTCTTTTCCTTCTTTTCTCGATAAATTAGTTTCCATGAACGATTTCTTCGATTCCTCTCTGAATCTTGAAGATACCCATTTGAAGGAAGGCTACGACGAGGGCTACAAAGACGCCAAGTCGCTGGCAAAGAAGAGGCTAAACAAGTGGGCCTGAAAGTTGGTTTCGAGGTCGCCCAGGAAATTGGATTCTACAGAGGGTGTGTGGACGTCTGGAATTCTGTTTTTCGGGTCGACCCGGAACGGTTTTCGGTTCGGATTCGGAGGAGCGTGAGGCAGATGGAGGAGTTGGTTGAGAATTACCCAATTCAGGACCCCGAGAATGAGCAAGTTCAGGAGCTGATGGAAGGGTTGAGGCTCAAGTTTAGAGCGATTTGCGCCACTCTTGGTGTCAAATTGGAGTATAATGGCTATCCCAAATCTAATTCAGATGGAAAAGAGATTGAATTTTGATGTGGGTTTTGTGGAGATTGTGTAATAGGCTCTTTGGAGATTTCACAGTAGGCTTTGAAATGATTGGTGAAATTTGGGAATTTGTTAGATGATTGTTTGGTCTTATTATATCCAATTTGAAGTCTCTGTTTCATCTTTTGTGGAGAGATGTTTTGGTTGTAGTGTAAAGGCAGGCTTTATGTTTGTATTATGGCATTTAATTTGCCTACGAGAATTTGAAAACAAAAACTGTTTGAAAGATTATTCAATAGTCATGATGTATTGGCTAGTTTAAGTTCTTGGAAATTGTAATAGACAACTATTGCTTGAAAGTGCCAAGTTTCCTTGTCATATTTTGACTAGTGCATTTCTCTCAAAGATCAAGCGCAACATTGTTGGGCTTTTCTAATAGTTTTAGATTGGCGTTCAAAATGTATAAACTTGATCATGAGCCTTGTACAAACTCAGACTAATTAGTTTTTTTATCAATGAGAAATTTTACACTCAAAGTTGCAACTTCTTACTACTAGTTGTTGTTTACATATTCTTATCATTTTGTGCAGTTAGTGAAGCGACCTGCAGTAAGAAGAGAGTAATGTCAAAACTAGTTCTTGCTTGCTGCAAGGTTTACATATCTGAAAGCCGAAACAAGGCTGCGCTGGAGTCAATTGAACGAGCTGCCAAGCTGTTCCCTGAAGCACCCATCATCAACAAGTTCACGGATGAGGTTTACAACAGAGTTGGATATACCCTTGTTTCCAAGCTTCAATCCAAGCCATCTGCGAAGTCATGTTCCCTTAGAAGTGCGGTCCTGAACATGGTAAAGACTGCATTTTCAGCAATAGACTTCAATTCGCATTGTGGCAGCCACCCACGACTCGGAGTTGTGGATCATATATGTTTTCACCCTCTGGCAAATGCTTCCTTGGACAATGTAGCTATAATTGCAAAATCTCTTGCAGCGGATGTTGGATGTGGTCTACAAGGTTTGTACTTCTTTTTGCACCTTACAAATGTTAGATTTTAGGCTGTGAAAATGCAAGGAATATCCTACCTAAATTCAGAGGCATTGCATTTCCTTTAATAAGCTGAGCTGATAAACCAGTGACAATAAATTTCTGCTCTATACTTCTCTAAGCAATGCAACGTTCATATGTTAAAAAAGATCTTGTTTCTCGCCTCCTCTCTTAGTAGTCATCCAATCCTTTGGCCATTGACTGTATTTCATTATTATAAGATAACTCCTTTGTTTAATGTATTATATTAAGGTAGTGCCTCAATGCTGTGCCTTCAAACTTTAGATGCAAAAAATTGTTGGGGGAAAACATATGTCCTTGTGATAATGACTATTATTCGTGATCTGAGAGTTCAATGACATCAATTACTGTGATATCCCTTTTGCCAAATATATTCAGTGGTGCTGATGATCTTAACCATAGCCTGCAGTCCCAACATTTCTATACGGAGCGGCTCATGAAGAGGGGAGGAAGCTGGCCATGATCAGAAGAGAGCTGGGTTATTTCAAGCCGAATTCTGATGGCTTACAGTGGGCTGGAGGGATGAAATCAGATTCATTGGCACTGAAGCCAGATGAGGGTCCAGCTGAAGCAAGTAAAGCAAATGGCGTCATTGTGATTGGAGCGACAGAGTGGGTCGATAACTACAACATCCCAATCTTCTCTGCCAACATTGATGCGGTTCGTAAAATTGCGAAACAAGTCAGTGAGAGAGGAGGTGGGCTTTCTTCAGTTCAAGCAATGGCCCTTGCTCATGATGAAGATGTAATTGAGGTGGCTTGTAATTTGCTTCAACCATGTAAAGTGGGAGGAAAAATGGTTCAGGTTGAAGTTGAGAGACTTGCAGAAAATGAGGGTTTAGCTGTGGGGGAAGGATATTTCACAGACCTCTCACAAGAGGGTATAATTGAAAGGTACCTCCAATTGCTTTCTGCTGTGTAATCTTCAAGTAACTTTCAAATTACATTTGACCTTTCATCTTATTCCATTATTCACAGTGGCCTCTATATGCCAGCTGCTATATAAAACTAAATTGGAATATAACAGTAATTATAAGTACAGATAATGGGATCTCTCAACAGACACAATGGAAAGTAGAGGATAAAGTTACATCCTCTAATAAATATAAGGATGATGTTTCTGATAAGACCCTAATAATCTTAACAATGCACAATAGAACCAACACAGAAAATAATGAAACACAAGAGAACTATATTGATATAATCGAACAATAAAAGTTACAATACCGTACTATTAGCCTTTCGAGAGGGCCAAGTCTCTCCCAATAGCCTTTCGAGAGGGCTATGTCTCTCCCAAGTGCCTTTCGAGAGGGTTACACTCTCCCAACTTGTTGAACAAGACAATAAGACAACAATACCAAAATATTTCCTTCCTTTCAAAATACCTTAAGACTCCTATTTATACTAAAAACTCTTAAAGGTCTAATTAGTATTCTACCCTTACATATATTATACTAATAATCTCATCCCACCCTTGGTACTCTATCAGTTTCACCGTCAGTAGTAGAGGATTTCTCTCCTAAGAAATGAAATGTAGAGCATGAAGATAACTAAAAATACATCTATTATTAGGATGATAACTTTCGACAGTTTTTGAAATAAAAGTTGGTTGTCTTACTCTTAAGTATTCATGATTTACTATTTATCTAATCAATATGAGATTACTTTGTGTTCACCTTTAGAGGGTAATGTTCTACTCATTTCATTTTAAAGATCAAATCCATGATCATGGAGTTGACAATCAAGCCAACATGTTACCAACCATTTTAGTAGTATATTGTAGTTTTACTTTCTTTATAAATTGTAAATAAATTTGAATGCTATTTTTATAGTATAAATCGAGGGAAGGAGACCACAAACTTCACATAGAAGGTACTACAATAAATGAGAATCGAATACCTATTTTCAGGATCGGTCACTGAATAATAAAACTAACTTGCTACCAACCTAAATACTAATTAATATACTATTTTGATTTTTATAGTTTAGGTTCATTCCATTTTATGTTTAATACTTTCAAATATGCAACCTCCATCTTGGTCACTAACTTACTAGGACATACCAAATACATGATGTCAGACGTTTTTGCTTCAAATATTTAATTTTAGTTATTATATTTAAAAGAAATCTGAAAATTAGTCTTTGTTCATTTTTTTTTCTTTATGAAATTGTGGTTAACTAAACAATAACTTTCCTGTAAGAAAACCATACGTATATAGAGAGAGTTCATATGGTGAATATTTGAGTCACACGTGGAGAACTATAAATTTGGCGTGTAAAAAAATGAAAAATGTGTCTCTACGACCCCGTTTGATAACCATTTTGTTTTTCATTTTTTGTTTATGAAATTTAAGCCTACAATAACTATTTTCTTATTTGGATATCTACATCTTATCTATATTTTAATAAACAAAACCAAAATTTATAAACAAAAAAAAAGTAGCTTCAAAAAAACTTGTTTATATTTTTTAAATTTGGTTAGTATTCTCCTATTTTCTTAAGGAAAGATGGGTACATGGTAGGAAAGATGGAGCACTTGGTAGGAAATTTGAATAGAAATGAACTTAAATTTCATAAACAAAAAATAAAATGGTGATCAAACTGGGCCTATACTGTTTTGATTTTTCAACTATCATCTTTATTCTATTTTAGTCTCTAAATTTTTTTTAAAAAATTATTTTTCAACTGTCATCTTTATTCTATTTTATCTTTATTCTATTTTAGTTTTTAAATTTTCAAAAGTCTAAATTTAATCTTAAGAATTAAAAATAGTATTTAAATTAAAAGAAATTTAACCGTAGTGAAAATTTTGATGAGTGGGGAAAATTGATGGAATGTGTGTGGTGTGTTGATTCGCTGTTAGTTATCCACATCGCTATCCACTACACATAATACTGATTTTGATCCTACATTTTGTTTTCATATTTATTTTTCGAAGTTGCATTTGTTAATTTCCCACGTGTCTCGCATTTTGTCCTCTTTCTCGACAAACCAACAGATCAGCGATCAGTATCTTCTGAAAAGCGATATTTCCCCTTCATTTTCCACGAATCAAGATTGCTCATTTTTATGAAATCATATATATTCACTGCTGTTCGTAAGTATTACCCAAACTTCTTCAATATTCAACAAGTTTAATTATAAATTCAATCTTTCAATTTCACACTAATTATCATCACATTGAGATCAAAAGGAATTCAAAGATTTGGATTGTAAAAAATAAAGTTTGGGAAAAGTTTAAAAGTAGACAATTATATGAAACTTATTGCAAATCTGTCCATGTAAAGAAAAATTAGCAAAAATAATTATTGAATAAAAAAAAACGATTCATATTAAAGCAAAAGGACACTATTGCCCCCTTATTTACCTGAACAAAATCATAATGGACCATTCCGGCCTTAAACTTCATAATGCAAAATTTCCTTAAAAATCTCTCCAAATCACGGAATTTTATTTGTCCTTCTTCATTCCATTTTTCGTTTAATAGAGGATTTTTTTTGGTTTTTTTTTTTCAAAATAACTAAAATCTTAAATTATGTATTAATAAATACATACGAGTTTCAAATAAAAAAAAGTTTATGAATCATTGTTGTTTTTGTGTTATTGATCAGGTTACGTATAAATATAACATTTTTTTATTCAGGTTAAATATTGAATTAGTACCGTATACATTAATACTTTATTAAATGAGTGAAAATGTGATATTGATTTCATAAAATTTTTAATTCTATATTGATAAATATGAAATCTTACCAGTTTACTCAAATTTAGAAAATAATTACAAATATAGTCTTTCTTTAAAATAACAATTATATTCATTGATATTAATAAGTATTATCACGTACTTTCTTATAATAGTGTATTAAAAATACATAATATTGCATTGATGAGTATTTATAATATAGCTAATCCAATACAATCAATTTCTCTAATAAATAAATAAACGCTTCAAATAAATAAAAGTTTATCGATTACTTATGTTTGTGGTATGATCATGCATCTATGAATAGTATATTTCTTTTACTTAGGTATAAATACTAAATTAATATCGTATTTCACGACTCAGATGATTTTTGTATTTATATGTATTTATCTCATATATGAGTATTAATACATCAAACATCATATTTATTTGTATTATTTAATAATAATTTTATGAATATAAAATATTAAATAAATTATTAGATTCCAAAATTTAATACATTAATGGTAAATAAATAATGTGTCTTAACACGTCGTAAACTTTTAGAATGAACTCTCCATTTGAACAATTGAAAAAGATTAATAAAATGTATTTATTTAATTATTCAAATATATTGAAGTGCAATATTATAATTTTTTGGACTAAAAGAAAAAATGTGTGAAACTATAATGGTAATTTCATAAAAGATTTAATTATGTATTAATAAATAAATACTAATGTTAAATAAATAAGGATTTATAAATATTATTTTGTGAAATTTACCAGATTAGTCAAATTTAAAAATTAATTACAAATATGATCATTTAAAAAAATTAGCAATCATAGTCATAAGTATTAATAATAATAATACTGTATAAATAATCTACAATACTGTATTAATAATCTATAATACTGTATTAATAATAAATAGTATTAATGAGTATTAATAATATAGGGTTGAACTGTATTTATTTATTAATACAAAATTTTAAATTTTAATATAAAAATATGTATTTATTTATTTATACAAAAAGGGATTGCAAGAATAAAATTTTTGTGGTATTGATAATATTAAGTATAAGTATTATATTTTTATATAAAAAAAATTATATTACTTCTCACCACTTAATTACACAAATTCTAGAATATTTACATTTATATTCATTAATATGGTTTATGGTTTAATATTATATGATAAATACTCATTAATACAAGTATTATATATAAAAAAAGTGACAATACACATTAATACCAATGACTCTTTTTGCTATTTTTTTAGAATGACCGTATTTTTAGAAAAAAGATGAAGGAACCGGTAGTCCTATAATTATTAAATTATAAAAGATAACATCATAATTTCTGCTCTCCATAAATCTCTAATTTAACTTTAATAGAATCTCAGTCAATTTAACATTTGAAGCATGAATCCCAAAAAATCAAAATTCAGCTAATGATAGATAAAAAATAATGAAATAAAAATGAGGATTTGAGAGAAAAAAGAAAATTTTGAAATTTTGAAAGAATGAATCAAGATAATTAACTTTTTTTTTACTTAAGAAATTGCTAAAAAAAAGTAATAACAAGTTTAAAAAACTGATGAATTATGATTTAAAAAAAAAAGA
Source organism: Sicyos edulis (assembly GCA_036507275.1). Taxonomy (NCBI): domain Eukaryota; kingdom Viridiplantae; phylum Streptophyta; class Magnoliopsida; order Cucurbitales; family Cucurbitaceae; genus Sicyos; species Sicyos edulis. The sequence continues at coordinate 41,338,693 of CM071850.1, forward strand.
ATGAAAGAAAAAAAAAGTATAAATGAGTGGCCAGGTGTCCTACTTTCCTCATAGCCCTCAATCAAACGCACCAAATAAAAAAAGTCCCAAGACCAGTTTGTAAAACGTGAGAAAGGGTATAACAGGTATTATAGAAAAATATTATTAATTAAATTTAAAACAAAAAATAGATTTACAAATTCTTTGAAATATGTCTAAATTTGCAATTACTTTTTCAAAAGTGGTTATCCATTACAATTTCCTATAAAGTTATTATTTTTATCCTTCCATTTTTTCATTTTAGTAAACTTGTACATGCTCAAACCAATAAAAACATAACTCTACTAATATATATATAATATAACACAAGAACCAATTTTAAGCATTTTTTAAAGTAAAAGTATAAAATTAAATATTTAAAAATAAAGAAATCAAATAAAACAAACCGACCAAAATGATATTTTAATAAAAAATAATGTTTTATGTTTTTTAGTTTAACAATATTTCAGAATGAGTTAGCTCAAGTGCATAAGTATAGTGTGGAGTGTGGTTGTTTTTAAAATTTCATAGGAGGTATTTGGATAAAGTTTTGATGAAAAGTTAGTTTGAAAGAGTTATTTTGAGTATTTATAAATGAATGATAAAAAATTGATGATTAAAAATGAGGGACAAAAATCTCGTTTAAATGTAGATTTTTAAAGAGAAATGAGTAAACAATCAATCTAAATCCTTCCAATTTCTTCTCTTGATTGTACAACAAAAAGGGGCACTTATAGTTTTGCTAACAATTTTTGGGTTTTTATTTTTGGTTTTGTAGAAGACATTTATAACTCTTAACTTTTTTTTTTTTAATTACTTACCTTAACTTTATCTTTAAAAATCATTAATTTATAATCGCTCATTTTTCCCTCTTTAGATTTTTTTTTTGTTTGAAAATTGAGAAATTGGAGCTTTGCTTCCCTATATGCGGGACACCATTGGTCTGTCCCTACATTGTGACATCGAGATACTTCAAAGGGTATTCTAGTTTAATTACTTTTCTGCAGCCTCAAACGAGACATCTCTCAAACAAACATGTGTTGAAGTCCTTAATTTCAATGGTTGGACTATTAATGGTATCAATTTCCTACAAAAATATACATTAAAAAAGGCTATTACTATGCTAAGAAAATGAGTGGTTTGTTTTTCTCCAGACGAAAAGACCCTCTCTCTCTCACGAGCACTCATCTACCCCTTGATATTTTCTTGGGATTTTATATAAACCCTAGAATCCCCTTTCGAAATCTCCAACCAATTATAATTAATTAAGCACCTGCAAATGGCTTTCCATCTCACCCCCAAAGTAAAACATAATGTTCAGTTTCTGTCCGCCAATTCATTCCATTATCACCTAAATAAAAACACCCATTTCATCTCTTTTGTATGTGTTTGTTTGTTTCAGGACAAGAGCTTGAGCTTGGAGCAAGGCGTGTTCTTATGCTGCAAATTCTTCGTTTCTGAATCCCGCAACCGTTCTGTGCTGGACGCCATTGAAAGAGCTGCAACCCAACACCCAGATTCCGTCATCGTCAACAAATTCGAAGACGGAGCTTACAACCGGACCCGTTACACCATGGTCTCCTACGTCGTTCACGACGCCACAGGCAACGCCATTTACAGCCCATTGCACCAAACAGTTCTCGCCATGGCTCATGTGGCTTTCTCTAACCTCAGCCTCGAGTCCCATTTCGGCACCCACCCCCGCCTCGGAGTCGTCGACGACATCGTTTTCCACCCCCTCGCCAGGGCCTCCCTCCACGAAGCCGCTTGGCTCGCTAAGGCCCTCGCTAAGGACATGGCCGCTCTCTTTCAAGGTCCGATTCAAAATTCAAAACAGGGTATTTGGATTTGTTTGCATCCCACTACTATTATAAAATGAAATTAGGATCTCATTCAGATTTGGTGAAACCCGGCATTGAATCGATGGTGTTTATACTACCCAGTAGGATTGGGGATTTTGTTTGTAACGTTGTGATTTTGTGCAGTGCCTGTGTTTCTGTACTCTGCGGCTCACCCAACCGGGAAGGCGCCGGACGATTTGAGGCGGGAGCTTGGGTATTTCCGGCCGAATAGGCAGGGGAGTCAATGGGCAGGATGGTCGATGCCGGAAACGCTGCCGGAGAATCCCAATGAAGGGCCGAACTGTGTATCGCGAGCGAGGGGAATTGCGATGATCGGAGCGAGGCCGTGGACGGCAATGTACAATGTTCCGATATTGTCGACGGACGTGACGGCGGTTCGGAGAATAGCGCGGATGGTGAGTGCCAGAGGAGGCGGGCTGCCGACGGTGCAGACGATGGGGCTTCTTCACGACGATGGAACGACGGAGATAGCTTGCATTTTGTTGGAGCCCAACCGGGTTGGAGCGGACCGGGTCCAGAGACAGGTCGAGGTTCTTGCCGCTCAGTTTGGGTTAGAGGTTGAGAATGGTTATTTCACTGATCAGTCGCCCGAAATGATTGTCCAGAATTATTTGAATTTAATCTCACCACCCAACAATTAACTCCTCTGTAATTCACAATTCGTAATAAAATCGGAAATGGAATGTGTACCTGTTTTGTTTTATTTTATTTTATTTTATTTTTCCAAGTTCAAATTAGGGAGGAATCACAAACCCCTCTTTGAATTCGAATTGCATTACAATCCATCCATCAAACCAAAAGCAACCAACCCTTTCGGTAAAATGATTGAAAGTTTATTGAAGCTCCGGAACTCAAGCCCTCCAAAGTAGGAACAAAATTATCAAGTAAGTTTTTTGAAATAGGATGAAGATGATTCCTTATTAATGAAAAATGATCAATTAATTCATTTGATTCTAATGTTTCTATTGAACACTATGTTAAGCTTGCATTAATGTTTCTTACTACTAGTTGTTGTTACATATTCTTATCATTTTGTGCAGTTAGTGAAGCAACCTGTAGTAAAAAATGAGTAATGTCAAAGCTGGTTCTTGCTTGCTGCAAGGTTTACATGTCTTAAAGCCGAAACAAGGCTGCGCCGGAGTCAATTGCACGGGCTGCCAAGCTATTCCTTGAAGCACCCATCATCAACAAGTTCACGGATGAGATTTACAACAGAGTTGGATATACTCTTGTTTCCAAGCTCCCATCAAAGCCATCTGTGAAGTCATGTTCCCTTAGAAGTGCGGTCCTGAACATGGTAAAGACTGCATTTTCAATGACATCAATGTATATTTAATGATTAAGGAGGTTGAAAATTCGAATCCTCCTACTCCAAATTATTGTAATCTAAAAAAAATGTACGTCCTTGTGTGCCGACAATTGTTCTTGATCTGAGAGTATTGATATTACTAAGAGTTCAATAGATTGATTTGTTCAAGTAACTTCAAAATTACATTTGAATTTTTTTTATCTCTCTTTTCTCTTGGGAGGGGTCTTTTGAGTATGTGATTTTAATCATTCTGATTATTTTTATTACATGTTAGATATTACTATCGACATTTACAAATTCCTTTAATAGAAAGTAAAACTTTGAAAGTAGAGATAGTAAAAAAAAATGAAAAGAAAGAATAGACTTCAATGGTTTAAATAGTGTGGCTCAAATGCCTTAAACATATTTAGAGCAGTGATTATAGGTACTGGTAATGCACTCTTTTCGACAGACACTGTTTATTGAATGGCTTGTAATTCTCAAATGAAAAGTAGAGGATGAAGATATATGAATTAGGGTAAAATATTAATTTAAATGGTTTAAAGAAAGTTGAGTTTAACTTTCTCCAAATCATAGATCGTAGATCTTAACTTTTTTCAAATCATAAGAATTAAAATTTAGTTGTTAAAAAATGACTAAACTAATCCTCTAGTTTTTTTTTTTTTAAGATTAAACTCTAATTTTATTCTAATTATATTGACTAAATTTTTTTTCTCCTGTAAATTACATCCTCCCTTAAATATAAGGATGATATTTCACTGTCAAACACCAGTTGAGGATTTCTCTTAAAAGAAATGAAAAGTAGAGTATGAATTATAAAAGTACATCCTTATTAAATATAAGGACAATGTTGTTGATCTATTAAATATTAATTTTCTACAAATTTTTTTGATATTTAAATGTTAAAAGGTCATATTGATTATCTCTTAAGAATAATCAAGGTATGCATAAGTTGACATAAACACTGATGATTAAAAAAATATATCAGAAGATAATAGACACTTGTGTACTTTAATTTGATGTTAATGTTGTTGCTTTGTGGAAATAAATTAATTTGATGTTTTTTTATGTCACACTTGGACGATACAAACTTTCATGTAAGAAGAAGACATATGATGGATATTTATGCTACATTTAGACGATACTAACGTTATAAATTTGGCGGGTGAAAAATGAAAATTTGTCTGGTCAGTGTAGAGAAATGAAGAATAGATTGAATAAAATAAAGCATAATCTTATCTGTATTCGTTGAATGTTCGTTGTATATATGATTTGCCGTTATCCATATCCCTATCCACAACACATACTGATTTCAATCCTGCCTTTTTATTCATTTTTTTAAATTATTGAAGCTGCATTTGTTTGTTGCCCATGTGTACAGATATTGGTTTGATGATTTTGATGGATGAGTGGTAACCTAGTTCAACATCATACTTAAAACAATTTCAAAAATTAGTATTTAACTCTTAATTATTTTAGATTAGTAATAACAGTTTTGGATTTTGAAAAATATATTAAAAGTAAATTGTCCTCCACCCAGAAGATGTAAGACAATTGTATACTTTAAGTACGTACTATAAAAAAAGTATGTTGATTTAGTTTTAAAACATTCCAGTTATCATACGTTTATTTGTGAGTAGTTTAAATTTTGAAGAGAATATTTATTTTTAATTTGGGTCTAGAAGAAAATTTTGTATGATTATAACCATTTTTTATATAATCAAGATTCATGATTTTTTTTCAGTTCGGGAATTTTTCCATATTATTTTCAAAAAGCATCTTTGTGGGTCTGCGGTCCCACTTCCCCACTTATGTGTAAAAAAGAAAAATATATTCGCATGTGTCTCACATTTAGTCCTTTCCCGACAACAAACCGATCACCGATCAGTATCTTCTGAAAAAAAAAAGTAAAAAAATATATTCCCATGTGTACCATTCGTCTTCCACAAATCAAGATTGCTAATTTCTGTTATATATATATTTTATATAGGATTTTTGCATATATATTACAAAATAGATAAAATATTACATGAATAGCGCAATAATGAAAATATTTATGCATATAGCAAAAATTATAAATTGATAGACTTCATACTGATATATTCTATCGATAAAGGGTGATAGAATCAATTGCTAATAAATAAAGTAAATTGATAGACTTCAATCAGATTCTATCAAGAGTCTATCAATAAGAATCGATAGAATCAATCACTGATAAAATTGATAGACTTCCATCACTAGACAATGATAGATTCTATCAAAGTCTTCCATAAAAAAAGGTAAATATATATATATTTTTTTAAATGGCAGAATTTGCTATACAAAAATTATTTTAAAAAATGTGCTATAATTATAAATTGTGTTAAAAAAGTTGGTATAGAACGCAAATTCCCTTTTATATATAATCACTACCGCGTTTTCAAACCCACCTTGTTTATTATTTAATATTATCCAACAAATAGTAATATTTCGATTGCTGCCTTCTTTAACATTTCCATTAAACGGATGTTTCCAATACACTCTATTTTATAATTATTTCATTTTTAGTTTTTTTATTTTGTTTTTAACAGGTTTTTTAAAATTAATTTTAGTTTTTATTTTCAAAATTTTAAAAACTTTTTTCAAATATTAAAAAAAAAACTTTTAAAAACATGTTTTTAAAAAACATGAACAAATCAAGATTAAATAGTAAAAAATTAAAAATTAAAAATATAATGTTTGAAAACAAAAAACAATCATCAAACATATATTTTGGTTTTTAGTTTTTAAAATTATAAATCAAAAATTAATTATCAAACATATACGATTTTTTTTAAGAAAAAAAAAACTAAAAAAAAAAATTATAAACAGAAAAACGAAATGATAGTTTTTATATGTTATTTAATCTTAAAAATGTTATATAATTTTTAAATTTTCAATTTTGTATCTTGCACCCAACAAATCTACTATGCTTGAGAAAGTGGATTCATGTTCTATGCAAATAGTTTCTAACTTTGTTTATCTCTTACTTTTAGAGAAATTTAAGAATTTCCTTTGCTATTTCAACTTTGGGCTGTTGAATGGTGTTCTAAGGTCCCTAATTCAAACTAAGTGGTGAAATCTTTATCTTATATTGAATTTGGTTTGCCCTAAGAATCCAACTTGCGTGGTGTAATGTGTATTGCAAGTTTTCCTAATTCTATATTCTTTTTCTTTCCAAGTCGATCCTAATTTGTGTGATTGCTTATTTAGGCAATTATAGAACAACAAAGATATATGATTGGCCGATTTTCTAGTATCAAAACAACTCTTATACCTATTCTATTTACATCACATTCACTCTCAAAAGATCAATAAAAGTTAGAAAAAACAAAGACATGGTGCATTGGTCAATTTTTCTTTTAATTCCTGGAATAATTTTCAATTATGTTTTTTAGTGTATATATATATATTTTTTTTTTTTATTATTTTATTTATGCTGAAAGAGTGGCATATTGGTTTGATGGCCAGTAATTATGTTCAATTTTAAATAATTGGTCTGAAAAAGCTACTATGGTTTCTATGTGGGCAAAGTCGTTTGTGTTTTTACCAAATGGAAGCGTTGAATCAGAGTGCTGCTATTGTTGGGATTTCTATATAAACCCCCAAAATCTCCTTTCAAAATCCCCATCCACAACACAGATACACCTGCAAATGGCTTTCCATCTCACCCCCAAGGTAAAAAACACACACACACACACACATTCTTACAATTTCCATTTTCAGGTTTCAGTTAATTAATTAAATACCCATTTCATGAAACACATTTGGGTTTGTTTCAGGACAAGAGGACGAGCTTGGAGCAGAAGCTACTTGTGTGCTGCAAATTCTACGTTTCTGAGTCCCGCAACCGCTCTGTGCTGGAATCCATGGAGAGAGCTGCCGGCCAAGACCCAGATTCCGTCATCGTCAACAAATTCGAAGACGGAGCCTACAACCGCACCCGATACACCATCGTCTCCTACCTCGTCCACGACACCAAAGGCGACGCCTTTTACAGCCCTTTGCACCAAGCCCTTCTCGCCATGGCTCACGTTGCTTTCTCTAACATCGACCTCCAGTCCCATTCCGGCACCCACCCTCGCCTCGGAGTCGTCGACGACATCGTTTTCCACCCCCTCGCCCGCGCCTCCCTCCACCAAGCCGCCTGCCTCGCCAAGGCCGTCGCTAAGGACATGGCCGCTCTGTTTCAAGGTCTCATTCGAATTCAAACACAGAGTGTTGTATGAGACCGAGTATTTGATCCAATCTGACTCAATTAGGATGGATGTTTTTGTAATTTTGTGCAGTGCCTGTGTTTCTGTACTCTGCGGCTCACCCAACCGGAAAAGCGCCGGACGATTTGAGGCGGGAGCTTGGGTATTTCCGGCCGAATAGCGAGGGGAGTCAATGGGCGGGATGGTCCATGCCGGAAACTCTGCCGGAGAATCCCGATGAAGGGCCGAACTCTGTATCACGAGCCAGGGGCATTGCGATGATCGGAGCGCGGCCGTGGACGGCGATGTACAATATTCCGATACTATCGACGGACGTGACGGCGGCTCGGAGAATAGCGCGGATGGTGAGTGCCAGAGGCGGCGGGCTGCCGACGGTGCAGACGATCGGGCTTCTGCACGACGATGAAACGACGGAGATCGCTTGCGTTTTGTTGGAGCCGAACCAGATTGGAGCGGACCGGGTCCAGAGACGGGTCGAGGTTCTTGCGGCTCAGTTTGGGTTAGAGGTTGAGAATGGCTATTTCACCGATTACTCGCCGGAGATGATCGTTGAGAAATATTTGAATTTAATCTCACCTCCCAAAAATTAATTCCCTTGATTTCTGTAATTCAAATTTCGTAATAAAAATGGAAATGAAATGTGTTCTAAATATACAGAATGATTGAAACTGTTTATTTGTTGTATTGTATCGCCGAAAAAGGAAAAAAGTTTATTGAAACTCCCGAATTACAGTCCTACCAAAGTAGCAAAAGCAGAACCAAATTATCGAACAATTTTTTTCCAAATATGATAAAAAGGAGGAAGATGATAAAAGGTTATATATATATTCGCATTATTATGGGATATAAAAATATATTATAGAAGTCTCTCTTATTTGTGGGCTCGAGGAGATGTTGGAGAAATCTCAACTTATTTTTAGAATATAAACCTATTTTCAATTTCTTCTCAATCTCTTTTTTAACGTTACATCAAATATTTTATTTAATTTTTTAAATTTCATATCAAACATTTTTTTTTAATTTTCAACCATATAATATAAAATATATTTTATCTAATTTTATCAAATATTACATCAAACTTTTTATGATTTTTAACTACACAATATAAAATAAAATATATTATATTTATCCATCAATCCAAAATAAAAAATCGTTATCATTATATTATAAAAAATTAATATAAAATAAATATTTTTACAATATCAATATCCAAACAACTACTTAATATCTCTGCTCTATTTCCTCTTTCTCTTCAACTTTCTCTCGTATCCTCTTTTTATGACTAAAATTCAATCGCCCTTGAATTTTTTTTTTCACAATACTAGAATTTTAACACGGCATTGCACGAGATAATTTTTTAAATAATAAATTATATATATATATAATTATAAATTATTTCCTACATTTTTGCACTAAATTTAAATCCTCAAATAATAATTTCAACTTAATATTAAATTTTATAACAATTTTTTATTAAAATTCACATTTATGTTAAAAAAAATAGTTAATATTTTATTTTGAGCTTAAAAAATAATGTGTTATTATTTTTTATTTTGAGTTTAAAAAATAATATGTGTTATTATTTTTTTAAAAAAATTAATAAAATTTATCGCATTAAAATTAAATTTATCTCTAATTTTTAAAAATCGATAATTTATAAGAGTTATATCATTATTATAATTATAAATATATATATATATATATATTTTTTAGAAATGTTATAAATTATGATGTCAGTTTCATTCGACTATCCAAAATTTCCCTGATGATACATTGCATATATCCCTGTTTTTTCTTTTTACTTTTTTTGAGTACGCATATATTCTTGTTAACAATCCAAAAGATGTCTTTTAAAACAGATTATAATGACAAAGGAATAAGTATTTTATATTTAAATTTATATAAAACAAGGTGATGACGATGAATAAAAAAAAAGTACTTTTTAATGGAAGGAAAAAGTCAATCCGTATCTACAATCTACTTATGACTTTTATTTTGTCTATTTTTTTTATAGTTATTTTGTTTCCGAAAAATGGCGTGTTATAAAAATGGTTAGAGGTTTTAGGTTCCAACTCCAATTCTCATAGTTAATATGTTGTTCACAACAATATTATTGGAGGTATGTCCATTTTGAATATGACATTAATATCATTAAGGGCGTATGTTATTGATTTTCTATTAATTGAAATTTTTTGTATGATAATAATTATATTTCTCTATTGTCAATCAGAGTAGTATTCAAGGAATATCAATGTATATCTAATAATTTAGAGGTCTTAAATTTGATTCTCTCTCACTCAATTATTATAATCTCAAATATATATTATATATATATATATATATATATATATATTTATGTGTTGACTTAAGATTTAAGAATAATTATATTATTTAACAAAAAATTATAAAATTAATTTAGAAAAGCTCCATTGGATATTATAACCTCATCTCCTCTCCCAATCCTATGTTTGTTTTTAAGATATCAACTTCTTCTCAACCTCTTTTCTAATATCACATCAAATTTTTTATTTCATCTTTTATCATATCAAACATTTTTTTTATTTTCAACAATATAATATAATATAAAATATCTTTTATCTAATCTTATCAAATATCACATCAAATTTTCTATAATTTTTAACCACATAATATAAAATAAAATATATTATATTTATTAATCAATCCAAATTAAATTATAAAAAATTAATATAAAATAAATACTTTTACAACATCTCCTTTTCAAAACATAAATCTCCAAACAACTATAATCGATCGGCTTTCTCTTTTCTCCTCTTTTCAACAACAAAATTCAATCCCCCTTAAATCAACCGGTCATAAATGCTACTTGCATTAAATAATCCAAGAAAGCTGCTTACAATTTTCAATTAAAAAAAAGAGAGAGAAAGAATAACATTTTAAATCATTTTATAATATTTTTTTTGGGAAAAAGTATTTTACACATAAATCCATTTAAAAATATATATATATATATGTTTAAGAAAAAAATATAATCTAATTAAAGGGTTTATAAAATTATTCCATCACATCTCTGATATATGTCAACTATCATTCCTCTATTTTTTAAAACATATAAAATCATAAACTTGTTAATGTAAGCAACCTTTTAATTAAATTTTATTTAGCTGTCTTCTTTAAATGATAAATATCCGATCATTTCCATCCAAATAGATCGAGTTCATCAATTTCTTTTTTTGAATGAAGAATACTTAGATACTTTGTGTAATAATCAAACCAACCTAATTTAATAAATTGGATTCAAATTTATGAATTTATAGGTTGAATTTGATTTGGTCCAAAGTTGCCTAAATTAACTAAACTAGCTTGATCAATGAATTAATTGTTTAGTTTAAAAAACATTTTATTACCTATAAAATAATTTATTTAATTATTTAGATTATATATATTTATTTTAATTAATTATTATGGTTTAGACTTCTCATTTTCCAATATTTTTAAAGTTTTTATAATATATTAGGATAAAAATATAAATTAAAATTATGTTATCTATTTTTGTTGATTTTAGTTATCTATTTACAGTTGAGATCTCGATATGAACCATAATATTAATAGATTGATTATTTTTCATATTTAATGTTATATTAATTTCATTAACTTGATACAATAATTATTAGAGATTGTATTTTGTTTATGTATAGTGTTTGACTAATTTAATAAAAAAAAAAGTATTTATATTTGCAATATTTTGATTACCTGAAAACTCAATCCAACCGAAAATATAAGGGTTGGGTTGGGTTAAGTTGGAAAAGTGACCAAGCCGAATTTTTTGGTTTGGGTTGAAAACCTCCTTCAATCCAACCCAACTCATATACAAACCATTAGATTTTTTGTTTTGAGAGAAGTTTGGGTGCTACCTGGGTAGCAAATATTTGTTGCTACCCAGCCACGTGACGTCTTTTCATTGGTCCAATTAAAATTATTGATTTTTAAAATAATTGAATAAAATTATTGTTTTAAAAAGAAAATTATTGGTCCAATGAAAAGACGCCACGTGGCTGGATAGCAACAAATATTTGCTACCCAGGTAGCACCCAAACTTCTCTCTTTTGTTTTTAATTTTTGAAATTAAAATTTATTTTTACTCATATTCTCTACAACCTGTTTTTATCTTTCCTACTATGTATCTAACATTTTCTATAAGAAAATATATGAATATAATTAAATTTCAAAAACAAAAATAAGCTATTTTTTTGTTTCCAAAATTTTGTTTGATTTCTATAAAAATAGATAAGTTGTAGATATCCATATAGATTAAAATATATAATATGATAATTATTATAAACTTAAATTTCAAAAACTAAAAATAAAATGATTATTGAAAGAGACTTAATAACTTATCAATTATGATGGTCTATTTATATAGAAAGGATATAGCAAAAATAACTGAAAATTATATTTAATGTATAATGATCTTAACATTCCCCCCTCAAACTAATGTTGAAGGTTCACACAGGCATGAATGTGAACAGCGGCAAGAGAAAACAATGAGTACTAAAAATGTCGATTTTGAAGGATAGGGAACAAATAGAAACTACACCTAAAATCTTGCCAATACAATTAAATTTACTTTATTCCTGTTATTTGTAATTTTTAAAGTTCATTGATGATTTAACTTGATGAAATTAAAGTAGTAGATTATAGGTTCAAACAGTTTTAATGTGATTTAACGTATTAAATATCTCATATACAAAACTAGTGGCAGAGGATTAATGATAGCTTATTTCATTGTTTGTCTTTCTTTGTTCGCCCCCTTCGATTCATATGTTATAAAAGGAAAACAGATATTTTTCAAATCACTGAAAATGATAAACTTCTCCAAATCTGAACTGTGAGGTTTTTCCTTGCAGCAAAACAGTATCAACGACTCCGACCAAGAATTCCATAATAAAGGGGTGTTTGTTTCTCAAATTTAAATCGGATTTAGATCGATTATTTATTAATCATTTGTTATATGAGTTTTTTTAACTACTCAAAATAACTTATTATTTTTTAATACTCAAAGTAATTCCTCCATTTTAACCACTCATTTATAATAATTATTTCTAATCAGTCGAAATAACTTCTTATTTCTAACAAATTATTTATAATAATTCATTTTTAACTACTCAAAATAACTCATTTGTAATTATTTTTTTTAACTACTAAAAAATAACTTATCATTTCAAATTCACATCCAAACAAATTATCGTCTCTAATTCATCTACAAAAAAAATTATAAACAACCGAATATTTTTACTTCAACTCATTCATAGAAATCTATATTTAAACGAATCATTACAAAAACTTCAATTTTCTAACTTCTCATTCACAAATTTGTCTATTTTACATCAGATAAAGAAAGGTAAGGAAAAAGTCCTTTTTTAGTTCTAGGATTTTATGGGTTGTTTTTATTTGATTCTTATGTATCAAAATCAATAACAAAATGTTAACTATATTAGTTTTAAATTCAAATATATTGATGGTGTGATTGTTTTGATATTGGGTATTTTTTAAATAGCAAGTATAATAGTAGATTAAAAAATACAAAAAAATACAAAAAAACTAAAATTAACATTATTAAAATATCTTTGGGGATAAAAATGTTTAATTTTTAAGCACAAGAAATAAATAGAGTTCTAACACTAAAAGCGGTGAAAGATTTGTACATTAATGCTCAACGCGCAAACAGAGCACAGAACATCATTCAGCAGTAAATACCAAAATTCTTACAGATAAATTGCAAAGGCAACCAAGGCCACACATCAACTGCACGAAAACAAATGCATAGCTATTGATCAACACAAATAAGCTTCAACAGACTACAGACTTTGAAGTATACTCTTTTGAATGTTTTTTGTTCGAGATCACTAAAAAGTTTTTAAATTAGAAAACTTTTCGACTTATCTTGGTGTCACAACTTAGGGATAGGCTAATTATATCTCGAGTATAGTGGAGCGAAGTTCTGATTTTTGATTATCAAAATAAAAACACAAATATGTAGTGAAATTGTTAATGAAAAAAAAATGAGCTGATTGAGGAGACATTACTAACATAAATTATGTGTAATGCGGCTACCTAATGTGATAGTTATTGACATTTAACAAGATTTAAGGAAGGGTGTGGGTGTCCATAATGCACCACTCCATGCATTTGAATTCAATAGTATATCAAATCTCAAGTCAGGCAAATGAAGAAAGTTTATTCATTTTCGATAATGGACAACAAAAAATAATAAACCTTGAATGCATACCAAGTAATGCTTTATACCTAGCACCGCTAATTTAATGTACCTATTACCATGGTGAAATGAGCTAGAGAATACAATAATGGTCTTTGACATGATCACAAATTCATAATTAACATTTTAATGTTAATATTTTGTCTGATTTTGCTGATGCATAGCATGAATTTGATTCCTTTTACACATTAATTTTCTTCTCTTTCTCTCTGGAAATGCTATATTGTAACTGCTAAAAAAATTTAGGGCAGAAGCATCCTCTTGTTAAATCTATGGTATTAGTCCTTTATAACTTGTTGAAATTCAGTATGAGCTAGGTAGGAATAGGATGGTGTTTCAATGCACAGATTTTGGTAAGCAAGTGCTGCTATCATTGAGTCTAGTTATCAAAACTGCTCTCATAATCATAGCATTCCTTTGAACTTAGAATTTTTATGTAGTTAGTAGTATAGAACCCTCATAAGTGATAAAGATTTGATCCTTGTTTATTTACAAACTGCAGCTAGTTGGAAATTTCTTCCGTAAACTATTGTGGTGCTAGAGAGCAAACCTGAGAAGGATTGCTTTATTGATGCTGCTGTTATGTCTTAATCACTGATTATTTAGCAACAAAGTAATGACATAACATTAAGATTAAACATGAGCAAAGGTTTAAACAGCTAGCCTGGTGCGTAAACATATAGACTTGATACTCACAATTTTGTGCCTAATTTTGGTTTTTGTTCAAGATTTGATGTTATAGTTGTATACATATACACTAACGTACAATACTGTTTTCTGTTCAGAATAACGTGTGATGATGTTGAAGAAAGATCGAGTCACAAGGTTTATCGAGGCTGCACTCATTCCCCGACTTGCAAGGGTTGCACTTCGTGTGTGTGCTTTGGGTGTGAGACATGCCGTTTCTCAGATTGCACCTGCCAGACCTGCATTGACTTCACAAGAAATTCAAAACTAATCTTGAGTCTTTTCCCCACTATTTTTTCTAATATGAATATCCTAGGATGTGTTGAGCACCGGTTTGGTTATGATAGATGGAATATTATAATAAACGGTGAATTATTATAAATGGTATTTGAGAGACAAATTATTATAACAGGAATTATGATAAACTGTGTTGAGGAGCTGGTTATATAACAAAAAGTAATATATGTAAGGTTTAAATAAACAATAACCACCATTTATAATAAACGGTGGGGCAAACATCGGTTGGGTTATTATAACCAACCCGGCCGTTTACGTAAACGGGAGCCCAACACAACTAAAGTTTATTTAAAACTTGAATACTATTCAAACAATATTCTATCTATGGATTCTGAAATTTCAAGTCCCAATCATTTGCACAACGATCTTTTCTATAATTGATTCGTAATATTTCATTCAGCAATATGCAGTAATGAAGTCACCAAGTTGTTCATACTAGAAGAAAAAGAAACTCCTTAAGAAAATTGGTCGAAACTCGAAATACAAACTCCATAACTCTCATCCAACCTTGGATCAACGGAAGGATTCAACATGATAGATTAAATCAAAATGCAGTAATTGCACACAAGCAGGCAACATATATAAAACGATTAAAGGTTTCATCTTGATTGACGCCCACCTCTTCTACCTCTAAGATGAGGTCCACCTCGACCATAAGAATTTCTACCCTGGTTTGAAGATGAGCCTAGATTGAATTGCTGTGGTGCTACATTTCCTGGAAATGTAACGGGTGAGTGCGAATTTGCAGGATTGAATTGCTGTGCTGCAGGTTGCAAGTTTTGATTTTGTCCAAACTGCTGTCCACCGCAATAGATTCCTTGTGCCCCTACGTTCGTTGAAGGATTAGGTGTACCTACAAACCCCTGCGAAGGATATGCGACACCCTGAAATGTATTCATCATAGGCATTTGAGGCACTTGCTGTGTAGGATTCTGCAATTGCCAGGGCATGCCATTCATTGGAACACCATTGGGAAAGAACGGATTTTGCTGCTGCTGAAACTGAAATGGCATTTCTGGTGGCCTCGTTCCATTCATAGCTGCTGGAGTAAAGCCGGGGTTGTACATTGGTGGAAAAGATGGCATAACACCAGTTCCATTCATAAAACATTGGTTTGCAGCTGAAGGGTTTGGACATCCACCGTGATACATAAATGGCGCCAAGGGAGGGCCGGTTTGATGGTTTTGGTTGGAGGATGGCTGAACCATATCCATCTTTACTTGAGGAGTTGGTTGATCATATTTGTTGCCTTGAGGTACTGTTGCTTGCTGAGGTGTGGACTGGCTGTATTTTCTGGACTCATCACGTATCTGTGTAGCCTCAAATGTACGCTGACTGAATTTCCTAGCTTTAGCGTTGTTTTTCTTCTTCCTCGCGTTATTTCTGTTCACATTCGTCTGTTGGCTGTCATTCATAGCTCTCTTGGCCAACTTTTGCATTTTCTTGAACTCAAGCTCTTTCTCATCATCTGAAAAATCATCGACATCTGAAATCTCTTCATCGTTCACTCCAGACGCATCATAGCCCTTCTTGTACAAGTCTTTATTGTTGAGCACATGATCAGCAAACTCCAGAACACTGGAGACGTGAGTGCCACTGCTAATTCCAGTAGGAACGTCACTTTCAGAATTGTATCTTACAGAATAATAAGGATTTTTTACTGGTCCAAAGATCTCGTCTACCAACCCCAATGGAGATCTAGCTTCAGTTATCCAGAGGATAGAACCTTCGTTAAGAGGATTGTGCTTCTCAACACCCTCTATAATTAGTTGGCTGCCAATTATCTGGAAAATAGAAACATAATATCTAATTTATTGCAATTCACAAGTCATCAAGCAAATACTTGTTGAGATGCTTGAACTTGAACTAATACAATTACTTAGTCAGAGGTCTCCCACACCAGTTTTATTATGCATATTGGGTCATGTATTGCATAAAAAATTTATGGGAGCACGCTATTAAAACTCTCCCATTTGAACCAAAATTTATATTCTAATCTCATAAATAAACCCGCTCTATCCTAGCTAACACAACATTAGTGATTGCTGTGTTACAATACTCAAAAGATCCGTTTGTTCAAGATCATTTAGAAAGAATTGAATTTGGCGTATAATTGTAATAAAATTAAGGAACTTACGGACAAAACAACTCCAACAGGAAGCATCTGGTGGTGTGGCAGCAATGTTGCATGCACTTGAGGAACTGGAGGAAGAACCTGCAAGCAAAGCAACAAGCAACATAAACCATGGATATCCAATAATACAACTTCCATTTACTCATGTACAAAATGCAAAAAACAATAAACCTTAAGCTCATTTTTAGAACTAATTGGTGCTGAATCAACCCCAGCCTCCTCCTCATCTTCTCCATCTAGTTCCTCACCATTGCCATCCCACGCAACCATGTCATCTCCAGAACTCTCTTCGTCTTCATTCCCATCATCCATGATCTCACCTTCTTCAAGCTCACCCATTTTCCCCTGCCCCTCCACATTCACACCGGACTCCTCCACCTCGTCTTCATCATCGCAGCTGCTGTCGCCGCTACTTGAAGACGATGAATCATCATCTTCCTCGTCATCCTCTTCATCGTCGCTACTGCTCGTAGACGTCGAAGCCGAACTTGTGCCTTCGGAGTCAACATCACTTTCATCATCATCATCATCTTCTTGAGACTCCGGTTCAATGTTCGGGGTACTTCTTCCAGACTCAGTAACCAAACTAACCTTGGACATCTCTTGTTCAATGATGCAATTCAAATCACTCGCTGGCAGAACCGGGTGAGGTTCAGACGATTGGACCGGTTGCGATTGGGGGAGAAGCGTTTGTGGATCAGCCATAACAGGGGATGATGATAATTCGTCGATCCAGTTGGATAAGGAATCGTAATCGAGGAAGGAGTCGGCGAAGGAGTAATCGACGGAATCAAGCGGGTCGGAGTTCTTAAGCTTAGAAGAAGGGTGAATGTCGTTGGGTGAAAGCTCTACCATTGCAGAGCTCTGAAATTGGGACTTGATTGAGAGAGACGAAGGGGAAACATAGCTTTATAAAGAAGAAGAAACGGCCGACGGCGGCGGCAGAAGCGAAAATAGCGGTGGCTGTGGATTCGAAGGAGAAGAGTCTGTATTCTTAAACCCTAGCCGATTCTGAGGGGTTTTTTCAAGGTTGTTCCCATCCATATATTCAATTTACAAACTTTCCTATGCCGCGACGTCGTTTCCTTGTGAACATCATTTTTTTTTTATTATAATAAAAACAATTTAAGTCGAAGATTTAAATTCATTAAATTGCATGATAGATTTGATTTTTTTTTGGAAATTTTGACAAAATTATTCAATAAATAAACCTCATTGGATTATATATGAATATGGAATTGGATTAATTCAAATTCGGGTAAATTATAAATTTTTCTTCATATAATTTAATTTGATGAAAATTAGAATTTAATCCGTATAATTTTAAAATCTAAAATTTAATTTAGTGACTATATATGTATATGTAAAATATGTTAACTTTCACATATTTTATTAACCAATAATTACGATGATAATGATTAATTTTCTTTAAAAAGGCACCATTACTCTTAAATAAATTAAAATCAAATACCGATCAAACCTTTGACCATTTCCATTAAAACACGAAATTGAGAGACCACATTCTTTTTCGGTTATTAACATTGCACTTGTTGAGAAGTGACTAAATAAAGAAAATATAATGTGTTGGGAGAAATATTTGGATACTTACTGGTATCTAGAAAAAAACTTACCATTAATCGTGAAATATAAAGAATATAGTCTATATATAAAAATATTGATTTGATTAATGAAATATTAATGATATTTGATAGGGGCTTTTTCATGGATATTCAAAAATAAATAAATAATTCTCTCCACAACACATTTCTTAAAATTATTCATCTATAGCAAAAAAATATCATAAGTTTGTAAAATTACCAAAAGACCCCTGCTTAAAATTCTCACCACAAAATTTTTTCCCACACAAACACTGTACACACCTCTCTTTGTCAAAAAAAAAAACCCCTCCCAACACGATTTCTTCCCAATCATCGCCATCACCTTCGTCGGAACCACGTTCTTCGCCAAATTTTGCGATCATCTATTCGTCTTCTAACTTTCTCTCTTTGCAAAAGCAAAAATCTCTGGTTTTAGAGAGAGAAAGAAGAAAACAGAGTAAAAATGTCTTCCTCCATTCAGATTCATCGAATCAATTCGAGCAACAATCCGACCGGAATGTCATCGATTATGACCGTCGGTCACAGAAATATAGCGGTAGCGGCGGCGCGTCAGAGAACCGAGGAGGCTCTGGTATCCGACGTGGTGGCTCGACACCTCTCTGACTTTCTATTCTTCTTCTCCGCCGTACTTGTCGCCTATCAGTTCCACTGATAGAAGACCGATAGAAGTCTATCAATTCTCCTGATAGAAGTCTATCAGTGAAAAAAGGGTATATTTGAAAATTGAAAAAGAATGTAAAAAATCTGTCATGCATGAATTTTTTTACAATTTGTGCTATAATTAAAATAGGTGGGCCAAAAAATGCTATTGGTAGCAAATTCCCTATTTGATATTTAAAAATGTGACGTATTATAACTTTATAAATAAGTGGTAAATTTATACTAAGTATTTATAAGTAAATACCCAAGTATTATTCCTCCATTTTTTCACTTAAATACTCAATCTCCATAGGTTTGGTACCAAATCTTTTGAATGAATTTTTTTTTTATTAAAGTAAAAATTAAGAAGAGGGAGACAGACAAACTATATATAAAAGGACACTATTGATAACAACCAAAACAATGAAATTACTAGACCATTATTTTTTGGTTCTTATATTCATAAGAAACAGATATTTATAGATTTTTTTAAGTAGACAAATGTAAAAATTAAATGAAAAAAAAAAAAACTATGCAATGAGAACTTGTGGATAAGTTAGACAAAATATCATTAGAAATACCTAAAGGGTATTGTCCCTATAGTTAGAAATACCTAAAGGGTATACTAAAAAAAAAGAAATACTAAAGGGTATTGTCCCTTACGATTTGTGACGTGACAATGAGGGGTGGAATGATCTCTTAATTCAAATTTTTTTAAACAAATTGTATGAATATTTGTGTCATAGGTACACCTCATTACATATCATCTAATCTTACAATATATAAATCATTTCTAAGTAAATAGTCTTAGAATAGATTCATAATTTTTTATTTTTAAAGATTTTGTTAATCACAAGATTAATTTATTATAGTATATATTAATTTAATTATCAGCTAACCAGATAACATATTGTTTAAATAAGTTGAAACCAATATTTTATAAAGTTATATTATTCTAAACTTAGTTTTTTTTTATAAAAAACAGATCATTTACAATCAGTATTTGAACCTTCAATTTTTTTAAAATGTCGAGGATTTTGTAGTGAAAATGTGAACATATCTCATAGTATTTGTTAGAATATTAATACAATAGTTAGATTAATATAATATTAGTAGTATTTACGTTAGTTATGTTATTGTCAATATTAGTATATAAAAGTCCATTAAGTTTATTAGATTAGAATGTCTTTCCGGATATAGAATTAATTATTATGCTCTAATGGTTGAGTTGCTATAATGTAGCATCTACCTTGTCCTTCCTTTTCTATAACAGTTTCTCTAAAATTCATCTATGGCTTCTCACCACTTTTTGCTAATAGTAGTTATACAATAAGTAGATCATTATTCATCCAATGACTAATTAATTTTGAGATATAATATTTATTATATTTTTTTTTAATTCATATATCTAGCTTTTGTTCTTGTTAGTAATAAATTTGTTATAATAATCCTCCCAATTATATGAAGTATCAAAATCATGAACATGTATGGTGTAAATTATTCAGTAACATGCCAAGAATACAATGCTTTAACCACCATTTTTTTTCCTTGGAAGTCAAAATGATATTAAAATAAAAGCATATAAATTCAATTCATGGCCTGGCATAATGTAAAAAAAATACTGGGAATTAATTTCCTATATTATTTAGGGAAATATGAATGGTTTCTGTAAATAATTTGACCAGGACACGTAATATTTCTAAAAGTAAGGATTTACCAATAAATACAGCATGTGATGAAGCAAGAAAAAATTGAATGCAGCATTAAAAGCCGTTGTAGTCTATGCGGTGTCGCTCATGTGAAGTAAATAAATGAACCATAATCACAAATCATTTTTTCCCATTAACCTTCAACATTCAAAACATTTGAGGGCCAAGTCAAATTAACCCATCAAAGTCCATAAATTATTTAAGGGAAAATTGGACAGATCATCTACAACCCCTTTTTTTT
Source organism: Sicyos edulis (assembly GCA_036507275.1). Taxonomy (NCBI): domain Eukaryota; kingdom Viridiplantae; phylum Streptophyta; class Magnoliopsida; order Cucurbitales; family Cucurbitaceae; genus Sicyos; species Sicyos edulis. The sequence continues at coordinate 41,359,699 of CM071850.1, forward strand.
TTTACAATAATCATTCAAGTTTACTATATAATAATCCTTAAAATGATGTATAAGCATCGTAACTCATAAAATTCTTAACTTTGACAATCCCCTTATACTTTAGCCTCTTCTACTGGAGGGTAGTCATAGTCGGATAACTCCTAAAATTGATGGATTAAATTATAAATTTAGGAATGTAATCATATCAAACTTGATTTGTCATATCATCTCATCTCTCTGCATCTCAAACACGGTTTTTCTGTCATCTCATCTCACCCAAAACAAGGTTTTCTATTATCAACATCTCATCTCATCAGCAGCCAAACACCTCCATAAGATTCAAATTCATTCTTAACTAAACCCCATCATTCTTACAATTAAGAACATTAAATATTGGTTTTCAAAAAAAAAGAAAAGAAGAACATAATATTAGTTGGCAACGAGGGAGTCTCTCCACTTAACCTAACATGTTCTTTTAAGATGGTGTCTCTTTTAGGTTCACCAATTTTAAATTAGATTTCAATTTCATTTTTATTGGACCAATATCCGTTTGAGCTTTATGAACTTTAATACCATATTAAAGAATATGAGGTTCTACCTCAAAACCATATCTTTTTTATATTAATGTTGGATTCCTTATTTTTTTAATGTAAGATAATTAAGATCTCAACATTTAAGATTCTTCGTAGATTCACTAGAAATAGCTCATCCTCAAAAAAAAGAAAAAAAAAGTTGTGGATTCTCTTCTTCAATTTCTTACTAATAATTAATGTTAAAAAGAAAAGAAAACAAGCGGTTGTGCTTGAAGAAATCAGAGACATGTTAAACAGAAAGAAACAACAAAGAACCAAAATTGAATGGAGAACAAATTAATGGGAAGAAATGAAATAAATATACATATTGTGAAGGGAAAAAAAGAAAAAGAAAAAAAAGGAATTAGCGATAGGATCGAAGAACAGATCCACAAAAGGTACAAATGAGTGCCCTCCAGGATTTCCAGTAAAAGGGGACGTGGCAGAATCTGGTGGCGGTTTTCATATCGGCGACACTGGCTCCGCCGCCGCAGCGGGAGCAAAGCCCCGGCGCCGGCCTGCTCCGCCGCACCCTCCGCTGCTGATCCACCAGAAAGCAAAAGCAAACCATGGCCGTTTTGTTGGTTGGAATTCGGAATTATTTGCCGAACTCAACTAATTGGTGACCCTATTTATAGACCCATGAAACGTGGGCAGTGTTGGTTCGGATTTTTAAAGCTCCACCGTCCGATTTAATTTTTTTCTTTTTTTAATTAAAAAGGTCAATGTTATTTCAACTTGCAGTCTACAGCTGGAGCCTTCAAACTATTGTCGAGTAGAAACCTGTTCTAAGTTACAGGCTGTCAAGTTTTCAACTGTTGCAGTTTATTTTTTAATGCTCATGCCACTTGGCTTGGTGAATCCTCTTTCATGGCATTTTTTAATTATTATTAATAATATATTACTTTTTTGAGTCACCTTGAATACACTTTTTAAATTTTTAAAAAAAGATTGTCTCATTATAAAAAATGTTCGAGAAATAAAAAAAGTTCAAAGAATAAAAAAAGCTAACAAAAAAGTATGCTCCAAATATTATGAAAAAAACAACTCACTTTAGTTTCAAAGAATTCTAATCGAAAGCATTTTAAATTTGGTATATTGACTCGTGGTGTTTATGTAATTGAGGTTAGGGGAAGGGATTTATATGACTGTAACATTTTTATGATTTTAGTAAAAGTTCTTTTTATCCATGATTTTTTTCTTCGATTTGCGAGTTTTTCTATATAAATTTTTGAGTTGTTTGTTGTTTTTCGTTTTAATTTCTGAGTAACTAGGGAAGACAACATTTGTATGTAAAAGAAACCCCTAAGAAATTAATTTTTAGGTGGGTGACCACTATGTTGTACTCATCACCTCTTAATTTCACCAAGACTTTTCTATCACTAAGTTTCTCTTTGATAGTTGTTTGCGATGGTGTTTTTTATTTGATTATAATCCTTCACTTATTATGGTCATTAGATTTGGTGATAATAAAAATGATTATGAGAGAAAAAAAAACATAAAAGAAAGATTGTGTTTATGCATATGCGGTGAAAGATAACTTTGAGAAAAATATTTATCTATTTTTCAAGCTCGAAGAATGCTTATGGATGAATTATTACCTATGTTTGAGATGCATGAAATGATTATAAAAACAAAATTAATGAACAAGAGAAAAATGAAAAGAAGTTAGAGATTATAAAAAAAAAAAGAATAATAATTATAAAGGGAATGATTTTCGATAAGATGAATTATTCACATCTTCATGATTTTATCCCCTTTCCCGAAATGACTAATTGATAATATAAAACAAGTTTTTTTTTCTTGTAATTTGGAAAATGGCACATAAGTCAAACTTAGAACTCCTTTTTACATTCATGTGCAGAGGAGTTTTACTCATAGCTCCAAAGGGTGTTATCATTCGAACTTGATACTTCATTATGACGTTCCATTTGTCTGCCTCTTTACATGCAAAAAGCTATTGTATTTTATTTTGGTCACATTCATTTCAGGTCTAGTTGTGTTTTCATGGAAGATTTCATGGCATTGTCGCTTCTCCAAGCCCAACTTCCATATAAAATTTCTGCTCAGGCATTAAATTGAATAATGTATACTAGACACAAATTGACAACATAAGGGGGAATTTATATACACATATCAATTACTTATGTACAATAATTGACACACAATATACTTACCTGTTTAATACAACTTATGTACTCACAACAACAAACAGTGATCTAACACAATATACATACCATTTTCGGTGCGAGTCACTTCAACTCCTAAGTAGTAGCTGAGTGACCCCAAGTCTTTCAAAGCAAACGTAGAAATGAGTTTAGCAATGAAGGAGTTGATATGAGCGGGTGAATTGCCAGTGACTAGAATATCATCTACATATATGAGGATCAACATAATTACTGGACCATCGTGTAGAAAAAACAGCGAGTTATCTGCTCTAGAATTGATTAATTTCCAACGAAGCAACGTCGATTTCAGGTTGTCATACCACGCTCTAGGTGCTTGATGAAGGCCATAAATAGCTTTATTCAGACGACATACATGATCAAGTCGAGTAGCATCAACAAAGCCATCTGGTTGCTTCATAAAGACTTCTTTAGCAAGATTCCCATTGAAAAACGCATTGTTGACATCTAATTGGCGAATTTGCCAATTCTTAGCTACTGCAATTGTCAACATGATCCGAACTGTTGGTGCTTTAACAACTGGGCTAAAGGTTTCATGAAAATCAATACCTATAATTTGATGGAACCCTTTGGCAATGAGTCGAGCTTTACATCTGTCGATAGAGCCATCCGGGAGGCGTTTCAGTTTGAACACCCAACGACTGCCAATAAGATTTCTGTTGGGAGGAGCTGGAACAAGTTTCCAAGTCTTATTTGTGCGTAACGCAGTAATTTCATCCTTCATAGTCGCAGTCTAGTGTGACGAGAGGAGAGCTTCCTTGACATTTATGGGTTCAGAAACAGGCAATGGTTCACCATCCGAACAATTAGAGACAAAAGAGGATAGGACTTTGGGCTTGAAGATCCCACCCTTTTCTCGGGTCTACATTGGATGCACTGGTTGAGCACGCGCAGGAAAGGGATCATGCACCAGTAGGGAGGTTGTCTGATCACTAGTTGGTTGTTCCACCATTAAAGAGTGTGGCAAGTCTAATGAAGCAGATGGTGGTGAGGTAACACCGACCGTAGGTGATGCTGCAGAAGGGGACCGAGCTGGAGACTATAGAGCTTGAGCCAGTGGAACATTTGCTTGCACGAGGAGTGACCATGGGGTGAAGTAGAAGGAGAGCTCGATGAAGGGGGTGATGGAAAACTAGTATGGAATGGAAAGTTTGTTTCATTAAATGTGACATGACGAGAGATGTACACACGATCACTTGAACTGAGACATTTGTACCCTTTGTGGGCAGGGTTGTAGCCTAGGAACACACACTTGGTGCTGTGGAATTGGAATTTGTGAGTATGGTATGGTCGAAGACATGGGAAGCATGCACACCTAAAAGTTCTAAATGAAAAATCAGGTTTTTGCCAAATGCTTTCTCCCAAGGACATAGATGATTGAGAATAGGTGTTGGAAGGCGATTAATGATGTAGACGGCTGAGGAGAAGGCATCCCACCAATAGTTTAGGGGCATTGAGGCTTAAGCAAAGAGGGCGAGTCCCATTTCTACAATATGGCGATGTTTCCTCTCAACTATGCCATTTTGTTCACTGGTATGGGGACAAAGATGCCTAAACATAATACCCTTGTCTTGGAGAAATTTAGAGAAGGCTCGAAACTCACCACCCTAATCACTCTGAACCGTTTTAATTGATGTAGAGAACTTGTTTTCAACAAGACCTTTATATTGAAGAAAACATTGGAATGTGTCACCGTTCACTTTTAGAGGATATATGTAGGTTAGCCTGGTGTGATCATCAATAATGCTAAGGTAGTATCTATAGCCAAGTATGGATGCTACGGGAGCCGGTCCCCAAAGGTCACAATGAACAAGTTCAAGCGGTTGATTGGCCATTGAATGGAAGGTTAAGAAGGGGAGTTTATGGGACTTACCAAATTGACAAGAATCACAAAAGGATGTTTTACTAGAAGAAGTTGAAATGTTACAAGCATTAAGAACCTTGGACATGACAACCTCAAACGCATGGCCTAGCCTTTGATGCCAAGTATCCTTAGACACTCTATTTGACATAGACACGAAAGTAGATGGAGGAGGACAACCTCCAGACTCAACATAAGATGAAACAACATCAGAATTAGACTTGACACTAGCTGTGAAAGTAGAACTTGACTGGACACTATTATTTGGATTGAAGAGAGACCCATTTGCAGACACTGGAAGCTCAAGCTCGTACAGTCCATCTCTAAAAACCCCTTACAGCATCACCTTCCCCGTAGCTTTGTCCTTCGCAAGACAAAAACTGGGATGAAATTCAACATAGACATTATTATCAGATGTTAGTTTAGCAATACTAACTAGGTTTCTTTTGATTAAAGGCACATGTAGTAGATCTTTCAATATCACTTTAGTGCCAAGTAGTAATTTATAGTATATTGAGCTGCTTCCTATATTAGAAATAGACAACTTAGCACCATTTAACATAGGATGGGTTTACCTCTAACCGCTTTCCTTCCTCAGTGACCACTTCGACCTCACTTTCTGGTTGAGCTTTGGTTATCAGCACGAAACCCTCAACCCTTTGGCCTCTTAGGATAGCCAGAACCATTCCTCACCATAGGAGATAGTTCTTCTCATCCAGCTTCACTGATAGCACAGTGCTCAGGGGATGGCCGAAGGAGGTATTGACAACATTCGAAGATGGTGAGATGATTGGGGAGGAAGCTTGCACAACATTGCCTGAGGTGGCGGAGCTTTCAGCCATAGCACAGCCTGTGCTCTAATACCAAGTTTGTTTTGCGAAGAAATGAAGGAGCAGAAAGGACAGGAATATTGCAGAGATGATTGGATAATATTATTGATGAAGAAGGGCTCAATAAATAGAGCCGTTTCACAACACGACAAAGAATCTTGTGGCCTATACAACAGAGACACGTGTGAGGATAGAGAGGACTATCCACGTATACAAACGAATAAATGAAAAGTAATAAAACGACATCGTATAAGGGACAGACTAAAACGAGGTCGTTTCACACCGTCTTCCTAACAATCTTTTAGCAAGGGCAGATTTAGGAGATCAGATTTTAAATTATTTCGAAAATTTCTCTTTTATATACAAAAATACAGTCGGTCCACCAATTTTTATATGCATAAAATTAACAAAATAGGGGAAAAATAAGAACAAGCTACAGTTACAAGAATTTACCTACAGTAACAACATATGAATCTAAACTAATTTAGATTCAAGTGCTACGGATTTGGATGGTTAATACTAAAAAATAAAATGACGCGAGTGGAAGAAAGTTTATTTCTTTTTTTTTAAGGTTGAAAAATGGAAGGATTCAAACTTATGACCTTTGTTCATATGATTTATATTAATGCCGTTAAGCTATGCTCATGTTCAATGACCATTTTTTTTTTTAGTACATATTGGGGGAGGGGAGACAAATACCGATTCTCGTGCTCTAACCTGTGACGCTGGTGTTGAACTGGTTTACAACCAAACACTGAAACCATTGCGCCACTGACCCACTCGGTATGTTCAATGAACATTTAATTCTTGATTAATGGGAGTGCTTATTAAATATATAGTAATTAATCAGTGTATCCTGTGTGTAAATATATATTATATTATGGTTTAAACTTTGGGGTCAGAATGGATGATAGATTGGGCTTCAAGGGTCTTAGCCTAACGAGCCCATCAAACTACAACCTCTGGGCCTCTTTGAATTGGGCATCGGGGCTTGGGCCATAACCTTGTACCACGCCTTTTCTGTGGAAAATCCCATATTGTTTCTAATTCTTTAAACACAAATATCATTTCATTTCAATATTGAGAATTGACACTTAGCCAATACCAAATGGATGGTCCTTATCAACCATAGGAAAACTGTTTTTTTTTTTAATTTTAAATTTAGTGAGAAATCTGACAAATGGAAGGTTAAAAAAAAAAAAAATTATTATTAAGACAAAATTATCATATTCACACATGTGAAAATCTATTAAATTTAACTCAAAAAGAGTTAATGAAAACACTTAAAAAAAAATTAAGGGATGTAATTGATTAAATTTTTTTATGAATTTAATTGTTAAATACATTATATTTTAAGGGTGATTTTGTTAAATTTTCCTATCTTTTAATCAATGATTCATATTAATTACTCTCACCTATATAAAAGTATTCATGTCAGGGTCTTTTGGACTCGTCCCGAATAGGGCGGTGAATTCCCGTGGACACTTCTACAAGTATACTAATTGTCCTCATAAATTTATTAAGTGGGATTATTGGTTGAATCATCTCTTTCCCTCTTTCTCCTATTTTCTTTATCGATTTCTTTTTTCCTTTTTCTTGTTTCACGTCTGCACACCACCACTTGTAGCTGTCGTTGCATCAATGATGAAACGATGTTGAAAAAGTCAGTCTCCAGAAATGAATCATTGCTTCAAATCTTGGCGTTTGATTCAATTGGAACGATTGATTAGACACTTTTTGAATATGAGCAATGCAACAATCTATTCAATTTGAATAAAAGTACCATATTGTAAGTTAATATATAATTATCAAAAGAAAAATAACACATGTGTCTCCTATTTGTCAGTCTAATATATGATATAGAGCCGAAATTATATTGCCATAAATAAAAACAATATTGGGAGTTCAACTAAAACCCTAATTCTAGTCATTGCTATTTGTCTGTTGCATTGAGTATTGATGATGATAAAATGATAAGTTATTATGGATATGTTTCCGGATGGGGAAGAACAAGACTGGTCGGTAGGGGAAGTACCATAAGCACGTGGGATTAAGTAATATGAAATGATGTGAATTGTCACATCAATTACTTTTTTTTTTCCTTTTCTTTTTCAAGCCTGAACAAAAGGGTAAAAGATGCAACAAAACGACAAACAAATTTGCGCACATGCCATAATATATTCATATTTTGAGTTGGACCCCAAACAGGGGTTTGGATTAGCATTTTCTGTATTTAAAATATTGAGTTAGGTTTGAATGTTAAATTCATTTGGATGTGATTTATTTTTAGATGAGTTAGAGATAATAGTTTATTTAAAGTGGATTTGAAATAAAGGGTTTTTAAATAGTTTGAATTAAATTATTAGAAGTAAGAATTTATTTTGGGTAAATAAAAATGAATGGCTATAAATGAAAAATTATTTTGAATTGCTAAAAATGAGATGTTATTTTTAATAGTTACGTTTAGTTCGTTTGAATTTATTTTTTTTAAAGAATAATTAGTAAATGGTGAATATAAATCCTTTTTAGAATTGACAAACCAACACCCACTAAAGAGGTGTTTGGATAAGTAATTTCATGAAAACTACTTTGAGTAATTATAATAAAGAATTGTTTTGAGGGATAAAAAATTAATGTGATAGCAATAACTAGTTTGAATTAGAATTTTTGTATGAGAATTGTCAGCTAGCTTAAATATCTATTTTTAGTGAAAAATTGTAGTTATTGGGATGCAAATTTTTGTATGAGAGTTGCAAAAATAAATCACTAGAAATTAGTGATTATAAAATGATGAATTATTTTGAAGGAATAAAACTATATAATTATTTTAAATAGTTGTAAAAACTTGTTTATGCGAGATTTTTTGAGACGTGAATCTCGTTAATTTGTAATAGATCATGGAAATACAAAAATAATAAATAAACTAATAAAATAAACTAATAAAAAACAAACATCCCCAATTTCTCCTCTCTTTTCCCGCGCTTAGCTTTGCAGTCTTGCCAGTCTGGATTCTGAACCACCTCCCACTCAAACTTCAATTTTCACACGTGCCGTCCTTTCCATTCAAAACCCAATTATTTTTACGGGATTTTGCATGTATAACAAAAAAAAGCAAAATATTTCCATCTATAGCACAAAATCTAAAATAATTTCATTTGTAGCAGAAAATCCAAATTGACTTCTATCACTTGTTGAGTTCTATTAGTGATAGAATTCAATCAATGATAGACTCATTCTATCACTCCTTAAGTTCTCTATCAGTGATAGAAATCTAAATTGAGTTCTATCACTAGGTGAGTGATAGAAATAAATATGATATAGATGAATTATTTTAAAAATTATGCTACAAATATAATAAGAGGTAGAATGTGCCGCTGATGGTAAATTCTCTTATAATTATTTAATTTTTTTGTTTTTAATTTTTAAAATTAAAATTTATTTTTTCTCGCTAAATCTTTTTTATAATATATTCATCATCATTAAAAAAATAATAATAATAAATTTTTGGAATTTTTTTTCTTTTTCAATATTTTAATTTAGTTTCTTAAAATATAGATAAATTATAGTTTTCAAATAAAAAAAACCTATGATAAAATAATTAATGTAGACTCAAATTTTAAAAACCAAAAATTAAAAATAAAATTATTATCAAATGGAACATTGTTTTTTTTTATTTTTTTTTATTTTACAACAATGAATGGTAGGAGTTCTAACAAGTAAACTCTATTATATAAGATGTCAGTAGAGAGCTGGAAGTTAGTGTAGTTCTAAGACCAATGACTGGTCTAGATCTGGCTTGGTGTTGCCTCTCCCTCGTAAACTTCCCCTCATCTTTCTTGATTATATATATGACATTAATTAATTAATTATTTTTTACTTCTTTTAATTCTTATCTACTAAAAAAGGTTGGTGCCAAGCTATTAAATGAGGTCAATACCCAGTTTATATTGTGGCCACAAAAAATACATAAAACAAAGAATGGTTACAAATAAACCAACAGGAGTAAAACATATATACATACTGAATGCCAAAATAACAACCCATAACAAAAAGACTATACGATAAACGACTGCATTTTGACAAGAGAGATCTAGGTTGGCGAAACGACATTGTTTCCACTGGATGCACATAATATATTTTTTCACATCTTCAAAAGTTAATTAACAAGAAGAATTTAGTCATGACCTAAAATTTGATGTCCACCTTATGATTTCATATAGACTACATTCTACTTTATTTTATTTTTTAAATTTAAAATAAAATATTATGTGATTCATATCGAAATACGTAGATATTATATTTTAGGTCACGACAAGATATGACTTAAATATTTCTTACCAATCCTCCAGCCTGTGGTCAAGTTTACAACGACGAAAGAAATGCAAGTCATTCCAAAAAAAGAAATTGAAGTGTAACAGTGAATGCATTAACGGAGAATATGGTCAGAAAAATAGTGACAAGGAAAGAGTTGTAACAGTGTTTAAAAAAAACAAAAAAATTTAAAGAAAAAGGGCCTACAAGGAAGAAAGAAGGGTATGCCACGTGGAAGGTGGGAGGGGAAATTTAGAATGGGCATGCTAAGAAATGACTTAAATTTTCTTTCTCTGTGACCAAATTTAAAAATTATTTTCTTTTATTTTGTTTCCAATAAAATAAAAATAAAAAATAAAATAAAATATGACATGGTGCATAAATTTACATAGGTGTGTATTAAAATTTAGGTCACGCTTAAATTTTTTCTCTTATAATAATTGAGGTTGGGCTTGAGCTAAGAATTTTGGATACTTAAGGAGACAACATGTGCTATTTGCCCCAGTTAGAAAATGGACCAAATTTTATTTTTAAATATTTACAGTGCATTTTATAAGTAAAAAATAATGATGAAAATATTTTATTATAAAACAGAAATCAACAATTGATGTAAAGATTAAAAAAAAAAAGTAAAAAAAGAAAAAATTACACGCAATGCCTAAAAAATAAATCAGACTTAAACAACATAATGTTGAATGCAAGATACGTTTACGTTGCAGAATGCGAATGCGAGATGCACTAAACAAATGCAGAATACATTGGTGCAATGCTTACACAATAAGAAAAATAGAATACATTTTCACATGCATTTACGTTCAAGGTACATTTCACCCTATTCTCTTTTTTTTTTTTTAAGAATTAAAAGCAGAAATAAAGAAACTTAATTTTATTACTTCCAAAATTCTTACAGGCTTTTGTGGAAATATTTCTATCAAACGCTTCTGTTTTTAAAAGTTTACAAAAAAAAAAAAAACCAAGAAATCAGGAATAAAAATAGGTTAAAATACTACTTGCCCTCGACTTTTAAGTTAGTTTTATTTTGATCCTTGAACTTTCAAATATTCAATTTTAATCCTTCAACTTTTACTGTTTGTCCAATTTTGATCCCGTAACTTTTAAATGTCAAAATTTGGTCTCTAACCTATAAAAAAAAAAGTTAAAAAATGGTCTTTTTAGTGGAATGAATATTTTCTCACAATTAAATTATTTTCTCTCTCTTCTATCTTTCATCATTTTTCTCTGAAAGTTTTACATCTCTTTAATCACATCTCTCTTCTCCTCTTTCTTTTGTTTTTTCTTAGTTTTATTCTATTTCTTTTTCTTCTTGATTCTATGGTAGACTATGAATTTTAAAAACAAAAAGTGATAAATCAAAAGTAAGAAAATGATTATTTAGAAAAACTGTCTCATGTTAAACAATTTAATGAGATGGATTGAAGAGATAATAGGAGGAGGAAAAAAAAAGAAAGAGAACTAGAGATGTGGATTTAAGAGAGATAAAAATTCTAGAATGAAAAATGATAAAAGATGGAAGAGATAGAAAATAATTTAAGAGAGAGAAAATTAATTTGAATAAAATGATCATTTTTTAAACTTTCTTGATAGTTTTGGGAGTAAAATTGAATATTTGAAAGTGGACAGATCAAAATTGGATAAATAGTAAAGTCGGAGGACAAAAATTTGATTATAACAAAGTCGAAAGATTAAAATTGAACATTTAAAGATAAAACAAACTTAAAATTTAAAAGACCAAAATAATATTTGAACCACAAAATTTTTGGAAAGTACCCTTTAAGTCAAAATAGTTGGAGAGGTAAAGAAAAAGTCAGGTGTATAAAAATTTTCAAAAAATAATTGGCTCTAAAACTCATCATTTACCATTATTCTTAGACAAGTCAAATAGCAATAGCTTGCAAACTCGTATGTAATGAATGGTTTTTAAAAGTGTCATGATTGTATTATCGGTCCGAATATTACATATTTGATTCTAGCTCTTTTCAACAACTCTTCGATTATAACCTTGATTTTATACATCTCTATTTTTCAGAATGACATATTTAAAATGACACAAGGGAAAAATACTATTCCTGTTTTCACAAAAAAAATGGGAAAAATACTATTCCCTACTTTAAGCATAATTAAGGTATTATATCGTCAATTTAACTGTTAAAAGTTTCATTTTTCACTATTACACGTTAGAATTTTTTTTTTTGTTTATTATTTTTTTTAAATTCAACACGTTACAACTTGAAAAGAAAAGAAAATACCAATCATATTTGTTATGAAAATGGTAATCAACAACCGATTGAAGAATAAAAAAACGTGAGAAAAGAAAAATAAACACACAAAAATTTACGTGGTTCACTAACGTAGTATTAGCTAGTGTACTAGCAGAGAGGGAGAACAATTTTATCAAAGAGAGACGAATTATAGAGTTATAGAATAATCGTCATAATACGACTAGAATTTAATTCGAGTTTATATACGTACTCTCATTAAACCCTATTACGAAATACGTAAGTATTAAAAAGAATGACTGAGCAGTGAAACTCTTGACTACTAATCGCAAGACATTGATGCGTTCAAGACATATCTCAATAATATTAATAATGTAAAAATACTAAGTGCAGTCCCTCATGTTTGCATCTAAATGTTCCTAAATTCTAAAGTGACTTTCAATTCTACATCTAATAAGTCAAGGCATATTTATACTTTTATTATTGAACGGATCTGTTTAATATAAAATTGAATTTAATCTAATAGAAGTCCGAACTTTCAAATTTTACGTAGTAGTCAATAAAATTTTAAACATAGAAAAAAATTCAGTGGTATATAAAATATAAAACCATTAAAAACATTCAGAGACAAACATATTGGACGTATTAACTGAATGGATGAGTGGTGTAATAGTTTCATTGTTTGGTTGTAAATCAGTTCAACACCAGCCTCGTAGGTTCGAGTCCGAGAATCCATATTTATTCTCTTTCCCCCAATACATACTAAAAAAAAAGTTTTAAAGACACGGATATTTTAAGATATAAGGTAAAATTTGACCATATGGCAATTTTGAAATATAAAGAAAGGAGAAGGGTATACATGCAAAAGAAGTACTAGGCGAATCAAAATGAACTAGAGCAAAAGGAGAAAAATAAAGGGAAAACGCAATAAAAATTTATCGAAACTCCAAAGAGATAGATAAACACAAAATATTTTAAAGTTCATCAACTTGTAAGAATCCATACTATTCAAAATAAACAAATAAACAAATAAACAAATAAACTTCACTTTCATACCCATACCACAAGTGTGTGGCTGGCTAGCACCACACTAATATTAATATTTTTTCATGTCACACTATTCCTAAAATTATAATTAAATTTGTTCCAGAGAATGAGCAGACAAGTCTACTTGATGCCCATGTGATACCATATGTACTGCACAATTATTTTTCATAAACTAATTAATATTTAAAAAATAATTTTAAAAAAATTGTAATTGAAATGGGTTTTAACAAGGATTTTGTTCGTTTTTCTCTTTATCCTATGTATTGTTTTAGTATCGTTGTCATGATGGAAGTGGATACCCTTGATCAGACTTTGACAACAATAATAAGCATTTTTTTATTGTATAAGATGACGTTAGAGCACAATAATAAGCATTTTTCAAAATTACAAAATAGACATAAACCTTGACATAAACTAACTTGTAATTTAAATATCAATGGACTGACCTAGTGGTGGAAAAAGATTTTTGGAGTATTTAAGATAATTGATTCAATCTATAGCTACTTAAAAATTAATTTCCTACAATTTTTCTTGACATCCAAATGTTGCAGAGTGAAGCAGTAAGTCATGTAACATTAGTTGAGATGCGCACTAAAAAGTAGACAATATTTCTAAAGCCTTTTGGTATATGGATGTTTGTTATCCTTAACAAAAGGTATCAAAGTTAGGCTCCTAACTTAATGATGTGGGTGATCAAGACTTCTGAAATTGATATGAGGGGCAAATCTCGTAAGGTTTGATGTACTTTGTTCGAGGTGGGGTCTCCCCGATGTGAACAAGGGTACGAGTTAAGTATTGAAGGATCCGAAATTGTTGCTAATGCATGCAAACAAAAATTTCTCGTTGCTAATTTAAGGGGAAAATCTTTGGTATATAAGAAAGTGACAACACTTGCATTGATATGAGTAATTTTGAGCGATGATAAAAAACAAAGTCTAGTTATTCCCAAGGTGAACAATATCATATCAATGTGGATGATATATGTATATTCTTTGTCCCTAACAAGGGTATCAAATCTCAGATCTTGACTACGCGATGAGATCAAGACTCAAATTGTAGAACAAAGGAGTGGCTAGCCTCATATGACTTGATATACCTTGTTCGAGGAAAGTTCTCCCCGAAATAGACAAAGTCGATAAGTTTTTAAGAGTTTAAAGTATATTTTATTGAGGAGAGGATTGTTGTTAATGCATACAAACAAAAAATGTAACAAAGGAACAACACCTTTATTTGAGATAAAAATTTTCTTCGGAACTTATGCCTATTGATATAATATAGGAAATATTATATCATTACGGAGAATATGGAGGGCATGTGCATGTTTGTTAGTTGATCCAGACATAATCTATTAATAAAATAGGAGATGATGAATGATTTAAAATAAAAGTCAAACTCTCACAGAAGTTTACATACAATGGTAACACAAAAGGAGCAAGTCATTTTTATTGAAACACTAAACAAACTAACTTCATGAAAACCAAATACGGTTTATTTTTTTTTAGATTTCAGGGAAGAATAATAACATCTTTCAAAAAAAAAAACCCCAGATCCATAAACTGATACAAAATTGATAAATTCTACAAAAAAATAAGAAAAAAATAAACGGATCAGGCGTATGCACTACTGCGAAAGGTTTTGACAACAGAGAGATTGAGTATAGCAAGAAGAACCTGATTTGTAGTGCATCTTGGAGTCTTGAATTGGCTAAGTGCAGCTCCATTACCAATGTAATGTTCCAGAATCTTCTTGAAAGTTCCTCTCTCCACAATCCTAAGCTCAAGGGCTCCAATGGAGTTTGACTTTCTCGACACCACGTAGCCATAGTCAACGAAAGCAGCATCCATTTCGGAGCAGCATGTTTGAAGAACCGTGTCGTCTACATGTCCTTTGACTTCCCAGAACACCACGTAGTGGCCGGGTCGGTCGGTCGGGTCGGCGTGGCTGGTGAAGTCAACTAGCTCGGCTTCACTTTGGTCGGCTAGTATTTGGGACCCTTTCTCAACCACCAATTGTAGATCCTTTTCTGTGTTTTTGTCGATGTTTATTGTTAGTAGAAGCTTTCTTCTGCATATAAAGTTTAGTTTGGGCGTATTGTTGTGAAACCCTGCTACTTCTACTACGTCTCCTAATCTGTATCTGTAAAGTCCTGCATGCCAAATCCAATAACTACTAAGTAAATTATATATGTTAGTGTTCGGACTGGCTTACACACACTTCGTCTATTCTAACGTAATAATTATCGGACTCTATGATATTTAGTTGTCAAGAAACATGTAATAAATCAATATCTAGCTTTTTAATCATGAGGCTCTTTTGACCATCAGGCCAATTATTCACAAACTAATTTAAATTTTATGAATGTACTATCTTACTTTTAATGAAAATCAAGAATAGATAAATCCACAAGGCACAAAAATTTTAGCTTTTGACAAATCAGTGTATGCTTATTTTTTTATCGATCATTGAATGAATCTTTTAAAAACTCACTTTGAAGGAAATATGTCTAATGTCGTCTTTCTATGAAAACTCATACTACTTACATCTATATTTAACCATAGAGGAGAGAGGTTTAATGGTCAAAGAGGATCTTAGAATGTTTAAGATGATGAGTTCAATTTATGGAGGCTAACTTACCTAAGAATTAATTTCATATGGATTTTCTTAACATTCAAATGTCGTAGAATCAGGGGATATAAGAAATATGTTCCGTGACATTACTTGAGGTGCGCACAAGTTAGCTTGGACATATAAACATAAAAAAAAAATCTATATTTTTTTATATTAACAAAGCTGAGCCAGTGCTCTTGTTGACAGACAAAAAAAATGTATATTTGCAATCAATAGAGAGCATTTGAATACTTATATTTAACGATTAATTTAACCAAAAGCTTGACGTAAATAAAAATGATATATTACCTATTCAATAGAGTCAAATTTGATAAAATAAAAAGTTGTGTAAAAACTGACAGGACAAATATTGATTTTGTTGTTATACATGATAGTCAACATATGATATGTGCAGCTCTCATTAGGGTTTTGTTGGCTCAAAAAATTTGAGATGGATATTTGATTTGATTTGATTTTGTTTATCTTTTTAACTTGGTCAATGATACACGTTTATTACTACTAATGTGTGCTTAGTTTGACTCAAATAGGTTGCTGTCGACATCCGGAAAACATTTAAATCATTTAACTCATCTGTGGCCCAACTCATTTAATTTAGAAAATGAAGAGGAAGTTTGTGAGATCATTCTCAAAGTCAAATTCACTTTACGTCGACCCAACGCAGATTAGAAAAAAAAACAAATTACTTTTCAAATTTAATGAACCATCGTTACCACGCATAGGTGACTTGGGCACTTAGCACATGAACGGTTTCGCTCATCGAAAATCATAATCTTATTCCTCTAATAACAACTTTCTAATTATTATTCTTTATCTTTATTATCTTCGATCTAAACATGAGTAACTGTTATCGTCGAAATCATTTTGAATTCAATAGGCTGGAAGGAAAAACTGTTATGATTGTTTGCATCGAATAGAGCAGGGTCGCAGCTACAATAGATTGAGAATAACAATAATAACGAAGAGGAAGAAGAGAAAGAACGACACAGTGATTTTACGTGGAAAACCCCTAAACAAATTAGGGTAAAAACCACGGGCAAGGATAGAAGAACTTCATTATAAAAATAGGAGTTACAAACTTTCTCTCTTACAAAGTAGCAACAAACTCTCTTATAAGGAGAAACTATCTCTATTTTTATCTCACACCCTCACTCACTTAGATATGGGATGTCATGGGAGATTTTGGGATGGTTTGCCAACAAATGACCTCACCTATTTATACTACTCATAAACTTGGGCTCCAAGTATGATCCAATGGTCCACATTTTTCCTTGGTGATCAAGTAAATCATGTGGCCATGATTTTGCCACAACTTCACTTTGGATAAGAATGAGTAGATATTTCTTGACAACATATCTAGATCTTTCTTCAACATTCTTAGACAAAGAGTATTCTAGAATTCTCTTCACCATTTTTTAGACCATTGGTGTTCTAGAATTCTCTTCACCATTCTTAGTCAAATGGTGTACTAGAATTCTCTCCATAATTCTTAGACAAATGGTATTCTAGAATTCTCTCCACCAATCTAAAACATATATGAATTATCTAGAACCTTCCTTGGCCATCTAAGATAAAGTTGAATGATCTAGCATATTCCAATATTATTCAACATTCTCCCACTTGGAGATTTGATTGAAGATCAATCAATCTCCACACCATTATTTCTTCCTTGCCATTTCCATGTTGCTTATGTTCTTGCTAGGCCGTTCGAGGATCGACACCAATTGGGCTTGTCCTATGACAATAAGTCTGATCCTCCACAACACAATGCAACATATATCGATCCTTTAATGTATCTAAGGATCCTTGCAACAACATTTCAATGCTCTCCACCAACATTCGCCATATACCGACTAACTACTCCCACTGCATGTGCAATGTCTTGTCTGGTACAACTTATGGCAAACATTAAACGTCCCACTACTGATGCATACGGTACTCGAGACATCTCCATCCTCTACTTCACTGCTAGGGCATATCTTAGAGGATAATTGAAATTAATAGAAAGTGGGGTAGAAATTGGCTTATAGTCTTTCATGTTGAAGCGTCGCAATACCTTCTTCAAATGAGACAGCCAAGTCTTTCTATTATTTCTGTCTCGGTGAATTTGCATCCCCTAATCTTGTTTGCTTTGGTCCCAAGTTCTTCATTTCAAACACCCTAGCCAACTGAGCCTTCAATTCTTCAAGACAATCTTTGTTGGGGCCTACTACCAACATGTCGTCACCATACAACATCAAGATAATTAAATCTTTCCACCAAACCTCTTGAAATATGCACAAGGGTTTGCACCAAGTCTGTTGTATACAAGGCTCACGATGAAGGAAAATCTCTTGTAACATCTCGGCGCCTATATGAGACCGTACATAGATTCGTTCAACCTGCAAACCAAGTTCCTTTTCTTTTATCCTTCCGTTTGGAGCATACACGCTTCTTCTTCAAGAACCTCACGATGATAACCTTGTGGGTAGTGGGATCCCACAGTGTACCCCTTCACACCATCGGCATACCCTAAGAACACACATCTTCTGGATTTTGTATCCAGTTTTGTAGCTTCTTGGGTATTGTACATCGCGTACACTGAACGTCCGAATATATGGAGGTTTGAATAATCAACAGGCTTTCTAGTCCACATCTGCACTGATTTCTTCAACCTAATTGCAGTTGATAGAGCACGATTCACTACACTACAGGCGGTATTTGCTGCTTCTGCCTAGAATGATTTTTCTAAGCTTGCAACTTTCAACATTACTCTTGTTCTCTAACAAGGTTATGTACATCTGCTCTGAAATTCCATTTTGCTAAGGAGTGTAGACAGTAGTTTAATGCCATTTACACCTTGTTGATTCCAAAATTCAGCAAACTCATTGCTTGAATATTCTCCTCCATTATCCATCCGCAAACACTTGACCTTCTTTCCTGGTTGAGGTTCAACTAGCGCTTTGATTACTTTGAAGACCGAACACACATCTACCTTCTTCTTGATGGGATACACCCAACACCTCTTGGAGTCATCGCCTATAAATGACACAAAGTGCCCAGCTTCTCCTAAGGATGTAACCGATGCTTTCCGTCCATCAGAATAAACCAATTCTAGAATAACTTCATTTCTAGAATTTGATGTGTTGAACAATAATCTGTGTTGCCCACTTGCCACGCGATGCCCACACAAAGGTAACCATACCTTAATGAGCCCTGAGAGTAGATTTTGCTCAACAAGAACTTCAACTTCTTACTCCAACATGTGCCCAAGTTTCTGATGCCACATCTTTTGAAACCTTTCACTTGGACTATTTGAGACAACAAATGCCTCTTCTTTTTGCAAAGTCTCTCCCACCAAAGATGTACAAGTTTGTGTCAACTTTTTCTCCCTTCATAAGTATCGGCGCTCCTCTCAACCACAACGTTGCAATCAAGGTCTGCAAGTTGACCTAATGAGAGCAAGTTCTTTAACAGGTCTTCTATGTGTTTCAGTTGTTGAATTGTACGAGCAGCACTATCATGGAATTTCAACTTGATAGTTCCAATACCGACAATCTTCAAGGCATGATCATAACCGTCTTCTTAGTCGATGAACCATTCATCAGCCAAACTTCTTTGATAGTTGTCTTTGCTTCACAACATAAAATACCACCTATGTTAGAGGTGTTTGCTACATTTCCTTGAGGATTGAAATCTATCTTGTTTAGATTTCAAAAATCTTTCTTTAGATGTCCTTTCTTACCACAATGGTGGCACTTACATCCTTCTTACTTCTTGATTTTTCCCTTCCTTGATTTTGGCTCCCACTGAAGCCACGTTCCGTTGAACTGCCTCTTGTCACCACCAAAACCTTATTTGTCAAGTTGATGACAAGTTGATCATACGAATCAGGAAGACTTTGAAGTAGAATTTCGACATCTCCGAGAGAATACAATTTCCTCTTAAGGAAAAAAAACTCATTGTGAAGTGACTTGCCTCGCACAATTTTGTGAGATGATCCCAAATCTCCCTCGCAAGTTTCTTCTCCTCCATGCTTCACAACACTCTATCTGCTAGTGCTAGATGAGATTTGCAATAGCATTCCCGTCTATCGCTTTCCACTTATCATCTGTGATGACCACCATCTTCGAGTGATGATTGCATGACAATAATCTTTTCTCAAGATAGCCTCCATCTTCATCTTCCACAACGAGAAAGTTGTCCCGTTGAACTTCTCAATCTCGAACCTTGCTGCCATTGCTTCTACCACGAACCGTAAACAATCCACGTGCCTTTCAATAACGGTGAAAATATCTAACTTATTTTCTCGATGTGGAGGATCCACTTCTAGTGGCAACCACGCAGCATACGATAAGTAGATATTTACACCAAGAACTCAACTCGATACCACTTGTTATGATTGTTTGCATCGAATAGAGCAGGGTCGCAGCTACAATAGATTGAGAATAACAATAATAACGAAGAGGAAGAAGAGAAAGAACGACACAGTGATTTTACGTGGAAAACCCCTAAACAAATTAGGGTAAAAACCACGGGCAAGGATAGAAGAACTTCATTATAAAAATAGGAGTTACAAACTTTCTCTCTTACAAAGTAGCAACAAACTCTCTTATAAGGAGAAACTATCTCTATTTTTATCTCACACCCTCACTCACTTAGATATGGGATGTCATGGGAGATTTTGGGATGGTTTGCCAACAAATGACCTCACCTATTTATACTACTCATAAACTTGGGCTCCAAGTATGATCCAATGGTCCACATTTTTCCTTGGTGATCAAGTAAATCATGTGGCCATGATTTTGCCACAACTTCACTTTGGATAAGAATGAGTAGATATTTCTTGACAACATATCTAGATCTTTCTTCAACATTCTTAGACAAAGAGTATTCTAGAATTCTCTTCACCATTTTTTAGACCATTGGTGTTCTAGAATTCTCTTCACCATTCTTAGTCAAATGGTGTACTAGAATTCTCTCCATAATTCTTAGACAAATGGTATTCTAGAATTCTCTCCACCAATCTAAAACATATATGAATTATCTAGAACCTTCCTTGGCCATCTAAGATAAAGTTGAATGATCTAGCATATTCCAATATTATTCAACAAAAACCACACACAAATTTTGAAAAGACAAAATAATAATAAATATAAACGATGAGACAAACGGAGAGATACGCAATGCACACAAAAACACAAAGATTTCATAAAATAAAAAGAGAATTTGAAAAGACAAGTTACCTGTAAAAGTAGTAAGAACAACCTCATATTCCAGTCCAATCTTGACTCCAGACAACGGAACCGGTTCACCTTCCAAGAAGTCATCAACGGCGGCTCCATCAGACGAACCGGAGCAAGAATTCTGTTGATGCTGTCTGAAAACCGGAATGAACTCAAAATAAGAAAAAGTTGGAATCACTGCAAAAGTAACATTCTCGGGCTCTAAACCCGGTTCAACGTTAACCCCGATCCAGCTCTCCGTCGACCCATAATCCGCACTCACCAACGGCAACCCCCCGGCGTAGTGCCTCAATTTCTTCAGATACGGCTGCATCGACCCCGTCATAATCGAATAAACATACTTGCAATTCGGCCACAGCTTCGGGATAACCCCGACCCAGTCCCCGCTGTTCAGCTCTTCGCAGCATGCCCGTATCGCCGAACCAAGACACGGGTTGGGAGCTATGAGGTTTAAGACAGCATTGCGGATTTTGGGTAGAGAGATTTTGGAGCAGAGCGAGCCACGGGTGATATCGTCGCAGATTTCGGTCCATGTTTCTTCGAATTCGTCGTAGGCTTGGACTATGCTGTAGGCGAAGGTGGAGGTGACGAATTCGACCTCGTCGCGAAAATATAGACCGAGAAGGAGATGGCAATAGGTGGATTGCTTATAATCGCCGCTGGAAATAACTTCTTGTGGGCTGCAAGTGAATGAGTTGGTTTTGAGTTGTTTGATTTTGAATTGTTCACTGGAGTAGTAATGAGTTGTAGCAGTTCCGGTGGTTATACCCCCTTTGGTTTTGGTTTGTTTGCTACTATAAATGAATTCTAGAATCTTCCCTCCTTCCCTTGTGGGATAAACCCTATTAGCAATAGGGAGTATAAAAATTACATACCTATGCAGTTTAATTTAAATCACATTAAATAAAAGAAAAATAAAATAAGTACCTGGCTCTGTAAGCAGCGGCTAAGCGAAAGATGAGAAGCGTAGTCTGTGCACTATGATGAGTAAAGGGTACGTACTTTTGCCTGCCATCCGTAGTGCCAGAGCTGCATCAAAAAAGAAGAAAAAAAGAAAAGGGTTTGAAATTGTGGGTTTGTAAAATTAAGAAATCAAAAGAG
Organism: Sicyos edulis; assembly: GCA_036507275.1. Lineage (NCBI taxonomy): Eukaryota > Viridiplantae > Streptophyta > Magnoliopsida > Cucurbitales > Cucurbitaceae > Sicyos > Sicyos edulis. Next base: position 41,381,673 of record CM071850.1, read on the forward strand.
GGGGATACCTTAAAGAAAGAGTGGCGATGGGTTGTTGAGTAAGCAAAGGAGTGGAGTCCCCATCCGCGATTCGTTGGAGATAAGGCTCCAAATCCGAGTGGGAACATAGTGGGACAAGAGACGTGAAGAGAGATTCCAAGGCAAAGTCGTCGATATCGATACCATGGAGCCATTGGTTTAGATACTCCACGCCCCAATTCTGTTGGAGAATCCGACGGAGCGTGTCGGATTGAGTCGCGGCTGCGTTAGCCGTGACTTGCTCGAACCAGCGAATAACGTCTTCGTTGCCCTCCATTATGAGAGATTCGGGAAAATGAGATATGTTTAATGCAATTGCAGCGTCGTAGTGTGATGGAAACACACAAGTTTTGGGGTTTGTTGGGGTCAAAAGGGAGGGTTTGTAGTACGGAAGAGAATGTACGGTAGATTACTGGTTGAAAAAGAAGAGTGATGTTTTGTAGAGAAAAAGAGAAGTTTGTGTGTTTAAAGGGTGGAAGAGAAGAGGGAGGTGGGTGTGTGTGACTGTGTGTGTGTGTTGTGTATGGCCAGGACTGAACCTAGCCAGTCAGTGTTTAATGGGTTGGCTCTGGCACCAACTATGTATGAATGGGCTAATCAAATTTGAGTGGTTATCCCCTTTCTGGGGACCCCTTTCTTATCTCTCTCTTTCTCAATTTCTCTTACCAAACTTTTTTAGTTGAACCTATTCATTAATATATGATGGCTTTGTACACTAATTGTCCATTAGAGTTATTGTGATTTTATCATAGTTTATTTTAACTTAATTAAGCATTTGATTCCTTACAAAAGGAGTAAAACTCCCTTAGTATAAGAGAGTTTTACATTTTTGGTGAAAGATGTTATATTTGCTTTTCAATATTTTTCTTTATAATTTTCTTTTGCAGTATTCAATGGTGTCAAATCATTGAAATACAGAGTTCATATAAAAAATAAATGAAAAAGGTGAGAAGATGAGATACATTACTCTCTTGTCGATTAATTTTGAAATGATATTCTCTCTTATCACTATATAGAGCGACTACTTTAATTACTTGCTAAATTTACAAAATCATCTGTTGAGTAAAAAGTAGGGGTGTACATGGATTGGATTGGGTAGGGTTAAGGGTAATTTTTGGACCAACTCAAAAATTTGGGTTGATCAACTTTTTAACCCAACCCAACCCAACCCAATTAGAGTTTCAACCCAACCCTATATTTTTTGATTGGGTTGGGTTCATTGGTTCAAAAGAATTAAAAGTTGAAGGCGATATTACAAATTCAACGAAAATACTAATTATTTCAATATTTGGAAGTCAAATACCGGTATAAAATTTGACTAAATATAAAGCTAATTTTGTAAAAGAGTATGAGATTTTTTAAAAAATTTAAGAATTAATTTTAAATTTTAAAAAATATTGTATTTAACCTAATAAGAGATAAAAAGATTGGATAAATTCTTGAAGGAAATTTTTTTTGAGAAAGATTGAAGTTTACTTGCTCATAGAAGGAAAAAAAAAACATAAAATAAGAAAATATGTACAACCACTATGCTATCAACGACTTTACACTACAAAGATATGTTAAGAAATATATATTTATATTCGGGTTCCGGGTTGAACCCAACCCAAAACTCGTGAACCCGCGAACCGACAAAAAAATCCGGGTTTACTAAAAATCTAACCCAACCCAAATTTTTAAAAACATAACCCTACCCAACCCTTACGATTTGGGTTGGGTAGTCCGTGTAGCTCGGGTTACCGATTTTTTTGTACACCCCTAATAAAAAGGATGAAAAATCAATTTGATGAGTGACCAGGAAACATACCTAGATTAAGTTTTTATTTGGTTCGCATGTGTGTTTGGGATTAACTTATGCATATTCTAACTATATTTACGAAATAACTGTTTAATTGTACAACCTTTAGTTTTTGGTATCGGATTTTTTCAAGACTCTTAGTTACTAGGTCAGTTTGATATTTAAAAAAATGTTTGGATCAATTTATGCACACTTCGATAACAAAAAAAAAAAGATTTAATCTAAAGAACAGCATCAAGACATTTATTTTTCGTTGAATATTTTGTTTGATTTTATGGTAATTTTTTGAAACATTATTCAAACACTCTAGTAAATATTGTAACCCGTAAATAATAGAGACATTTTGATGCAAATGACAAATATGAGTGTTATTTGTAATTAATTATGCTACATACTTCTTATTTCTTTAGCTGAACACCTAGCTAAAACTTTCTAATTACACTTCTTCTTCTTTTTTAGAAAAACTTTACACTTGTTTCTTACGCGTCATAGTTAGCATTAAGATATCTTGTTTTAGAAAAATATTCCCACTTTTACCCTTTTTTTTTAAATACTTCGTGTTTTTTTAAGAGAGATCCCCATTTTTGTTGAGTAAGTTGCTGACTTACTTTTTCTGTAAATATAAGGTGGGACAATGCTTTAAATTTAACTTTTCATTTTGATTGAACTATTGTCTTATTAATTCAAAAAAATGCAAACTTATCCTTATGTGGAAGAGCTAAGACTCTTAAATGAATTGCCAGTGTGATTATGAATCGAGTTAATGCTTTGTTGGTTGTTAGGATTCCAAGTTCTTGTCTTGTCTGTATAAAACAACAATAGATAAAAAATATCTAGAAATTTAGCATGAGATCCAATATTCTAAAAATATGGTTTGAATCCCCCACTTAAATAACTAGAATTTTAACACGTTGCACGCGATAATTTAGCAACAAATAGTATATATATATATATATATATATATAATTATAAATTGTTTCCTACATTTTTGCACTAAATTTAAATCATCAAATAATAGTTTCAATCTAATATTGAATTTTATAACTATTTTTTCACGTTAGTTAAATTTATTAAAATTTACATTTATGTTAAAAACAATGAATATTTTATTTGAGCTTAAAAAATAATAGGCGTTATTATTTAAAAAAAACTTAATAAAATTTATCCCATTAAAATTAAATTTTATGTCTGATGTTTAAAAATCAATGATGTTAATTTAGTTTTTTCTCAATTTATCTATTAATAGACCAATTATTATTGAATTAAAAATTTATAAGAGTTATATCATAATTACAATTATAAATATAAATAAGCTAAATATATTTATTAGTATACATCTGTGAACTTACCTTTAATCTCAAATGATAATTTTATTATTCTTCAAAAAAAAATAAAAATGTTCAAGTCTGAAAAATTAAGCAACAAAAGATCCCAACAAAAATTATTGCAACAAAAGAAAAGTCAGATAAAAGTTAAGGTAAATAATCCAACAAAAATAAAATAACTAAATTTTTTATTATAAAACAAAAAAAATAAAGAGAAACCAAGAAAGGTAATCACAAGCAAACAAAACTTTGTAAACAAAATATAGAGAACTATATATAGTAATGGTAGGAAATCATTGTTACCAAACTTTTGAAACAAAAGAAGCACTTTAGCCTCAGTCTTCAAACTTTTTTTTCGAGATCTCTAAGTCTTTTTTTGAAAGACAACAATTATGTAAAAGATCCCTACAAAATTATTGCAAGAAAAGAAAAATTAGATGAAATTTAAGGTAAATAATCCAAAAAAAAAAAGATAACTTATTATAAAAAAAAAAAGTAAATCCAAGCAAACACAAACCGTTCTTGTAAAGAAAATGTAGATAACTATTTATAGGATTGGAAAATTCAATTTATTATTTTAATTAGAATATAAAATATAAAATAAAATATATGAGATTTGGTAAAAATATCTTATTTTCTAGGTTATAAAGATGATGAAAATTTAAATGATATTGAAAATATCTTCATTTGATTGTTGAAATCTCCTATCTTCTAACTTAGTCATAAAATTATGACATTTGATAAAAATATCTCATTTTCTACAGATGAAAATCTAAATGATATTGTAAATATCTTCTATGTTATTTGCATTAATTTTTTTTTTTTATATTTCAATAGATGTCATGTTTGTAATTTAGAGTAGGCCTTAAGGAGTAAAATCGTCCAAAAATAATTTCCCCCTTAAGCCACACTAGTATGATTATTTTGTATCCATAATAATAATAGTTCAATTATATATTTATGAACACAAAATCATAAATTTCGAATCTTACTTCAATAGCAACTAAAACTTTATTTACTAATTTATTGACATTATTAAGAAAGTTGATAGTTTCTGTTTTAAATGCAATAATGAGTGTCATAAATGTTTAAGAGACCTAACTTTTAAGATCATGTATTCTTTTGATCGAGGTATTAGGATAAATGAGAACCAAAGGTAATTTTAAGTGTGTTGTCAAAAAATTTCATGATGTAATATTCCCCAGAGGCAGTCTAGGTAAGTTGCAAAAGACTCCAAGATATATATCTTTAGAAAATCCTTGATTCGAGATTACTTGGAGCGCTTAAACTAGAATACGTTTTGAAATATCCTGATGTCGCAATTTAGGGACGAGCTAGTGTTTCCTCGCATATAAGAGAGTGAAGTTCCAATAATTTCTCAATTAAAAAAAAAAAAAAAAACAATGATGCAAACACCAAGAATTAAGTAAGTAATAAAGAATGACTCGAAGAAAATATAGTGGGCGTTCTTAAAATAAAAGGAAGTATAGTGGGACGGTTATAAAACATCATACTCCACTTTGCAACAAAATGAGAAGCTTTTTGTTTTTTTATTTTTGACTACCGGGAGAGAAGGATAAATACTAATTTTCGAGATTGAATTGATTCTAATGTTGAACTGGTTTACAACTAATTAATAAAATCATTGTGCGACTGACCCATTCAGTTAAACAAATGAGAAGCTACATTGTGCTAATTCTAGAGATTTAACAAAGACCGGAAATTATTCCCGTAAATAAGGAAGAAATACAACTTTGTTATTTAAGACCTTGAAAGAGTGATTTGGAAAACCTTACAAATCACTTCTATTCCATAATTATGGATTGGAGGACTTTCTTATATTTTGATATATGCTTCTTGTATACTTTCCAAATATATTGGTATCTTTTCCAAAAAAACCTTCCAAGAAAAAATCCAAAAAATCATATATGTCTGATTTGGTCTTCTTACCTGCCTCACCTCGACAAGCAGCAACTACGTCTCTCAATGGTTCGCTACAACGATGTAGGCTCCGTTGTTTGGACGGAGCAGCAGCGACAACTCCCTTCGCCTCGGGTTTTTCCCTCTAGCAACAGCAAAAGAGTGGGGGTAAATGTCATCAACTAATTTCAAAAAAGTACAAAGGATTGAAATTATTAATAAAATTTTATCAAATGATGAGAAGTAAATTAGAACAGTAAAAGATATCATTAAAGTAAGTAGTTTTATTAAAATGTATTTTAGATGCCTTTTGGTGTATTATATATAAAGTGATAACTTCCTCGTGATCAAACAAGCAAAACAATTCAAAGAAAATTATCCAAGAAAATAATCTCTTTCTATTGCATATTCTTGAGTTTTAGTAAAGAACAAGTTTTACTTCTTTTCAAACCTATGAGATTTAAATGGAAATTACCACAAATGGAAATTGAAAAAAGGTTTCCAATCTTTTACCCTACATTTTACCTAAGATATAATTTCCAATTACCCTTTCTTGAGCTTTTTAATTGTCTGAATTCTAAAAAAAGCTCACAATAATTAATATGTATTTTTTTTATCTAGCCTGCCGCCCCAAATATGATTGAATATTACCCCCAAAGAGTCGTTGGGTAATTGATGAGCATAAGAGAAGTCCCACAACACGACATGAGACAATTTTGTGTTTGGCTAGAATAATGTCACCATGTTTCATATTTTTCTTCCAAAAAAAAAAACAGTTCAGATTCCCCAATAAAAACTAAAACCCCACCATCACATTTTTCTCATTATCAAACGGATCAAGATATAGGTTCCCTTAAAAATGAAAGATTGGAACTTTATTTTAAATAAATAAATAAAACGTCATTTTTTAATTACTTCATTGATGGGTGCATCTCTGGACTCAACCTTGATAATGGGCAAAGGAACATGAGCAACAGGCCATGCCAAAAAGCTGGTAGTGACGCACCAGCCAATGAAAGATCATTCTGGTCTGGACTCAAATTATTGGTGGATTGTATTTTTGAAATTGGTGTTTTCATGTACATTTGGTTTTGAGTTTAGTTTGAGATAATATATTTCAGGCTCATTTGGTTTTGGCAATAGACCCATGTAGAAATGTGGTTGAGTTTAATTTGTTTGGTGTGATATTTTCATTTCTTTGCATTTCTATTTTCCTTTTTCTCCCTATTTATGACCTAATTTTATAGGTGGGTCTTTTTCAACACAACCTCATTGCAATAATTTTGGCCATAACTGTTTCTTTTCTAGTCCTTCCATGGGCCCCAAGCTCATCAATTTCTTTTGGACCAGTTTGCTCTCTTTCTTGTTTTATTGCCACTCAAATTCCAAATGCCTAGGCAAGCAACCCATATTTTCCATATTATTATTCTTTCATATGCACTCCTTTAACTACCACTATTTGGCCAACCAAGATGTGTAATCTCTAGTGATTAGAGATACTTACCTAAATTTCTTCACTTTCAATTATTGTTTCAATAAAAAAAAAATTCACATATATTTATGATCAAGAAATTATGGATTTAAATCTCATACTTTTAATTATTATTTTGGAGATTGTGCTTGATACCACTTGTAGTAAGTTATTTGGTCATTTTTTCATTTTGTAAGGTGTATTTTCTCTTATTAACTTTATACTACAACTATTTTTTTAAAATAAGGTTTTGATGCCACTTGTGATCAAGTTGTCGAATTTTTTTTGTTTTTATTTTTTTAATGAAGTGGGTCTATATATATATATTTATTTATTGATCCGCTCAACAAGCTTAAGCACAATTTAATTTTTTGCCAATAATAGCTGCAAATATGATAGTTTATAGCAACCCTTACTATCACTCAGACATAATTATACATGAGAATTTTTCTTTAATATGGATCAACGGCTTAATTTTTTTTTTCAAAGTTAATAGATTATTTTCGTCGCTTAATCTGTTTTGATATCAAGCTTAATGAGTTGTTAGAGAATATGAGATTCTATCCTAAAACCAATTAGTAATGAGAGAATTAATGATTCATATCTATTATAAATACTTGTTGGATTCTCTCCTTTTTTTTAATGTGGGACAATTGTAGGAATTTAACACGTCCCTTCAAGATGTTACTTTCAATTATGAGATCCTAACACCTAATATTGCGTAGGAACACTTTTGTGCTCCCTTGACACAAAATATACTTCATGTGTTCTTCAAATATTCTCGGTAAAATGTTGTATCTAAATTCAACTTCTAAATTGGTTTATTAGGGTAGTATAATTGAAATGTTTAACCTAAAAAAATTGTGACCTAAAACGAATGTGATAGTTCGACTATGTGTTAGATTTTTGACAAAATATTAAAAGAGAATTGTCCTACATCGAAAAGGTGTAAGGGAAATGTGTGCTCCTCCAAACACTTTTAAATAATATGTGGCTTTGGTTTTAAAGTGTATACAAACAAAAGCATTAGGGTTCACGGATTCTGTATTCTTTTACCAATAGTGGAGTAAAGGATGCAGATATTATAAACTTTAAAGATAATGTTTATTTAATTTGAGTCAGGACATAAATTTTTGTGCTTTTCTACTTTGTTGCTTCCTTTAATTTCGAAGTTATGCTTTTGCTTATTTCTATGGTAATTACGAAGGTTTTTTCTACATTATGAATTATGATAATTAACTTGATTTTGACTTGGAATTTGGTGTGTTCGTTTTCTTGAAGTTGTTCGTATGAATTATGGTAAGATAAACAGAAAAGATTCGTATTTATTATGTCCAATCAATAAAATTATTATTTACAAGTCATTTAAGGGAAATTGTTCCAGATGACAGTATCAACAAATAATATAATGTAATTTTGTAAACATATTAAAATCTTTGCAAATATAGCAAGCTTTTTACAACTTTGTTTATTTGTTTTCATTTTACCCTTTGTTTTTCTTCCCATCAATTTTCTTTCTTTATTTAAGTCAACTAACACTAACTAAAGTTTATTGATTGAAGTCTTTTGATAACATTAATTGAAGTTATATGATTCAAATTTATTCATTATTGAAGTTATTAATAGAGATTATCAATGTCATTGATTGAAAACACTTGCATAGAAATTTTTATGTGAATAAACTGATATAACTCACTCACTTATTGGCCTTAATTGAAGAAGTATATCAATAGTTTATTTGAATAGAAGTCTACTAATATCATTAATTGAAGTCGTGATGGAAGTTTATTAAAAAAACATAATATGGAGGGTTTTGTTAATGATACTTGAATGTGGAAGTATAACAAATATAATTAGAGTTCAACCAAATTTATCC